>CM075195.1:15272500-15872500 GCA_037577475.1 Chaunax sp. Z400 | reverse complement strand
TTCTTTCTATCTGCCTGCAGATGTAAACAACAGGATGCTTGAAGTTAAGGAAAGATTGTGGTTATAGGAAATATGGTAAATGTATAACTGGGTTAAACATCAAAAAGACTTAGGATAAGTCTTACTAAGGATAGCAAAAGGTTGTTTACAGTTAAACAAATGTCAAATATCAATTGCAGGGTTGTGTTTTGCTTCACAGCGTAAAGGACACATATGATAAATACAGGGATATTTACACAGGAGCGTGAGCCACAAATATATCAAATATCTGGGCCATGAAGAAGACTGCTAACATAGACCATCCCCTGTCTAGATTATCCATGGCTCACCATTTCATTCATTCATTCATTCACTCTCGGCTGATTATACAACATCTCATTTCTGGACTATTTGATAAAATCAGAGTAGAAAGATCTTTTGCTTGTTGCTCGCTGTTGAAGTCATTAATACTTGTTAAGTATTTGTGCTACGTTTTGCTGACTCATTCTCATTTGATCTCGACATGAAACCTCTCAGTGGTCCTGGAGGGAGTTTAGAGCTTCTCCTGAGTTAGAATTTGTGGAATTTAATATCAGAAAATGTTTCAGGGGGTCCAGTATTTGGTCTTGAAGTGTACTGTGTTAGCAGTCATGAAGAAACACCATTCATTAAAGGGGTAAAAATGTGGATCAGATCAATTTCTAGGAGAGTATTAGGAGAGCTTTAAATTTGTAATTTCAGTTCCCTCCATAGTGATATTGCTATTACATCTAATTTCAAAAGTTTTTATTGTCAGTATGTATCCCTTATTTTTAACCATGCACTGTGTGCAGTCTCACAACACCAGCAACCTCACTGGCTCCCTTTTCTACAAGATTTAAATTAAATTTCCCCTTGGTTTTAGTGTTCTGAACATTTTAACAGTGTTTGGCCCTGTAAGAACAGAGTGACCTCTGTGTTATTTTGTAGTATAACTAGCCCTTAACCTACATCTTCACAAACTGTTTGTCCAAAATGTCCCCTAAAATCAGGTTTAAAACTGAACTAGTGTGGGACCAGCACAGTCCTGCAACTCCAGGATTTGAGAGTTGGCAAGCAAGCAGAGCAGTAACATTAGACCCTGGCGGGGGTGGAGGGTGGGGGTTATGCTGTCGTGCCGGCGCCCTTGGCCTCCCCCGGTGGATCTGGGGGGTCAGGCGGCTGTCTGTGATCTCACACAGCGGCTCTTCCACATGGGATTTATTTTCTTGTTGGATGGGCAGGCAGGCGGCCCAAGAGGATTCTCATTTTAGACTAGCGTCTGTAGCTGTCAACGCCAGCCGACAGAGGCGAGCGGACACCCGACCCCGAGTATCCTCCCTCAGCACTCCCCTTTGGATTCCCTCTCCTCCTCCTTCCTCCCTCCTTCCCTGTTCACACATGGACAGCACACTCACAGAAAATGATTTCATTTTGTCGAAATGAAACTTTCACTCATTTTATGATGAGGCTGGAAATTATAATCTTATTTGTTGTCATTGTTTTTGAATCATTTCAGTCCTAGTAGTCCTAGATTGTAAAGCTCTGTGGTGAACTCAAAGCTATGTGTCAGGTCTATCTAGCAAAAATGCACAGTCTCCCCTTCCTTCCCAGCGCCGTTAATAATTCGTGCAGTAAAAGATAGTGTGCCTCTCTGAGTTTGTGGGAGTTATTGGCACAGTATTCCCTACCATATTTGTGCGAGGCAGTGATAGGAACATAAATTATTTCTTATCTCTTCCGCAATCCATTTTTCAAAGGGCTCAGTCTGTGTTTGAAGGGTAACAGCACGGCAGCCAAAGCCCAGATATTAGGCTACATTAGCCCTCAACCGAGCCGACATAATGATTTCAAACAATGCAATTAGAACAGAAACTCATTGATACGGGCAGTGTCATGGATGACCATAATTTAATACCAGTTTAAGTCTCTGGATTCCAACAAGTTTTATAGAATTTTCAAAATATCACTGCACAAATTTGACCTTTTATAGAAAATAAAAAAAAGACAAACAAGCTGTTTTAGGTAGTAAAAATATTAGATTAATTAGAAATGTTGAATTAGCCCTCTGAATTGAGAGGCTAATCACTTGAGCAACTTTTCCATAATACGGTCCTTTGGTGCTTACCAAAGGTCAAGAGTTTTTCACTCTGTCGAAAACATGTCAAAAGACATAAGAAAAGGTTTGAGGGCAAGGGAAAACATTGTGTAATGACTTGGCCTGGCCAGCACGGTGAACACTGTTCCGTATGTAGACATTAAGACCCTGTTTACATGGCAACGTTTTTGCGTTTTGAAAAAGTTCTGCATTCACATGGCAACGTGTTCGAAACGATCCATAAAAACGTCTGAAAACGCTGTATCCATGTCAGGGCAGTGATTGGCATCGACCCTTTCAAAATCAACACCACAGAATAAGATCACAGTAGGGAAGCAGCAAATCTACTTTGGAGGAGGGATAATAAACTTAACAGAGTCTTCTTCGCAAACAAAACCGGACAATCTGACATTATTTTTTTGTTGTTGTGCTGTCCATAATGTTCTGTCCGCGTATGCGAATAGGGCTGGAACCGCAATAAGCATGCACAAAGTGGGGCGGTGTTGTCATTGTTTTCAGAGGAGTTGCGTTTTGCCCATTTACAGCAACGGTATGGTGCTGATTACACTCTGTAGCCCATTTTCAGCCCCCAAAACACCGGTCTCATGTAAACAAACAGCCAAAACATTAAAAAAAGTGGACTGTTTTTGGGTAAAACAAACAGCCCCTCAGAGCCCATCATTGCTTTGAAAGTCTTCAGTTATCACTCTCAGCAATTTGGATATATTCTACAGCTCAGGCTGAGCTGCAGAGGCAAAATGACAAATGATAAATATCAGACCCTCCTCTGTAAAGCATTAATGTCTGCTTGCAAAGAATAAACCCTACCTCTTCAAGCTACTATTGATTTTTTCCCTGTGTGATGTGAGACCAGCAATCAGCACTGTGGTTCGAAATAGCCCTGAAACTGGAGCTGAGACGTCGATGAGTCGCCAACACATTTCAATTAGCAAGCCGCCCTGGCCGATCTTTCCCCTGGGGCGCAAAGCACAGAGGGTCGGGCACACCCAGCCTACGTCCACATATGGTCCTGCATTAGCTCAAATGAATCTGATAAGACACCAAAGGATAATTTATGCATGTCACATCCAACTATTTGTCTATTTCTAGATCTCGTCCATAAGAGCAATGGACTGTTATTGCAGGTCAAACCAACCATAGCCTCCTTTGTTTCTGGTGGAAGGACACAAACAGCAGTGGGAACAGATTTCACTGCTGCAAGAGCCAGAGGCTGCTCACATCACATGATATGAAGATGTACAATAAGGGTCTGTCAACTGTCTAATTTTTTAATTATTTGATCATGCCATCCAGAAAATGCTCGTCATTTATAGTGTGCACATGGCTGTACTATCTATTGCCTAGAGGAGTAGTGCCTATTCACAGCTTAATGCTCTGGACTTGTGCATATTTTATCCGTCAGATATTTGGATAAAAACTTCTTTTTTTTGCATATTTTTCTGGAAACATTTTTGACATATGACTAAAATGTATAAGGACATTTGCAGAGCTGAATATAGCTTTCTTTCTTTATTAAAAAGGATGGTATCCCATCAAAGCAGAATTGCACTCAGTGAAGTGTGTACTTCCACCACAGCTGAACAATCCTACACGTCTTTTTTTTTGTTGCCCTGCCCGTACCCCGACCCTGCAAAACGTTTCATCCAAATATTCTCAAGGTAGATATTGGAGAGAAGTGCATGTGCACCACTATCAAAACATTTCAACAACTGGATTGAAATGTTTTGCGTATTTGTCTTGCTCTCTTTCCCATTCATGTTGTTTCATCCTCTGACAGCTCTCATCAGGGTTGAGTGTGTGTACATGTGCATGTGCGCGTGATTGGGTGTTTGTACGTGCTGTACATTCTGCACTGAGGGGGCCGGGGGGTTACGGAAGAGCCACAGGGCCACAGCGACAACTCACTGCACCCTCCACCCCCACCCCTCTGGCCCTTTGCTCCTCGCCTGGCTGGCAGCCCTGCATCAACACTCACCCCGCCGCCCCACCTCCCACTGCTCTGGGCCGATCGATACAGCTCTTCGCCTTTCATCTGACCAGCGCTTTGCAGGAGCCGCACTTCCTGAAGAAAACCCAATGCAGCAACCCTCTCAGGGTAGCTCATTCTCTGTGTGTGTCCACATGTGTGCATGCACTGATGGCTGATGGATATCTACATGTGCATACACATGTGAATGAGAATGTCGAGGTGTAAGAGCCAGAGAAGGAAAAGTTCATGTGAGTTGGTTAAATTCTGTGATAAATGAATGTATAAAATGTTTTTTTTATAAACTCCCTTGCTTGATTTGATGAGTATGTGTACAAAAGGCATATGATCAGTTGCTAAAACAGATGCACAATCATGAAGTGATATCATTGTGGGAGGAGGAGCATTATTTGAACAATGCAATATGAGAGTTGCTCGGCTCATTTTGACCAAGACACAAGAGGAATCAGAGAAAATCCTCCATGTTCTTTGTAGGGGTCAATCTTTTGCTGCCCTTCAGTGTCATCGAAATATGAATTCCTTAAAGGTTCAGTGGGTGAAATAAGTTTTACCTGAGCTGACCCTCAAGACTGTGAAAGTCTGGAATATAAATACTTCAAAAGCAGGACAGGGAACATTCATTTCTCTCAATTTCTCCTCTGCTTATCCGACAGCTTCCTGTGTTGTTCGAGGACAGGGAGTCTTGACTCTCACTCTCTCCTCTGTATTATACCCTACAGATTTCTGTGTTGTTTGTAGATAGAGTCCTAACTTCCTGTGTGGAGGAAGACGAGCCTCCTCACTCAGCGGTGAGGTGTTAAACAAGAGAGGCTGCTCAGGTCACGTGGAGGTCAGGTGAAAGCAGCACCTCCTGGGACGAAAACATAGCACATATGGAAAACTTTTTAAGAAGGGTGGTGCTGTGTTACAAAATGACTTTTTTAGACCTTTTTTGGAACTAACCCGTCCATCTGCAGCTGGTAGCAATATAAATTTCACTTTGAGCCATGTTTGTAGTTTCTGTGCATAACAATATGACCTTATTAACATATTAGAAATATTATCCCGAAAGACACGATATGACACACCCCTAGTGTAACGGCACATCCAGCACACAGTTTGTGGGGTGCACATTACAGAGTTTTTGGTTTTATGCACTCAAAACATTTTTAGCATAAATGAAAATTAAATATGGTAAATTCACTTCTTTAATCTCTTACATTAAATTAGATTAAATTACTTAATGAAAAACATTGTTTTACAAATCAGATCCTTCATTACATAAAAACAGACTCAAAGTTCAACAAATCTAAATCTAAATATGCTCACCTTAGTTTGCCACAAACCACAATTAAAAAGAAAAATTGGTGTTTAATTAAAGAATTGTTGACTTCTGTTGTTAAGCAGAATGAAGCAATATTTAGGGGAATAATAAACATAAACAAAGTCAATAGAAAAATACAAATAAAGATTAAAAAGATGGTATGAAGTGAGGAAAAGACCTATATCTTCATTAAGAAGTTTCAACCTATTGAAATTAGGTTGAATCATAATCTGCAGATATACTGTTGTGGTAGAGGAAAAAAAGCAAAGCTATAGTTCTTGGTAAGTTTGGAAATCAGTTTTCACATGTGCGTCTGTTGCTATATTGTGATATATTTATATGCAAATACAAAGCCTTCATGGATTAAACATTTATAATACATATGATATTTGCAGTTCAAGGTGTCCAGTCAAAAGTTTTAGAGAGGTTTCTTTTATGATTGTGGTGGGAAAATGCTTTTTGGACGACAGGACATTTTTTGTTGTCCACCAGGACAAATTGGCAGCAAGGCAGAGTGGCAGCACAGTATCTAGCTCTGTCATGTCAATGTTTGGATGTAACATTAGATTTTTCACCTCTGCACTTTTACAAAGCAGTTTGCCTCAAACTTTCGATGAATCCATTCACCTTCTTGTGGACAGTTTATAATAACCCTTTCACTTTCAAAGTTGAGTAGGGAAGCTTGCTATAGTTGTATTTCCAAGTTGACTGCTTTAATATCTCCCGGTCAGCAATCACTGAAAGATTCATCCAAAAATAATCCAAATATTAACACTAACAAACAATTAAGGAGCTAAAATTAAGTTACAGACCATCTGCTTTTGGTTCACTTGTTAATTGCTTGATACCCATTTAATTGGGGTGACTACAAGGCTAGCGATGGGTGTAACCATTTTGGACTAATATGAAAGTTGCCCATTTAGAACAATGGCAAGTTTTCCCCATCATCCTATAGTCCGCTGACTTGAAGTGAATGAAATAAAAGCCCCTGAAATCCTACAGTTGTCAGACTTCGCTGACCAGCCTGACGTTTAATTCCCTTCATTTTGCTAGAAATAAGGGAACGATTTTTATACAGGTAAGCGTAGAAGCACATGCTTGCAAACCACCTACCCATCAGAGAATCTCCAGGCAGGATGTTGTCCAAGCAGATGTTTAGTCTGCCCTGAGCAGCACGCTTCCCTCTGTTTTTATTGGCCCTCTGAATCCACTGGCTGTCCTCAAGAGCACCATTGCCTTGGTCACTACGCTCCCCTCCAATTCGACCCACACAAACACAAGCCAAACCTTTGAGGTAGAACGGTAAAGGGTGAAGGAGAAGGGAAGGGAACAGAGGTTGGAAGCAGATGAGCTGCTGCCAGAGCCATGTGGACAGGGCCGTATAAACAAGACTGAGTGTGGCCACCAGGCATTGGTACATAGTCCCAGTGGAAAGGTCTGGCCAAAGATGACTCAGCCTCAGACACTGCACAGAGTAGAGAGACACTCCTTTGTCCCAAACAGTGTTCAAAATACCCAAAAATAGGCTTGTTTAACCCTCTCCTGATGGTAACCAATGGCAATTGGAGGAGGACAGTTGTTGTCCATTCAAAGAGAATTACCCAGTCAAAACAGAAAAACTTCCATACCTGAGTTCTGGGCTCCAGCACATGGCTAGATGCCTTATATGTAATGAACATTGTTAATTGTATAGTTATTTTTTACCATGAGTAAACAGGAACATTTAATCCTCATCCTCATTTAGGTGGTAAAATCTGAAGAAAATCACATCATCTCATTTTGCCCTTGGAATATTTGCTCATTACAAATGATAAAATAAGTGTCAGTAAGACACCCCAGTATTGAGTTAACTGCAGCTCTGCTCCTTGGTCTGTGTCAGATGCATGTTAAGGACACTCATTGATATGATATCTGTGGTCTGAGGAAGGAAGGACATGAGCCAGAGTGGGATGGAAGAGGGGAAGGGATTGGTCGAATTTTTTTCTTCTCTTAGGAAGATTCCTAACTGAGTGAAATGACCTAGAAGTATCTAAGTGGCGGCCATGAGAAGAGCGGTTCTAAATCTCTACATGCAAAGACATAGACTAGGAATACACTGGACTACATGAATAATGACTGTGACTATATGAATGCAAAGGAGATAATTCAGCCGTTCACAAACAACGGTCAACGGTCAACAATCACATTACACTTCCCCATCACTTATCAATAACAACTTCATATCAACATTTCAACATGTCAACCCAGGTGTGTTTATTGTTTATTAAATGCACAGGCTATGATCAGATCATAAAAGCAATATGAGATGTTTTCAACCAAATGATGTTTTTAATTCAAAATGGTTGAAACTTCACAATGATGCAGTCGTAGATTTGTAGGCCAGTAGTTGATTTGCAGGTCTAACACAGTATGTCTGTCGTGCATCAATGGAACTATAATATTAATGCACTCACCCTAATTTGAGAACATTTTCCAGTACAGCGGACAGCAAAATTAAATTGTAAAGTGCCTTGATATAACTTTTGTTGTGATTTTGCGCTACACAAATAAATTGAATTGAATTGAATTGAATTGAATCAATATATTGTATGTCGAAGCAGCCACAGAATCTTCACAGTCAACAACAAGGACCTAATGCATGAGAAGTGTAAGGAGACAGAGAGAGAAAGACAATGCCTGAATGTCACCCACGACCGGTTCACCAGTTTGCCTTGGCAGGTAGAAGAAATGAGGATGCACGGACTGGCGTGGGAGTTTTTAATACACAGGGGAAGAAAACAAAGCCATAAATAAGCCCCTGGGACTCCATGTTAATTGTAATTGAAATGAATGCCTGGCCCTTAGTGCAGGGAATTGCAATCGCTATTGTCCAATAGACCCAATGGAAATGAGACAGGAATGCAGCATGTCCACGCCAAGATTACAGCATCACCCAGCACTGACACTTGTGTCCTGTAAATAACGGCGCTTTGGGGGGGAAAAAACATGTAACAAATGAGTTACTGTGTTGGGTTCTTATGTCTGCTTTGGTCAAGGTTACTCAGGGTATAGTTCTCTGACATTTGGCCACAATGTAGATGTGAGCCGGAATTGTTTAGAAACTAAAGTGAAACACACAGAGGTAAGGCTACAGAAGGGAATCACTGCTGAGATTGCTTTAGCCCTGCCCATGTTTGCCATTTCTGTTACCTCAAAATAAAAAGTGTGCAACATTGCCCTGTGATTATAAGTAAACTTAATAGCCTCTGTGAAGCTTATTGTATTCTGAGACCACAGCGCTGCAAATCTTCAAGCCTAAAATGTTGAGGAGTCAGCCTTCCGACCTGTTTTTACCAGCTAGTCAACCTCCCACAGCCAATAGGTCACTCCCATTCATAAACTCAACTATACATTAGCTAATTTTGACATGCATAAACCTGTCTGAGTGTGTGTGCTTAAAATAGATTCGAGGAACAAATTCATACAACAAAGTTTTTAACATGATACAATCTATTGAATTCAGCCTGTAAAATACTTATTATTAAATGTAGCAGTGCTAATCTATGTAAATGCTCTTTGGTCAACACCTAATCTCTATTCTGTTTAACTCCACATTAACAGCCTTTCTCAAAACTAAAAGCAGAAGTTGCCTTGGATAAGGGAGATGGATGTGTTGAGCACCCAGCAGAGTCTTCCCTGCCCTACTCCCTCTGGGATTTGGTCTCCATGTTGTGATCCAATAACGTCCCCTCATGAGACTGCGGATAGAATCCCAACCTCGCTGCAGGAAAGTAACATCCTCTTACATTCATACACAAAAGGAATACTGAGGTCGTAACTATGCATTTTTTGGTATTATACAATCAGTAACACTGTGAACAGGAACTGTGGAGATATGAACGTTACATTTTACACGGAGCAATTCTCTGCTACATGTTCGAATGGCTTCGAAGATTTTACATGCTCTCCGAGCATTCACCCCCGCAATTTATAGCTCTTTGAACCTTGTGGGTGCAACGAACAATATGAACAAACCATTCGCTTTTTCAACTGTCTGTGACAGTGTGGGCTGCTCAACACAGAGGCCTTCGCCTCAACTTCTGGGGCTGTGTTTGCTAAACGAGCCAGAGCAACACCACGGAGCCCGCAAGGCTCCACAATCTCTGATACGACCAGGGGCTTTTCTCTGCCTGCACACTCCCTCCACCACCTTTTTACTCCCTCCCCCCATCCTTCCCCTCCATCAGGAATCTATATTTCATAAGCGAGCTGTGGAGCTCCAGTGCCCAATTATCAGCAGATAAGGCGCAGGAAGCCCTGGAGCGCCGGCACGGCTATTTAGACGGGAGGAGGGGAAGCTGGAGAACGAAAGACAGGCAGGCAGGCAGGCAGGCAGGCAGGGACCCAACCCCCCAGGGGCACTTCGCCCTCACCACGCTATTTTTTTCTTCCTTCTCTTTTTTCTGTTCTCTCCCTCGCTGACAGCCTCCTCCTCCTCCTTTTACCTTAGCGGCAGGGTTCAATTAGTGCCAGCGGCGGCTAGCACCCGCAGCCCCGCTCAGCCCGGGAGCTGGAGCTTCTATCAGCACACACTGACAACACGCAACGCTGAGTCCAACTAGCAAGCTGACGTCAAGGCAAGTCCTGTGATGGTCTGACACACACAGGCCGAGGTAGATACCATTTTCAATTTTCAGTTTGTTTTATTTTAGTTTAGCTTTGAATTTTAGATTTAATCTGAGAATGTTTGTTTTAGTTCACGGTGACAACACAGATACAGACACATGTATGTACATGTACGCATGCACATACACATGAGGAGTTTTGACCATCTCAGCTAGGAGCCCATCGGGGTCATCCATATAAAATTTAAAGTAAAAACTGACACTTTTTTCCTGCTTTTTTTCCTTAATCAACAACATGAAGCTGAGGATGATTCCACTGATTGCTGTAAAAGCATGTCTCCATGATGACCCATTGCTGATGTTCATTGCTGCTTTTTTTAAACTCATGTCAGACTAATCTCTGGGGTCATACTTTCTATTATACTCTGACCAACTGTAAAATCCTATTTCCTGTTATTTCAACATTTCTCAGATATGTTGTTGCTGTCTCCTCAGACTGGCACATTTAAGTCATGACTTTTCACTCTCCTGGCCCCAGACCTCTATTAGTGAGGAGGTAAAACTCGTTGTGCCTCTCACATTTTCAGACCCCGACAACAACAACAAAAAATGCACTCCAGCCACCAATGCTAAGCAAGGTCAGTCAGGGGTCAGGAACAGCTCACGGATACGAGACGGGTATCGATTCGCTGGGACAGGCCGCGAGCACACACAAATATACACACTTTCCTTCCCCTCCTCTTTTTCTGTCTTTCTCTACAGTCACAGGGCAGGCACCAGCCAATAGATCAGCCAGGGGCAGGAAATGGCCTGGGTCAGAGGGGACACGTGTGTGTGTGTGTGTGTGTGTGTGTGTGTGTGTGTGTGTGTATGTGTGTGTGTGTGTGTGTGTGTGTGTGTGTGTGTGTGTGTGTGTGTGTGTGTGTGTGTGTGTGTGTGTGTGTGTGTGTGTGTGTGTGTGATGACAAACAGCCTGCTGAAAGCCTCTCTCACCCAGAGCTATCCAGGACCTTCAGGCTGTGCCGAACCACCTCGAAGCAGCAAAGACAAGGAAAATAGCTCTGACGAAACATTGATGGAGTATTCATCTTACTGCCACTGATAGACATTCGAGTACACGCACAAGCACACTTCAACACACTCTGACCAGTGTTTATAATCTTCTGAAATAGCTGTTTCAGAGTGCAACACAGGCACTGTTGTTTGTCAGTTTTTCTATCAGGTGGACGTTGATATTGAGGAACACTTGTCACTGCAGGAAGGTGTGCGGGTGCGCGTTGTTGCTGTTTCCTAATGGCCTGTGTTAGAGGATCCGCCAATGGCAAAAAGACTGGGTAAGACCCAGGCGAGGCTTCGATAGCTGGAAGTAGACTGGAGGCTCAGCTGCTGCATGCACGCACAGCGCCAGGGGTCCTTGGGTCATCATGTGTGTGCACGTGCCATGTATGATTTCTGTGCATGACTGAATAAGTTAAGAGTATGTCAGAGTGTCTGTCCACATGTACTTTGTAAATGCACGTGTGTGTGTGTGTTTGTATGTGAGAGAAAGTCAGGAGGCAGTGAAGCAGAGGGAGGGCAGGCAATGCTCCCAGGCATAGAAAGCAGGCCAACTGTATCTCCCACCATGGAGAGGTTCAAAAAGATGGGGCAGTAAAAGTAGAAATGGTAGCAGCTCTTCTCACAACTTAACTCATGGTAGCAAGAGTTAAATTGTGTGAGATGAGCTGGTAATGTTTCATTCAGACTAAACCAACAGTTGCAACACACACAGACTCTTGAATATGATCGTATATTCATTTTTTATTTTATTTTATTGTGCACATAGTGGTTTCTATCAGATTTGAATTTTTTATGTGTTTAGTTTTCACATCAGTATGAAAGATGAGCCCTTTGTTATGCAGAATGTGTAAAACAAATATTCTTAATGGCTACTTTATTCATCCAGCTACAGATGATTCAGGTAGTTTAGACAGAGAAGACAGCAAGACAGTCAGGGGGAAGCGAACTTCCTCTGCTGACGCTCTTGTTCCACCGTAAGAATCCCCCGGCCAGTAGCCTGACATCTGGTTCCAGTTAGCTCTCAGAGCATTGACGCGTTTCCTGTGCTGTTGCTCCACGCAGTCACGGCCACGACGCAGCCCTCCCAACGCCACAACAGCCAAACTCTCTGGAGATAGTGTACTTTAAATCACACACACACACACACACACACACACACACACACACACACACACACACACACACACACACACACACACACCAAAATACACACACAATACACAATTGACCACACGTCTACAGTGTGTTGAAAGAAACCAGAGGAGGTTCTGACCGTGTTCTAACATTTGTTCTTGCTTTATTTCATTTAGTGATGCTAAAAAGTTTTTCAGAGGTATTAGACAGTCGAAAAGAACGTGGGGGAAGTTTACCAGAGTTATACTCATAATGTGATATCTGTTTTAATGTCATCATGTACTGTATTTATACTTTTTATTATTATTTTTATTTATTTTTTTCTCACTGTTCTGTCTGATTTTACTTTACTTGTCTTGAATTGTCTTTTTATTCTGGTTTTATCATGTAAAGCACTTTGTATTTATCACTTTGTGTTTTTGAAAAGTGCTATATTAATAAAATGTATTATTATTATTATTATTATTATCATCATCATCATCATTTATACATCAGAGAAGTGAGTGATACACAATTCAGGAAAACTATTATATTTTTTGTAACTATTTCCATATACACTACCAGTCAAAAATTTGGACACAGTTTCTCATTCAAGTGGATGGGAAACTGTGTCCAAACTATTGACTGGTACTGTATATGTTTTCTGAAAGAGTGATGTGGCATGTTTTATTTCAGCAACTTCAACAGGAAAACAAGGACACATTGATTGTTAATAGGAAACATGACATGCAAAGAAAGTGAAAACTGGACTGACAAAGTGAAAATCACTTAATGATGTGATGCAACTGAGAGGCAATGTTACTGTATTCTTTGCAGACTGGTAACTTTTGATGGTAGTCATTAGGCAACATAAGTTATTGTGTGTCCCATGATTATTAGTCTGTATCCACAATACCAGGACCCTAACACAGAGTCATCTAAACGGAATACATTAGATATGCAGTACAGACGGGGTACACCCTGGACAAGTCGCCAGTTCATCACATGGCCAACACATAGAGACAAACAACCATTCACACTCACATTCAAGCCTACGGTCAAGTTTAGAGTATTGCATAACCCACGCAGACACGGGGAGAACATGCAAACAAACTCCACACAAAAAAATACCTTTGCGGACTGTAAGAATTCAATTCAAAAAGGATGCAATAAAAATAATGAGGTAAATTTCTGTCCAATAATTGACCCCAATCTTATCTGAAAAACTGGGACGTAAAAAAAAGGGACAATTAATATTCTGTGGTTTTGACTAATTAATCACAGTAATGTAACAAAAAAACAGCTGTCACTTATTATGGCATACTCAGATCATAAAACATTATGCAATCCACTGATAGATCCTGTTGATAGCAGCTGTGTATGGCATCGAGTAACATATGTCTGCTGCTGTTTACATTTTTGTCCCTGAACTGCAAATCCCAGCCACCTACATCGATATGGACATAAAGAACTGAAGCCTGAGTCTGATGTACAGTAATAATAATAATGATGTGAAGCACACTTTGTGTTTTGACATGTCAGTTTTGACATCTAACACGTCATGTTGTGGAGGACTGTAACGTTTCAGGGCAACTAGACACTATATCAACCACAGATGTAGTGATACACAGAGACAGTGAGGTGATTCCCTGTGTGAGGGAGTGGAAAAGGGTGACCCCAGAACGGAGAAATGGAGATAAAGAAAAAACATGAGCCCACACAGCCCTGCTGCTTAGCAGGGGAACACAGTAACCTCGTAGGCCACACCGGGGATTACGGGTAGTGAAAGTGAGAAAGAGGGGGTGAAAGGAGAGAAACAAAAGTGCAATGAAGAGGAGGTAAAAAATACAGGAAGGAGCTGCTCAAAGGCTTTCCTGCGTTGGAGGGACTCCCTACACCACACAAATTCTCTGTAAACTCAATATGAGTTTTCTCTGAAATCATCGCGTGAATGGAAATTTACCCACATCGTATTCGTCTCCAAAGGCCAAGCTAGTTCAAATCTAAATGTACTTTCAGGTAAAGCTGAAATACTGACATACAGCAGATCTATTCAATTCAATCTCTTCTCTTCTTCTTTTAAACAGACATTTTAAAAGTGTATTCCTTTGAATTTCTCTAAACCTTGGGAAATAATAATTCATACCGCTCCATCCAAATTCAATTTTGGCAAATTTTTTTCCAGACTTGAAAAGCCCCACTTTAATTGCTCCCAATTGTGAGTGAGCATGAGCAAACGAGGACAAATGGAAGTTTAAGGAGGCAGTATTGATTTGTGTGGAGGTCAGGGGTAGGTCACCCCTATCAGAGAATCAACAAACAGCCGCCAGCACCTTCCTCAGCTAAGCCAATCACCTTCTGACCTGGTCCACCGTTACCATGGCAAATGACCCTGAACTACATATGCCACATACTGGGCTCCTTACTGAGTGAAACCAGCTAGGCAGAGCTCCACAAAGATGGTGCGGCTACAACAATCTTTTGTCTGCTGATAATGTCTTTGGATGTGTCTGTCTTCTTTTGTATCAATGATAATTCAATATTATTGTTTATTGATTTTCAGTGGTGTCCTCCCATGATGATCTGATTTTATTTTCCAGTTAATTCCAGTGTACAAATTAGTGTGGTTGCCTTCACTAAATTTGTTAAATACATTGTCTTAGATTGATCATTCATCATTTTGACATATTTAGAACAAGGGTGAAAAAACATCATTCACAAACAACACGATCAATAACCACATGTTGACCACCTGAAGTGGACACCTCTGGCCTGCTGAACAATCAACTTCATTGAGGCTATACAAGATGGCAAGTTCTGTGGCATCACAGTCACACTAACAGATGCACAGACCTTTTCCTTTTTGTTCAGAATACATCGTGGAATAAATAGACGATTCGACGACACGACTCACTATCCAGGTGCTGACAGTATGGACCTAATTTCCTGCTAAAACTCAAACAAATAAAACATGTTTTAAAATGCCCTACTGTACAATTGACAAACACAGTTTGCCTTGCAAATACAAAATTCCATCAACAAGCTCATGCATTTTGTTTCGGAAATGCAAAATGTACCTATCCAACAATCACACCACATATTACTGATACATCATGCCTCAGAAACAATGACAGATTGTCTTACAAGTTAAAAAGAAATCTACAGAGACAATAATGTTTTGTGCCTTTTTGTACAATTGTCCCGCCATGCTCCAGATTTTCTCACAAATGCCCTGAGTACTTCGTCCTCCACAACAGCAGGTGGCGCTATGTGTCAATGTAAACATGTCAAGAGGTTGAGCCACAG
The DNA here is from genome assembly GCA_037577475.1 of Chaunax sp. Z400. NCBI lineage: Eukaryota > Metazoa > Chordata > Actinopteri > Lophiiformes > Chaunacidae > Chaunax > Chaunax sp. Z400. The sequence goes on along the minus strand of CM075195.1, from coordinate 15,857,012 downwards.
CGTCAACATATATTGGCCCAAAAATTAACAGCCCATTAAAGGGAATTTATATCACCAGTACTTGTAATGAAATCTGCTATAATGGAATCATAGCAGATGAATAGAGCAAATAATACAAATGTTTTCACTGACTTAACAAGCGCAGCATCTACACTCCTATACAACAAGTGGCATTGTGGACCTCTGCAGTTGGTTTATGATCTGCCAATAAGCACAGCAAAGTTCAGCCATGAGACACGGACACAAACAGCAGAGTGACACAGCTGAAACGCAAGCCTGCTCAGAACAGCACTGAGTCCGGTGCTGACAGCCACAAAAATGAAAATAAGACTGGATCTGTTGAGTGTGAACAAAAATGCAATATCACAAAACGAAACCTACATTTTGTTGAGCAGGCACATGGAATTGGGAAAACAGATGTGGGCTATCAGATCCATGGAAAAGTGATGGCAAACTGGTTTGTAATTAAGGATTTAAAATGCACTTGTTATTCTGATAAATGGGGCTCAGTGGGCAGACATGTGGCTCCACCAGAAACATCTCTAAATGCACAGTAGGGGGCAGATTCTATGCATTTTTTTTACGTTTCTATCAGAATAACACCTTAGTTAACTTATTGTAAGTTAGTTGAAACAGATTACAGTCATCCTTTGAATCGCCAATATAGAATCAGCGCAAGCCAAGCTCACTGATGGGTAAACACTGTACAATTTGAGCCTGGTTTTCAGCTGCAAATTTCATCCTCTTCAGCATTTCAGCATCACTTATAATGCAATCATAGCCTGATCAACTGCTGTGATGTAAAAAGTTTTGGTCACCTGTCATCAGGATCTCACACAGCTGAATCAGAGCAGAATCAATTTCCCAAATTCCTTCAAACCTTTATTTTTAATTTTTATTGTGACTGCTTGAAGTGGCAAACAGAGCATCTGAAAAGTGACTTGTGAACAATGTGCAACATATAATCAGCAGAGTCAAACTTAGCTAGCGTTCCTCCAATTCTCTCTGCAAAATCGACAAACAAAGCTGCCCACGTCCTCTTGGTCACCTGTGAGTCCATATACAGTACAGTTGTGGCTACAATTTCGAACCGTACAGTGTGAGAACATAAATCGTGAGCTTTAGACAATTCCCTCGTACAGTTTGAGTTGGAATCAAACAAGAACTTTCCTAAAATGTCACAGTGTATGCTGAGCTTAAGCCTTCCTTACCCTCAGGCTTGCATAAATTAAAGATGAAGTTGTTTTTAAAATGCTTCTTATCTAATCTTACCAGTATCAGCCATGAGAAACAGGTCATTTATTCGTTATTGTATTGGGTGAAAAAAAAAACGTGTTGTGCATCCCCACAAAACATGGTCTTATTAAAAATGTGACTCTGACAGCATCCATGCAGCTCAGTCAAATAACTCCTATGTCATGGGATTCCCTTTTCCCTTATTTTCTTGCCATTTTGGGGGACACAAATCTCAGATTCCTGCCCTGTTTTTCCATCTTTTCCTCCTACTCCACCCTTCATCCCTCTTTCCCTCATATACCCCTCCTTTCCTTGGAGGCAAGCAGGCAATGGTGGTAACCAAGCCTCTGGCAGTGTGCTCCTATCCTGCAGGAGCCCTCAGGTTCCAACCTGTCAATATCCCAGGCAGCATCTTGGCTCTGCTGTGGCTCAGTTAACCTCCTCACCCACTGCAACCGCACAAGGGGCTCCTGTCCCTCTGCCAGCTCAAAGGCAAGTACCATCAACCCCCACCCCACTCCTGCTTGTGCAATCCAGCTCCAAACCGCACACACATATGCAAAGGGCAGCAGCAGCAAGCAATATGGTCGCTGACGGCAGTTTCAGGTCCTGTCATCTCATCAACTGTATCAATTTCAGGGGGAGGAAGGGTCTGTGCAAAAATAATTGATGTATTAACGCACTGCTGAGAGGAATGTAAGTGTAAAGTTGAGAGAAAGACAGAAAGTCAAGGAGAGGGCTACTGTTGGTGCGTGTCTGCGTGCATTTGGACGTCTACACACAGGCCTGATCCCAAGCATGGCAAGAAGCGTGTGGCAGCATGTCACCCATCGTCTCCTTTCACTTACACTGAGACGCACACACACTCACTCCTCTGTGCCTGACTGCCAGGCACCGCGGCTGTCTGCTCAGAGCTCAGGTTACAGCCAACCGGCGGGACAGACTTTATGGAAGCCTCTCTCCCACACCCACTCTCCCCCACCGCAGGGCTCCGGAGGAGGTATCGAGTTGCTGGTTCAGCGCCGGCCAGGCTTGGCGCTGGCGGCTGCTTGTGATCTCAGGTGCCTGAGTATGCGTCTGTGTTTTATCTCCCACTCTTTGATGGTATCTGCACACAACGGTGCTGTCCAGGTATGTAGGTGTGATTTACAGGGTAGATGATTCACACTCACGGGCACACATGCAAAACCTGACCCCTTCTTCCTCGCTAAAAGCACACTGGATAGTCTGTACTGCAGTGCTAGAAGAGCACTAATTAGAAGAGATGAAGAGTTTGTAACCTAAATTACAGAGAAATACATGTTCTCACTTGTGTGTCTAGCCATGCAGATAGGTTTGGTTTTATTTTTATTTTTAGATATAAGTCTTAAAATAAAGATGTTGCAGCCACCTGAATGCACCAGAGGCAAATGAATCTTTACTGTATTCCCAGAGACGATGTCTGGGTCACTCTGGATGATCATACACTGGAACTGCTCACTACTGAAAAAAACAATCAAGAGTCTGGTGGATTATCAGAACGTTATCTATGGAAAGACACATCGCCCTTTAATTTAGCACGTTTCAATGCTGTGAGCATCGCAAACAAGGTTCTGCTTGCTTTACTGATCTCAGTGAAAACCCAAACAAAAAAAATAAAAGCTAGAATTCTGCATGCATGCCTAGAAACCATAAGAGATAAATGAAAAACATGTTTTGTTTGTGCAATTTTAGTTAACTGACCCTTTAATAGGGACACTACAATGATGTAGAATTATAATTAAGTAAAGTTATGGGGTTAACAAGGGTAAAAAAAACAAAAAACAGAATGGTACATTATCAATGCAGCAAAAGGCCAGATGTCCTAACTCTATCCCCTAGGAATGCCAAAAAAGTGGATCCCATTCTTCTCAAAATGCTTTTTCAGACTGACAAACTCCTCCAGGGCCACAGCAGACTTCTGCAGCTTTTACACAGACTGCAGCACTCCCTGTGACAAGTTATCTAATGTATAAAATGCCCCTTTAAAAAATTATTCCTGAGTTTTATGACTATCACAACTGTACGTATGAAACCAAAGACCATCACCACTGCATCTATGTGGCTTTCAAATCCCATGATGCTATCTGTCATCTCTGGAAAACATGCTCTGGTCCATTGGCAGGAAGGAGTTGCAGGGAAGGTGCATTCACAGGTCACCATGGAAGAAACCATCTATATGCAAGGATCTAGTGACGGTTCTGCCAGTGGCTCGTTTTCAAGCCCAGCTTGGAACGGCACTCATGAATAATGCATGGAGACATCTGCCACCCCTGAATTATAGATCTGTGGAGGCCCAGCATATGGGAACAGCCCAGCACGCGCTAATGGCTAACTCCCCATGACAAAATATGGGTTAGAGACACGTGAATGATAGTCGGGTCATGCAACCTTTCAGTCATGTGAGTGTGAGGTGGATTATAAATGTGATTATTTACATGTCTGTGTGTTTGTGTGTGTGAGTGTATCAGTGTGTGTCTATCGGGATTGAGGCAAGGCTCCAATGTAGAATTTTGATGATGTAATGCTAAACAAGCGTCCAAATTAGTGTGATGAGCAAGGCCCTGAATCCTGACATGTTTCATGCATATAACTCTGTAGTTGATGTTGTACACAAGAGAAAGGAGAGGAAAGAATTTTTATACAGGGAGCCAACAAGTCACCATTTCATTACGACATCACATCATGCTTTTCTCAGCCAAATTCAACTAAACCAGAGGACGTAGCATCAAAAAAGCTTCAGAAACTTTTATCCTAACAAGGGAAGACTAATGTCTCTGAGCCTTTTATGAAGGCCTCCTTCTGGTGAAGTGCAGCCTGCTTGAATATTCTACACTCCAGTTGCAAGTCTTGCTCTATAAAGAAGCAGAAACAGGATGTGGGGTTAGTAGAGTAGGGGTGTATTTTCTTCCAGCCCAGTCGAGCGGGAGGCCTGGCCTATTGGGAACCAGTTCGATCACCGCCTCCCTCTTCAGGATTATCCTCTTATCAGCACCGCAAAAGCCAGGCTAAGAAGCACCAGCAATTAGCCTATCTTTAATTAACGAGCACCTCGCCGCAAAACCACCCACGGTCCGCGTAGGCTCCCACTTGGAAGGCAGTCAGCACAGCGTAAAGATGAGCAGACTTAATCTTGTTTTTGTCTGGGTAAGAGAGAGCGAACGTGTAGAAAAGGTCAGAGTTCATCTTCAAGTAGCCGAGGAGTCGCAGCATGCAGAACATCCCTCATGCATGCACCACTCGTAAAAAAAAGCCTTTCTACTTCGCAGATTTCAGGGAATCCTACCACCCACCACCGTTCCACTGTGTTGTGCATGTGTGTGTGTGTGTGTGATGTGTCTTTGTGTTGAGGGTTTTCTCTAGTGTGTGGATGGATTGCTGTACTCGAATTATGCTACCACTCATCATCACTCACAGACTGAAATTTCCGAGCTTGCTGAAGGCTCCTCTGTATTGACAATGGAAACACGTAGGAAAAGAAGGAGGACAGAAATGTCCTCAATGAAGTTTGGATGGTCCAAAGTTTACGACCTCACCTTTTGGAGCACCCTCCAAACAGGAGAGAGTGCTAGATGCAGATACTATAAAGTGACATTGTAAATAATAACTCAGATTTCAACACTAATGCTTGTGCTCATATAATCAGAGGGGATTGGATCCTCTGGAGGAGAGTGATTGCAACATGCTGACCTGCAGATGAAAATAAAGAAGGAGACAGGGAAAGAAAGCGCCGACAATGATCTAGCCTGACTCTGGCAGCGCCAGTCGGGAGGGGTGGCGGTGGCAGCCCCAGCATGCATACATTAGTGGTGCTTAGGCGCACTAATTGCTTCTCACTTAGACAAATCTCCTGCAAATCACGGCTGCGCCGCCAGCACTGCCCAGGCCCCCCGGGAAGGAGAGACGGCAGGCAGGCGGACGGAGCGAGAGGCAGAGGAGGAGGAAGAGGAGGTGGGGAGGGCGAGTGGAGCGTGTGTACCAGAGGCGCCTTGGAGCAGGATGGAGGAGGACGGACGGAGAGATGGAGGAGGAGGAGGAGGGTGCTCCCATGAGAATGAAGAGAAACGAAGGGAGAGAAAAAAGCTCCAACACTTCAAGAGTGCCTCTCTCTCTCTCTCTTTCTCTGTGCTCATCCATAGTCCAGGATGAGTGCCCTCCCAACCTCTTACACCCCTACCCTCAGAAGCCCCACCACCGCTCTGCTCCTCTAATGCTCCATCCTTCCATCCCCCCCCTCTTCTACCAGCTTTCAGATCTCTGCTCTGCCCCCTCGCTCGCCCCTCCTTTCTCTCTCGCTCTCCCTCCCTCTCTGCCGCTCAACAGAAAAGTGGAGGAAAGATGAAACTCTACAAAGAGGGAAAAAAATCAATAACACAGATGGATAGCTGGATAACAGGGTCCGGCATGCTTCAGCGGTTAGGCAATCCAGAGGGTGCCCACACAACTTCCACACAGGCGGAGAGATGGGCAAAAACAAGGTGCTGGGATGAGGGTGGTAATCAGCCTCAGGAAGTCAACATCACCCGCAACACACAAGCACACACTTGTTAACACACAAGCACTTACAACGTATAGCTACATCGACACTGAAACTGCCAGACGTACACAAGGGCACACACACAAAATATAAACAAAACGCACACGTCAACAGAAGTATCCTATCCTCAGCCCCACGCAGCTGTTTGAGGGTATGCTACAAAATAATAATAGTTATCAGGCAACCTGAGGTGAAAGAAAATAGCAGTCTTGAACAATTGCATAGATATCATGCAAAAGATCAATATTATTGCAGGTTCTTGAGACATTGGTTAGCTGAAGGCGCTGTTAGCAGTGGTTTAAGGTACCAATGGGTCCCATCAACAACAATGTAGACAATATAGTGCAAAAACATTGCTTGTATTTTAGTATTCTTTATCGAGACAGACAAGCAAGTAGCTGGGAGTAACTCATCTGCTCACATTGCTGTGTTTGTGTAGTTATCACTATTTCTTAAACTTTTTCGTTCTCTTATTGAGGCCTGTTGTCACACCATAATCCAATCAAATTACATGGATTACAGATTACAGATGGAAGCTTGCCTCTCCTCAACCAGTATCCATATTTAATTTGAGTGATTTTCTACCTCAAACACGAACAGATGACAACTTTAAGCTTCTGAAAGATAAAGACAAAATTAGATCTCCACCACCTTGATAAAACACATACACATAGGTATCACATACCTTCTGATCATGGACTCAGTAGTTATTTCTTTCTTAAATGAATTTTTAAATTGGCTTGACTGCCTTTATTTTTGGCAAAAACAATGAAATCTTGCATTCATATCCAAACGACCGTGCATGTGATGTACCTTAGGGTTCAAATTTATACTTGATTAATGACAGGCAAAGCAATTTAATTCAGTTTTTTTTTAATTTTGATAATCAGGTTGACGTCTCATACTTTATGTGGGGATGCACCCTGTTAGGACATTATAGATGCACCATGAAAATGAAAAAAAATATTCAAAGAGAAAAACGTCTGAAAAATTGTAATGTCTAACATGCTTTTGATTCAATGCCAAATAAAATATTTTATTTTCTCTACCCTTAGTTTGGATTTAAGTGGGTATGTTTGCTCAAATGATGCTCTTTGCTTTGTCTATTAGCGTCACATAACATTGCCACCAATAATCACCACACCCATTTATATGAGTCATACTAATTATGAGCTCCCATTGTGATGAATGAACCTAAGAGCCGGTGCATTCTTGATGAAGAGTTCTTTTGGCTGTCTCCCTGAGAGGACACCATGTGAAATTACTTCTGTCTCAGACTGTTGTCTCTCGTCTCGTCTCTTCCCTGTGTGCGCACACAGTGTACTCACTGACTTCAGTCATAATGCATGAATTTGATTGGAAGAGTAGCATCGATTTACAATGTGTGCTATTGGTCTATTAAGTTTCTTGGGCTACTAGTGCCATAAAGTCTATAGATACTGTGCTAGTTAGTATATTGTAATGCAAAAATGTAATAATTCCCAATAATTTATTGGTTAAAGTTCCAAGTCGATACAGCGTCAGCAGTCCACCTATTGATCTCAGCGGGATTAAGGGTGATGGTTGGTTGACCAGGGGGATACATTTTGGTCACTTTGTTATCAAGAGGGATGGTACAGCCCTCTTTCCTTCTTCAAAATCACCTACTGGTGGTTTACACACATTAGAATAATGCATACTGTACCTTATGACAGATACTGTACCTTATGACAGATACTGGTACCTTATGACAGATACTGGTACCTTATGACAGATACTGTACAGATACTGTACCTTATGACAGATACTGTACCTTATGACAGATACTGTACCTTATGACATATACTGTACAGATACTGTACCTTATGACAGATACTGTACCTTTTGACAGATACTGTACCTTATGACAGATACTGTACAGATACTGTACCTTATGACAGATACTGTACCTTATGACAGATACTGTACAGATACTGTACCTTATGACAGATACTGTACCTTTTGACAGATACTGTACCTTATGACAGATACTGTACCTTTTGACAGATACTGTACCTTATGACAGATACTGTACCTTATGACAGATACTGTACCTTATGACAGACAGACACACACAGACAGTGTGTGGTGTGGATCTGCTTGGCCTTTCTCCCACAGGAATAAACTCATGTTGGAATGCAGTGCTTATATCAACTGTGGGGGAGGTGAAAGGCCAAAGACTTCATTATAATGAATGTCAATGATGACCCCCACCCCCACCCCCCATCGTCGTACACACATCACACATAAATTTACAGACACACACATTTCATCCCACTCTCCTGCCAGAGTCCAATCTGGAAATTACTATAATCCTCTCTTGGGCATAGAGGTGATGTTTTCTGGCTCAGCAAGAAGCCATAGAGCTGTGAAGGTGGCCATATTGAAATTTCCTTCTGAAAGCCATAAAGAGCATTTTGCAATGTCTTTGAGTCAAATGCATGATGTTTGATTGGTTATGTTTACATTTTATTGAGTGAAATAATTTATTCACTGTGTTCATATAATAAAATGTCATTTCAAGACTCTTTTCATTGAGTACAAATAACCAAGATGGGATAATGGACTGAAATTGAATAATAATTCTTTAAAACTATGTTTAGGCCACATAATCTGGTTGGGAGGGTTTAAATTACCTGGCAGTCAGTGTTACAGTTCAAATACGAACACTTGAACGTTGTCCAATAATTTCAATTCAACTTATCATGGATATGCCACCACGATAAATCATAGAGCATAACTGATTATGGAAGTGATTGTGTGAAAACAATTAAAACAACAAATTATAGTACATTAACAAGAACATTTAAAGTATTAGATATTTTTTTCTTGCTTACCTCCAATGAAGTTTTTCTAACACTGATAAATCACCAGCACCACCTGCTGTATATTATAATCCCTGTTTAGGTATTTCCAGGTTCTCAGCTGCACTAATGTGAATAAAGCTCAAAAGCACCAAAAACTAAGTATTTGGTTACAGCGCCATCTTGTGGAAAGGAGTAGACATCTCAATCCGTAGCTAATAAAGCAGTTTATAGTGATCTGCCTGGGGGAGTTTGTAAATAGACAACTATTTATAAATGTCAGCGGTATATGCTCAGTTGTCAGTATGGAGCTCAAACATTTGTAACAGATGGAAATATAGAAATTTATAGAATAACAGACTGTAACATTAATAGTGTGAATAATGAAATCTTCAATCTTTAAATCTTTATTTTGGTGACCATATATATATATATATATACAGTACTGTGCAAAAGTCTTAGGCAGCTGTGAAGAAATGCTGTAAAGAATTTATGCTGTTTTGAAGGCAAAAGGTGGTCACAACAAATATTGATTAGATTTAGGTTTTTCTTCTGTTCACTCACTTTGCATTTTGTAAATTGATAAAAATAAACAATTACATTTTATGTTTTTGAAAGCATTCTTAGTTTACAGCATTTCTTCACACCTGCCTAAGACTTTTGCACAGTACCGTGTATATATATATATATATATATATATATATTGGCTGCTCCACACTACTGTAGTTGAAGCCATTGAGTTTAGACGTTATAATGTGGCAGAGAGGCATCTTTGAAATACAATCTGTGATAAATGCCTGAAGAAATAATAAATAAAAGCACAAAATAACTATTGGAATGCATTTCAGATGAAAAAGAAATATTTAAACTAGGGCTGCATGAAAGACTGACATTGCAGTATTTTTCTTTCCTGAGATATATCGAGCAATATGACAAATGCAGGAATTTTCAACAGATTACTTGAAAAACTCTGTTTAGAAAGAATCAATCATTCTAGAAGTTTTTTGTTGTGGGTTTAACCATTTTTACATGAAGAAGGCTGCCAGTCTGACAAAGAATAATATTACAATAAACATAAAATAGCGCTTTCAAAGCGGATTTTAATTTAAGTAAATTATATCAGCCAGACCTCTCTTGTAGGTCAGTCATGGAAAGTGAGAACCATGACAGTTTTACTTTGGTATCATGCAGATAATACTTAGTTATACAGGAACAGTGGAGCTGCCCAGTATATCCAACAATAGGTCTGTTAAGGGATGCCCCATTAAAATCCAGTATTTTCCATTGATTATTCAATAAGAGTTATAAACAAATGCAGCCAGAGCAGCAGAGGAGCTGGTGATAATGCTCAGCCACCCACTGCTGGCCCATCAACACTAACGGGCAACAACAACATTGGAAACAACAAAAACTGGACAGTTAGTTGGAAAATTAAACTATGATGGCCAAAGAGTTTTTGAGGACATGCTTAGTTGGGTATGAACAGATATCAGTCATACTGAAATAAAGATATACTGAATCTCATCTAAACAGTCACTGGTCTGTGTGTGACTGCATAAAGCACATTGATCACAGGTTGGTCTTCATGTCTATATCTTAGTCATATTCTATAAGTTCACAGTCTATCATGGCTTATAGTCTGGAGCTGGATGGTGATACTTTTCCAGCCAGTCTTGAATTAAACTAGTAAACCCTAAATTCTCCTGCAAACAAAACCTTAATGATCACTAATGCTCTTGCTCTCATTTAAAGAAAGTTTTTCCAAACCCGCCACCATTTAGTCAAAAAAGAGTTTACAAAAGTAAAAGTCTATATTTCTGATTTACTGTACATCTTCAGTGTTGGTTTTGGAAACAGTTGGTTTTTGTTTATTCACTGAATTTGTTGATAGTAAAAATAGTCACTCTTTTCATTTAGGCTGGCTATAAGGTTCTAAAATAAAACAATATTAATTTGCAATTTTTTAACATTTTATTTAGTTTTTGTGTCTGCAGTTCAGCCTCTTCTCTCACACACACACACACACACACACACACACACACACACACACACACACACACACACACACACACACACACACACACACACACACACACACACAGTTATACAACAATGCAGTACAACAAATGAACAATTTACAATAAATCTGATCTTATTTCGTACAGTTTTTATCCCCATGTAAACTGTGTCTCTTTCAGCTGCATGTCACGTCATTACACTGTGAAGTAAGTGAGGCCCACTGGGGCAGCGCTGCTGGCTGGTTGATGTGTGGGCGGGAGGCTTGCAGACAAACAGAGTGTGACGGGTCTGCTCAGCCAAGTCTGGACAGAGAGTCACGCTTAAAGCAGAGTTCGAGACAAGGTCAACCATGATGTGACAGACAAGCAACGCTGGTTAAGATTACACATGATAAGCCTTGCTCTCATATTCCTTTCCTCCTCCTTCACTGGCGGCTTTCATATCTCTTACACAATGTCAAGTGTTTACCATTTCATTTTGTTCCACGGAAAGTCAGTGTTTTCTCTGCTTTAATGAGGGAAAGCAGGCCAGAGACAGTCTTTACTTCCTCCTTTCATTCATACACAACTCCAGACATAAACATATCCAGAGTAGCATCTTGATTTAGAGAGCTCACACTGTTGTGAGCAAGAGACAGTTAGCAAACCCGGCACACTTGACTCTAATCACTGAGCTTATTCTGTCAGCGCTGAGAGGGAGAACACTGCACCACAACATGTTTGCTAACAGTTAGGGAAACTGAGCAACACACAAACACTGTACAAACACAACATTATCACTGTTTGCACATGCTGCTTGTTAAAGCTCATATATGCACAGAGCAACTGTGCAAACTGCAATAAAACTTACATTAGCCTGTGTGTGTTTTCACAACGGCTGGTAACTGAAGGAGTAACCAGACAGCGTAGGACAGATATGTGTGTTTTATCTGTGCAATCTGTCAGATTGATGTGTGTACAGGAAAACAAGTGCAGAGTATGGATGAGAAAATTTAATGTTAATTTTCTTCAACAAAACCAGTGCTGATCACGTATTTGTGGTGTTAATTAATTTTTAGGTGATAATCTGTTCTGAGTAGAGCTCTTGGCCAAATCAAAGAAAAAATGCTGCAGGCACAAAATTTAAATTACTTCCTTTTTTTTCGTCTTCCTGACAAATAGAAATTTAATTTTGAAAATTAAAAAAACAGAGACAAACTATACATTGACATCCATCTGATGCACATAAAAACAGATAATAATAAATAAAATGGGTAAATATTCCCACACAGCCATTTATGTCTATCTCCACTAGAGGACTCTCTGCACCACTTTTTATTCAAATAACATCAGGAAGCTCATGGAGAGCAGACGTGTTGGAGCTTTTCCTGAAGAGGGGGGCCTTGTCAAGTGCCTTTAAAGGACCTATGAAATACACCCTGTCTGCACTCATTTAATGAATTAGCAGCTTACTCGCTCACTGCAAACCCTCGCACAGTAAAGAGAAAGTAAATGTCTTGCAAACATACACCTAAATATGCCCCAAATAAATACCAATAATCTTTTGTAAACCATGGAGTGGCTGATCAAAAAGACTAATAACAGCACACAGAAGCCAGAACAATGCATTAACAAGAAGCCAATCAAATAAACTGAATGAACACGAGCTGTAAAACAGGTTGATAGGTTGAGTGCAGCCCCTGTTGCAGCTCTGTGCTCGGCTCCTGCAGTTGTAGCTTGTGTGGTGTGCTCACCACTCTTTGTTCTAACCAGAGCATATGCCACAAGCCCTCACTGCTTTTCCTCAACAGCTGCTAAGCCCATTAAATCTGCAGCCAGCCACCGGAGTGGAGGGCTTAGGGGGGGGGGGGCCTCCACTAAACCATGCACTGTTCCGCCATAACCCCAAGGGCTGCGCCAGAGAAATGTTCAACATGAGCACAGATAATCAGGGTGAGCAGTGTGCTTCCCTTCTGATGTGTCTACTCTGTTTGCAATAGTCCTGCAAAAGTCCTGTCCTTTCATTACCTTAATGTCAGGTTGTTACACTACGATGTCTGTCCGTCATGTGTTTGAATCACATGATGAGATGGTTCTTTAGACGACATAGGGATATAGTCTAGACTATAGATGATGCACTCAATTTAGTCTACAAGGTGCCTTTAAAGGAGAATTAATTAGCAATGTGGTGATTATCACCATGCTGCATCATTTAGTGAACTCACAGTAAATTTGCTCTGCAGTCTTGAGGCTCCGGCTCTGAAGCTCAATGGCTCCCTGTGCTTGTATTTGCTGTGCTGCAAAATATCACAACACTATTTATTTCCAGGCTTCCCATCACCTCATTAAACGGACATGTCCCTCTGCACAGTAATAAAGCACAGCTTTATGAAGTCTTTCCTCTCTTGCTAAAAAATAAATACTCTGTATACCTCTTTAATTTGTCTCAGTTTGGCTCTTTTCGAGCCTCGGTGATTTGCCTGGATTTGCTTCACACCTCCTTCTCGAGGGGGCTTCAGTTTGTCCATAACCTCGCTGCTCTCAGCTGGTGGAGAGCTCCACAGCAAGGGATTAACTGCAACCTCTGATAAGCAGCCCACTTCTTCACCCAAAGAAGGATTTTCAACTCAAAACCAAAATACTGTAAAAACCTGACTCAGAAAGCTCATATTAATTCCTGTTACTATAGAGATATCAGCTGTTTCTTTACATTCTGTAACACACAGTTCTATAATACAGCTAGAGTGACAGCAGCAGTGTAAATGTGTCACCCTGACATCTCTATCAGTTTAAATACGATGCTCTTGATCTCTCAGTGTAAAACCTAATGTTCAGCCCACAGTGTTGGAATATAATAACAACAAACATACAACCCCAAAAAAGGAACACATTACTCAATCACACGAGCTTTTATTATGACCATTCATAAATAGAACTTAAATGAGTGCAATTACTGCAATGAGGACTGTGTTTTAGAGGTAAACATCCAAGTTCTGTTTGATATGAAGCCCTGACAGGGAGGAAATGAAACCTTACTGTGTAAAATGATGATAATAAAATGTTAAATATGTGGACAAAATATATCATTTGTATTATAGATCATTATGTTTGCTTTTATGGTTGAGCACCAAAAGGGGCTCTGCTAGTGTATCCTCTGTTGAACCAATCCTTATCAGTGTAATGTGGCCAATTTGCAATCATCACACAGATGAATTCAAACAGAATTTAGAAAATAGCAGCGCAGATATTTCGATTTGCTTGAAGCCATTTTAGCAAACAGCCTTATTATCTTGTGAAATGGAGCAGACGACATGTGATAGGTAGAGAGACTCCACAGTAAAATATGTCATGGCTGTGGTGCTGCAGAGGGTCTATTACTGCTGAATCTTCCCAGGAATGCTATTTTCATCCAAGATAAATTGTCCTCTGTGGCAGGGACAAATATTGCTTCTTCTTTTTCGATAACCAAGCTGAGCGAGGAGGATTGGAGTATTACGCATTTAAGCATCTTCTTTTGCCATCTCCTAGGTGGTGCTTGCCCTCAGGGCCTTGAAAGCTGCCTCTGCCCTCCCTCAGGTGTGTGTATTGGCCAGCAGCCCACAGTCACACCGCACTCTGTTCGATGGACTCGTACTGAAGATTAATTACACAGTAGAGGAGAGGGGAAAAACAAAGGCCGATCCATCTGCGTCAGGCCAAGTGGACAGCCCCACGGTGCAGCGGGTGAATGCACTGACAACGGCATATATCACAGATAGAGCCATTACACAAACACAAGGTCAGGGTGCTACCTGTGTCTCCTGGCCCCCAGCCACAGTATGGCAACGCCACCTCTAAACCCTTAGCTGGTCCTGAGACCATCTTTTCCTTTGTTGCCCTAGAACAACAGGAGGTGAGGCTGACTCCTTCCCACACTGCACTGGAAGCCAATATTAGGTTACTCCAAGGTAGCAGGCGACTGACAGCATACCATCAGTCGCAGCCCCCAGACTGATGATCGCAGAGGAAATTACTGAGGAGTATAAGCCATTCACTGGCTGTGATTTATTTAGCTTTGGTGCTGTTGCTACCCTGATACAAGCAGGCTTTCTAAAGCCACCGCAGTGAGTGTATCAGGTCAGGGTCAAACCTGGGTTATCTGCATGATGGGAGGCTGTGTAGAGATGTTGACCTATAGCAGCCACTTCTATTTGATCCCCAAATCACAGCTGTTGTGCTCATCACTGAAATGAATAGAATCTGGAAAAATAACAACCAACACACAATCATTGGAAAAAATGATGGAATAGTGAACAGATACGGGTTGATTTGGAGAAAACTAAGCCAGATGTTTTAATCTGATTTAAGATGAAGGCTTATTCCCCTCAAATGTTCACAAGTCTGATTGGTTATTGTTGGTGAGCGTTTGCCCTCCACCTGACAGGTGTAGCATATCAAGATGCTGATTGAACAACATGATTATTGGCACAGGTGTGTGAAGGGGTGGTCACAACAAAAGGCCACGCTAAAATGTGCCGTTTTAACACACAACACAATGACACAGATGTCGCCAACTGTAAAGGAGGTTATGTTCCCTCCACCCGTCAACACAAAGTGACATCCTTGATCCACTTTGACAGGTGTGGCTCATCAAGGAGCTGATTAGACAGCATCATTACTGCACAGGTGTACAAAACAACAAAAGGCCATTTTACATTTTTACACAGTTTGAAAAAAGATGTAAAAGACGCTGAAAGACGAGAGATGAAATGGTTTGTAATGATGAACTGCAGTCACTTTAAGACCCTGGTGAGGATGACGATGCAGGTGAGCTTCTCTGTTACAGTTTCTGACAGTCTGCGCTGAGATTCTTTGGTAATGCGAACCAACTGTTGCCTCAGCTGTTTGGGTGGCTGGTCTCAGTCGATCTCGCGAGTGGAGAAGCCGGATGTGGCGGTCTTGGGCTGGCGTGGTCACATGTGGCCTGTGGTTGTGAGTCCGGTTGGATGTACTGCCAAATTCTTGGAAATGACGTTGAAGACGGCTTATGGTAGAGAAACAGAATTTTCAACAGAATTTGATGGGAACAAGCCTTCTGTGTGCATAGACGGAGTCTTAGATCTTTTACTTCACCTCATGGAATGTGGGAGCAAAAACAGAAGCCTTATGTGTTTATGTTTTTGTTGAGTATATTTTCACCCGTGTCCATTTATTTGTTTGTTGGTTGGTTGTGTAATCCTGCTGGCAAACCAACCAACCAACAAACACAGATAAAAAAAAAAATACAACCTCCTCGCCAGAGGTAATAAACAATAAAGTAGAATTTACAAGCTTATGTACATATGCATCTTGTAATAAATAAACATTTGTATTGATGCTCATAGGTTGGTGGTCAAGTGAATCTGATGGCTACTGGCACTACGGCGCTGAGTGGTGTACCAAACTGGGTTGAGTCTGTGGCTGAAAGTACTCCTCATCCTCGCCAGCTCAGCGTGGAGAGGATGGGAGGGGTTCTTGAGAACAGGGTTCAGTTTCCTTCTCATTTTCTTCTCAGTATCCACCTCCAGATTGTTCAGATCAGCATCCAACCACAGAGCCTGTTAGCATATCTGGTGCTGATGTTACGCCTCAGGACACCATGGCAAGAAACAGGACACTGGTTATTACAGCCTGGTAAAACAGAAGACAGAAGAAAAATATTTCACCACCTGCATGAAGATTCAGAGCAGGCTGAGGCACATCAGGAGAGAATTATAGTGCTTGATAGCATAAGCTACATGCTACAATTTCTGTCGTAAAACCCTGAAAAGGTCTAAGAGAGTGCTGAATCGTATGTGTCTGTGCAAGCTGGTCTGGGATGGATTATATATTTTCTGGTTTGAAGACAGAATTTGATTATAAATGCACGAGTAAACAAAACTGTTTTTGCCTTCTTAAAGGTTATGAACCATCATGACTACACATTAAATGGATCAAGGTTAAGCTGCATGGCAGTGTGCAGGCAGTCACTTAAATTCATGCTTTAAGCAGAGGAGAAGAAAATCAGACGACAGCCTGAAGTCTTAGTTTCATCTGAAAATAAATTTGATGCAGTGCATTGCCAAAGGAACCAATATCCCTCCACTGTCTCAACATTTTGTGATGACAATGGAGGACGTTTTTGTAGGCTAGCCGTCTCCTGATTTTCTCAGATTTTCCACTGGGTGAACAGTGAATTAATATGCTGTGCTGTAAAGACGCTGACACGTCAGGTCTGTGTGACTCTAACGGTGCACAGGCACCGAAGAACGAAACATGAATGAGGACAGTCGGAAGGGTAATACCTAAGGCTCAGTGTGCTGCAGCAGCACAGAGTCCCGCTGAACATTAAGTCTCTGCCAGCTGCATGTTTTATGACAACACATTAAAGAGGAGCCTGGAAGTCTGGCATGTGAGCCTTGCTTTGTCTATCCTCTGCCAACAAGGAACCAAACCTGGCACGCTTTATTGAACAAAGAGTTCCTACGACGCTGGCTACAGGATGTTCTCCAATTCAAGACAATAGAAACAGAAGGGAGGACGAGTGCAGAAGAGTGAGAGGCACAGTGTGTGCGGGTTGGGGTAAGTGTTAGCAAAAGTCTACTGAGGGTGCATGTGTGTGTGTGTGTGTGTGTGTGTGTGTGTGTGTGTGTGTGTGTGTGTGTGTGTGTGTGTGTGTGTGTGTGTGTGTGTGTGTGTGTGTGTGTGTGTTGGAAGTGGATTAAGAATGCTCGGGCCGACCGGTGGCTGCACTGAGTTGATCCATCGGTGCAGACAAGGGGGAATCCAGATCGGCCACAACAGGAATGTGAGAGCAGGATATCATTAGAAGCATGGGAGCTGCAGCTCAGCGGGCAGTAACTCAAACACATACATAGAGATTAACTGACACACATGCACTGGGAAAGTCATTAGAGCACGGATTACTCATTAAGGGGTGGATCAAAACAGCAGCTGACTCTTGGACATGAAATATTATGCTGTGGTATGCAGAGCCGCAGTATCTATGGAAGAGGTGAAGAAGTTTGAGTCGTGTTATTTAGAGGCTACGTCCACATTACAAGCCTCGCTGTTCAAATTGGATTCTTTGCTCAGATCAGACTTAGTTATCATGACGGTTCACATTCATAATTACAAGGGACCTGCTTTGGCACACACTGATATGTTTTTTGCATGTCATCAACGTTACCAGTGACAAAAAAACGTCATATATGCGAGACAACTCATCGTATTCAAACCGAAATCGATGCTCTAATAATGAATGTATGCATGACATTTTGCTCTGGTGGATGGTAAACACTGACAAACACACAAGAGACCAGAAAAAGTCAGATTTGTGTCACATTAAGGCAAAAAAAATCGAATCTCTTTAACCTGGTAGTGTCGCGTTCACTGTCGTCCCTCCTCCTCACCTACATGCCCTTGACCCCCAGTATCTGACTGACCCTGAACAAATAAATACTAAAAAAAATCCCATATTAGATAGTCTAAAAAATGTGGCTAAACCTTGTATCAGAATGAAGTGGACGGGATCAGAACAGCTGTTACAAAGTCTTGTGTTGTATCAAAACACTAACATTCTGCAAAGAGATCCTTGGACTCTGCAATGTCTCCTGCCAGATCATTCTATTCATTTCATCCACCCATCCTTTTCAGCGTGCCAAGCAAAAAGGCCCAATATCCTGTCCTGTTCCGGCATCTTTTCAAAACCACAATTCACTTGTGAACTCGCTGACACACACACTGGTACACACTTCTGTCCATACAAACACGAAGAGGACACTCAGCCATGTCTGTCAGGAGCGAACGATGACAGCTGGAGGAGAGGGTGGGAGACACTGGACTAACTATGAGGTCAGTCAAATCTAAAAGATGTTTCTGTGTTTGATGAAGCAGCTGCTTTGTCGTAAATACAGAGACAATTGTTTTCAGACCTTTACTCTGACTGTACAGAGAAAGTGCTTGAAAGCAGTCGGCAACATGACCAAGTATTTTACCAAACATCAGATCTTAAAAGTTTGTCCTCCCAGGTGTACTTCTCCTTCTACTTCTCATTCCGGTGTTTGACAGGAAAACCTTGCTTGGAAAATGACGGCTGTTTCATCGATGTAAATATTCAGATGTCTGCAATGCTGGTAGAAACCTGACTTTGAATGCGTGTTTTCGATGGGTCCATTTGCATTATAAATGTGTGTAATTGCCTCCATTTGCATGCATCTAATTCCTACAGCTGTGCTCAATTAATGACTGATTGTTGGTGCAGGGCCCAGCAACCCACACCATAATATGTGCAGCATCATGATCAAAATGTTTTATGGTAAACTCAGTCATGAAGTTAGTTTCAGATGCAGATGGGTGGCTTTTTTACATTTATAATGAAATACTATTGATAATTGTTATTTTAGATGAGATGATGAAGGCTGGTGAGAAATAGAATGTTTAAGTTTCATTATAAAGTTACCTTTACTTATAAATGCTGCAAAAAACGAAAGCAAAATAAAGGTCTGTACACTAAAAAAAGAACAATTCCAAATCCGTGTTATTATAGGATGTTATTATACTGTTATAGGACAACTAAAGCCAGAAAACAATTAATTTGACATTAAGATGTGAATTTGTTTGTTCAACATTAACAAAATGTCCAACTGAACTCACTTAGCTGGAAAAAAATTTCAAGTAAATAAAGTTGCTTTATAAATAATAATAATAATAATAATAATATATATATCTAAATATATTTTAATAAATAATAATAATGTTTCAGTTTCACAGCAGGCTTCTGATGATCACTTCAACTTCTCTTGCTCGCCGATTTTGAACCCCTACACCAAAATAAGTCATAGTCCAACCATATTCACTGGTAGAGTTTAATTTTAAACAGTAATGAGGACAACATAAAACAAAATGTCTCCCATAATAACGCAGGAACAAATACTCTTTACTCATTTCGCATTTAGTTCAAAATAAGGTCCACTGTTATCCAAGAAATATGTACAACTAGAAGCAAAATTATTCAACTCCCATTGCATATTAGGTTTACTGGCAAAATATAGTATTCATCAGCTGATTTGCAAAAACCAAATCAAACAAGAACAGTTTAAATAGCTCAATGCTACTTATACTGACTCCTGCAGTTCCAAAATGATTCAACCCTTAATGATAAGTGTCTCTAGTACTTTGGAGAGCACACCTTTGCTGCTATGACCTGCTGCAAATGTGATGCATAGCCAGACACCAGTTTCTGGTAATTCCTGAGGAATCTTAGCCCATTCCTCGTGTGCAAAGGCCTCCAGTCCTGTAATAATCCTGGGTTTATGTGCTTTAACCGCCTTCCTCAAAACCCACTAGAGATTTTCTATGGTACTCAAGTCAGGCGAATGTGACGGCCACTCTAGAAGGTTCCAGGACCTCTTCTGAAGCCAAGCCTTGGTGGAGGCATGTTTGGGATCATTGTCCTTTTGGAACATCCACTGACGCCCAAGCTTCAGCTTCCTCACAGATGGCGGGACATTTCCTGATACTTGATGGAATCCATCATAGCCTCGACACCCTACAGGTTTCCAGTACCCGAGGAAGCAAAGCAGCCCCAGAGCATCACTGGGCCCCCACCATGTTTCATTGTAGTTCAGGTGTTCTTTTCAACATATGCTTCATTCTTCCCCCTCCCAATATATAGCTAATCCACAGGCCCGAAAAGTTCCAGTTTTGTTTCATCGCTCGACAGAACAGCATCCCAAAACTTCCGTGTCTTATCTAGATGGCTTTGAGCTACTGGAGCTGACATTTCTTGTGCTTTTGACTCAGCAGTGGTGAACGTCTTGGAGTTCAGGCATGGAGCCCTTATGTAAATTTAGTCCATACCAGAAAAAACTTTGGGACCCTACTGCTAAAGTAAATCCAAGAAGTTTGGCACAGTGTTTAAATAACATCTGACTTCCAAATGTTGCTCTAATAAGGAATGCTTTTTAGGGGGTTGAATAATTTTGAGATTGCAGTGGTCATTAAAAATAACATTTTGTGTCGATTGTGGAAAAAAAAAGTTGCACTGAGCCATTTAAACTGTTCTGTTTGATTTGTTTATTGTAAACAGCTGATAAAAAGTATATTTTGCACAAAAAAAGTTTATATAAAATTGGGTTGGAGAAGTTTGCGTTCAATTGTATCATATAGGATTAATAAATCAAACCTTTCAAAAAACCAAATTATATGAACAAGAACTGGACAACTCACCCTCTAAGTCACATTTTAAGAATAGGTCCCTTATCTGAATGGGGTAATGTAAAAATGAAAAAAAACAAACAAACATGAAACCAGTGATGTTTCTACACCAAGTGCATAAAACTACAAATATGATGGTGGGTTCTGGGAGAATACCAGACATTTGAAATATCTAGAATAAAGTCCCTGGTATATTAATTCAGACAGTGGATGAGCAACCAACTGCAGATTTGCTTTGTGTCAACACAGCTCATTTTGAGATAAACAGGGCCCTGCTCGGCTACAGTGCAGCCACAGAGCTACCCGCCGAAGGCACACATCTACCTTCCGACTGAATGCACTAATGGCGTGTAGGCTCTTCTCTGCAGCAGGCAGGCCCAGTGGAGCGAAAGGAAAAAAAGACAGGAGGATGGAGGAGATGATGAGGCTCTATGTCCGAGACCTGCTGCAACAGACACAATAATACTGCAAGAACAGCACAAGGCATATTGCTATTCAGACAGAAAGAGCAGATTTTATGAGACTGTGAATCCCTGTGAGGCTGCCTGAGGCGTACACAGTATTATGAGAAGGATTTGAGTTGACACAAGTCACAGTTGCTCCATCGCCGGTGTGGAGGAGGAGGGGAGATGAATTATTCAACCAGCCAGCGCTACGCAGTTCTGACGTCTTGTTGTATCTTATGAGAAGGTGAATCGAGCCGGCAACAACAAGCAGCACCTCCTCACAAGGCGGCTGTCACATGACAGCCCCAGGATAGAGCATCCAAGGAGCCTCGATTTTCCCGAGGACAGGGCATCATTTCAGAGAGCAGCAGTAGAATAATAGCTCCCCTTCAAACTGACATCCTTCTATGCGGCACACCATCACATATTGCTGGTCTGTCACTCCCCACACACAGGATGAAATGACAGCCATGCCTCGCTGATAGCAAGCATCTCAGCCTGCATTAAGTGTTCCTTTTGGCTTAGCGTTGCTTGGATGTTATTGTGCCACAGCAGTGCAATATTCAGCTATGAGATTCACTGCCTGCTGCTGAGGTGAAAATGGAAGGCTTAAAAAAAAAAAAAAACAGGTCTATTCTGTAGCACAATTCTCCTGTCAAGCAAAACTCCATTATTCCAGAGCAAATGTAGGACATGAGCATTATCAAAACAGATCCAGCATCAGTCCCTCTGCTCAGCTGGAGAATTACATTTTACACATGTAAAAAACAAAAAACAGATGGAATTAAGAGTGTTTTCTGCTCTTTCTTTGTTGTTCAGCGAATAAGCATTGGGTAATTAAAATGGATTTTTATCTCATGGCAGCAGGGATTTAGCACACTGTTCTACCTCTGCCTACAAAAAAACCAAACTGTTTACAACTAAATTAAAAGGATTCATTGATGCATCAGAAGGCACAAAAACAATCAAGTCATATCTTGTGGTGTAACTTAGTCGTTTATTTTTAATTCCACAAATTTTTCAAAAAAATTACAAAATACTCAAATGGAGAGAACACAGGACTCACAATTTTTCTTATTATTTCTACTTTTTGTTTACATTGTGTCATCCCATGGCGACTACTCATATATACAATAAGCTTCAAGATACCAGTATATATATAAATCTTAGCAGTCAGAATTTACATTCTGCTATTGCCGCCTTGAAACAAGAAGCTAAACCGTTGACAACACTTAACATCAAAGGTTTTGGAGACACAAAAAGAGGGAGTAAAAGGCAAGGGAATCGGCAGGAAACGAGGCAAAGATGATGAGGAGGAGCTCATCATCAGAGAGACAGGAATCAGTTTGAGATGGTAAGACAGAGTGACAGGTTCTTGTCAGAGATTCACTTTTTTTTTATTTCTAAAAAGTGGATGAATGATGTTTACAAGTGTTTGAATGTAAATTATAGTGCTCCATGGGTAGATATGGTCACTTTTAAATCCAAGTAGATTTTCTTCATTTGGTTTAAAGAAAAGAAAAATGGCCAGAGTTTTAATAATCTTAGTGCACTGGAAGAAAATGCTGAATTCCAGCAAAAATTTTAAAAAAAATTAAAAAAATAGGCAAATGCACTGTCATGACAGGTCAGCACGACTTATAACAGTCAGTGGCACGCACAAGCACACCTCTCCTGAAGCTCAGGAGGCTGTGTGTATCCCGAAGGAACCAAGGCATATGAAAACATTGTGAGGAAAACACAAACACACTCACAATCATCACTGGTCGTCACGCATTGACAGGCCCCCCTCTCGTGTCACAGTGAACATTATTACAGCCTAGTCGGAGGATGACTCAGTCGTATACAAGCTCTGTTGCAAGCCCAACAAACTTGGTGACTGGACCAGATAAACCAAAGGTGACACCACTACATCACTAGCATTGGCTCACAACCATACACACATTTAAAACAATCCTAAAGTCCCGTTAAGCTATGTTATAGTGAACAAAGTTTAAAATCAGGTCCAGATCATTTTTAAAAAACCACAGCAAGTTTCTTCAGTTCAGCCAAATATGTTTCTGGTGCCCACATTTTAAAAATTATTATTAAAATCATTGTCTGGAAAAACAAAAGTAATGAAGTATTATTTTCATTTTGTAGACTTAAATATTGATTTTAAGGAAAAAGGATAAAAACCAGTTGAGTGGAGTACAATGATACTCTCAGTGCAAATGTTTTTTTTCTCTCTTTTAAATCCATGGCTTCAGAGTGCACTCCACAGAAACCTAAGTGACAACTGTGTCACCTCTTCAAGTGTTTCAGATAATTAACTCAAGACGTTGAGTTTACACATTCTGACGACGTGCTGCGTGTCAAAGGTATGTTATGAATGGATGTGGGTGAACAGGTTTATGGTCTACATAGTGTATGTGGGACTAAATCTAGCACAGTGATGTCAGAGGAACGTCACAACTGAACCACAACTCTCTCAGAAACTGCTCATATATAATGCCATGGTGCTCCCCTTTGAAACAAGGGATAATGCTTCAAAACATTTATATTGGAGGTTGAAACGACTTGGTTTGGAGTCCACACCTAGTAATAATAATAATTATAATAATTATATGTTTATATATACTATTTACAGACTCAAAAACGCCATGCTGTAGCTTTTCTTAAAATTATGAAAAACCTCCAACAATGTATTAAAATAAATGTTGAATTTAAGATAGCACTTGTTATTTTTCCATAAACGGCCTGACCAATCTTGTCTTTTTTTTTCTTTCTTTTTTTTTTTTTGATAAGCACAGTGTCTTGTTCTAGCACCTACAAAAAAAGTCAGGGAAGCTTGTCATGCAGGAGTCTTGAGGACGTTGTCACTACTGGCTATATACCAAAGATGTCTTTAAGTGTCAATGTCTTGAAAAAATAATAGTTAAAAAAAGTCCTCAACAGGAACAGAAACCAAACATCAGAAGAATTGTCAGACGATCCACTTGGCCGTTTCTGTTCTTCAAAACTGAATGTAACTACTCTGTAACAACTTCCTTTGTCCTGCAACTGTCAGCTGCTGCTTCCCGTGGCTGGTTACAGCTGTTTGTCACTCTCTTTCTTCAGCCGGCTAAAACACAAACAAACAAATATGTATTAACGTTTCAAAGGCATTCACACTCAGTTTATCCGACTGTTTTTATTCTAATTGCTGTTGCTTATCTGACCTGTAGTAGTCCTCCTGGCCGGGCAGAGGTCCTCCGTGCATGTGATGGTGGCCGTGCAGCCACTGCTGCTCCATGGCCAGCCTCTGGAGCTCAGCTGACTGGGCATGCATAGCCTGCAGCTGGTGTGCTGCAGACATGGGCGGTGGCAGACC
Source organism: Chaunax sp. Z400 (assembly GCA_037577475.1). NCBI lineage: Eukaryota > Metazoa > Chordata > Actinopteri > Lophiiformes > Chaunacidae > Chaunax > Chaunax sp. Z400. The sequence goes on along the minus strand of CM075195.1, from coordinate 15,832,389 downwards.
TCCTGGTAGATCCCTTGGGTATGGAGTACCTGGAGGAGGCAAAAACAAAAGATTTGATCAGCAAGTCTGAGAGAGCTGGGATCGATAGATTGAATGTGATATTACTGTTAGTGAGAGGCGCTATCAGATGAGAGCTTACCGAAGACTGGGTGACGCAGCATCTCGTGTTCATGAGGCGGCTGACCGAGGAGAGGGTTGGGGATGGCGCCAGGAGGGTAAGGGAAACGGGCCAGATGAGGTCCAGCTACCAGGGGATCTACTGCCAGGGGATGGGCCCCCGAACCTGGAGGACACACAAGGCATTCACCACCACCTTCTGGGCGTCAGAGTCTTAGGTTCAGGGTACACTCATTTCAGAATTGTGCATCATAGACAGTGCGTGCAACAGACATTAGTGTTACACTGCTTCATGCAATACTAATCCTCTCAAGGTTGGACCCTTTTACTAATATTTATCACTCACTCTATCACAAACTTAAACAGTACATAACTTTAGTTCAATCTCATGTAAATGCTGGCCAAAATAATACAGATCTCCCTTTTCATGTGAAAATGTGTCATTACAAAATTATGACACGATAACATCATTATCAGACAATAAAACATGCATATCATGAGGCTAAAATATTTAAGGATCCATTCACAAATTTGACAGGAAGTACTATACAAAGATCAATGTATCAAATGGTGAACATGTCTACAAAGGTTTGAGGGAGAAATACATAAAATAAATGTATAAAAAGGAATATTATCTAGTTTGAATTTGATTCATTTTTCCCAAATTATAAATATTTACACAAATATATTACAAATGTATTGTGTAATTTTAACAGTGATACAGACATTTACATGCGTATATACAAGCAGGGCTTTCTTTTACCTTGGTGAAGAGGATCTTGCTGGTGGAGGTGGAGATGGGAGTGAATATGTGAGTGCTGGTGGTGGTGTGGCGTGACATTGAACATCTGCAGACGGGCGATTGGGTCATTGGCCACTGTGGCCATCCTCTCAGCATGGAGTCTCTCTGCAGCCAACCTCTCTGGGTAGCTCATTTCTGGCCGTAGCTGGGGCCCAGCGAGGGCCAGCCGCTCACGTTCTAACGGGTTCAGGCCTGGATGCAAGGCGAAAGGGTGATGGCCGGCCATGGGGGGCAATGTGATGGCCCCATGTCGGGCAAAGTGCTCCATAGGATTTGTGGAAGGGTGAAGTGTGTCCATCTCTGGAGGCTTAACCTCGAAACCAGGTTTCATCCTTTCCCTCAGCTCCCTCTCACGAATCTCCCGCTCTCGCATCTCCCGCTCTCGAAGCTCCCGCTCCCGCATGGCCGGGTCAGCATTATACAAGCTGGGCATGTGATATGCAAGCAGTGGGTCTGCCGGGTTGAGGGACACAAAGAAGGGGTGGTTGCGATTGGTGGGGGACATGACGTGGGGTCGCGCGTACTCGCTGAGCGTGCGCAGGGCAGGGGTGTCAGGGCCGATGTATGGAGGCACAGCTGCAATCGTAGTGGGGGGGCCGTCGAAGGGTGGACGCATATGGGCGGGGCCGGCCATCTGAGGTTCACCCATTCTGTTCTCATGAGAGGAACTGGAGGCTTTCTGCAAAGGGAAAAATGGCATGTTTATTGATTTCTTTTTAAATTAACCACCGTCAAAACAGAGACAAACAAAACCACTCACCACAGCTCGCTCCGCTTCCTTTTCTCGTTCCCGCTCTCTTTCTCGCTCTTTTTCCCTCTCCCTCTCCTTCTCTTCCCTTGCTTTCTGTTCTGCTTCCCTCTTGGCTCTCTCCAGAGCTTCCTCTCGCTTCTTGGCAAGTTTAGATGAAGCCAGGGGTGTGAAGTAGAAATCTGTCCTAGCACAGGAATTGTAACCCCGGTCCAGGTGTTTGTAGAACCTGTGGTCATTTTAGAGAAGAAACATTTAACACATTTACAATTTTCTCAGAAAAGATTTTTGATGTTCAAGTTCTTAAATTAATACTTGTTACAATCAGGCATTATAAGCTACAGCCAGGATATTCATGTTTTTTGGTTTATTATTAAACATATAAAAATATTTATTTAATTATCCGTTCATTCATTTAGAATGGATTGTGTCCCATTAGATGAAAAGACAACTTGTATTAGCTTACTTTGGTCCTTTATTCAAAAGGAAACCAACTCCCTTGGTGGTCACTTTTGCCGCAAGATTAAGTTTTATTGTAATCCTCATTTCTATTCATTGGCACCCGGTGAGCCAAATAAGCACAAGGCAACAACAAATATTCATATTTAGATGCCTCGGTTCACTCACATCATACAGTAATTAATCTCCTTGCTCTCCATCCCCAATAATACCAGCCACTCAGGGCTCAGGGCTAATTGTGGCCTTGGATTCCTGGCATTAAAATCTAAATGCAGAGACTTTATGTTGTTGGGTGTTTTTGGGAGCTAATCAGCAGTGCCAGAAAAGAGAGTGAGCTGCTCAACAAACTACTGATAAATAACTTGTGGTTGGGTTATTTTTTTTCCTCTTTTACAGAGAATATTTGGGTAGAAATCAGTACATGTAGACATACCGTGCTGACTGGCTGGCATGGCTGGGAGTATTGACGACAGTAGGCTCTGGGGAGGGGCTTCTCTGGGGGGGTGGAGGGCTCTCCGGCTCTTCTGTCTCGTCCAGAGGCTCCTCTTTGATGTGTACAGGCGGAAGTGCCGGGCCTGGGCCAGCACAAGTGACTGAGGCAGGCAGTGGCATAGAAATCGAAGAGGATGGAGCAGAGGAAGATGGAGGCTGTATGCTAGGCATAGAGTTTGATGAGGATGGGGGAGGGCCAGCTGGAGGTAGAACTGTATTGAAAGGATGGGACGAGAATGGCGGTTGTGGTGGCCCGTTGGGGTGTGAGGCTGCTGCGGAGGGTGGCAGAGGAGGAGCTGGGGGAGGTTGGTGGCTGGCTGATGGTGGGAGGCTCTGGGACTGGGTGAGAACTGGAGGCTGGGCTGGGGGAGGCTGAAGCTGTTGCCCCTGGGGCATGAGTTGGAGAGGAGGTGGGTGTGCTGATGGAGGATGGTGGGTAGATAAAGAGCTGAGAGGCTTGAGGGCAGGAGGTGGAGGCAGGTTTGAAGGCATCTGAGGGAATGGAGGTGCTGAAACATGGGGTGAGTGTTTGTGGGACTGTGGGTTTGGCATCTGAGGGATGGGTGTGGTTGGTGGGGGCTTGATGTGAGGCATGGATATTGGGGCAGGGGGCAGTGGCTGCTCTCTGGGAGGCTGGGCTCCACTCTGAGCAGACGACTGGGCCGGAGGCGTGTGTGGCCTCTGCTGTGATTGGCCAGAGATTGGCAAGGGTGTGACCTGAGACTGACTCACAGGGAAGCCCTGAGGAGGCATGGAGTGAGGGTGAGGCATGTGTGAGGGGCCAGGCTGCAGTGGATGTGGCATGGGAGGCATGGGTCCGTGATGTGAGCTAGGTAATGACTGAGGTGGGACTGGGGGTCCAGGTGGCAGAGCCTGAGTCATAGGTGAATGCGGAGAGGGAAGCCTTTGTGGGTGGGGGGACGCTCCTGACTGGATAAGAGACATCGGGCTTGCCTGGAGCAGAGGCTGAGGAGGTAGAGAGGTGGAGGCTGCCGTTGAGGAAACCTGTGGGGGCAGTGAGGGAGCTGAGGTTGTAGGTGGAGGTGGTGCTGATGAGGAAGCTGAGGTGCCGGGCTGACACTGGATGACTGGAGGATGTTGGCTCTGCAGGAGCTGCTGCTGCTGGGCAGAGGAGTCTGAGTCGCTCTCATTGTCACGGGGGCTGGGGATGCTTGGGGAGGAGCTCCGGTTATCCTGATCAATATCTTTAGGGTCACTACTGAGCTCCTCATTGATGCTGCGCCCATCAGAGCTCTCACCCTCTCCCTCTCCTTCCCCCTCGCATTCTGAGGGTGAGTCTGGCCGACTCAGCTCCTAAGGGACAGAGGAGAGAGAGGTATGAGTATCACAACACCAAGTCTGTGCATTCTGTTGAAACCCAAAACAAAGTCCAAGAACTCACTTGTGTCTTGGACTTTTTGGCGCTGGCCCTCTCGGGCTCCTCTGTGTCTGAGGCTCCCTTCTCTCGCTGCCGTTTGGCACTCTTCATAGGTGAAGGAGCCTCCTCTTTAATCTTCTGTAGAGTCAAAGTAGCAGAGCCATTAGGGTACATTTCACAGAGGTACATTCATAGAAAGTCAAGGTTAGAATCAGTCTATGCTATGTTTACCTTGCTGGGCTTCTTCATGGAGTCTGTTTTACTGTCAGTGCTGTCAGTACTTGCTGCACTGGGTGAGGTACGTCCACTGGAGCGCAAATCCTCGTTGGTAGGCGAGGCTCTGCCATCCGGACTGGCTGTCTGCTTCTTACGACCACTGCGTAGCGTCGACATCTGTTAACAAAACAAAGTCAACATAAATCATCACTAATATTAGGGCTCGGTAAATTTTGGACAGGAGAAATTAAGGAGAAGATATAATAACATATGCAAGTCCAAACCAATATTATGATAAAATGTATGTCAAAGCTGTCACTACTTGTGTGTAAATTATTAATGTATTGTTTTGTAGTCTAGCTCTTTATTGCATCAGGGATAACTCTAAGGTTATTGTTCCTGAAGGTGAAAATAGAAGAATAGATGGAGAGCAGGTCTGTGGATGTACCGAGCCTCGGTTCCGTCGGGTCCTCATGCTATGCTTCCCGCTGAGTCCATCCTCTTCCTCTTTGACAGGTTTGAACATAAATGGCGGCGGGTCCACAGGCTTCTCAATGGGGGGCAGCTCACCGTACTTCTTGAAGTGAATTCGGCAGTCTGTGCACAGCAAGATGTTCTCCCGGCCCCCGTGGTGCCAGTCCTTGGAGGCTGAGGAAAGCCATTTACAGTTGTGAAAAAACACTCTCAGAGGCAGTGAGAAGTACAAACACGCCGAAATGATCTCTGAACTACACAAATATTTCCAAATGTAGAGAACGTCCTGAAGTCACGTTGCAGTTCTAATTCTGATGAGATGAAATCTATTTTTTCATGCAAGAGCTGAATTAATGATAATGTACAATGTCAATATGAGTTAGCAGCCAATGTTATTTACCACCCTTGTTGTGATGGCAGATCAGATGAGAGCCTGGCACTGAGAGCCAGCTGTGTGGTAAGAGGGGAAGGATAATGAGGTGGAGAGTGAACGAGCTGTGGGCTCATGTCTGATTTGATGAAATTAGTCCTGACATCTTCTGATGCCCATCTGTCACACAGCACGGTGTTCAGCAGGCTCACACCGATCTTAATCAGGACAGGAATAGCCAAACAAGTCCATATATAGAGTTTGAGTGTCTGTAAATGGAACGTAATCTTACTGGTCGTGAAGCAGTGGCGGCAGGCGTAGCCCTTCAGCTCCTGTTCACTGTCTTCACTGTCAAAGTCATCTTCACTGGCTGAGCTGAGATCCACTGAAGGAGAGAGAAAGTACATCTTGAAATGCATCACTGCAATACCAGAATATACCAGGTTAAGTCCCCTCCCCTCTCCTCCCTTGCCACCGGTGAAGAGGTCAAATATACGTACAGAACTCGCTGGAGGGGGGGCGTGAGGGAGTGTTGACAGGAGTTGAAGCTGTTCGTGTCTTGATGCGGCGGAAGACAGGCTGGCGGCGGTGTCTGCGGTGGGCTCGACAACTGGCCGCCTCGGGGGTCTTCTTCCAATAGTAGTAGAAGGTAATTAACTCTCCCTGAAAGAACACAAACACAGACATTCATAATGAGGAGGAGGCATGACTCTTGACTGCAAAGAGGTGACTGAATTCAAAGGAGCTTCAGTCTATTAGACAAAACTGTTCAAAAATTGAAGGGTTCCCGGTCAAAGATCTGCAGTTATGTTGAATAAAATATGTGAAAAAACACGTGAGCAGTCAGCATAGTGTTTCACACTGAAAGGCCACGGAGTGGAGGAGTTCATGCCAGGATTTGAAGCTGGCCGGGCATGTTTGTGCTGCGGCCCTGTCTGTCCTAGGATTAGGCGAGGAGGCTAACTGAATGCAGGGATATTAGGATCAGTGCATTGGTGGCTGCCTGGGTGGCAGGAGCTTGAATGGGAACAAAAGAACATGTCAGGCAGAGCTCTAGCGCTACAAATAGGGAGTGAAATGGCTCCTCGCCCCTTCACTGGAAGAGTCAATTGAACTTTAATCAAACATTCGGAGGAGCGCGCTCGCCAGCGGGCGAGGCGGATAAATCCACTGTACAAAAGGCTGCCAAGAAATCAATACCCAACTGAAACATTAACACATGCAATCATGAATCAGAAAGCACTTTGCTGAGGCGGCCTTTGCATATTAACTGCCCCTTTCCGACCACACTTATAAATACACAAACCAACCAGGAGTCAGGGACAATTATCTTGTTTCCTGCGGGACTATGCCCTTTTCCTCCTCACCATGAACTCTTACTTGTTAGTAGTTTTCAACAGGCTCTATGACAAATTCATGGAGGTGTGTTGTGATTGTTGGGTGAGCAGTAAGTCACCTGTAATCTGTAGAGCCCAGAGGGCACCCATCTACAGTCTGAGATCTGTTAAATTGCTGTTCAACAAAGCTCCCAGAGTTTAATGGCTATTGATTATTTTCCTTCTCCGCTTCAGCCGAGAAACCCCGACATAAATTAGCGTACTTATGTCTAAAATGCATTAACAGCTTTTCAACAACAGCTTAACATCTGCTATCAAAATATACAAAAACAAATGATGGCAGAAAAGGATTTGATGAAATAGTAGAGCATTTTAAGTGGCCTCATTCAGGGTTATTTTAGAAGATGATAAAATAACACTGGAACAAAATCAAGAAGAGAAAAGTATTACAGACTTGTGTTAATGGAACCATAAAGGAAATTACAGCTTTAATTTCTTTTATCTCATGAAATACAGACGTGCCTGTACCTAGTTAGTTTCTTGTTGTTTGGGGTAAGGAAACACAGGTCAGTGAGGTCCAGTGTGTTTGCTACTTTATTGCTTCAACCCATCGTGCGAGTATCTGACTTCAAGTCTTTCTCAATAACTCCTTTGATTGGCAGAAAATACTGGACTCAGTGAAAGGAGGCCTGTTTAATTAGAGCTCCCTTCATGTGGCTCTTAGGGAAATTCATATCTACCAGTGGCTGTAGCATTCAGTCTTATCAGGCAAAGCAGCGCTGGGAACATTTACCGAGAGTGTCTGATCTCAATGAAACCTTATCAAATTTCAGGGTAAGTTAAGGTGCTGCTATGGCTAAGCACCACAGCGTATGTCAGTTTTTTTTTAGACCTCAAGTTTTTGGAGATGAACATGTCTTGAGTTCTGGGAAATATTTCACATGTAGAAGCTCAGGAGAGAATATCAATAGGGCAACTTAAGATACAAAAAACAGATGTACAAAGAGGGAAAGATGAACTTTTTACTTGTTATTTTCTGCTCATGGTAATGGCAAGAACAGAGCAGCTAATGGCTATTATATCTCTAAAAACACAATTATGTTGCCATGTGTTTGTACATCTATGTCAGACTGGTAACAGAACATTCTAGTCTTTTCCTGTGCTTCCTCCCTCGTGAGTCTGGCTGGCCAGTGGGGATGGCAGGGCGCAGGTGCTAACTGAGGGAAGGCAGGCGTCCTGATGTGAAATCTAATGGAAATGTGCAGATCAAAAGTGTCGAGTGGTGGCGAGCGCTGGCTTTGCTCTGTGCTTAATGACTGTTCTCAGCAGTGCCTCTCTGCCTCCTGACTGTAGGCTGACAACCACACAGCCTCAACAACAGCTTGGCAGACAAGGGAAGAGGTCACCGTGTCTCTCCATCACTTACACTGTGTCAAGTAGCATTGCATTTGGCGGGGGCTGATGAAAACATTAACTTGGGCTTATGAATGAGAATAAGACGTGCGATGATGAGCCATATGTAAATGGAAAGAGGAAAACAAAAGGAACAGCGTAACAAATTTGGAATAACTATGGCAAGATGAAAAGTTATTAAAAATCCAAGAAAAAAACTTTTTAATATGTTAATATGTGTTATATATTTGACCTTCTTTTTGACTAAAAAGACTTTAAATGTGTAGTTGCGTATGGCTGTGAGTGAAGTGCAGTTCAATTTTAACATGGCATTCCTGTGGCTGAGAGGCTTTGTGCTGTAAATTAATGTCAAAGGGAGATTCTTACCTCTCAGACTGTCTGCAAGTCAAGCTTTGTTGCCCTGAAGCCAAACACAACCAATCTTTTATACTGACTACGTCTATAGGAGCCAAAACGTACATGTAGCCTGTATGGATTGTAATTTGTCAAGGTTACGCGTTCCTTTTTTGGTCACTGTCACGTCCCATAAGGAGCACAGGGGTGTGGTTTCATGTTAAATACCTGTTCACTTGAAAGGCGAGATTCAGACAAAGCAGGTGAGTCTGGCTCCGATATTTTCTGTTGACCGTCGCCGTCTGATTCACACCACGTTTTGCCAGGACCATGGTAGTCAGTCTTTTGTTTTAATAAACAGTATAAAACACATCTGGACTGAAGTACGGGTTTAACGAGCCTACTTAGCTGCTAAGCAGCAATGTTTTCATTGATAGTAGTCACTACAATGCCCTTTTCTCTATCGAACTCACTTTGTCAAATTAGCATTCATTACTGTGTGTTTCTACTCCATGATTGGGTTGTTTAGACAGCGAGTTTGTGTGTTATTACTGAGTATTCCTAGTAAAGTAGCTATTTCTTTATAAAATGAAGTCGACAGTAAACCATAAATAATTCCATGAACCCGTATCCAAAACAGTTCACCAGTTTCTGAATTAATTAATGGAAACTTAAAATAGAAATGTGGATTGATCTTGGCCTCCACACCATAATGTTCCCCATGTCCACTAAATCACTGTAGAGCAGCAGGGAGTGTGCTGCCGCTGCACAGAACATGATAGTGACAACATAAGCTCTGTATTATAAGGCCTTTTAGAGTGCTTCCATCTGCAGGAGCTTTCTGGTCGGTGGATTATCCGACTACGAACGGGCTTACACTCCTATCACAACACTCTAAGCGTCCATTCCAGTTATTGCCATTTAAAATGATCATATGCATACAAGTATGTATGTGTGAAATGTATGCTGAGTTAAAGAGTATGTATGACCATGTTTTCATGACACTCAACGGTCGCTGAGAAACTCAGATCGTCATCTGTTGTTCAAATATTCAATCATCTTCAATTTATTGTAATTAAAATAAAGATAAAATGAATCTGTGCTTTTTAGAGCAACAGCCGAAAACTGTAGTGTGATTGTATGTATGCTGTGTCAGCACATGGATACACATTTTTTACAAAAATATTTCAAACATATTTTAATGTTATTGAAATAAAGACATTTCTTAAAGAGCAAGTTCACTTATTTTAGTAATATAAGTCAACAGGTGATGGAGGAAAATGTGCCCTCTGTCTGTTGTAAATTATTAAAAATGTTTCTCTTCAGTTTTGTGCTCAGTCACGAGGTTTTAAATTGAATATTCCTGTTTGTAAAATTCAGATTGAGATACATCGTGAAACCCAGCTGAGTGGGAGAGATGGATCCTCCACTGGGCGCGGTGGTCCTGTGTGTGCGCGGGCAGGGCTGAGGGCGAGGGCTAAACTCGTGTATTTACACCCCTTACATCCCCTCTCAGGCCCAGGCCTGAACAGATGGTTTCTGTTTTTCCTGGCAGATTTGTGACAGAGCCACAAAAGGCCCCTGCTTTGACATGAAGCCAAACGGTTAAGGCCGTTACTGGCAAGAGCAGAGTAAGGAGGAGGGAACCGGGGAGAGCTTTTTTTTTCTGGGGAGGGGTTCGAGAGAGAGAGAGAGGGAGGGAGTAATAAAGAGCCAGAGCAAGATAACAATGGGCAATCAACATTCAATCCAACCAAAGCCCCTCCTAAAAACCTCTCGCCGAATAAAAATCTCTGCTTAAGACTTAAGGCAGTTTAACGACAGCCATGAGAGCTGAGCTCACATGATTTCCGAGATCTGGTGGCTGATGGTGAGTTGTGTAAACATCTATTAGTGCAGGATGAACCTGTGCTCCTCCTGCTTCCTACACAGTCTGCAGCCCGAGGAGGGAGGATCGTTTCCTGATTCATTTCAGTGAGGTGAAGAAGGGGGGGGGGGGGTGGCATTTCTCTGAGCTACATCAAACCAGGGTTCATTTAAGCATGCGCTTGACCTCTGGACTTCGTATTATTCATTGCCCATGACAGGTTGTACAATGTATCATGAGAGACTGGTGCTTGTTCAATGATCCTCATGCTGTCTGTAAGTGTATGGGGTAACTTTGTAAATGGTTATGTGAATAAGCAGGTCAGGAGGATACTTGTGATGCCGAAAGGGCCACATACCGTGGAATAAGGGCTAGGTTAGTTTTCTGCTGTGAAAAAGTACGTGACAGCATCTGTATTTAAGTATCTTAACTTCGAGTATCTTTTCAGTATATATATATATATATATGTATGTATATATATATATATATCTTTTAATTAAGTATCTTTAACTTTACATAAAAATAATACTATAAATTGGGTTTATAATAAAATCACAAATATGCAGTGAGATAGTTTAACGTTAGAATCAACATTGATAAAATAAACACTAGCATATAAAGATTCCTGCAAGCTTTTTAAGAAATCTTTTATTTATATTTGCCATGGCTACAATCCTTTTTTCTTTTTTTTGTGTAGAATAAAATCCTAGGGTTAAATATTCAAGCAGTCACATGCATGTGTAGGTTCAAAAATAGACTTCATCCGCAGACAGCGGCGACGGAGTAGTAAAAGGACCTTGGCTGGTAGAGCAGAGTGTATGTGAACGGCTGTTAAAGAGACAACCATTCCCTGCTGCGTTGAGCCTTTCTGCCAGAGAATGACTGAATAAGCTCTCCTCTCACAGGTCAGAGATGCACATGCTCAAGAATCAGCACTCGTGTTTTTCCTGCTGTAAGCGCTTTTGCCTATGAGAGCAGATTGGATGGCAACAGTGCCTTTTAGCTGGAGGGCTGATCGTGCGTGTTCTGCTGATAAGCTAGTCCCCAAAAACCACAACACGTAGCCCACGAAAGAACTCAATTACACAGTAAGCTCGGGCTCTTCGTGTGCCATCTAGTAGGCTGAGACAAGATTTTGCCTTTACTCCGCCACGCTGAACTGCTTGTGGTTTTGTGGAAAGAACACCAATACATGCTGGTTGAGCTTCCATCGGCCGATGGCGATTTCGCTGCCTAAACAAGTTATATCACTTACCAAACACTAAAGCCGTTCTGTCACACTACTGACGGCTGCTGCCAACTGGACCAGGCTCTGTAGCAAGCAGCGGGTTAATTAGTGTTGGAACCAAAGAATTTATAATCACAGTCATCCCTAAGGGTTTTGGCTGCTGAGCTAAGGACATGGCAGTGAATTCAATTTGACGTTTTGTACAGATTGTACCGGGGCAAACATCTGCTGTAAGGTTGTGTTGAGAACACTGTTAGCCATCCTGTAAATGACCGGGGCTGGTGGGTGAGGGGCTGCTCCCATTTCTTTGAGAGAAGACGACTCTGCAAAAGCCACCCGGCGCATCACCTCCCTGTTTGATCGGAGTGCTGACAGAAACGAGGCTACATTTTAAAAATCTGACTCGCGGCTCAGGTCACCCAAATACCGTGAAAATTTATATCAACGTTCTGCAGTCATGGGGTTTGTGCTAAAATCAAAAGCTAAATGAAGACAAGTATTAAATTATTGTCGCTACTTGGAATAAACAGCTGTCTGTGTTTAACATCTGCATTACAAAACAAAAAACACAAATATTTTTACTTATGAGCCCAATGCTTTATTTTTTCCTGCTGTTTTACTGTGAAGTAAAAAATGACTATCACTGACTATCACTAAACTAGCATTACATAATTATATAATAGAGATAAACTTATTTTTAAACTGTCTGATATCTGCATATGATTTTTTTAACACAAGTTTCACCAAAATACAATTTTGTTAACTGTGCTGATGCTAATGCTAATTCTGTGACAATATATGATATGAACTTGGAACACGGGGTCACGGCGCACCGTCCCAAAAGAATCAACAACAGGATGCAGGGGCCGAGCCTTGAGGGACAACTGAACTGACAAACACGCATGTCAAGGTTTTCTATGCTTATAAATTGTTCTACAGTGCTTTATTGATTTTATTATATTACGGCTGCTCTGCGTTTTATTATGAATCGGTTTTATCATCTCAAAATACATAAAATTATATATAAAAATTACTTGTATGATAATGCAATTTTATAAAGGACCCAAATAATTTCCCTTTGTGCCTTAAACAAAGTCAAAACACTGTCAATCAAACACTAAAAATAACCTTATTAAAGTCCATTCATGTTACACTATATTTTCAAATAACTATCTTAACATCTGCAAGTTAACTGCTGTATCTTGGTCCAATGAAATGGTTCCCAAACGCGAGCATCCTAATTTGATCAAATGTTAAATTTCTGTTTGCTGTACAGCAAACATCGCTGCAGCTGATAGAAATCTGTTCTGCAAATATTGTTGGTTAATATCCTCTAAAACCAGTTTTATGAAAACCCCTCCAGTGCAAATATCAGAGGCACAGTTATCTGTGATCTGCCATTTCAGCATATTTAGTTGTTTAAACACTGGAAGCAGAAAGCTCATGTTCCATGACGTCCTCTCTGAAGTGAAGGAAATGGTGGCAGCAAACCCAGTTGCAGCTGGTCAGAGAACACACCCACTTCCCCTCTGGGCCTTTATGTGACTTTATATAAAGCATTCCTGAGTGTTAGACAGGCCTGGTGTGTTTACACAGCGCTGGGTGCTTACCCTTGGCACTGGGTGTTTAAGCCGCACTGGTGCTTTAGGGGGCAGCGCGGCTAATAGAGGATAGCGGCAGGAATAGTGAGTCGCAGTACTAAACCACTGGATATCACCTCAAAGACGTTATGCTCTGCACTCGTGACGACAGCAGTCCAGCCATGTTGGGTAGCCCTACATTTCAGCGACATGCTTCTTTTTTTTGATTGCTTGGCATGAAAGTGGGGGAAAAAAACTGTGGGAAAATGTTTGTCATTTCCCACAACGAAAATATCTTGTAATATTGTTGTGCTCATGTTCCAGTTACAGGAGTTTAGAATAAGGAGGTAGATAATAAATGGAGCTGTCCTCAGGGCATTGACTGGCAATCCCTCAAATCAGTCTCAGAGCACAGAAGCAAGTTCAATCATAAGCAAAGAGTTTTTCCCCCTGTGTGACAACCCAGGCTTTTCGGTGTCTACACCGAGCTAACACCCCTTCTCCTCAGGTCCTTGCTCCCCCCCCCCCTGCTCTCCTCTTTTCATATGTTTAAAGGACAGTTTATTTTCCATTTGCAAGGGAAAAATTAATCTGTCTCTGCCGTGTGGTGGTGGTGGCAGGCCTAGATCCTGGAGGAGGTCTATTACCTCTCCTGCCAAGTAGACTCCCCCTCCAGGTTGAATTACATTAATACCTCCTTTATAGCCAATCAACTGGACTAGTCATATATTTCAAAACCAGTAAAAAAATAATTGAAGAAACCTCTGTGAGAAAACGGTATTCATACACTTTGATCTCTTCTTCAAGAGGTTCAAATTGGTTTGGAGGAATAAAATAATATAGCATAAAGGAGGTGTCACTAAAGAGGTCTTGAGTAAAAATATTAGATGATGTGATTGGGGGGGGGTGTTTGAGATGCTGTTAGTGCTGACGTATTCTGTAAGCAGACGAGGAAATAAAGTGGTGAGCAGTACGGCAAACACCTTTGATTTTCATTTGATGTCTGTGTCAGCACTGCAACGGCATACTTCAAGCAAGAGCAGCCTCAGAGAAATAGCAACGTCTGCAATGCTTTATGAATCAAAATGCATATCTAGGAATAACCTAACAGCTAAGTCAAACTTTGAAGCAATGTGGACAGCATGTTCCCTTTTTTTTACCAATTACAGCAAAGTTTTAAAAAAATCATGGACTTCTTGACTTTATTTTCCTTGTGCAGATATAACAGATTACAGTAAAAGATGGTAAAACTCCACTTCAAGAGTAACTACAAGAAGTCCGTGTGGTTATGTTTTGATTGCCACATAATATTCACATTTAAAGTTCAACTGATGTTAATCATTGTTAGGCCGAGATTTGACCCATTAAACAAGACACAGTTGTTCAGTCCTGATTAACATGTTGATGCGCGCCCACATACTATCATTCTGTGTGTGTAAATAAACAACACGACGACGAGAGAACCTTAAAGCCTGACAGATTAAATCACTTTGTCTTATTCAATTAAAACTTTCTGAAGTGACTGACAGACCTCAAAACTACCGAGAAAAAAGCACAATGGCAAGACAAAATAACTGAATCCTCAAAATAGTTTAAGGGACAATGTGTTACAAATGTGAAAAGAAGAATTCGACACAAAATTGAGAGCACAAATTTGGAACCAACTTCTAAACTCAAACTGAATGCAGACACTCAGTTATTAATATTTTCTGATCCTGATTAGGGTTTGTTGACGGTAACTTAAGCAAACAAAAGGGCCAAATTTTCTAGTTACGATCAGATGGAGAGAAAAAAATTCCATATTAAAACCTTAATGTATGTGAATATATCTCAAATTGATAGGATAAAAATAATTAATTGGGCCTATAAAAAGAAAGTACCAAGAGCTTTATAATCAATTGTATTTTCTGCCTCTATATTTCAATGTAAATTTGACACTTTGAGACAATAAGTATAATTTTGTTTCCTTTAAAAGCACAACTATTGGAGATTTTATGTTCATGTAAAGGGCTCCCAGTGCTTAATGGTTGTTAATTCTCGTGGCAGCAATTATTTAGAGTTAACTACTCTGAAAGTTGGGTGAAAATTAATCAAATAAAAAAGTCTTGAGCACTATTAGAGCCAAAATATGCTGTAAACAGTGTCTCACATCTGCACAACTTGTTTTAATACTTGCTAACAGAGGGTGCTAATTAATGTTCAGCATGCTGCTTCTAGGTTCAACTGTCTGTAAAGTACTTTTACCGTTCTCTCCTGTCAGGTATAACAAGTTGTTTTCCTTTTTTCCCCCAGACAGCCTGACGGGAGATCTGACAAAACTGCCCAAGTTGTTGGCAGGCAGTCCTCACTTATCAATAAAGCCTCTGGGTTAAAAATCCACCACGCTCAAAATATCACTCTTGACGTGTTTTACTGCTCAAGCGTTCCATAAGTTACAAGCAAACCACACGTACCTTATTTTATGTGTTTCAGTGCTGTAAAACAAATGACACACGCTATGAAAATGCTTAACAGTACAGAGAAAAACAAATCGTCTTACCGTTTCTTTATTGGGCAGCAGCTCTTTTCTGATCCTGAAGAAGTTTTTGCCGAACTGTCTCAACCCTTTAATGAAGCGCTTCTGCAATTTTTCACAGAGGATGAGAGAGAGAGAAGAACAAAAAGACCCAGTTACTATCTGTGAAGTCAGCTGAACTGCAACCGCATGAGTTACTGGCTCATGACAAAAAAAAAAATAAAAAAAATATTGTTTTCATTTTGTTTGTCTGTGGTTGCAGAGGTTTGATGTGTATCTAGAAACCTCTGTAACCTTTTAAAGTCTGAAGAAAGCCATGTCAGGGCAAACGAGAGAGGAAATGACAAGTATGGTGAGGAGAGACGCTGAGGCTAAACTTGTCTTATCATGAGCAGAGCAAATACAGTCAGGAAAAAAAAAAAAACAACGTTATGAAAATACAGAAAATAGTGTACATGTTTTACATGTTGTTAATCCGACAGATGGAAAGTTTCGAGTCAAAATGTCAACTTGAGAATTGAAGAGCGAGAAAATGCCTCACTGTGTGGCAGACGGCTTGTATTTTTGTCTGGAGACCTCGTCATTTTTCAACGCAAGGAAAACTTGTCAAAATGTTAAATATACAAATATAGATGTACATGAGTGGGAAGGAGGTGAACAACATTGGTACTTCATGACATTGGATTCAATCTGACATGAGAACGGAATGTGGACACTCCGCCTCACCTCATTTGGCATGAAAACAACACCAGAAATGAAGAAACACCGAGAAGCAGAACAACCCGAACATACGTCCTCTCCTTTAAGAGCCACAGACTGCAAGCCATAAAAAAGCGGAGGCTGAAAACATTCATAACCAGCGGAGCAGACAACCAACAGATTTACTTTCTGGTTCCAGAAGCGAGCCCGGTTCCTCAGTGATCTCAGCCAACCGTTTCCACCAAGTAACTCCAGCAAAAAGAAGGGAAAAGTCCTCAGGGAGTACAGCACAAATCTCTCCGTCCAGTCACAGGTAAAGGAAACATTAAGGGGACAAATCCACAATGTCTCTGACGGTACACTGCTTTCCCCCCCTTTTTTTTTTTACAAGCAAGAAATAGCTTGTCACTCTCTGCTCTTCCACTACAAAGGGGAAGGCTTTACATGTGATCTTTCTGCAAGAGAGCCTCTGGTTTGCAGCAGGCTGGAAAACCTGGAATGGAGTACAGTTCTCCATGTTCGTCAGAGAGCTTATATCTGCTTGCTCTCGATCCTTTAACACTGCCGGAGCAGCAGGCGTCATGTCTCTACCTCCCCACAAAAACAAAAAAAAGAGAAAAAAGAAGCCAGGCCACTGTTTGATAAACTACACTGAGGCTTTCATTGAAACAGAAGCTACAGCAGTCCCTTTAATACATTCAGGGCTTAAGCTAAACACGCACACAGAGACAAAAACTGAACTCGCTGCCAGCCTGCGAGGAGGCAGGCTGATACAATTTGTGTGGAGAAAGGTCTTGGACATGGTGGAAAGAGACAAGTGAGAGAGAAAACAAGACATGGATTCTCTCCCGAGTGTCAGGAGTTAATTTTCCATGTAATGCACAGTGCATTATGTAACAGCACACTGTTTACATACCAGGCTTTGGTGGGGAATAAAGGCCAAATTGACAGAAGTAACACAGCCAGTTGCAAAACAACAGTCGCTCAAGGAGGAAAAGTCACAGGTGAGAGAAAAAAAAAAGAAAAGAGGAATCACAACAAAAGAAATGACTATTTATCTACTACGCAAACAAAGCCAATAATCTCAGGGTTGTAACTTTGACTGTGTCATTGTGAGGAACACAACACAAAGATATGAGTCTGATTCAAACCAGACTTATCAACATGAGAAGTCTGATCAAAAGCAAAATGTAACAGCCTGAACAAACAAAAGTCTGACATGAGACAGCAGTTAATTTGCATTGATCAGTCTGAAGGTGTAGCAGCTGATTAGCCAGTAGATGGAGCTGTTCCCAATACAAGGACGCACCCACTTCTGAAACACCCATGTCAAACCACTCCAGGGGGTTAAGAGCAGTTAACCGTTTGGACTGTCAGTCAAGCATCCACAGAGCTACATGTAATCACTGCACAGGTTCGGAGGAGCAACGTCACCGGCCTTGTTTGACATGTGATGACAACGTTTGGCAAATATTCTTTCTGAAACATCGACTTCAACAATGTCAGTTGAAGAAAACGTGCAAACATTCACAAAGTGCGCACAGACTATTTGAATTATCCCGAAGCAGAATTACTCCAGAGGACAAGTTTTATCGGTGGTGTGTTTGTGGGCTTAGTGCTTTGTCTTAATTATTATTATTAGTTCATTAAATATTTTTAGTGTGTGTGTCTTAATGTACAGTTTTAAGTCCCACCTGACACAATATTTGGCTTCAGGTGTATGAAGAAACACTGGTGCATAGCAAATTACAGTTTGCATTAGAGAATGTCTCAAAGTGCATATTAAATATTTGATTTCTGAAGACAGGGAAGGATTATGTTGGCTGAATCAAGTTTGTTTACCCACTCCACCACTGAGGGATCGTATACGAGAAGAGTGGGATTGAGATTTCCTGCCTCACAGTCATTGGGAGGGCGGGTCGACCTTTAGACCTGCCTATGCAGCCTTTAAGTCTGTTTTAATTATGCCACCTTAATTATGTTCCCAAACTGTACTATTTACACAATCTGTCCGTCCATCTCCATAGGAGCTTAGAATATGCGCCTCATCTCCTCTACCCCCTCCCTTCCTCCTCCCTTCCATTTTCTTTCTCTTGCTGGCTCCCCCCCCCTCCCTTCCTCTCCACACATCGACTCCAGTTTAAGGCTCCATTTCAGCTGCTTGGGCTCACTGCTCTCCAGCCCAGCTAATAAATCATCCGCCAATCTGCTCCCTGAATCGCTCTGCCCCTGCTCCCATTGCTCCAGCCCTCTGTCGCTAGGCAACACAGCGGCTGGAGGTGGGGCTGAGAGAGCCAGATCGAGCGAGCGAGCGAGCGAGCGAGCAAGCAAGCGAGAAGGGAGGAGGGAGGGAGGGAGGGAGAAGGAGGGGTGAGAAGGGTGGAAGCACAACCAAATGGCCATCCTCTGTGCAGAAACAACAGGCTTCTCTCTCAGAGTGTGTTCCAGAGAACGGGCTCTTTTCACCCGCCCCAAGTTTCTCCCTCTGAGACTAACAGAACACTATTGTGAGGCTTGGAGAGGGAACATATAAAAGGAGGGGAACAAGAAAAATTATTCAATTGGCCATTGTTTTGCTTCCTACGTAAGAGTTGATTGCTGGGAGTTGTAAAACTGGTTGAGATAATGCAGACATCTGCAGAAAGATGGTATCATGACGACGAAAGAGTACAAGTTCACACATGAAGAATAACTCCTGCTGAATGTCATTCCACGAGAACACTGGCACAAGACTGTCCAACAGCAAACAAAGCCACTTTCACTCAATATGGAGTCATTATACTTGACTCGCTGTTTAAAGCTGACCTTTCAATGCCTGCTGTGTGTAAACCCAGAGGGCCGGAGACAGCCAGTCTGCTCACCAAAACCAAAGGGTAAAAACACTGCTGTCTGTTGTGAAATATCTCAGAGTAATAAGATTGGCCACGGGGTGTATAGAGGAAATCACTACATGCTTGAAGAAGAGAATGAAAGACTGCATTGACAGACGTGAGGAAACCCACATCCTCTTCGCACTGACACAATGCATCAAGATAAATAAATCTGTTTAGATGTGTTAAAATATACATAAACATTAAAGGAGACATACTGTACATGTCCATTAGGGACTCTTTAAAACCCAGTAAATACTTCTCAGTGGCCAAGGCCTTTGACAGACCAAAGGTTCTGTTTTCATATTTACCAAGTCACAAAGACATATTCTGCCAACTTTTAGGAGGCTATGTAACATTCGCTGCTTCCTTTTGCCTCGTACAGTCACAAAAGGTGACAGGAAATTCCAGGACACACCCATCCTGCCTGCTATTTAATTACTAAACAATCCTAAAAAGCATTGCTGGCACTGAACCATAATGCTGATAAAATGAACTGTTGACACTAAATCTGTAGGTGTAGCACACAGAGCTCTCTCTGCAGAAAAGGGCAGCTGAAGTGAAGCTGCTCGTCTAACTTTAAATAATCTACAGCCTTGTATCTGGGGATGCGGGGCAGCGTGTTGTGTTTTTATCTGTCTGTGGTTTTTATGGTCGGGCGTGTTCAACCACTGGGGGGCCGCGACTGTCTCCTCTCCCTTGTCGTCCCTACCTCCTAATCCCACCTCAGTGCTGTCGGCGGTCTGCTCCAGTCATCCATCAGCTGCAGACACAGCCGGAGATAAGCAGCGGCACAGTGCAGCTGACTGAGGAATAGACCTGCCGCGCCACAGCAGTCATAGATCAGCTTCTCTGTCTCTGACATGGCGACACACAGCGTGATCGCTGCTGCTGCTGCTGCTTCTCATTGTTTATATGGCACCTCCTGTTGGCTGATGCATTATTAGCACTGCTTATTTACAATCAGGGATGACGGCAGCTTCATTTGAGGAGACAATTTTCTTTTATCGAGTTTGTGAGGGCAGGAATAATTTGATGACCTTCATCCAAGTCTGTATGGAGTAAATATGGCCATACTTCAGATTTTATTGAGACGTGTCTGATTAAATAACTTAATAAAACAGAATAAAACAGAATAAAATCATTTGATACTCACTACAGATCAGAGGTAAATCAGAGTGCAAGATAACTATAAACACCACAGCAGGAAACATGTATGTACCTCAGGCTGTAAATTTAATATTCAATATTTGCATGAGGGAGATACCAGATATATATATTGTATAAGTATATAGATTATCTTAAAATGCAATTTTGGTCATGTTTTAATCTTCTGTCATAAATGAATAAATTACTGAACTCAATATATTTATTACTATTAATAATTAGATTTAAGGTTATTTAAGATAATGATGTGGGAGATACTATCTACCTAGTAACACCAATAACTGTTCAACACAATAATAACTCAGTTCATAAATTGTGAATAAATCATAGAAAACTGATTCAAGTTTCCATAGAAAGTATAAAAAGACAAAATACTTGATAACATCAACAACAGCAATGCCTGTGATTTCTGTAGCCTCTATGATTGAAGATTCTAAAATCTTTGAGGCACCCTTTTATTTCATATGTGGAATGTGTGTATTTTTGGAAAATCAAACACATACATCCATACTCGCCCAGATAGTATCAGCAGCGGTCATCTACTGTCCAAGTTTCAAGTCACCAGAGGAAGTGAATTTAGTAAGTGTGTGACAAGAGTTATTTAATCTAGAAAACAGATGTTGGTAATCTTAATAATCTATCAGCTAATTGTAGCTTCATGCTTTTTAACAAGCACTTAGCAAGGTATGAGAGCTACTCAGTGTTTTAATATCATTGGAGATGCTTTTCACTCAAAGGGCTTTTTTGTTCTTGGTTTAGTTTGTTTTTGCCTTGGAGACTGTTGTTGTTGTTGTTGTGTGGGCAGTGAGGATTGATCTGGCTGTGGTGTGATGGGATGGGATTGCATCTCCCAGATTTCAGAAATAGCAGAGTAATGACAGTCTGAAACATTTCACCCACCCATAATAACAGCAATTATAATAGCGATTACATCTTCCAGTTTGTTAGTGGTTACATTTTTTTATTTTTTTTTATTGAACCTTTATTTTACCAGGTTAGTCCCATTGAGATTAAAATCTCTTTTACAAGAGAAACCTGGCCAAAATGTCAGCAGTACACAAAGTTTCAGATACAACATAAAAACAACAAAGAATCACTGGTGCAAAGTGTAAACCCAACAAAGTGCAGGAAAGTACAAACTCAGAATCAATTCAAACACAATTATAAATCAACTCAGATTCTAAAGACGTCACGATGGCTTTAAATTCAGAGACTCCTGTGCCATCAACAACCCACTGAGTAAACAAACGCTACCAGCAGGTTATGTTTCTGGTGAAATATTTAGAGTTTTATGTTTATTGTTTTACTTCACAACAAGAGATCGGACTGTCAGTTTGTTGCACCGGTAGACTGACAGTGAAAGATTGCTCATGGGTTGAGTGAAGCTAATCTTAGTGAGTGAAATGATTTTCTGTTCCAGCAAATAAGAGACTGAAAATGAAATGACTGTGTCACTTTCTCAACAGCGACAGTGAAACGGCGTGCGACTGATCATGGCTACAGTCTTTTTTTTGTGATGTTTGTGGTGAGAAATTATAAGCATTTTTTCTAGTTTGGGAGTTTAGACAAGGTCCAGGGTTATGTTAAGAGAGAAGAGAGGTGGGGTGGAGGGGAAAGAGAAGTCAAAGCGGGAGGGAGGGTGACAAGTGACCCTGAAGACAGGCTGATTCTGTCAGTCCAGCAGCCTCCGCTGTCACTTTTATTCACATCTCTAAAAGAATGCAGGGGTGGGGTGAAAAAGAGCAGGCAGGAATAATGATACTAGCCCTGGAGGGGAATGAGATGGGAGAGGGGAGGGAGGGGGAGGAGACACACAGCAAGGGGTGATAAATAAGTAAAGAGCAGAAGGGCTGATTTTTCTGGAGCTGAAGCTACATTTACACCTGGTCCCTCAAGGTTACACGGCTAAAAAGGCACAACTGGTGATCAGGTTACAAGGATCTGTGTCCTTGACCAGCAAGAGTCAAGATGCTCCTTCTGCAGGCCGTGGACACTGTGGGGCAGTTGGAGCATAATCAGCCTGCTGACCACCTCCACCCTCAGACACATAACACACAGTACTAGACTCCCAGACAGCTCCTCCACTTCACTTACATAATGCTGTCTGAACATGAAAAAGTGCGGATGGAGTTGAAAGCAGGTGCAGAATAAATGAAGTGTGCAATAATAATGATGTTAGTGTTTTCATGTGGAATTCTATTATAATAAATGATTACAGCGTGTTGACTTTTAATTCCCCGATTCCAAAAATGAATAAAATTAATTACAAAGGTATTTGTTGTACATGTCTTAATTTTGCATGTACTTTATTGCGGTATATAGCTAAACCAATATACTGGCCAACATTAGCTCTAGCTGTGTAAATGTCAGCCTTTGCTTCACAAGAATCTGCTGTACAGAAATGCCAAACTAGGCTTGATTTGCCTCAGAAACAGTGTCTGCTTTACAACTCTATTTTTTTCTCTGTACGTCTGGCTCAATCAGCAAAATGGTTGTAAATACTATAAAACACTAATTTAAAGAGTCCGCACTAAGACTGTCTGTTATGTTTTTACATTAAAAGAAATTACTATTGGCTGATATATCTCGTTACAGGATTTAATAAACTTCCACATATCGTTATCAGGCTCAAAAATATAATACAGGTGGGTTGGGCTATATTATAGTATTATTATGGTATTATTATTATAATAATATTATTAGCTGATTTCAGCCATATCCAAAGAAATGAAAGATATCATTTCTATTTTTTACAAGCCTGTGCCACTGAGTTCAAAGCATCTAGATTATAGTCCATCATTAGAGATGAATAACACTGTAATGCAATTTTGTTTCTCCAATTCAAAGAACTGTATTACTGAAGTGGTGACTTCATTATCTGAATCAGAGAACAGCGATTCTTTTATAAGTGGTCTGTGGTAGACCCGCTGTAGTGCAATGTGGCAATAAAAATTCCCATCCACATACCTTTACCCTGTTCTGATCATCTTCCTACAGTAGTTCAGCTTGGCACCAGCTGGAATGCATTTATAAAAGCTAATTCATAACTACTCCACAAAGGGCGGCTGACTTAATTTGCCGTGTTTCTCTATGGTCCTGCCGTGGGGTCGGGCTTTTTCCCCCCAGAAGTTCCCATCATGTTCAATTACAAGTCAAAACAATCAATTTACTTCTACCAGATCCAAGCCGCTAGATTAAAAGATCAACATCAACCAAGTAGTGCAATTTTTGGCATGAGCAAACATCAAAGTGGAAAAGGATGATTTACCCAGGAGGAGGAAAGACTAACAGAATCATTTTATTACTGGAGCATTTCGTTTTTCTAAGATCTACAGACAAATATATACAAACATTTAGTGCAGTGTGTCATTAAGCATCAACACCAAAGGTGCAGTCGTTTGATCGGGAAGAAGGCTGCCATTTTCTGATTCCAGCCCTTCAATACCTACGCTGAAATTCACATCTACATTCAAATGGAGGCTAACATTAACAGCCCTTAGTCTTTTCCCTTTCCAGACTCCCTCTAAAGAATTATTCTGTGGGTGATAAACAGGATGCAGCTGCTCTCCGACCTTGGAGGAGCTGGAAACTGTCGAGTGTTTTTACTGAAGTTTGTGAGACTGAGCCAAGAGTCTTGTTTTTAACTCGCTCAACAGCTCCCTCTAAAGACACAAACAAGGCTCTGACAAACAGCAAGAAACATCAACAAGACTACAGAGTAACCTGAAATAACGAAATATCATTTCTTGTGTATTCCAACTTAATACTTTGGAGTGTATCATTTTCTTGCCTGTTATTTTGCATGACACTTTTGTTAAAGCATTTTCCAAATGAAAAGGCATGGTTCTCTTACCACTTCATCCTCAGACCAGCACTTCTCTATCAGTTTGGGTACAGGCTTCTTCACAAGACGCTGGAGAGCTTTTCCTGCATCATAGCTGCTCTCATGAAGCTGAGGACAATCACAACAAATATCAGCTGAAAATCGTGATAAAAGATATGATAAGAAGGCACAAATATAAGAGGGAAATTTATCAAACGTGCCAATATTCTGTAAAAAGACACAGGAGTGACATTTTGAGCTGCGATGGCAATTTATTGAGACAATTTGTCTTACAAACAATTACATCCAAGAATCACTGAACCTTTTAACTAGAGATCTGAGAACATTAGAGGGAAATTCCCTGCAATCCTCCCCCCAGGAAATAAAGAACGCAGTGACAAGGCAATCGCTGTGCAGATTTAAGCTCTGTCGCATTCAAATGGATAAAAGAAGGCAGTGCTGAAGGTCTTCCTCTGAGAACAAATGAGCATTACTCATTTGAATTGCAGATAGAAGAAGAAGGTCAAGAGACAATGACCTAACCGCTGTCAATTTTCCAGTTTATAGAGTCTGAATAGAAATGCCCTGTTTATGATGAGTCTAATCTAGTTCTTGTGGTTTATTCCTCTGCATTTATTATCAATTTGACAAACATCAAACATACAGCACCTAATATATTGTAAGGCTCTGAGGCTGGGTTCAGTGGCTTTGTCATTGGCCTCACTGTGGACCGCATCCAAGATTGAAAAAGCAGCTCGATCCAAGCAAGTGAAGTGCAACATTTTATTGTTAAACTTAAATAGGTTGGTGTTTTTTCTACTTACAGTGTTAAGTGCGTTTAATGTAGTGTCATCTCGTGAGGCTGCTAAACACCCGTCTTCTGTTGAGCCTCCATCACACATCCCTGCAAAGGCAGCCATGCTCCTGTGGACACAACACATATGAACTAAACATTAAAACAGCCAGAGACATAAATAACGTAATGTATAATAATTATTTCATTCATTCGTTATAGAGAAGAGAGGCATTAATCATGTCTCCCAGGTATAGCAGAAATGACAATAGACACGGGTAAGTTGAGAAGATTTTATCTTCCTTTAACAAATGTAAAAAGTGTTGACAAATATTAATTGATGAGTAAATCGAGAAAATAACAGAAACAGAGGTGGGAAGAAAAGCATATGGCTCACTCGTACTTCCATCATCAGCACAGGCAAAAACGATGTGTTTAAATCAGAATGTTATTGATAAAGATTTTATTTTAAACAAGTTTTAAAGTCTTTGTATGCAGTCTGAGGTATATGATCGGCTGTTTTTTTTCTTCTTTTTTTTACTGTTTCCTAGCACTTTTAAGACACTGAACATGACACCAGGTTAGACCACATTTAAAAAACTTACATACATGCAGTCATTTTGGTTCAAACATGGAAATACTTACAGACTATGATTGACTGTTTTTAACATAAACTAAAATCCCAACTATTCAGTCCGACTATTATATAGTGTTTTATATTTTATGTGTTTAGTACTTAAAAGTATTTATTTATTTGGATTTTTTAAATTTTTGTTATGTTTTTGCTTGTGTTATCTTTTATTATTCATTTTTTAATCTTAACTAAAACTGTTCTTTAAACTGTTCCAAAATCTTAACTGTTTTCATTTTCAACCCCAAACGGTGTGCATCAGTGTCTAAATCCATTTCAACTTCTTTTGTTGCACCTTGAACAGCATGCAAATGTTTGAAAGGCGCTACATAAACATAGTTTGATTGATGATATTGCGGCCCCTGAGTAGAACATAACAGTGACATGTTAACACATTGCACTTCGACTGCAACAGCACCTCAAGGATGAAGGGTGCTATATAATGATACAACACCCAATGCTCAGAGTGGAGAAATAGCATATTAAGTAACATCGACTTACAATACAAAACCTTTATAAAAGTTGGGTTTGACTAATCTTTTGTACAGAAACAGGTGATGGCAGAGAGAGGAATCCAAAGCTGTCCTGTAGGTGTTTTTACTTTTCCTGTGAGATGTGTCTTTGATAAATTGGTATTATTAAGTGTTGAATCTATGCAACAACACCCCCCTATACAGTGAGGGATAGGACAATATGGGGTAGCATTTATTCATATTATCTTAAACTTAATTGGTGCTACTTTCCCATTGATCTATTGGGGCAGAAATTGCATCCCTGCATTTCGGTGGGCTTACCTTGCAGCTCTGAGGTACATTAGAAGATCACAGTCATTGACCCCTGGCATCCAGACCAGCTCCTCGTTCTCAGTCACGACCTGGCCACCAGGAGAGGGGAAAGGCTGTAGCTCCGGGAGCTTGGCCTAATTAGGTCCAGGGAGAAGGAGACGGAGAAGGAGAGGGACAGATGGTGTCACACTACAAATAGCATGCAAGCTTGAAGAAAATACCATCTTCCAACCCCCTGTCATCACCTTTTCACTGGGTGGTGGCAGTGAGGAGTGGAGACAAGTTACGGGATTGAATATCTTAACACAACACAGAAGTGTAGCACTCAGATGACTTTCAATCTTTGCACACTTCAAATAAACAAGGCTGTGTCAAGACATTCACTTTTTTTAAGATGGCGCATATACAGAGCCTCACTTAATGTGAGGCGACAAATGTTTTTGCGATGCATTCAAACTCAAGCAAGTTTGACAGGCTGGAAGACGCAAACATAACTGAGTCATCATAGAAACTGAAAGCTAACTTCCATCTAAATTGAATCAACACGTCGAATTAAAGGATCTTGACGATTTTGAGGAGTTGAGATAAAGCTTCATGCCAAGATATTATTTTCCCACGCTTGTGTAAATTTTATTATCTAAAATGAGAAGCAACACCATAATTCAGACTGAATGGCATCCACGAGGTAAGAAGATATGTTAGGTATCATTGTTACCTATTATGCGATCATTAAAATTTTGTCCCAAAAAAAGCTGCATACGGTTTCTAACTTTGACCAACAGTCAGAAGACTTAAGCCAGCCGCTGGGTGATGTGTGTTGTTCTTACTTGGTGACTGGGTCCCACTCGGATTTCCCCCTGTGTGCTGTTCAGTCGCCTGAGAAGAGACAGAGAAAGCCGATTGAATCGAAAGAAAATATTTACTTAAGTTTCAAAGCTACCTGAAAGAATTTTTTTTCAAATTGTGCCAGTTGAATGAGCTGAACAACTGCACAAACTAGAAAGTCACAACTGAGTCCCACCAACGACTAGAGCTTCAAACTCATGGAA
This sequence comes from Chaunax sp. Z400, assembly GCA_037577475.1. Classification (NCBI taxonomy): domain Eukaryota; kingdom Metazoa; phylum Chordata; class Actinopteri; order Lophiiformes; family Chaunacidae; genus Chaunax; species Chaunax sp. Z400. The sequence goes on along the minus strand of CM075195.1, from coordinate 15,805,243 downwards.
GAAAGAAAATGTTAAAAAAAACAACCTAACAATTCATGACTTGAACAAGAAGATCAAACCGAGTGTAATGGGACGTGGGCTGTACTTTATATTGTGGAGATCTTTACAGGCAAATCACACGTGAGAAAAGGCACACCGTGTGTAATTCTATTCTGTCAACCAATTTAAGATTTCAGGAGAGTATTCCTGGTCGACTGCTGCTGCAAAGCAATGTGTGTGAAGCACATATGCAGGCTTGATATTGTGGCTGCAGCAATAAAACAGAATCCCCTAAAAGGAGGAGGGGGTAGAGGTGGGGGAGCTGGCTCTGGATATGCAGGGCGAGAGCCTCTGAAACGGCTGCTGGTACAAATGTTGGTAGCCATAGAAACTGCAATTTAATAACAGTGCTCTGAATCTCCAGCTGCAGTGGATTAAAGAAAATGACAAGATGTTCCTTTGGAAAAGCCATTCCCCCTGTTTCCTAGGTAACAACACTGATTTTCAAACAGCCGAGTGCGGAGCGGCCCAGAATCTGTCAGCGTGATTTGCACCCAGAGAAGCTTGCACTCCATCACAGAGACCAGGCAGAAACCTAAGAGGCCGCAGCCCTCCGGTCTCGTTACAGTCCTAGAACCACAAAAGCCAGCAACGGGTAAATATTAGACTTTGCTCTCCTTAACAGACGTCCTCCTCTCAGACACGAGAGAGTAATTCATACTGTTGTGAGCTACAGCTGGCAAAAGCACTGGCACAGAGGACGTCAACACCAGCCAAAATAAATAAATGCATCAATAAAACATTAAAACTGCATCTCGGCTTCGATAAATGACTCAGGGTTGCTGCGGAACACGTTGAAACACTTCATTTTTGTTACTAACACTCTCAGCAGATAACACTAAATAAATGCAAGGCAATCGGGATTTGGCAGCTCAGAGTGATGAATAGTGCTAATAAAGGAAATATGGTCGTTTCATGCGTGATCGGCACTTCACATTAGATTTGAAAGGTTTCAGAGCGATTTCGTAACACTATAGAGGCCCATTTAAAGCTGTGCTTCCTGGGCCTTATCTGACTGAAAGTTTTGAATTGCATATTACAAGTGAGTAGCTGGATCTAACTAGAAATTAGATGAGGAAGAGCTTGAAACAAATAAATGCATTATCCTGCTCAGAGTACATTACACCACAGATACTTTATGTCAACAATGCTCAATGTCTGCATGCGGTCGACTAACTAAGGAAAATGTTGAATACACTGAATGTGAATCTGGTCTATGTTGCAACTGAAACAAAGTTCCATAAATGTGTTCCTGATGATGTGCAGTCATCCAGGTCGGCTATACGTTTGGCAGGAGGCTGTAAGGATGACAAATGAGGACCTGCGCGCCAGAATAAGAACGGCATGTTTTACTCAAGCAAATACCTGAGAGCAGACATTCAGCTGGAACGCTTCACAGGTCCTGAGCGAGGAGACAGATTACAGCTATATCGCAGCAGGAAGCTCATGAGTTTCAATAAAGACGGCACATATACTTGAACAAACGCGAGAATATTTAAAAGTATATGATACAATTAGGGTTCTGATAGTAATACTAATATATTCAACAACAAGTACGAAATGCACAGGATCCCCCGCCATCTGTGCTTTCCACTGAGGAAAGACAAAAACCTATTACAGAACTGATAATGATCGAGGGACCCACAGCTATGATCCCATGTGCCTGGGCCCTCTTGCAGAAAGTTACTTAGGAGTTTAGTAGCATGCAACAATGCTATCCCTCAGGTATTATCATGACAAAGCAAAAGCTTGCAGTCAACATAAAAATACAAGCATGAAACACTCACATCACATAATCCTGCCTATGTTATGTGTTTTCCTGTTTCAGAAAATTAAAATGAAGTTTAAAGACTTGGTGATGTGGAATCAATAAGTTGTCCCTGTTAATTGCATATCTGTGAAAATGTACAATTTAAAAATTTAAAAAGAAAATTCTTAAAATCACCAGAATATCAAAAGGCACCTTCTCCAGCACATGGGAGATGTATGCATAAAGGGTTGTTCAAAAATAGTGAAACTTTTTTGAGTTATGCCTCAGAGACCTTGTAGTCCAACTTGTAACCATGCAAATGGAAAACATTTAAATGACAAAAATCCCTAAATAGCTAAAGGCACCACTTCAGTACTTATTTGTTGTGTATAGATAGTTTAATGAAAAGAAAAAAAAACAGTTTCTGATTTATGCTCCAGAAACGAAACATGACTGACAGACGGAAACCATTTATCCCCCGCCTCACTTTGTTTGTGGTGGGGTATAATAAATAAAATGGTCACCGTTCATTTTTTATAAATTAGAGACAAGAAGGAAAAATAACTACATCAGGGGCTAGCCCTTTAATTTTCTGACTTTTAATATTGATTATAAAAAGCATTACCTTTAAGCCATTGGTTATACTAACTTCTAGTAATAATTAATCATTTTTCTCTACTAAGCTGCTCGAGGCCTGTTACCTTTTACATTAAACAATTTAAAACATGCCCAACTGTTAAATACAACACATTCACATCAAACTTAGAAGCATACAATCGTCGAATGATTAGATTTTCTGATTTTAAAACCAAACAACAACGTGACAGTCTGGTCAACCTGTGTGTGCAATCAAAGATAACTCCGCCCCCTCCATCAATTTCAGCCAATTGCAGCGCGAGACTGTGGCACACTGACATAATTGCAGCACAGGAAAAACAAACCCAACTTCATGGCACTTCAAGCGGCGTGAATTTATCCCGGCTGGTCGCAAAGGTGGCAGAGCCGAATGATCTTTGTGTGCAGCACAGCCTCACTCCGTACGCCATGTCATCCCGATTGTAAACAGGAGCTGCAAAATGGAGCCACGGTAGCCTGTAACCGGGTCCTGTACGCGTCATAATTGCACGCTGGATCCAAATTCATCAGCCTAACACTCGTAAGCTCGCCGCGAACACTACAACGTTACCGGCTCTAGACATAAAGGTGTGACATATCGATATTCCCATTACGGCGACACAATAACGCGTAAAGGTATGTGATCCGCAGAGACAGCCACTAACGTTATGTTGAAATCTGCGACTGACACAAATGTGCACAGTCGCTTTTGTGCTCCCCGACACAAACAACAGCTCGTTCACGTATTGACAGTGATGAGCACAGCTTACAAAACATCACACACTTTTTTTTTTGTGTGTCAAGAATAAGACGAGCCGACACTCGCAGCAAATAAGTGTTACTAACGGCACGACAAAGCACGAGAATGTGAGCGCAAACCTACCTCCGAGGACTGAACAAATCGTCCATTTCTGACATCGAGCCCTAAGGTTGGGTGGTGACACTGTGTGTATAAACGCTCGCTGGAATTAACTCCCGTTTCCACCTATTTTTAGGTGCTCAAAATGGAGAACCACGCATTCGCTCCCGGAGCGGTATTCACTGAGCTTGTGCTGTGACCTCAGCCTGCACGTACAACGTCGCAAGCACGGCTGCTCGCTTCTACACAGACGCGACTGAGCATGTGCTGCGACCTCACACTACAGCACACACGTACAGACACACACACACACACACAGAGAGAGAGAGAGAGAGAGAGAGAGGCAGACAGACACGCATGCAGGATACAGAATTCATCTCTCCTCATATGTCTGCGCCATAATAAACAAGAGTGAAATTGCAAGGCTGCAGACACCCCGCTCAGAATACCAAATGAGAGGAGGGAGGGAGGGAGGGAGACTGAACAGGGCCCAGAAGGAGGGGGTTCCCAACTGGCAACCATAGGTGCCAATAACAAGGACAGCTGTCACTGCAACATGTGAGATACTTTGGTCAACAACAATGGTTGTTTACCAATTTAGCTGGAGCATCAGGTGCAATATCCAACCAGTTCTTTTAGAAAAACATTACGTCGTCCTTTTTGGGGATATTTGGGTCAATGTGGAGGGTCAACTATACAAAACAAACGATACAAAGGGTAAATAAAATATGTTGGCATAGTTACATATTCAAATAACCATTAAGATTATTATTACATATATTATTAACATTTTAATCTAGCACCAAAAAACACACCAAACACTAAAATGTTATCTACTGTATAAAATATCTGCCTTGCAGGTATTACTGCTATCGGTGCAGCCGTGACTTCATGACACTGAATACAAAGGCTGTCTAACCATTTGAAAACACATCTGTTCATCTGCACCTTGGTCCATAAAAGACTCTCATCTCTTATTAAAAAGTCCAATAGGAGTTGGAGGAGTTCATGTTACGTCCCACTTTTATGTGTCTGCAAGATATCTTGAAAAGAATTTAGCTGAAATGTGTTGCAGGGATGGATCAAGGAAGAGCTCATGAAACTTTGTGACAGACCTGAGTGCGAATGAGTATTCTTGATCAATTTTTCACTTTAACATTGTGAAATAGAGCCTTTAACTTTTTGCATATATAATGAAAAAAAAAGGCCAATCAAAATAAAAAAATACCCTTGCATGGAGAACTCATGATGTCATACCACGATGCACAAATGGATGCAGATCTGGATCATAATTTGGATCTGGGAGATTAAAATTATATAAATAAGAGGGGATCAATATGTATTGGATCACAGAATGGTAGAGGGTGGTAGAGAAATGGCATTGCCAACAACATGTAGCTGAGATGAAACAGATTCATTCAGAGTCATTCAAATAGATTTCAAGTATTCGTGAAAGGTAAGAAGTTATATCTAGACCAAGAATAGAACAGCATCTGCATTCCAGACGTCTTATCTCATTGATAACTCCTCATCTACTGATGATGAACACATGATTCCAAATGCTAGGAGTAGGTTTCCAGGGTCAATGAATTAGTTGGTATTACTTAATTTGGCTATGCGTAAATCGATGTCATCATGGTGACATCACCATAGTGTGTGCTATGCCATGAGTGATGATACAGCAATTGATGATCTCCTCGCTGTTGATACTGAATGGAATGCACATATTGTACTCAGGATTACGTCCATTTCTTCTTTCAAAGGCCTGCTGATAAATCATTGTTACAGGATCCATTTTTTTTTAATGCCAGGTGCAAAAGAGAAAGATGAGCAGATCAAACCTTGTCAAAGGAGCTTCAGCACACTGATGAAGTTGCAGAATTACATTTAAGTGGCAATTAAATGTAACTCTGCACGTTAATCAGTGTGAAGGAGTTCCTTTTAAAGGTCTGAATGAAGGGACTTTGTTTTGACGTAGCCTGGAAACTATTTTCTGAGTGTTCAGGTATATTAGTGATGATAGTATTGGAGGTGGTTATGTGCTCTCTGAGTGCTTTCTGGTTCTAAATGCAGCACTTGAAGCAGCCCAACATGTTTTATGAAGTTGATGAACTACTATTCTTCCCATCTTTGTGTTGTATCAATTTAGCTGAATAGATTTATTGAAAGTGGCTTTGGATAAACGAGTTACCTAATTAAATACAATATAATTTCACAACGATGCCAGCTGAGAAGGGGTAACAAAGGCAACGTATTGAAGTCTGTATTAAAACGAAAAGTCCATTTTTGAAAAGTCAAAATCAGCATCACAACTGTGGGGAAAAGTTTTTTATTATCTAAAGCAGCTAAAAGAGCAGTCCTCCTCACTTTTTTTTTTTTATTTCCACTTTTTATCCTTTCCTTATTTGACACGTCAAAGTGACTTAAAACACCATTGATGAGCTTCTTATAGATTTTCCATTCTAATCTTTATTCTAATGTCAAAGGTCAGTAATTTGACAAAAAAAACAACAATTATAAAGCCATGGGGGTTTCCCCAAGCTCATTCTCCATAATTACACCACATTAGGACCATGCTTTGAGCACTGATAACATTGACAGCAGTAATGAGCAGAAAGCATTATATAAGTCAGAGCACTGTGTTACCAAAGCAAAAAAAACAAAGGCAAAAAAAAAAAAATATTGGAATATCATCAATTTAAACCCAACCATCTTGTCTCGGACCATTTTAACTGAATTATGTCAGTTATAGATGGTAGCAATCTATACCTATTCTACTTTTGATGATCAATTAAACATTGAGTGATTCACCTTGTGAACATCACCGAGTTAAAGCCTCTAAATGGCCATATGTGATAGCCTGAATATTTTATGGTTTAGGACTGATTGTTGGAATAAACATGCAATTTGGAAGACTTCACCTTTGGGCTTTTAGAGGATGTGACGAGCGTGTTTCACCATTTTCTGACATTTTATGGGCAACAAATTCTTAGTCAAAAAAATAGCCATTAGTGCAGCCCTATTTTAATTGAAATTGTATTAGACAGTTGACCTAGCATTTCTGGCATGTGGGTGGAGTAAGATGGATACTGTATCAATGGAACTGACTGGACAAAAAGCTCCTCACCTGGTCTCTGGGTTATATCCGAGGATATAGAAAAAGGAGTCGATGCGGGCTTTGAACTCCCTGGCAGCAAAAATGTCGGAGAAATGGGAAATATTGCATTTCCCCCTGTGAGAGAGAAAAACAGGCTTTATTAGAAAACAATAGCATGATGACAAAGTGATGCCCTAGGAGGAGCACACACAGCCCTAATTAGAAACTCTTGAGGTGCTCATCTATTGTAAGTGACAAATACAGCAGCAGGTATCCAGTGCCTGTCAGTACCCGCTGACTTTGCCATGAGACATCAGACTCTGGTTACTAAACCATAAACATCAGCTGAACATGTCAGCCCGGCCCCGTCTGCAGCAGCTGAGGTATGGCAGACACACACCGCGGATATCTGGACACTTCAACCTATAAGTCTCCCTTCTGACATGTTATCAGCCAATGAGCTGAGGCTCTGAACACATCTTGATACAATTTATGGTTACCAGCCCTTTGGTTCCTGGCTCTATCGAACTAACAGACATCACAGGTATACAGAGCTGGGCTGCCTTGCAGAGAAACTATCTTTCTCCCTCTGAAAAGATTAAAGGGTGCTAAAAAAGGGCCTTCTTCGGAAAAGCTACGGCATTACAGCATCCCTCTAGAATTCGCTTTCATTTATCTAAAGCTAGGAGAATAACTTGAATCAAAGGGTGCTCTGTGTAGTTGAAGTCGCAGCTAATTTACTCTGAAAGCAGTGGTTTCTGGGAGACATGGTTTTGGCTGCTCACCCCTGTGCTGCTCACAGATGGTTTTGGTTTAAGTTGAGCTCAAATGAAAAAAATGTCTTTTAACCATATATCAAAATCCGTCCATGTTCTCTTCTGGTAAAACAATGTATGGAGTGTTCTTGAGTAAGCTTAAACCCCCAATTTCAAAGAATAATATCGTGACGTCCATCTATCAATCACTGCATTTTTATAGAGCTATCGTTAAGATTTCCTGTCAGAGGGACGACGCCATAGTGGTGTGTTTCTGTGGTGCTGGAACTCCCCGATTACTGTAAAAGTGAAAACACTACTTCATAACTTTATTCCTAGATTTGGGTGGGTTGATTGGGTCTGAACACACCCTCAGAAGCCAACATAGGCCAAAGAATTCAGTACCGAGTTGGTTTATGGAGTTTCTTGCCGGACACAACTTTAACTTGCTGCTGTTGGACAGGAAGAAACCCAGGAAGGAAAGCACCATGGTACTGTATTCCCTATCGTCGAACCAGCCTCAGATGGGTGTCAGTCTGTCAACAGATGCTGCGTTCAGTCCCACTCAGGCCATGTTGCTTTCAACATTTAATTGGCCATGTTCATTGGGAGCTCACAGTCGTGCAGAGAAAGCTAGCTGGACATCTAGCTGCATGGTGCTAACGTTATTGGCTACTTTAAATGTCAATCAATATCCGCTTTTCAAAGAAACACGTGAAGGCAAGCAGCACAGGTAGCGACAGCGAAGGCACCACGATATCGGAAAATAATTAAATTGTGAGCTCTTTTTTTGTTGTCGTCTGTGAAATACACAGTATCACAATATGAAAAAATATGGAAATATACATGCAGTGTGTTATGCTTGTACAGATACACGATCTTAATCTATCTATCTATCTATCCTCTTCTTACAAAACAAAACAAGCCTCCTTTGTGGCACAGTTGGTTCAGCCCTCTGTAACCCCTCCACTTTCAGTTTCATGTATGCAACTATGACATCAGCTTAGACAAGTGGGGAGAGAACAGGTGGGGAGGTATTTGCGAAATGTGGCTGCTATCAGTTTTGGTTTACATGCTCATGTGAATACAGGTGTGTGTGTAAGGGGGAGTTGATGCAGAGCCGTTTCAATCAGTGTTTAAATGTAAGCGTGTGAGAGACATATCTCATTTATGGCTTAGCATCTTTACACATCTGGTTCGTTTCTGCAGCATCGGCTCCAAGCAGCAAAGCATGGTGCATAATTTGAATTTATGAATGTTGTATGGATATGTTGTAATGGAAAAACTGCCGCGATTTATTTTAAGGTGGTTCATGGACAGCTAATAGAAACACAGAAGAAATGTAGCGCTATTACACGTTACTACTTTTAATCATTAAGATAAATACAGTATGTTGTACTTAAGAGTCATTCTTCTTGCTCCTGAAACAGATAAATTATATTATAATAGCTGTGGGCCCATTAAAAAGCAGATGTTAGTCCTAGGTCTGTTTGAGCTGAACTGTGGGCATAATAGAACTATATCTGTAACAGTAAAATATCATTTTCATGCATATTTAATCCTAAATTGCAGCACAAGGTACCACAAAAAAGTGCCTGCATTTTTATGGTAATAAAAACAAAACTTGAGTTGAATAAAGAATTTCCTGTGTTTTTACACAACTGTGAAATCGCACAAACACAACAAAACACCACAAATAAAAGCTGGGTGGTGTAACAGAAGTGCTGCACTGTATGGAATCAAACATCACAGCATCTACAGTTTCACTGGACCTTTAGTTGTGGATACTAAATGTAAGATAACCCTGTAGGAAACATATTGCTCCTTCAAAGTTAGGGTCTTTTACCACAGGTTAGATTAACAAGCTCACAGCCCTGTGTGTGTTAATGTTTGTTTACCTGAGAGCAGCAGCATGATACGTGTCAACGTAGTCAGAGATGAAGAGTTCTCGACTCCTGACCACCGGGTCTGTGATAACCAGCTCTCTGCCAGAGTCTAGAGAAAGAGAAAAACAATTTTACTGAATACAAATCTATATCATACTGTATACAATGCTTAAAACAACCAAAGCTATTCACCTATGACAAAGTGGGAACAGAGATAAAGCAGCTGGAGTATTTGAACTCACTAATGAAATGACAAGCACAGTTCTGCGTACACCCAAAATAACGACTACCTCTCCGGTGGTCAATACAATATTATGGCACATAATTCAATAAAGCCAATAAAGTGCAGTCCCCTGAGGAGAGGACGTAATGTTCGTATCTCAAGTGAAATGACCCTTCCGGGGGTTAAGACGCATCAGCGGAAACCCAGAAGAGCTGCACTCATTGTTGACAAATGACCTGAGTTTTGGCATACTGTGGCCACGGCACTCTGGCCTTGTGACATCAATTCTAATAATCCTCAATTGCTGCTGCAAGGACAATATGTCGATTTTGAAGCTCTGTGGTGCAACAAAGCTGCTTCTGGAGGAACAGATTTAACAACACAATTAGCTAACAGGCACTGCTAACGGGGTGTATCAACAAATAAGTGTGTTGTGAGACTGAGGATGTGCTGCTGGTTTTTTTCTCAAAACTGAGGCTGAATAGAACTATTTTTAAGAGCACTACACTTCAGAATCTATACCTTTTGGGACAATATTTTATCCAAGACTCAAAGAGGGATTGACAAAGCGTAAGGTATATGAGAAAACAAAAATGGACTTCTTGTTGAGGTAAAGCTAGCTCAGGAAATTTACATGTACAACTACACGATGGCTTTATTGTCTACGAATTTGCTAAAAATCAAAAAGATATTCCTTAACATGCAATAATGCATATTGGTATCTGTATGGGTGATTTTTTTTTATTTAAATACTTATTTATCAATTTATTATTCCAACTATTGGTCTCGTTAAATCTGACTTTTCTTCGTGACCTTTCTGCCATCAGGATTTAATATTCACATGGTAAAAAAAACAGTGGCGTTGCTTACGTTCCTGCAAATCTGTATGTGTTAGAGTGTTATAAATCCACTAGCACTGGTGGTGTTAAGAGTGTGCGCTCAAGGGCCACATGACACTGCGGGTTATTAACAATTGACAGTGCTGCTGTCTGGTCTGAAGGAGTGTTACCCGGGGAACAGCAGAGCCATGGGATTGGCTCAGCTCGCTGGGACACCATATCTGTTGAGATGCAATTCACAGCTAGCTCTTACCGAATATCCCCCACACACACCTGCTTCAGTCTGGGAAGCTGAGGCAGGTGTGTGTGTGTGTGTGTGTGTGTGTGTGTGTGTGTGTGTGTGTGTGTGTGTGTGTGTGTGTGTGTGTGTGTGTGTGTGTGTGTGTGTGCTCGTGAAGGAGACAAATTGAGAGTCATGTTAAAGAGCAAGGAAGTGTATTTGATTTCTGTGTTTGTATGTGTGTGTGTGTGTGTGTGTCATGTAAAACAGCACATGTGCAGATGCACTGGACAAACATAAGGCAGCCTCACCATTCTCATTGTTGCGATCCTGTACCAGGTGCTGGTAGACAGAGTCAGGCACCTCTGATTGGCGGTAGTACCATTTCACATTCATCAGCAGATGGTCCCGTTTACTCTGCAACACAGAGACACAGATCGAGTGAGCAGCAGACCAAAAAACACCTCACACAAAATAAACATACCTCATTCTGTTTGATTACAATGTAAAGATCTTAGCCTCTTGGCGAACTGATGCTGTATAGACACACCGTTTGTGACTCACACACAGGCTGATGGCATAAAAGAAGCAAATAGACCAAGTCACTTAAAAAGGGAAAACAGAATATTTAGACCGGACTAAATTAAATTGTGGTATGACTGTAGCTGGGAAAGTGTGGAGAGGGCAATGATGGGGCTGGATGATGTTCAACTCTGCCTCCTGTAATTTAATCATCTGCCTTCTGGTTTCTCTTAACTCGTCAATACTCAAATTATTCAACATACTGTTAGGGCTTTTTAAGTTGACTCATGCACACAAACTCAATCCCCCTCAGAATGCCCTTTGAGTGCTGCCACCTATTGGCCTTTTGACAAAGTGCTCAGTCAGAAACAGCTTGTAATCGCTTTAATAACCAGCAAGTGGCAGCACTGGGGTGAGAAGAGAGCTTTTCCAGGGAGAGTCGATGAAAAAACCAGTGGGAAGGCAAAAGGGGGGAGGGTGAAAGAAAATGGAAGAAACCGAGGCCGGCACTGAGGTGAGGCATGAAAAGGGCAAAACGCTGTTTTCATTTCATGTTGTAAAATATTTATTGTGCCTTCACATAGGCCTAACTGACCGTCTCAGTCTTTGAAAGAAAATTAGAGACTGCCATGCTGGGTGCTGGACAGCGACACAATCCTATTGGCCCCAGCCATCTTTATTAGGCTCTTGGCTACACTGTGCTGTACTGTGCTGTACTAACCAACTGAGACACCTGCACCACCGCTGACACCACCAGAGGAGCTACAGAGAGACGTGCACATGGGAAGAAAAATTCAAAAAAAAGAGGGGAAACGTCATGGTAATTGAAGACAGGGTTTTATTTCTACTCTTTTAAGGCTTTTAATAGTATTTGAGTATGTGTGTGTGTGTGTGTGTGTGTGTGTGTGTGTGTGTGTGTGTGTGTGTGTGTGTGTGTGTGTGTGTGTGTGTGTGTGTGTGTAGAAACATGAGTTCAGAGTAAAGATATTTAAAGCTTTTAGAGTACATTGTTCTGTTATGTCACTGGGGAGGAGGCTGAACACATGCAGCCAAGCAAATCATCACCTCCCTAAACCCTCAAGCCCACCTCTGGTTTTCCCAGTCTCTCCATTCCTCCCTCCCTCCCTCCCTCCTCCATCTTTCTCATTCCAGCCCGCCACTCTACCATTTCTCCCATTTTCTTCCCCTTGTTCTTCCCTTTTCTTCAGCCTGGCAGAGAGAAGAGTGAACAAGTGAGCCTGGACGTGTTAACAGCAGCTGGCACGCAGTCAATCAGCTGCATTTACTGCTCTGGGCGACGGTGCCAGAAGACACACAGCATCACACACAACCACACGTCTGCCGTTATATGACAAGAGAAACCACGCTGATGTACTGAGGCACGGATCCCTGAAGGATGTGGCCATATTGTGTGCGAAGAAACGTATATGCAATGACGTCACGTCCCTCCCGCCTCCCTCCCAGCAGTCGGTCCACCCATCCCAACCGCTTGTCTATCCAGCGCACAGACACTGTTGCCTTCCAGACAAACAGGTTGCCTACCACAGTAAAATGAGTGGTTATACGGCGCTTATTCATAATTGATCATTTAAGGAGACTGTAAATGTTAGCAGTGGGGAAAGGTGAACGTTTTGCTTTCTTCCCGTGACGCCACAAAATCAAAGAGATTTCAGAGAGCTGTAATATAAAGGCTGACAAACCTGTAAAAACAGAAAAGCACAGGAAAGATGTAGAGATACTCAAAGACACGCTGGTAGTTTTACACCTTATTCATGAGCTGGCATTATTCTAAATCAGCCAAACAAACGAACCAAAGCAGAGAGTGAGTGTTACTTCAGCTATCATCAGTGCCCTCGTAACAACAGAGTAGCTGCTGCTCCCTCGAGCAGATTGCTGCTCACGGCAGCGTTAAGCCCTCTCAGGCGAAAGAGGGAGGGAGATTGAGAGAAAGACTGAGAGTGCAGCATATGGAACACGTAGTGGGAGTGAGGCATAGCTTTCAATTATCACAATTCTATAAACATGCGGGTGGGAAAAATGAAGGGAGATGACGGGCACCTCAGACTCACTGCATGAACTACTATAGTTGCATTGTCTCTGTTTTTACGAAACCTGCCATAAATAAAATACCAGAAAGAACATATAGGAGGGAAACCACAATGCTGAATTGATTAGAGACATTCCATGCTGCCTGAAGAGAGCTGAGCCCCTAACAACATCAGCCATCTTTGTGTACCCTGCTAAAGGCTAAACACGGCTCTGTCCTCCCTCCTCCTGGGTCCTAAACCCTGGGAATGCTGCTCACTGTGAGAGGCCAAAAGACTTACTAACCCACTACTGAGAGAAAGAAATGAAACAAGAGGGTGGGGGGGAGAAAAAAAGAGAGAAAGTGCAAAGAAGCAGAACGAAGTAGATGTGTGTGTGTGTGTGTGTGTGTGTGTGTGTGTGTGTGTGTGTGTGTGTGTGTGTGTGTGTGTGTAAGGGGGGGGGCAAGACCCTCTCATTTCCTCAGACTTAAAATTACAACTATTCTTGCTTTACTGAAGCCCCCCAGGGAAATAATACGAGATGTTTTATAATTTTTTTTGCGGAGTGAATCCAAAAATGTGTCACTATTAATAATAAAAAAAAATCAAAAAATCAAACCAACACAATTATTACTGTTCTTAAAGCAGCCAAGATAAGTCAGACATTGTGCGAGTCTGTAATTCTCCCTCGAACTAATGAAAGGTGGCTGGCCTCTTGGCTGTGCAGGTTTCTTTGTGTGGCTGCATGTGTGCGCAGTCAACTCTGGACCTCGGGCCCCCGTGTACGACTACACCACAACAAAGACCTGGAGAAAGCAAGGGGAAATACAGAGGGCAGACTTTCCTTTTAACAAGGACGGGCTTTAAATTTGAAAAGAAACCAGCTCTATTAGACATGCACTTAAGAGATGGAGCGGGTGTGAATTAAAGCCATGTTTACAACTAAAAGAGTCCGAAATCATTAACAGTGCTTTTCATTGTAAAACCGACAAGACTAATACCTTTCAATGCATAGCAGAGTGCACAGCGGCAGGAGTGACTTTCTCCCCCATCTGTTCACAGTGGCCTTTACAACATGTGCAATGTGGTCATTACCTCACGGCTAAACTGAGCTGTTACAAACCTTAAAGGACGTTGTTACAACCTGTAACCCTCAAACCTAATGCCTTATTCCTCCTCCTCCTCCCAGCACCAACACTTGAGCTTTGCTTTAAACAAAACCAGACTCTTCTCTCCCACACGACAGGCCCCCGGTGCACCTCGTTAACAGGAAACCTCTGTTTATTTTCTCTGCTTTTCAAACACTCTTCTACCTTGTTAGTGACCCCCCCCCCCCCCTTCAACCGGTGACATCAGCAAGCAGGATCTATGACTTCCTTCAGGAGGTGGCTGCCAGAAGTAAGGAAGGAAAGACAGATCCCCAGCCAAGCAGATAAAGGAGATGGCAGGGAGAAAGGGAGGGGGAGGTCAAACTGACAAGAGCAGCAAAAGCAGCTCAGTGTTAGAAAGGAATGTCAAGCAGTTCAGCTCGGCTAGCTCGGCTATCAGGCTGCAGAGCTAACAGCTTGGTTAAGTAACGCCCCAGGGGCAAAGGGAGGCTTGGGTATGGTAGATCAGGGCTGGTAGCGGTGTGACATTGACAGACAGAGGCTCACATTGGCATGGAGGCTGGGTTGGGGGAGTGCTTACCTCGCCTGCTGCAAAGGGGAGAGTAAAGCACAACAAGAACAAAGGGCTGATTGTGGCATTTGGAGGCAGAGATGGGATCTGGGAAGACTAATCTGCTGCTCCGACATGATAAGATTAGAGAAGGGAGGCAGGAAGAGCTGGCTGGGAAGATCACACACACACAGTTTGCATAAACACACACGTACAAAGATGATGGATCTGATTAGGAGGGTTTTCCACTTGCTTTTCCCTCCTCATAATTTTTTTCTATCGCTTATTTTTCCCCCCCCACTTTCTGAAAAAGAGATATCTGCCAGCGCACCAGCGCTCAATAACCACTTTCATCTGGGCGACAAACACAGAAACACACACACAAATGTTACGTGCGAGAACATACACTGGTAAGGGGAACAGGCGATCTGCTGTGCTCACGCAAATCCATGGCATCTCAGTGACTGACAAAGGAGGTTGTAAAAGGAAATGCCAGCATGCTGTGTGAGCAAACACACGTACAAGCAAATACATGCACACACACACACACACACAAATAACAGGCTTTCAGGATAAGCACCACTATTCTTTTCCCCCAACCCTGCAGTAGAGTGGGGCAGGCTGGGACTGTCAGAGGTATGAAAAAGCACCTCTAAATCAGGCTGTCAGCCTGAAGCAGCAGTATTCCACTCTGCCATCCTAGTCTCACCTTATGGGCTTCACGGTGAGCACATGGAGGAAGCGAGGATAACCTCTCTCTCTCTCTCAAGCATCCCTCTCTGAGGCACGAACAATAACACTTAACAAACACTGATTACAATGTTTGCAAGGAGGGGATGTGCACAGCCTGCTTTCCCCGCCTGGCAACAAGAACAAATGAAGTGTGTGTGTGTGTGTGTGTGTGTGTGTGTGTGTGTGTGTGTGTGTGTGTGTGTGTGTGTGTGTGTGTGTGTGTGTGTGTGAGGGGGTTGGGTAAGTCCCAGCTGTGGTGGCGATGCTGGCAGAACCTTTGTGCCGTACCTACACAGGGGCTTCTCTCAGTCTGACTCTCTTTGGCTTGACCTGTTTGGATATTAAATCGGTGCTCTCTGCTTTGAACACACTGGGCCCATCTGTCAGCCCAGCTCCATATTGGATTGGATGAGCTTTAGCCGATTCAAAGTGGGCAGATTTGCTCTTGTTGCTCTTTGTGTGTGTGTGTGTGTGTGTGTGTTTTCATATGCCTGCGTGCCACTGAATGCAAGTAGCCACGCCTGCCTTAAATTTAAAGCCCCCCTTTTGAAGGAATCGAGCAGACTCACTAGTTCCTTGACAGTACAAACTGACAACACACAGCAAAACATCTGAGGATATTAACTGGTCGACTTGTAACCCAGGGCCAAAGAAGAAGGGATGGGGCAGAGATGCGAGAGGAGGGAAAAGAGAGAGTAAGAGAAAGAGGAGAGGGGCTGAGTCAAAGGGAACACGTGATTTTTAATGAAGAAGTAAAAGCTGAGGGCTACTATTGAAGGACTATCCTGCCAACCGTAGGGAAACTTTACACAGTGGAGAGAGACAGGAACCACATGACCGCCACATCTGAGGTCTGACTAGCCCAACGCTGTTTCATGCCATGGTGATACAAACATTGCTAACGGCATCAGTCTTTGCTTCGTCTGTCCCCCCCGAACGTATCCCAGAGGGAGAACATCAATTAATGTCAGAAATGATGACGCTGACCACACTGCCCTTCCTTCAGACAGAGTAGCAGTGAAGAATAAGAACACTAGCCTTGGATGCTGGCTCCGGAAAAAAAAAGCCAATAACAAGCTTTGGCCGACGTCTTTGCCTCCAACACACTTCTGCTGCATGGCGGTTTTGGCCAGGAAATTTAAGACAACTTAAGTGATGGTACAGAGAGGAGTGGGGATATGAAGAATACATTCACTAATGATAATCATTATCTGCAGACCACAAGCACGAAGCACCAGGGACCTGACAACTTGCGTTCAGCGATTTAAGCAACACACAAATACACAGACACTTCCTTTTATTGAGGACACAGAAATCCTTGCAGCATTAGCAGGGCATATAGACTAGAAGGCAGATCTAAGTGAGACTTCAAGTGCTGACTGTGCAAAGGACAGACGGAGGCAGTTAGCAGAGCTCATATCTGGGTGTTCAGATCATAATACTGACTTCATTTCCCAAGCTCCCCCTCTCAGCCAGACACACAGCTATAGCCTGCCAGAAAACGCCGTCATTTCTGCCTTCAGCCTTTCATTTAGATGCTTCAAAGCCATCTCACTGTGATACCTGGCTTCCTGTGTGTGTGTGTGTGTGTGTGTGTGTGTGTGTGTGTGTGTGTGTGTGTGTGTGTGTGTGTGTGTGTGTGTGTGTGCGTGCGGGTGTGCATGCGATGTTTGCATACACCCGGGATGTTCTCTTGAGGGGCTTCTCTGGTCTCAAGGTAATACTCATGAGTCAGGATTCAGAGTTAAACACACACACACACACAAAGACTTGGGAATGCTGGCAATATTTGGACGACACAGGATTCCTTTGTGTCGTGCAGTGTTTAAATGGCCTGTTGTTTTGCTTGGAAGGCCGTTTACCTGTGATCCATTGTGTTAGCTTTGGCTTTTTAGCATAACCTGGTGAGCTAATGAGACATCTTACTAATAGTGACTTGGAATACTGCTGTGGAGGGAGGCGGGAGCTGCTTGCTGAGAAGGGTGTGCAGAAAGGATATGAATATCAGGCTGTGTGTGTGTGTGGTGTGGTGTGTGTGTGTGTGTGTGTGTGTGTGTGTGTGTGTGTGTGTGTGTGTGTGTGTGTGTGTGTGTGTGTGTGTGTGTGTGTGTGTGTGTGTGTGTATGTGTGTTTGGATGCCTGCCCAGCCAGCTAATCCAGTTCTTGTGTGTGTACATGTGTGTGTGTGTATGAACAGCAGTGGCATGGCAGAGAAGGAGCTGCAGGGCTGAGTGTGGTTTCGGAAGACAGGAAATAAGAAGACTCACTGAAGCCACTGCTAATCGATCTCCCCATTGGTATAATTCGCACATGGAAACACACATGCACATGGAATGTGTAGGTTAACACAGGAATAATAAATGTGCGAGACAAACATGACGTAGCCATTGGTGTGATATCTGTGTGCGAAGGGTGGACAGGTTGTGTTTGCGCAGATGTGTGGAACTTATAAAACTAATAAATTCACAGGGTCCCCATAGAGAGTTAGGAGTGGCCATACCCAGCCAGAGATGGAGGCAAATAAGAAGAAAATAATGAGTGCAAGCAAGCAAAAACAGATTTTAACGCTTCATGCGAAATCGGACAGACAGGCATCGCAGACGGCCCTGAAGAGCTCACATCATCATGAGCTCAACCACTTATGATTGTATTGTTTTATCTGGCCACTGCTTCTCAAGATATCCATCTCTCTTCTCCCCGCCACCCTCTCTGTGTGTCTGAAGGTGACCTTGCTGTTTGTCAGTCTCTAGCCATGACACTGGACCGATCAGTAATACATCATGTAAAGCTGTGTATCAACCAGATGCCGCACAAGCTGAGCAGTAGGTGGTCTGTCAGGCCCGCTTGCTTTGTACAATATGCAAATAATCACATGCAAATTGCCTCCCCATATGTGCGACGATACATCAGTGTCGATGCAAATGTAGTAGACTTTAAGATGGGTGTGTTCACAACGTTACAGGTCTGTCTCCAAACACAGTAACAGCTCACAAAATAAAAAAAAAGGGTTACTCGCAGCAACTGTAAATGCAACTGAATACCAGGGAAGAATGTGATTTAAGACATGTGCGCGTGCACACACACACACACACACACACACACACACACACACACACACACACACACACACACACACACACACACACACACACACACACACACACACACACACACACACACACACGAAGCTTTGAGCAGTCTCCTGCTGTGTTGCAACAAGAGATGTATTGTAGACAACACAGCTGCAATAACAAGGCTGGCCCAGTGCTAGAAGGAGCTGTACTGCATGACTCTCTGTCTAGACCAACAATAACAGCCACCATATTGTAACGTGATTACGGGTGAAGTTTCAGAGAGTGTGACAAATTTCAGTGCAAATGAAATTTTGAAAAAAACAAACAATTCTACCGGAAAATTAATTTTCAGTCACAGCGAAACTGTGTTTTTGCCTCCTATATTCACACATGAGCAAAAATAAAACAAGTCTACTTTGCTCACTGACTAAAGGGGACTGGTAGATTTTTTTTTTTAAAACAACTAAAAAAAACAAGATAACAAGGTAAGGAAGATCTAAAACACTGAATTCAGTATGGCAGAGAAACCATGCATTAAACAAGTAGACATGCTGTGAACTGCTATTTGGAGAGAGAGAGAGAGAGAGAGAGAAAAAAAGCACTTTAGATGCTCCAACGCATGTCTGTAAAGGCTTTAACGTTGATATTGCTGTATGTACAAATGGTTAAGTGAACAATTGCTAACTAATACTAAGAGATAGGGAAAAACATTGGACTCATGATTAGCATAGTGTGTAAATTTGATTGGTTATTGTACACACAATCATACGAACAGAGTGCCCACTGAGAGAGAGAGAGAGAGAGAGAGAGAGAAAAAGACTAAAAGGTTGAACAACAACACCAACAGCTCTACTCTCTGCAACCGAGGTACATCAAAGTCTTCTCCGCCCATTTATCTGTGTGTGTGCCTGTAAATCAAAAGCCATAGTTCGAACACACACACACACACACGCACACACACACACACACACACACACACACACACACACACACACACACACACACACACACACACACACACACACACACAGGCTCAGACTGCATTAGCTTCGTGCAGCTGCATCGAGGGCTGGGAAGGGGAGGTAAAGGATTTTGCTGTAGACGGGGGGAATTACTTGCCTCAGCCTCAGCTCACTCTGTCAGGGAGGAGAGGGGGATGACTGTTTACCCGTGGTGAGTGAGAGAGGGAAAGAAAGAAAAGAGAGAGGTCAGTGCTGTGTCTGAGACAGTGCTTTCCTCCCTGCCTTCCTCCTCCTCCTTACTTTCGCCCCTGCCACTATCATTGAAACACACATCTACCTATCTCTTTAAAACAGCTGTATGGTGTGTTATATAAAGAGGTCGGGTCAATTTAACAAGTCACAGCGGCGTGTTCAGGGCAAGATATGATACACAGGAAAGGAGGTGGAGGACTTAAGGCATAAACACATACAGAGAAGCAATAATTCATCCCAGTGTGGCCATATGGTCTGGCGGGGACTTCCTACCCACCGCAGAGGAAGTGTCCGTTTACAATGTACAGTTCAGTTGACTGCCATCACATCCTGTCTCCCAACTCTAAATGGCAATGCAAAGCCCGCTTGGCTCAGCCCAGTCACGGCTTTGGAGTTAAACCAAGCAGAAAGGAGAGACGGTTCACAATACCATACAATCAGCATCAGCAGGAGACCTGGTATGGTGCACACTACCTCAAACCACAAAGCACCAGCAGCAAAGGGGGCTCATGTGCTGTAGCTTGCGTTTGAAACTTCTCCACTTAAAGCCCGTTTTTGTTGGCAGATTCTCTGCTTTTGATTGATTGCTGATTGATATCGACCTGTCCTTGGGTGGAGGGTGATTAGGTGTTCTTACCACTAGCTATTTGTAACACAGTGGATGCTTATAATAGATGATGATGTAGGGAGGGCGATATGCTGATGATGGAATGATCCAGCAAGCACTGATTTAGAGTCCCTGGAACACAACAGGGCGGGGTTATTGATGACTCTCTTAAACACGGGGTATCGTTGGAACGGCAGCCCATACATTACCAATGTGGAGCCACACCCCGCCACTGTCCCAGACCAATGGGCAGGCAGCTGCCAAGCAAACAATCCCCAGCAGTGTTGAAATGGCAGCGGGAGAGAGGAGAATGCTAAATGTGTCACTTCATGCGGTGATTGACACTAGGCCTTTTGTTTACCGGCGCCGTTGTAGATTTGCATCTTTTTACCTTGCCCCTTTCCTCTATTCTTCTCTCTCATTTGTGTTTTTCTATTCCTCATACCGTGCTTCACTCCCACAATGCTTCCTGTTTGTGGCAGTGCTGCAGAGAGTGGATATTACCCCTCCCTGCTGCTATGATATTGATCAGCCTTGTCCCTCTCCGCTGCTCCTTTCTCTCTCCTCTCTTCATAGCCTACTGCATTGATTTCACCTCTCCCACTAAGCCCGCCAGCTAGGAGTGATTACACACGCTGCACAGTAATGCAAGTACACACACACAAACATTAGAGTGTGTGGTAGGGATGTGTAGCCTTGCTTTATGTTAAAGGCTACAAAGCTTAGCAGCTGGTGCATCACCTTGTGAAAACACTGCGTCTTTTGATTCAAGGGAACCAATGAGTGCAGGCTCAGCATGACTTATTACTCTAATAAATATAGTTGTTACGGCATGTTAGTATAGCACATCAGCAGGCTGGTGCAAACTCGGCTCTTGCTGTGGTGATTTTTGTCAGGCCGGTGCTAAAGATTGCTGCGGTAAAGCTCGACATGTGCTCCAGACACCTTGTGATTCTATGCAAATTCACACAGAACCGATACACTTTCCTTGTATGCAGAGCCGTGCTTACCAGCAACAGACAAGCAGCTAGCCCACTGAAGTCAAAGCAGTTAAATGAAAAAGCACAAAGTGGGTGTCAAGACATTGACGAAAGTCTTTTTCAAAAAGCCAAAGACAGCTTTTTACAGTTGTAGCAGATTTTAAGTTGGGAATAAAAAAAAGTATTACTCCTTAGGCGAGTAGAAAACTACACTGAGGTCATTTCCACACCAAAAGCAGAGCTTGCCTACACTGTAGCAGCAGCAGGAGCCACTGGCTCATCCATACACACTTGCACATTAATCAGTTAAATATCTACCCTCACCTGTTTACTAGAAAGCATTTCTGCTGACAATAGTTGGTAAAGTATGAGAGTTTTTGTGTGGAGCACAATCGGGGACTGTGTGGGCCGATCAAAATGATTCAAAGCTTTGACTGTTGACATGGCAATCGATGTCCAAATCACTATTTAGAAGAGAGGTTGTGTCGGGTGCACTGAGAAAATAGTCAAATGACTAACAATGTCTTCCCTACCCCCCAGTGCAGGACCATTTACGCGACACCAGTTTCACCCAAAAACTGTGACCTTTTGTTGCATTTTGGTCAGTTGTTTACACGATAACAACGTTTGGGAGGGGCCTGAAAACACAAACTTTTGAAAGTGGGCTCCAGAGTGGGCTCCTTGGTATCTCCTGCTGATGCAGGACAGAGATACTACAGGTAGAAGTAGCCGCGTACATAGCCATGTTTACATTTATTTATACATATGGCAGATAATTTGTTATTATGGAATATAAGAGAGGCCCTAGGAAGCTGCCCTGTGGGATTTCACATTGAAGTGATTTAATATTTAGCACCTGCTGTGCCTCATTTGTAAATACTTCACCCTATAACCCCAGAGGCTTCACCCCATTTCACCCACCCCACAAGTAATTTGCTATTAATCAGAATGTAGAAATTTAACTGTGACCACCGAAGCCCTAAAAATGGTAAACCGGGCAGCCCTAGTGGACTAATGCCTCAAGAACAACCACTTATCTTTTATGCAACGCTCTCTCTCTGACAGTAGCTAACATTCCAGCAGAGACTCCAAAGCAACATGCCAGCGATCCCACGTATTATTTACACCCTCACTGCCATTTGGCATTTAAATGGCATTTTGGCATAGCAGCAAACAGTTTGCAACTAATTATGCAAAGTTGCTGCTGTGCAACGAGTTTAACGGGAGTCTTAAAAAGCCATCCAAACAAGAGCAGGGCTGTTAATCTACTCTCTTTAGGACTTGATGTGAGTGATGATAAATAAGTATTGTAACATGGAAAACAGTCTAAACAAAGACAAAGACGGGGGGTGGGGTGGCAAGGACAGTGTGAGTTTGATCAATAATTGTAATCAATATTCTCCCTCTGTACCTTTCACTGTTTAAATTAGTTCTTGTACTGCAATGCAATAACCTCGCAGACAGGCTCAAAGGCACTTTATTTCAGTGTGTGATCTGATAAAGAAAGTCTTAAATTTACCTACATGAAACCCTCAGCAGTTTAAAAAAGGTTAAGTATCGCTGTGATAAATAAATAATATTGTCTCATTATCACTCAAAGGAAGCACATCTACAAACGCCTCTAATGATCCAATGAGGTATCTTTAAAGATGACATTTTGTGCCCAAACAGTACTCCGAGAGACAGTCAGCCATCTGTTAACAGCAAGCTCCATCAGTCCCCTACAGCTCCTGTCACCAGTCTACGGCTATAAGAGTGTAAGCACAAGTTCCACTGCGGTGCACACACTGATGAAATGAGGTGTGTGTTTTGTGTAAATGTGTGTATATTAGCTCTGCAGGGAGGAGAGGACGAGAGGTTACTGTCTATACAAGGAGAACACAAGAGACAGACGGGGGTCTCAATCACCTCCAACATCCCTCCACACCATCCACTTGCTGGAGAGAGCCTCTCGCATTCATCCCCCAACTCCATTACACACTCCAACAAGGGTGCACATTAAAATCATTCCATTTCACCTGGAGAGGAGGTTAACATAGGAAACAAAGAGGTGGGAGGAGGTTTAGGAAGGATTTTTTTTCTTCTTCTTTTTTTTTTTTTTTTTTTACTTTGTCCTTCCTAGCTGGTGTGCAAACTGATTCAATCAAACCCAAGTGCTGGGCGACTATCATCAATAGGCTGAAATCAGCTCTCCTTTCCCACAAGGTGCAAGATTCATCACAAGGTCCAGACAGTAGAGGAGAGGAAGAAAGGAGATGTCGAAAAGAAATAACGTGGAATAAGGTGAGGAATGCCATAAGATATGAAGAACTGAAAATAATGTGAGGCTATAAAGAATTATTCATCCTCAAATGGGAAGGGCATTATGGGGATCTATAAATGGTGTGTTAAACTCAATAGCCCAAGGTTAGCTTCTTGTACTACTGCAGCAGTCTATATAGCAGAATGTAACGACCCTAGCATTAAAAAAGAAGCCAGTGCCATCTACATTAAAAGGTGTATTTAAAATGTTTTCATTATTTTCATCAGCTCCAGAGCGAGTAGCAGGAGAAATTCAGCAACACATCAGACGAAGCTCCAAAAACAGATTGCCATGCACGATAGTAGCTGACATTAACAACTGTATGGGAGGAGAGAGAGGAAGCCACTGGATGAAAGACGTTGGGGAATTGACAACTGAACAAAAAAACTTGTGGGGAGGTCTGTATTTTCATTTCATTAAGATAGCGCTCAGGCTAATAACAGCAGCCTTAATAACGCAGACTTTGCTCCCTCTACTCTGTGCACAAGTGTTAACTGCCTGCTGAAACAAAGGCAGCTCTGTTCCAAAACACAACACTGCCAAACTGTTAAGTACATTCCTATAAAGAGAAGAACAAAGAGCGTTTGAGCATGGCAGGAGCAGAAATGAATACAGCTACTGAAAAGATAGCATAGCTTAGCCCTTTGATGCAAGGAAATGCATTTTAACATTGTGAATAGTGTTTATGGTGCGTCATAGTGTACTGTCTAAGATCAAGGCAACAATAAAATCAACTGGTAGTAGGGATAAATCTCAGCTTTAATGATGTTTGTGAGAGGAAATAGGGCTGAGATGGGGCTGAAATATGTGCTGCAAAACAAGCAAATGAGGGGGGATGGCTGGGAATTCGGAGGTTTGGACTGGGTGGTTTTTGGGAAGCACAAACACAGGACTCAAATCATACAAAGCGCAGGAAAAATGGAGTGTGTGGTGTTTTGCGTGTGGATGCAACTCACAAAATTGCACAAACACCTAGGCATAGAATAAATCGAGTGTGTATGCATGTGTGGTGAAGCATCTCCAAGCCCTTGCAGCTGTGGTTCCTGTATACCATTTGATCCATTGGCAGTGACAGACAGGCAAACACAATTTAGTCTCACCCATCAAAGCACAGGCAACAACAGTCACAGCCACTGCGGGTGGAAATGCGATGTACTTAACGGGCAAACACACACTCTTCCTTTCTTTGTCGCAGCAAAGACCAGCCTAAAATCGTCAAATCTGGAAAACATGCTCATTTTTGCATGCAATTTTTTTTTTTCTTCCTGTATACACTATCATAGGCATAGTGTTTTGTGTTCTACTTGAGGTTGTGCTTAATCTCTGGAGATAAAGGTGCATTCAATGATTCAGGGCATTTTTTTTCATGAAAAAAACAACAACCCACATTTATGTGCAAAAGCTTGAGTGGCTAGCCCTTCAAGACCCCTATTTGTTGTTTCATGGAGAAGCTTGATGAAGTGTATGAAGCTTGATGAAATGACTGATAAGACTTCAGGTTATCTGGTTTCTATGTTAGGAGCATTTTTTTTTTGTTGTGTTTCTTGTTCACTAAAAGTGACTGGGCTGCATCGTGCCAGACAAATGGCATATGAGAGTTCTTGAACTGAGTCACATTCCCCTCTCGTGATCAGAGCCTGAGCATATGCGAGCCAGTTGCGTTGCATTAGATCAACAAGCGCTCAAAGACAGAAAAGATGAAGCTAGCAGTGAGTCAAGGTAACGTACATGTACAAAATGTCAAAGGGCCTGTGTGAGGGTGTAGTGCTGCTGCAAGGGAGCCTCTGGAGATGGTTGCCTGTGGCGATGCTGCTGTTGTTTTAAGGGCTGTGTGAGGCTGTGGGCTCAAAGGTACAAAGTGGATACATTCCATAGACCTCACTGCAATCCCTGAAATTTCCTCCTCTCGTGTCTACTCCCCTGCCCTGCTTCCCCTCTTTCCTTCCTCCCTTTACTCTCTCCGCTGGCAAGACTTAATTTCTACCATGTGGTATTTAGCACAGAAAGGGGGTGGGGGGTTTAGAGGAAGCGTGTGAACTCGATACCACTGTAAATCTCCACTTCCACAGCGTTACCCTCTCGCGCCCCCCCCCTCTCCCGTTCTCTCACATTCTTTTTTTATTGGCATGTCGCACATTGGACAAGCTGGAAATTACACTGAGCTGAGCTGAGAACCAGCGGTGAAGCACGCCAGATACCTACTTAAGCTGAGAGAGCAGGGGGAAAAGTGGAGGGTGTAAAAGAGAAAAATAGAGTACATGAGAGAAGAGGAAATGTAAAATGGGAGAAGAACGAGGTGGTGGGTTGAAATTAGCCGCCCATTTTGGGAGCAGAGGCCAATCCAATTAAAGCTTGACCAATCCGCGCAAATGTGTTTAGTGTCTGGTTACTACACTCAGCACTTGGTGGCCGAACAAAGAGCAGAGATTCTCTTCCAAATACAATACTCTCTTTTCCCCGCTAACAGATACGACCGAAGATACTCAGACCTGACAATGGTGTGCCGAGAAAAGGTGAGGGGATTCATCCACAATTCTATGGTATCTACTGTGGAAACCATCTAGCCCCTGTGATTTTGAGATGCTACAAACATTAGCATACTTCAAAGGACCACCCCACCCTCTAATTTAGAGTCAACTCCCTATGGAGGAGTTGACCGTTTTCATTTCAACAGAAAGACCTGGTTAGGTAATTAACCAGGCCCTATCATTACTTTCATATGAAAGGACTGGGGTTAGAGTTCTGCAGGTTTCGAGAGAATCATATCTACCTTTACTTTTCCCCGAGTCTTTGCTACATTTGTTTTCCATCTTTACTCATCAAAGCTGGTGTCAAAGAAGATATGCGCTGTCTGTTTACGCTCCCGCTTTAAAGATAAAATGTAGTGTTCCACACCCACGTGAAGTGAATTTGCTTCAGATGCGAAGACATCGGAGAGGAAATATTCATTTGTGATGTGACAGGGGGAAAAAAAGAAAAGTGTCAGGGGAGCCGCTAGATATTTCAACAGCTCAGCAATAAGGGGCGAAATTAACATTTAGACGTATGCAGGGCTCAAATGTCCTCTGTCACTGAAAAATGACATGACAGATTTGCATCCATCTGTGTGTGTGTGTGTGTGTGTGTTTGAGAGAGAGAGAGAGAGAGAGAGAGAGAGAGAGAGAGAGAGAGATGTAGCCAAACAGGTGAAAGCAAACCCAACTAATGAAACTGAATTGAAATAAGAGTGGAGAGTGGGCAAAAGGCTTATCTGCTGAATAATTAAGCAGTGGTGGGTCAAAGAGGTGGCTATTGATTGAGCTTTTAAAGAGCCGTATGAAAATGCTAAGGCCATTGGCCCAGTCCTTCAGCCTGACCAACCCCCACTGTCCAGAGTCTGCACCCACTCCATCTGGAAAGGTAATCACCATTTATAATAACATACATACAAGACCACATTTAGATTGTAGTCTTAATCTACCTCGCTCCCCTCCCGTCTACAATCCTTGAGAAAGAAATCATCCTATTGGTGGAACAACTAGTTTCCATAGCAGCATTTAGTTAATGCACAGGGAGGGCAGTAAGGGTGAGTGAAAAAAATTGGAATCTGTACAAAAAGATGAAAAGAGGGGATATGAGGGAGAGTAGAAGTGAGGAGCCAGGGGGGGAGAGTGAAGTAGGTTTGGTTTTTATATCCACAAGCGGAGCTGAATACAGCCTTCTGCACTCGCTGAGGCTGAACAGTGTCGTTATCTCAAACATGCCATTTGTGCTGTATTTATTCATCACTGCGCTCGTGTGGACAATCAATCTAGCCCGTCTACCCAAAGTGAGAAAGAGCTGTGTGGCAGTCAGAAAGATGCATGCCAGTCTCCATCCGATTTGAGAAACGCACAGAGGAGGACTAGCACTTGTCAGACTTGGAAATTGTGGCTGCATAAGAACATGCTTACATTCAAACAGCAGCTGCTGAGGCCCAACACCTTAGCTGAACGACGTAATGTTACACCAAAGAATCGCATAAACAGCTTCACCTCAATTAATTTGTGTTTCCACTACATGGTACCAGCTCTACTCGACTTGACTTGAGCTTTGGTATCAGGTACGTTTTCCATTAGAGAATAATAGTGCCTCAGTGTAGCTGGTTGTCATAGCGATGCCGTGTGAAACTGCCATGGCGTAATCCTCAACTCAACACACACCTCTCGTGATCCTCTCACCGGCTATCAAAGACAGCAACGTCTGTACCTCCTGAATATAGCGGCTGAAATAAAAACATTATGGCTGCTAAAGTAGTTTGGCTATCTAAAAATGGCTGGCATGGGTTTGTGCTGTGCGGGATACACATGTGTGTCGGGCAGTGATGCCGCAATGACTATTCTCTCCGACTAATTTGTGTTCTGCAGTTGTTTCGTTTGACCTTTTCGTACCTGCTCGGCTTTTTTTGGAACCTCAACAGAAGCGATACCGAAAAAAGTAGGCACCAGGTACTTTTACCAAATAGAAAACCAAAAGAGGGGGGAGTCGAGTGGAGATGGTGCCACCTTGTGGAAACGCGGCTGTAAATTTCAAGCGTGCAGAGACAGAGAGGGGGGTGGGAAGGGAAGGCAAGGCAGAATTAGAATATTTAGAACATAGTGATATGGTTATAATAGTGATCATAGTGGTCACAGTGATGATCAAAGTGTGAAAGAATCAGTAAAATCATGGCCTACTCATACCTACAGGTCTAATTTTAGTCAACTGTGATGAGAGAAGAGGCCATTTGACAAACAGAAGCTAGTAATCTAGGCAGAATTAGTTTGTTCCAATCAAAGAATAAACTCCACTTTGTGTTAACCTTTTCCATCTCACCACAGTTAAATTGTTAAATTGCTGGTCTTTTTCTTCTTGGAGGCAATGATAAAGAATGGCCATTCACTATTTCACAGTTGTGCTGCGGTTCTATTGGTTTAAGGCTGCTACTCAATCGGGAACACTGAAGGCAATCAAATGCTTCAATCAGAGAGCGTGCAGCAGGCTCGGCTGGCTGGTCATGTCTATAGACTCCTAGATGCCCTTGTCAAAGCTGCTTTCACCCAGAGAGCCCAGAGACAAACAGACAAGTAAGACAGCCCCACACACAATGGTAAAAGGCTGCACCCTCCACATGTTCATGTCTGTGAAATGTACCAGCTCACTTATAGCATCTGAGTGGACCGTGGAAAAAACACAGACACACACACACACAAATCTGCCCCTAATGAGGGAAGTACCGATCTCTTAAGAGATGGTAGGGGCTGCTGCTCCTCTCCATAAATATTAACAAAAGGTGTGACTGATGGCGATGCTCACTGTTCCATAATTGCATTTCAAATTGTTTGTCGGGGAAGGGAGGGGTCAAGAAGGGAGAACTGAAAGAATAAAGAGGGGGAAGTTGGCTTTCTAAGCAGTGACAAGTAACAAGTGATGGCCGTCCAATCAACAATCTTTATGGCTCAGCAACAGTGAGAGACATTTTGGTGAAAAAGTCACAGAGGTTCATAACAGACATCAGGAATTTGCTCCTTTGATTGACTGCTGCATGCATCACGAGATACTTCCAACACCGCAGCTTTGTGTAAGGCCAGATATCCGAGGGAGGTTCATAGAGATGGCAGGGAAACTCCACTCACCAAAGCCCATTGTACGTCACTTGACAAACGCGGGCAGACAAGTTAGCTACAGGCTAATTAGCAAGAGGGTTTCATTGTTCAGGTAACTCTCAGCATTGTGGATTCCATTAGCACAGTACTCAGGGTCCACAGAAAACCTAATAACTGTTCGTGTTAAGCATGCGTATTTATGCACATATATTTGCATATTTATCAAACAGTTTTAGTGTTGGGCTTTGAACAGGAGGCATTTTCCAATGCTGTAAGATACACACCAGCGGAAACCATCAGGAAACAGTTGTGTGAAATACAATTGACATTTGGCGTGTATTTATGTGTGTGTGTGTGTGGGGGGGGGGGGGGGGGGGGGGGGGGGGGCACAGTGTGACAAATGGGAAAGATGTGCCGTTTTATCGACGTGGATGTCGAAACCAAAAAAAGACAGTGAACACACCCTGGTTTATAATGTAATTTCAACTGTATGGGTTTTTCATTTTTCTACCAAGTCTGAATAGTATTTAAAAACACTGCAGAACTCAAACAGAATAAGAGAAATTGTCAGCCATCAGATGGTGTGAACAGGTGAAATAGTTTCTAGATGTCACTAAATGGTATGTAGCTAAGTGAGCATCTGAGAATCATGTTACAAACATGAGTGCCAGCTAAAAATGTGACAGATACAGGCAGAGCTGACAGCAATTCTGAAGGATGACTGATAATAATTCTGCTTCATTTGCAAGTTTAAAAGTATATGGGTAAAAGAGAGCGATGTGACCATGACTTTGTTGTTTTTGCCGTATGTACTGTTGCATTGTCTTGTTGAAAAATGTCCACTCGTCCTTTATTTCGACTACACAACTTGTTCAGGTTTGGAGGTAACCCTTTTGATAATATCTTTTGGTACTCCTTCACATTAACGGACTTCTCGCATCGCACCAGCTCACCACAACCAGATACAGAAAACATGCCCCATACCATACTTCCACCTCCTCCGTGTTTCACAGCGGTTGAGAGGCATTCTGGGTCGAATTTATCACCTCACCTATGAAGACGGTGTTCTGGGGCGTCGGTGCACAGCTCAAAATGTGACTCGGCAGTGCAGAGTGATTCTGTCTTCAACAAGCTACATGAAATTTAGACGTTTTTAAAGAAACAAAAATAACAGCTTCGCTCTTTAGGCTCCCTGTGGTCGTACACAGAAATCACAGAGATGAATAATGTCTTGTCACCGAGGTCAAGACTTGGGCAGAGTATAAGTCAACTAGCCTGACAGTTTGGTTAGTTCATTCACTTAAAATCCTGCACACACAGACACACAGTTTGTTCTTGTCTGTATGCATGTAGGCAAGTGAGGGCAAATACAAATTTGATTAACTTTACAGCAGTTAGATGGAATTGTCTTATTTATTATGTACAGTATGTATTCATTTATTTATTGGAAATGTCGCCCCCAAAAGACTCAAACATGCTTTCATGAACAAACATCACATGTTTTTGTATTTTGTAGACACATATTTTGCCTCTATTTAATCAAGTAATTGCACAATTGCGTATGATGAAAAAAGGTTGATTCTTCTTTTTTTTTTTGGTCAGGCCTGCAACATATAAGCTGGACTCCTGGCAAGATAATTGCACTGTACAAGGCATCTAATTAAATGTAGATGCGCAGGAAGATCCAGGAGCAGAGATGTGTGTCTGCACGCATGTTTATTAGGCTGCGTATGCGTTCGTGTTTGGGGTACTGGGTTTCTCAATCCTGCTTTTTCTGGAGGGAGAAACGCTGCAATCATTACATTAGTGAAGGATGGAGGGAGAAAGGGATGCTGGGAGAGAGTATCGAGTGAGAGAGAAGGATGTGGGGAAGGAAGGGAGAGAGGAGGGAACACAGCTGACTTGGCCAATAACACCAAATGGTGTTAGATACAAGCAGGGAGGGAGGTGGAGAGGCTAAATGAGCTTCGAGAGCATGGGCACAATGACTAGAACATGGGACGGTGGGAGGAGGGAGGAGGGAGCGAGGGATGTGAGAGACAGCAGCTAAAGAGGACTGGGGATTGGGGGGGTTGGGAGATGAGGTGTAGAGAGTAAGACTGAGTGAAATGGAGAGAGGGGAGACAATCGAGGTGGGGAAGCGGGATGGATCAGTGAAGCCAGGGTCAATGGGCAGATATGGGCGCAGATTGTTGAGAGCTTAGTCGCTGTCAGGTGGCGTAGAAGGTTGCTCACAGAGGTTTGTTTGCATGTGTGTGTAGTGTTGGAACCGATGAAACACACACACACCAACTGCACAAGGCCAACACAAGTAGCACAAACAAATAATGACAAACACAAACACACATCTAATGGTAGGCAGGCCAACTGCATTAATCGCTTCAAATACAGATTGCAAACACATTACAAGGTCATGGCACCAGTAAATTAACCCTTAGGGGGGAAATACACCACTGGATTGTTGCCACTCCAGTCAAGCTGATCAAGTTTGTTCATTATTCTTGCGGTGCCGTTTGTCTTAACGTTTCAAATGTCTGTCAATCATCGTTTCAATTCTGTTTTCAGAAACATTCTCTACTGACATCATGATCTAAAAGTGGCTGCGTTTTTAGTGTCTTGCTTTTGTTTCAGACCAGTTAAAATGGCCTCCTGCTCGTCACCTCTGTATCTGGGCAGACATTTTAAGAGGAAGGCAGGACACTTAAATCTATATGGAGGGATCAATATGTCACCGAGGATACAGAGGGCACCGAAGTCGCCACTGTTGAGTAAACAAACTCGGGAAAATGTTTGTCCTCCAACTCTAAACTGACCCCGATGATGCGGCAAAATGGATTTTTTTTCGCACATGCTATTGCTGAATGAATAATGCCCTGTGTGTGTGTGTGTGTGTGTGTGTGTGTGTGTGTGTGTGTGTGTGTGTGTGTGTGTGTGTGTGTGTGTGTCTGTGTACAGAGGCAACAAGGAAGCTCACAATCAAGCAACAACACTAGTCTCATAATAATAACGACACAGACAGATGCGACGACGCAGCGAGGCAGGCTTCGACTCTTGTTCTTCGTCACATAGGATAGATTGATGGCTACATTCAGGATTTCCACACACCACTAATTGGATTCACAGGTCATTAGATAAAGTACACGAGAGAGAGAGAGACCGTTCCAGCTCAAAGACTGACAGGAAAAGGAGGAAGAGTGCGAGAGGGGGTAATACTGATGAGGTTGTTTGGTTCAGGACCAATGAAATTTCCTCTCTGCTGTCTCTCCAAAGCCCAGTTCCGCTACACACAGAGGGGGGGTGATCGATAATTTGCGCAGCTAGAAATGTGGGGGTTGGGGAAAAGAGGCAGGGAGGGACAGGAGGACAGGAAATAAAGAGAATGAGCTGACGTCTAATGCTCGGTTCACTTGGGCGGATCTCAAGTTGTCTGTTCATCTTTTTAAATATGTTATGGCAAGAGAAGGAAATTAGATTACACCGACCATCATACCACACAAAAAGAGCAGAATGAACGGGTGAACATTTGTTTTCTCCGAATGCATTAAATGCCCCAGTTTTAAAAGCAAGTTGAGCGGGTAGATGTGATGTTGACCAGACAGATGCTAGTTTAAACCAACGTGTGCAACAAGCAATCTAAATCTTCCATCATCCTAACAGAGGGTTTTGTGGAGGTGTAGGAAGTGGAGATAATGAAGTTTCAATGTACCGAGCATAGTGCCAGTCTCCTGTGATTAGTAGCCTGATGACAAAGTGAGCTCATTGAAAAGCGCTGTACTTGTTTAGAGAGCCAGCGGGGCTTGTTGTTTTAACATAGAAAGACAAGCGTACATTCTGCTCAGACACATACAGGCATGCAGATGGCTGTTCATTAATTACAAATGATGGGGGAGGGAGTAACTGAGAGAGAGAGAGAGAGAAACAGAGAGGGAGAAAAGATATAGCTATAGCTGCTATTCTCAGTTTCCCTAGAAAATGTACCTCTGTCTGCCCCCGACCTCCTCTGGCGAGCTTCATCAAGGTGCAGGTGTGTGTAAGCCTTTCTGAGAGTGTGGTGTGTGCACATGTGCGTTCACGGGGAGAGGGGGGGGGTTCATCCTCAGCACGAGCAGCAATCACAATAAAGCCTTGGTGTTGCGGGGGACTGGCTGTCCTCCCCTCTCTCAAGACCTACAGCTCACCTTAAAACCCCCATCTACACACAACGACTGCCCTGGCAACACACTGACTGGAAATAAACACACACACACACACACACAGCCACACTATTCCACTTTTTTTTTTTCAAAAATGGTGTGTGTGTGTGTGTGTGTGTGTGTGTGTGTGTGTGTGTGTGTGTGTGTGTGTGTGTGTGTGTGTGTGTGTGTGTGTGTGTGGCCTCTGAGCTGACCTTCCATCATCACCCTAGCTGTTGGCAGCCATTACTGTGGCCCCCTGGGGCCTGGCTGACCCTCACAGAGCTCTCAGCGCTCTGCTTAGTCAACCAATCTGTTAAAACACAGCCTATGCTCGCTCCAGCAGGAGTTAGATGCCACTTTATGTGATGATACACACCCATCACTAACATCTTCCAGTAGTCTCTGCACATCACACGGCTGGCCGTTTACAGCAAACCTGCACTCAAATACAACGCTCCGGAAAAGCATTGGACCTGAGGCCCAAACAGCGATTTTGCCAAAATCAGAAAAGATTTCTTTTGCGCTTTAAAAAAAAAGTTCTGCACTCACATGACAACCTTTTTGAATCCGGCATCTCCATCTTTCCCTCACTGATAGTCCAACAAAGGCTCCTTAACAACGTCAGTATATTCACGAGCTATTTAGCATTGACCATTTATGGATGATTGTGGGGCGACACCGGGAGGAGTGGTGGGATGACACTGGGAGGAGACTATACCCGCACAATTTACCGCAGGTTGGGATGTATAATGAGAAGACTGCGTACAGGTGTGCGCCGCACGGTTTTATAGATCTGAATATTTCCTTGCATAAGTACATTCTGAGGTCTGTGAGTATGCAATGTTTCAGGATGGAATCTAAGCTGAGTTTTATAAAGGAGGCTCCAGGGCACTAGTTTGCCATCTACCTTTTCAAAATAAACAGCACAGAATAAGATCACAGTGATGGTGCAGCAAATCTACACTGAAGGAGCATTAATAAAATCAGCTAAGTCTGCAGCACAAACAAAACTGGACAGTCTGACATTGTTTTTTGCTGTTGTTCTGTCCATAATTATTCTGTATGCATGAACAAATTAGTCTGGAACGGTAATAGCCATTCGTGAAGTGGGGCTGTGCCGTCACCATTTTCAGATTGGCGACAGTAACTGTGCCGCTTTCAAAAAGATTATACTCTGGTACCCATTTCCAAAAGTTTGTGTTTTCAGGACACCAAAAACGCTGTCATGTAAGCCAAATCCAAACTAAAACAAAAAGTGTGTCGTTTTATGGTTGAACCGTTGCACTGAACACGGCCCCCTGAGATACACACAAAAACAGAAGAAACCAGGAGTCAAGCATATGGAGGAGCAGTTAATAAAAACAATCACCGTCAGTTGCATTATAGATTTCAGGCTTTACCGGCAAGTATGCATTTACTGATATTTGACTGGCACATTTCCACATGTGAAGGAGAAACACTTGTCGTGCACAGCAAACTGTCTAAACTTTGATGTGACAGTTTAGCAAACACAGAATGCACAGTGGAAAAACCATGTGTGTATGCATATCGTTTGGGGGGGGGGGCGCCTTTAGGTGTCCTATTGCAGAGAAATTTAATTGACTGAGCCTGATGAATCAGCCATTCTCGGTAGCAAATTAAAACCTAATTTCTTTTTTTATGCAGCAAGAGAGGCAATTTGGTTACATTACTTTGTTAAAAAAAAAATCAATTGAAAACTGGTGAAGGTCTCCTTCATTAAATCAATTAGGTGCATCAACAAACATCTTTATTTCCATTAGAAGCATTCTTACACTGCCAGTGGATTGCACAGGTAGTTAATATTCAAGCCTGATTCAAAGAGAGATTTTTATTTTTCCACATGACCTAACTCACGAGAAATCGTAATTCATCACGATATGAATTCCAATTCTCGTCTGACTTTCATGGTACAGAAACAATGTAGAACTCTGCAACTATATCCTCTGATTACGGTGAACATGCCAACAAAGCCCCGGTTTCTTCAGGCAGTTTGCTCACCAGCAGTGTTGCATTGCAGTGTGGCTCACAGGATGGGTGGGTGGATTAGTGGCCAACGTCAGGTCAGTGTAAGGACACGGGGATTTCAAACGGGACGGAGAGGAAGTGGAAATGTACTCACCAGCTTGAAATCCTGAATGCTACAAATGAAGTAGGGAGTGTTGGGCCGCCGACTTTCAATGTACACACAATCTGCAAACAAGAGGAGAGAACAGAGGGACTTTAAGAGAAGGTGTTCACACTTCCTAAAGCTTTCATGTTTTTGTGCAGCCAGACTGTATGTATTATTGTATGTATTAATCTGAATACCATTACCCGTGACATTTTTCTCCTTGAGTCAAATTCAATTGGAATGCGAGTAATAGGATTAAGGACTTGTGGAGCACTACAAGGTTGCCTTTCCAAAGCAAACATTACACCCAAGGGGAATTATGTTATTGTTCCACTCCATTTATACACCAGTGAGCAATGCTGGCTTTAACCCCATTCCAACCCCAGTCACCACTCATCACTGTTAACTCCTTCCTTCAAAATGACAACTTCTGTCATTTCACCTATATATGTCACGTTAGCTTTGGGTTAGCTCCCTGGTCAACCCTCTGTCATTTATGCTTTGCAACGTCGCCAAATTACATAACCCTCACAGGTGTTGGCATGGCCAGGTCGTAAACCATCATCTTCTTAACAGACACACTCGCGCTGCAGAGAACAAAAACACACAAGAGCCACTCTGTGGAGAACGAAAGGAGGTGGTGGTGAAGGAACGGGGCTAATGATTCTGGCTAAGCCCAGCACAGTACATTCCAGAAACAGCTAACGGCTAGAGTTAGATGATTAGATTATTATTATGAGAGAAACGGAGATGTGAAGTCACTTTAAGTCAAATTATAAAATAAAAGTCACATATTTACCGCCAGCTCCTAGATGAAACACAAAATAAGGAATGTGGTCACACTGACCAAAACTGTTGTTTTTATTTTGGTTTCACAAATAACCTGTAAAAGACAGTTCTTGCTCACTCGATAGGCAAAGTAATGAAGTGTCTCACTCAGCTATTTGACTGCTCCCAAACTGGTTCTACCTACCTAACCAAGCGTAGCGCAGCACTCTAGCAAACATTAACACACATTCACAAAGCCGTGAAGGCAAACTACATTTCGCTGTTACCGATACATCGCTGGCGCTCATTCCACCAAACATATGCAGAACCGTTTCTTTTCGGAAGGACTAAGCCACAACTTCCACCACACAAAAGATATGTGGCTAGTTTTTTTTTTTTCCTTTTCCAGCTACTGACAATGGTATCATCTGTTATTTATTTGTGTCAACACAGTTATCGATCTGGCTGTGGTTTATCTTACTGTTTGCAGAGGAAAAGAGAGGTGGCAAAGATATTAAATGGCTTTGACACCTAAGATACCATTTGTAGAGGGGC
Source organism: Chaunax sp. Z400 (assembly GCA_037577475.1). Taxonomy (NCBI): domain Eukaryota; kingdom Metazoa; phylum Chordata; class Actinopteri; order Lophiiformes; family Chaunacidae; genus Chaunax; species Chaunax sp. Z400. The sequence continues at coordinate 15,768,611 of CM075195.1, read as the reverse complement.
TGGTGTGCACGAGTAGGCCTGTGACATCATTGGGCTTTGTTTTTTTGAGAGGCTCCCTGTGTGTGTGTATGCGAGTGTAACCCCAGGGTGGGCATGTTATCTGCTGTGAGCTGAATGAGCTGTTCTAAAGGGGAGGGGTTTATCGCTCTTGCTGGCTCTGAGTGACGCATAATATCTCTCTCACTACTGCCCTCTTCTCGCTTCTCCCTTCTCCCTCCTCTACACCATCCCTGGAAGTCATTTACAAGATAACATGAATGAAAATATCCATCAGTGCTATTGTGTGATCTGTGACCAACACATTGTGTGTTTGTGTGTGTGTTGAGAGAGACATAGAGGAGGAGGCAGAGGAGGAGGAGGAGGAGGAGGGAGCAGAGCAGGGGGAGTGGGGGGAGGGTCGTGAACAAAAGAGACTAATCTGAAAGAGATGACATGTTTCGGAGGAGTTAAATCGGGGGAATTAGGGTTTAGTGTCCCTTCACCTCATTGGCAGATTCATTTAGAGAGGCCAGACCTCGGAGTCTACACCCCAGAGTACATCAACAGCCATAAAGACCAGACAGAGGAGAGTGAAAAAGATACGTGGTGCAAAAAAAAAAGAAAAAGAAAAAGAAAAAAGATAGGGATCTATTTTAATCATTCACAGACAGCAAGTGAGTCTATTCTTCGAACGTCTAAAGCACATTTTGAATTCATCCCAGGCACTTAAAAGTCTACTACCTCAAGGGCATTTTCTCTGAAAGGGACTTAAAACATGAATCTCATTGAAGGTGAAAGTTAAAACAGAATTAACACTTCATACTCGGGGAGGCTCGGTGAGGTTGGGTGGGATGGGAAGCGGGCCACGCGGTTCCTCCAAGGTCTGCCTGGCTTGTTTAACATTCCTGCCATTTTGAGCGTTTGGAAGTGGGTCTCCTCGCTCATGTGGGGAAGCAGAAAGGGGCGGGACGAGAAGCTTAGCCGGGGTGTGGGTCTACGTGCTGTGCATGTGTGTATGTGAAGGGGTGGGTATTTTTTTTTTTTTTTTTTTTTTTAAGGGTTCAAGTGTGTGCACGTTGGATGGATGCAGCTTTCCCTGTAGGAAGGAGAACTACAGCGGGGCCTGTGTGGTGGAGTACTTTCCACTCCTTTGACAGCCATAAGTTTGGCTTCTTCCACTCACCTACCCTCAACAATTCACAGCTGACAGCAAAGCCACCCAGACAGATAAGAGCCAGAGAAACGTTCAATAGTTGTAAACGGGGATATAATCGTAACGCTGCTGAGCAACAGTTCCTCAGACACAAGCAACTTTGTTGAAACCTGATGATCCTACATATTGCTGCTGCAGAGTTTAAACAATGCGAGTTTAAGCTCTGATGTCGCATCAATTACAAATCTTGGGAGGGTAATCCACATCCCTGTCCTCCACGCTGTTTACATGTATGGAGGTGCTTTGTTTAGCGAGTCCAGTCACCACACAGCGGTAAATCCCATAATCAATGTAAAAGTGGAAATCCAAGAGGAAACAGTGAGGAGCATGTACCTAAAGAGTATGGCATGTCAATTGTTTGGGTACATTTGGGCAGTGTGGGGGAAAAAATGTGTATAAAGTAAATAATTGTTCATTAATTGTAATCAAGGTAAATATTTGAAATAACTGTGATGTCCATTTGAAGTCCTATTGCCCAAACACAACATGTTTCTTAGCTGTAGCTCTTTGTTCAGCCAACAATACTCTTACAGCTGCCAAAGAAGTCTAATCTAAAACACACCTTGCCTCAGCAAAAGAGCCATGTCCTATTCACTCCGTATCAAGTAAATAAGATGCTCTTTTATTTGCTGTAGCATTTTAGAACCGGGGAGGGGAAGTTGATCGCTAATATGAGCTTAGAATTCTTCTAAGGGCTGCCAACCATGGAAAAGTCACACTGTGAACACAATTTTATAGTCGATATTTAGTTAACAGCAACTGGGGTGCTGGTGTGAGTGTCTTAACGAAGCAAGAATGTGAGCATATTCCAGGATTACGAGGCAGGATTATTAAATCAGGGCGATCGTTTCTTTAAGCCGTGCTTGCAGGTCAGCCATGAGGCAGGACGCACCTGCATTGTAAAAAAAAAAAAAAGAAAAAAAAAAAAAAGGGGGTCCCCAGCTCAGCGGAGCCCACATGCACAAACATACAGGCATGCACACAGCAGAGTAGTGCAGGACTTTGGCAGAGCTAAAAGGGCTGAAACATGTGGAGTGGCATGACAGGCAGTCATGGCCAGGAGATGCATCGACACTTGATTTCACCCTAGCTTTCCTTCTTCTTTCCTCATCCTCAGGCTGAACAACTCTCTCTTCTTCTCCCTGGAAAAGCAGTGGGAAATACCTGGCAAGCAATACCATCAGCTCTCTACAATAGGGCAGGTCTACAGCTGACTGAGCTCCTCGGGGAGAACAGAGGTTCTTTGACAACACCTCCCCCCTCCTCCTCCTCTCCCTTTCCTCTAGGCTAGCCCACACTTTCTCATTTAGCAGTCGGCAGGTGGTTGGATTTCACTAAAAAGCCCTTTTCCCAGAGTATCTAGCGTGTGGAGAGATGGGAGAGCAGAGAGGATTTTTAAAAATAGATCTGTTCAGTTAATGACAGCCAACAGATTCACACCGCTATGTTTTAATATGAGACGACTCCAAGGGATTCTCTTGTTAGCTTCAGTGGAACAGAAAGCTGATCGACAACTTGCCCCTGTAGCAGGAGAGATGTGCTATGCTAATGGGGCCCATGGTGTCTTGTCTGTAGAATAACCAATCCGACACTGGGGCAGCTGTGGCTCTGAGGTAGAGCAGTCGTCTACTTATCAGAGGGTCAGTGGTTCAATCTCCACCCCCTGCAGTCTACATGTTGAAGTGTCCTTGGGCAAGATACTGAACCCTGGCTTCTAGGAGATGACTGAATATGACTTAAGTCTGCAAAGAATATAGCAGGAATATTGCAAAAAGTGAAAGCAGTGCCTTTTTGATTTGAATTTGGGGTTAAGGTTTGGTACAATTTCTTTTTAATTTATATCTTTCTTCTTTGAGATGCAATGGATTTAGGTGAGTCAGGAGAACCAATTTTATTTTGCTGCAAAGATTTGTACATTACCAAGGATTTAGCACAACGTGGATATGAAAGCAATTTTCTTTTTATCTGCAAGTGCATTCAACATATTTGTCAATAAAACCAATGAATAATCGTGATAAATAATTGTGAGCACTTTGTAGCTCCAAATAATTGTTTCATTTTCATTTCATTTTCTTTTCATTTCAATCGATTAAGCCCCTATACTTAGGGTCCGTTTACACAACAATGGTTTCGTCTGGCCTTTTCAGGCCCCCACAACTCCGTTGTGTAATGAACGGCCAAACCGCAACAAAAGTTTACCATTTTATAGTAGACTTATGGTTGTTTTGTAAACTTTTTTGTCTTTATTTTATGGTTGTTGTGTAAATGACCCCTAGCTTGCCCTGGTCTTTAACTTTAATCCTGCTTTAAAAAGATGGTATTTTTTTAAAAAGACCCAGTTCCTTTTTTTCTCCTCTTTTTTCATTTATTTATTTTCAAAATGGAGACTTTTTAAGGGTCATTGTAAATACTACTACTAGTACTGATGCTACAAATATAATAACAATAATAATAGTGACATACAATATGTATTGGTACCATAGTATTTTCTGAGATGGTCATACCTCACCACACTGCTGATTTTACTCTCTTTTTGGGAGATGGAGATCAGAGATATCAGATGCGCTTCTCTGGCATTTTTTTTGTTTTTGCTGTGTGTCAGTGTCAGCCGCTCCCGTTGCGCTGCCTGACAGGCAGACGATGAGTAATGGAGAGGCCATCTGAGATTCTCCCTTCATTTTTAGAACACCGGTAATAAACATTTGTTCATGGTAGGATAACCATCAAATTTTATAGCATGGTATACCATGATACCGGTACGCTTGCTGACTATGTCAGCATTGGCCTTGTAAGATTCAGGATGGTTTGACATATTGAGCCTTTTTCAATCCTCAAAATGCTTATTTTTCATACATTTGGAATGAAATGTCAAAATCTAAGTAACACCAGGAGTAATGTGTTTCATCACAGTACCGTTATATAATTTAGATCACAGCTAAAAAAACAACAACATGTTAAAGTGTGTAGTAGCTCTATGAAGGAGGGGAGGGGGGCGTTATCCAGGTCTGTGTGTCAGGTGTATTCCTGCTGCATAGCTTATTGTGTGTGCACGACTCACACAGTGACACGCAGACACACACACACTCCCCTGAGTTCTGTGGTGACTGTGGCAAGATGTGCCAGGTGTGCAGTGCTTTTCACACTAGTCATCAATCCCTCTGTATACCGCACTCACTACACGAAGCCTTACTTTTTAAGAAGAAACGACTAAATGTTATCAATTCTACTCTTTTTCTACAGGAGACATGCTATGGAAGCCAGAAAACTGCAGCACCAGGCAGAGTCCTGCTGCAGGGGAGAGAAGGGATGAGCAATGTGGAGAGTACTGTGTGTGCATCTGGCTGTGCTTGTGTGTTGCAGGAGTGTGTTGCAGGAGTGTGTTGCAGGAGTGTGCTCGTCAGAGATAGGGACCGTGTTTATGACCGTTAAAAGCATGCCTTGTATATGTGCTAGTTTGCGAATGTATATGTATTACAGCACAAACACCGGCCATCAGAGTGCTGTGAAAATGTGTGCGCTGACATGATTTTTGTGTGTGTCAGAGCTTCTAGGGTGTCTCCTATTGATCCCTCATTGCAGTGTATATAATCTCCGGAGGAGATCTATAATCTGCGGTGGGGGTGGGGGTGTCTGGAGGTGTCTGACCGGGCTTTGGGAAGTGGTGAGAGCTCAGCCACAGGGCACAGATTGATTTGGTATGTTTTCTTGCTCTGAATTAGGCTGTTCACCCCAGCAGCCAACCAAAAAAAAAAACGACTTGAGACACAGTCCCCGACCACCACCACAGACACACTCCTCCATCCTTTTTAAAACAGCAGTGAGTTAGATTTAGCTGTAAGCCCACCTATTGGCCCTTTGGACTTATTCCACCCTTCCCCACAATCGATGCGCACTAAGCCACCTGAACCCATCTTCAAGGGATAAAAAGGCTAAGCAGAGAGATTGGAGGGTGGTTGGAGATTTTTTTTCATTACTAATTTAGCTGTTATTATTTATGTGATGACATGGGTCTGTATGATACGAGCGCTCCCTCAGACAAAATCAATCAAAACAGTATTTTGTGTGTTTTCTGCCTTGCTTTCCAACAAAGGCCTCCTCCCTGTCCCTGTGTCTGGAGTGGATTCAAATCCCTCACCGAGGGTGGTCAGTTGTACATATTGTGTGTCACTAGACGGCTATAAAGGGATTTAACATTTAGTAAAGCATAATCCATTCCAGGCTTTGTGCCTGCCTAAGCTGCACACATCAAATCTGATTGCAAGAAGGCTGCTACCAATGACCAAGCTGAAGGAGGAAAACATACACTGCGCGCGCACACAGAGGACGGGTCGCTTCATCAATAGGTAGAGGAGATATCAGGAGGTCAGTAGCCAAGGTGGAGGATCTTCCATGTTGACAAAAGGAGGTAAATTACAAACTCGAGTGACAGCGCTGCAACCACCACCACCACCCAACCCTGGATAATCCCCAATCTAAACTAATTTAACAGCTCTAGTTTATGTAATAGCAGGTTGTGACATCTCAGACACTCTCTACCTGTCATACTAAATAAAGACACTGGTTGTACTGTTCACTCTGATTTGGAAATCTAAATATTCTGTGGGGTTAATCCACTGAGACGGTCGACTTTGTTTATATGGGTTATGAATGTTTCATTGATGTGAGCGACTGCTTCCTTTTTCTTTTCTTTTTCTTTTTTTTTTACCTCTCTCTATTCCTCTCTACACCCCCCCCTCCCTCTCCGGATGGTTAATTTGAGACAAAGTGCAAGGGCCCTCTCTATCAATCATAAAATGCAGAGCTGAAATGACTTCAATGTGGAACATTGTAGAGACAGAAACGGAGAATAAACAGCAGGGATTGGGTTCGGTGTGCGCTGTGCTTGCTTCAGGACCGACACTGATACCAGTGTATAGATAATTCAGCCAACAAGATTACACAGCTAGACAGAAAGTGTGCGATGGGGAGTCGGGCTGTTTCACTGCAGCTACTTGAAGATGACTCTGGAGTAGTTTCGTTGAAAAGAAATAAGGAGAGCTGAGTGTCGGATGTATGTGCGAGTATAGCAGGACAGGAAGCTAATGTTACACACTGGCTATAATTTCCTATGTTTCCCCATTAAGTCCCCAAGCAATGTGGCCACCCCTCCCCCCACTGCTTGACCTTTTGCTAGCTGCTAGATAAACGAAAAGATATGGTGGCTATGATTTAGTTGCGAGGCACTGAGCACTAGGTGAGCTAGAGCAGACTGCACATGCACAGTTAGCATAGCACGGCCTCCTTCAGACAGTGAGTGCTGACGTTCATCCCTCTAAAATATTCAATTTACAGAGCGGGTGAAAGAGAAGCCATGTTTACAGTGGTGGAGAAGGTTGGTTTCCTTTTTAGCCTCATTCATGCAACGTAATAAAGACATCACACAGCGGCTCAAACGTGTCTCCCGGGAAATGGACTACCTTTTGGCCCGAGAGGATATAGCATTATTTCAGCGAGTCAGATGGTGTTGGCATGAAATCATTAACATGGCTGTCATCAAAATCACATCATCTATTGAAGCACCACTTTCTTTTATTGACTAAGCCCAAGACAAAGCGCAGAGTGGGTCAACTCGAAATTGATTGTGTGATGCATCGGACATCTCGCCTAAAGGAGTATTTCAGCTCTGAAGAGAGTTGCTATTTTAGAAAAATATGCAGTCTAGGAGTGGGAGAGAGATATGAGCCAAAGTTTCTATCACAGCAAGAGTATATGCCACGACTGCATAGCTCATGTAAATTAAACTACAAAATCATTTAAAATAACCATACCATACTTCCATTACATTTATTTTCCCCTTTCATTTGGAACAAACAAACAAACAACAAACAGAAATGATTGTCTCACATGAGACAACACTCGAGTTAGAAACAAAAGATTCAAAATAGTAAAGCTAACATTTGTAAAATCAAAGTTTTAAGGTTCAAAATGAGGATAATAACTTCTAGTGTTACAGGGTTTTAAGATGTATGTAATCTTTCCACATTATGTCTAAAAACGACGAGCTTTTCTAATGTTTGGTTGAGTTGTGGGCTTACATTCTACCAAATGTTTCCAACAATGTTAAAAAAAAACGGGATATGAGTAAATGAGTGCATGTGGTGCTCAGAAGGTAGCAGAGGTGCAACGGATCACAAAACTCACGGTTCAGATCAGATCACAGTTTTTGAGTCACAGATCAGATCAATTTTCCGATCAGCTAAAAAAAAAAAAAGGGAGACAATTACAACTTTGCTCTCCATTTATTACTATAAGAACACTTAAACAAGGAACTTTGGTTCACAACAGCCGTGGTCCGTTGCACCACTAGAAGGTAGTCTTGGAACTGTAAATAAATGAGGTAAACTGCTTAATGGAGAGACACAATCAGAGGAGCCATAACGAGGGCTTACCTCCAGGTCTGTAAACAACATCGTCTTCTGTGATGAAGGACGTGATTTCCCCGTTCTCTGTGCGCTCGTAGCGTGACTTTTTCTTCGGCGTCTTCTTCTTTCCCTTTTTGCCGGCATCCTCGGCCGTGCCACTGCCGCCACCTGTGCTGCCATTGTCATTGTCCTCATCCTCGCTGTGCTCACTCTCTGCATAGTTCTTGGCCCCGCCCTCCAGCGTACAGCTACGTCGGGGCCTGGAGCTCTCGCTCTCACGGTCGCCCCGGTCCCCGTCCTGCCGGCGGGACTTACCAGCCTCTCTCTTGTCCCGGTCCCTGTCTCTGTCTCTGTCCCGCTCTTTCTCCCTCTCCTTCTCTTTGTCGGCCGTCATGATCCGCCACGTGCCTTCCTCAGTCCTCTCACGGCTGGGCCTCCGTGAAAGGTAGACTGTGAGCCTGGGCTTCAGTCTTCTGAATTTACCAGTCAAATCCAGGGAAAATTTGGCCACACCAACAACCCCAGTGTTTCAGAAAAGCTGCAGACAAGAGAGAGGGATAATTAGCATAACCTTACATCAATAATCATTATCCTTACAGTGCAGAAGCTACAATTTCTAAGCACAAATGATTATTTAGTGCTGGAGGAGACCTTTTGGGGGTAAGAAATACAAGATTAGTTCCTAGAGATCAGGCAGCTGTGGTGACTCTTCTCCACATAACAGTTATTGTTGGCACTCCCCTCTGCAGCCATGTATACTCTGGAGAGCCCCGAGTAGCTTTATCAAATAACAGAACCTTCTAGCTTCCTTTCAAACATGTTTCTACTCTTTGAGAGGGAGTACAACAGAGTCATTAATGGGGAAAGAAGTGGGGGGGAAGAAACGGCAAAAGTAGAAAGACAAATGCTGCACTTCAGTATTCGTAACACAATAAGCTAAAGTGAAGTTGTAACTGAATAAGCAGAATATGGTAGTACTGCATTGAGGATGATTAATAGAATTTGCCACCACAGGCAATAACATTTCTCAGAGATAATGTGTTGAGGTGCTTTTTGGCACAAGACACTGCTGCTCTTCTGCAACGCCACGGGACAAACAGCATTAAGTTTGATGACAGAGTTCACTGGTTCACTTACTCATCTGTGTGTGGCTATATCTGACTTTGTGTAGTGTGGTTTGCTGTACTGCACTCCGCACCAGTCCCATGCCCTGGCTGACAATCGCCACTGTGTCAATGTGAAATGACAGCTCTGGAGGGAAGAACCCAGCAATCCACAGTCATTTGCCGTGCCTGGTCTACTGTCATTTTCAGCTATTGCCGTTCACTCAAAAGGAACTCTACTACCCCTTTCTGATGCCACAATGAGAGCCTTCATATACAGTGAAATGGCATAGCTGAAGCAGCACACTGTCTGCCCCACACTGCTCCACACACTGCGCCCACACAAAGGAGGCTTCTCATTTACTGCCAATGTTTGCCCCCTTCTATCCCCACCGCAACAGATGAACGAGAAATACTTATTGAAACCCACGCAGGAATCAGACCAGGCAATCAGCTTGCACGTCACCGTGGTTGTGACAGCAGGGTTGGGAGAAGAAGAGCGGTAAAAAAAACAAAAAACAAAAAAACAAAAGGAGGGATGGGAGATTGAGCCGGGTAAAGCAGACACAGCTTCTGGTGAGTATTATAATGGAAAAACTGTAGCAAGTGGGCATATGCTTATTGAGAGAGCCAGAGAGAATGTTAGGTGAAGGATAGTAGAAGAAGAAGAAGAAGAAGAAGAAGAAGAAGAAGGTGGAAGAAAGGCAGGCAGACACACACACACACACACAACAAAGTGACATAGACAATGGCGCTCCTCACCAGCGGGTGTTGTCATCTCATGAGCAAACACCAACTGACAGGGCAGCTGCTCTTGTCATCATCTTCAACACAAGCACTGGGTCTGATTAAACCAGAGCCTCGTCATAGCTCCATTAATCACCTAATGACGAGTTACCACGACGGGGCTGCCAGCAAACACATACAAGAACATATCAGTGCACACGTAAGGCTCAAGGGCTTAGGGGAGATTTGAACGTACATGTATGTGCGCAGGGTTGCAGCGGTTACTGGTTTCACCATTTAAAATTTTGATGGTTATCGTACCATGAACATTTGGTTATTACCGGTTTACTTTTTACAAAAAGAAGGCAAAAAGACAGTGTCACTGTCTCCCACGCAGCAGAGACAATGGCAGAGGGAAGCGTAGCAGGTATGACGGGTCTCCACTAAAAGGCCCATTCATGCTCTGTCTGTCCGTTCAACGAGTTCCACCTCAAGTTAAAATCCTGCTTTTGCATTAAGGATGCGATACTTCCTCCACCACAGGTGCTAACATGCTTTAGTTGTATAACATGTCAGTTACATGATCATTTTTTTTAACACGGTTATCATTCTGTTTATTTCTTATAACACCTGACCTGAACAGAAGTCCAGAATCACATGCTGCTATATGATAATCAGATCTCAGGAAATTAGTGAGCTAGAGTTTCTCCACTGATAATATTAACAGTGAAATACTGTGTACCGTGATATTTTATGAGACGGTTATCATACCATGAAGAGCTCATGCTGTTGCAACCTTGGTGTGTGTGAGGCACATCTACCACGGATACAAACCCGCACTGGTGTGCCAAAAAAACAAACCGTGACCCCATATCCAGCTGCATGCCTGGGAGGTGTGAGGAACATGAAAACATTGCTTCAGGTACCATTTGATAGCACAGCTCTAATCTCGTGAGCTGCCAAAATCTGTGTATGAGCCAAGCACCTCTTCTCTCCTCTAATCAGTAACATAAGCCTCTTCCACTGAAACCAATATTGACCCTGAACTGCTGCAAACAGAGGGCTGGCCTCGTCTTCTCTGATGTTCCTGGCTGCTATAAACCTCTGTAATTATCTTCAAATTCCATACACTTTAAACAACTGCCACATTCCACATTCTGTCTCTCCTATTACGACGTTAACATAACTTTATTAATTTTTAACTCACAGAACAAAAGATAATTCTTCACACAGACGTGTTTTTTCAGGTCTACCAACGTTAAAACTTTTGCAAATCAATTAACAATAGTTTGAAGTGTCTAGAATGTTTTTTTGGTTGTTGTTTTTTTAGCACATCAGTAGGTGTAGTTTGATGCAGATAAAAGAGCAATTTGAGGTTGAATGAATGTAAAAAAAAAAAAAAAAGGAATGAGTCAGAGTGAAGAGCTGTAGTAAAACTGAAGTCATAATGCACTGATGGCAGGAGGGAAGAGAGTGAGAGAGGGAAAATGAGAGAGAAGGCAAGAGAGATGACTTTCCACCCACTACTCAGGAAACAAAGTGTTTAGTGGAAAGCGGCGCTGGCTGCCTGGCCGATGAATAACACTGTGAGGGGGCAGGTGATGCTTGGAGCTATTACACATCAATCACAGGGCCAGGACCCTTTGAAAGATACCAGCTGTCTTAATGGAAAAGAGAAGGAGGGGGACGTGGCTGGTGAGGAGTTGAGGGGGTCCAAGCCAATGTCACCTAATCCACCATTTACATTACTGCAATGGAGTCAAGGACTGGCAGCCCCGTGAGCCCCTGCTCAAATACATTCCTCATTTCCATGCCTGTTTAAAATGAGACCTATGGCCTGAGAAACCAGTTTGTGGCTCAATTAACACATCATCCTCCACAACGGCCACACGGGTTCTTTTTCTGAGGCGCCCCAAATTATCCAGTCTCTCCCTCTCAAATGAACGGCTTATTAAAAAGATGTGTTTTATTCATTCCAATAACTCCCGCATCTCCCCCAAATCCACGCTCATCTGTAGTTCTAATCAAAAGCTGTTTCAGGATAAACATCCAAATTACAGCGCTTCGCTTGAGTATCTTCACCGCTATAGGGTTTCTTTTTAATCCTGCCAGTTTTTTTCTAATTGATTATCTTGGACTATACATTTTTTTAAAAACTAGACATTTATTTGCATAGTGTTTTATACAATAAATAATAGAGACTCTTAAAAATTCCTACATATTTCTAAATAGAATTTGACAACAATATAACCAGCACCAGAGATCCACTCAGTTTCGGGAGAGAGGCTGAGAAGTCATTCATGACATACTCAATTGGAGAATTATGAAGTAGCAAAATGTGACTGGCAAGGATTTGAGGTCGGCTTTGCCAAGGGATTGAATGAAATACTCGTATGAATACAGATTAGAGGAGAACAATGTAAGCATGAATATACACAGGGTCCTTAACAATGAGGGCGACTCAAATGGATCAGAACAAAGCAGCCAGATCCTCGGCAGCGCATGAATCCGAGCTGCGGCGATGCTGAACTACAGCTCGTTTTTTTTTTTTTTTTTTTTTTTGTCAGCTCCAATCCATTACTCGGTGCTATTTAATCGAAGCTGCCATCCAAGCCCCCAAGAAACAACAGCACAATGAAAGGATCAGCTGGAGGCAAGGGGTAGGCTACTTCATAAGGGATTCACTGTTGTTTCTGCAAACTGCCAGTTTGGTCTTACCTGGTGCAAACATGACTCACTTTATTCTTTGAGGACCTCTCCATTTAGTTCACATTGGCAGAGCAAAGACACTTGTCTGCTCCACTTCTTTTCAATTCACTGATGAGTAACCACTTTTTTTTTTCTTCTCTCCCCTCTGCTAAAGCTGTGCTCACTATGGCTCTATTTTTAGCTGGCGACCAGGGTTAGTTCAGAAGGTAAAAGCTATGCTCAAGAAGAGATAGCTTGGGGTTTTCCAACATCAACATTTAAATCTGCCTTAGAGACTTCCACGGTAAAAGGCAAAGCCCTGCTGCACAAGATTGAGAGGAACAGATTGTCGTGCATAATGACACCGTGTGCAACGACAAACGATCACTGTCTAAAACAATTAAGATAATTTACAAAGTCTCATCGGGGCAACAACAGCATCCAACACTTTCTCAAATACCAACCAATTTGAGCATATTCTCTGACCAACAGTCCACAGGTACTTTCAACCACAGACATTAGGGTTAGTCTATGTGCTCCACAGGGTCCAAGTCTCCATTCCATGTCTAAAAGAAGGCTAAATCCTATCCTAGTCCCTGTTTGTGTGCTCTCTGCAAGAGTTCCAAATAGCCCTGAGTCGGGGGGGGGGGGGGGGGGGGGATGTCCACTGGTACCGATCCCCATTTCCTCTATATGAGGCTCTCTTGAGAAATGCAACTGTGTGCAGGACCACAAAGGGACCTTTCTCAATAGGAAATTAATAAGGGAGGCAGGAGAATGTGAGGTACATGGCAGCAGACAGCTATCATGAATGTGACTCTTTATTGAGTTTCCCAATATATGAGTGGCTTGCATTTTTTTTGTGGTCGTGTGAATTAAGTGCCTGGTTAGTGAGGGTTTCTAATGTCCTTCACAACTGCAGAGGCACTGACAATTTTTTGGGGGGGGGGTCAATTATGTAGTTGTAATGGAAATTTATCAGAAGATAATGGAGTGGACAAGATAAGTATAAACACACACGGGGGACACATTCAAGCATGATATGCACTAAAAATAATAATAAAAAATAAAAACTTCAGCATCATGTATGTATCTTTAAACATTCATCTCTATAAAGGTGGACCATGGCTCTAGCAAGGAAGGAGGAAATGAGTAACATGACACTTTCTCAGTCAGATATGTTCGATAAAGAGAAATTTGTCGTAGTCTTCAAGATTTTAATATTAGAGCACTCAATCATGCACCATTTCCACTGAAATCCTGCGAGCATCAGCACAAAGATGCTCTCAGTCAGTTCAGCTGTAGCTGGTCGTCTGAATTAGTGCGGGAGCGAAGGAAATGTATTCACACAGCTGTCCTACATCCTCCTGCTACTCTAATCGCTATGTCACACAGCGCGATGTGTCAACACGTGTGACAAAATAATATAAATAGATTGGAGTGACAGATAGGGACAGCTCTGAGGTTTCAGACTGACAGCGCAGGACAGCAGGAGCACTGAAGGATATCTTCAATAACAGCTCCCAAAAAACAAAGCCATTACGGTCAGTACACAAGACCATTTTTCCACCTTTAGCTGTGTGGTGGTGAGCAGATGGTAGGGGAGGGGACAGGGGCAAACCCCTCCATTCAAAGAACTGAGCCCAAAGCCTCCACCACCTCGAGATACCACAGGATGGTATTACCTCTAATTAGGTGGAGCTTTTATTTCATATGCCAATACTTCTTCTCTCGCCGCCAACCAGCATCAAATCGACATTGACATCGACAAAAACATTTAAAAAATGATAAAACAAAAGATGACTCCTCTACGAATGACATTCCCCTCTCGCCAATATTAGCGTTCTCACAACCAGAGGTCTGACTCACGAGTCAATGCGAGAGCACTGCAAACAGACGTCAGTGAACGTTCGCCAATCTGAAGCGTGTTTGTTCAAGGAAAAGAACTGCTTTAGAAGGGAGTCGGCGAGGGACGTGACAGGGGAGTAGAATATTCGGCATCACATTCAGCCTCGTCATTCGCCATCTCAGTTGTTGCAGGACACTGCAGAGGGGGGGAAAAAACACCCTCAGGAGTTCGCTTGAAGAGAACAACGCGAATACTGAGACTCTTTGAGGGCCTCCATGCAGCGAGGACTTTTTAAAAAAAAAATTCAAACAATATCCACAGAGAGGACTGTGTTGTAAATGTCGCCCGATTCTGGATTCCTATAACTCATCAAAAAATACATATAAAAGCTAGGGGTGGTTGGGAGTGCTGAAAACACTGCTGGAACAAGCAGGATCTGAGCTCAGAGCTCCCTTATCCTCCGAGGACAGCTCATAAAACATGCCGTGGCTGGGACTGGGTCTCTCACAGCAGTGGCATTTTTAGTGGACCCTGCCACAGGCACACAGATCACAAACACACACACACACACACACATGGAGGCAGGCTACAAATACACATAATTAATTCTAAACACAGTGAAGGAGTCAGATCTGCATGGTCCACCACGTGCATGCAAATGCTTTGGTCTTAACCTAAAAATATACTAAAGATCAGCTGCAAAAGAAGAGAATTTTGCACACACAAAAAAAAACAAAAAAACATTAGCAGCAGTGGCCTCGAACAATGACTTTCTGGGAAAATATGAGAGCAGAGGCTGGATATTACACAGTGTACAGTAGTGATGCACAGATTAACTCTGGCTGTTCATGTGTGAAATGGAGACTTGATCCCTGACTGGCAGTGTGTTATGCCTCCAGCAAGCAAGCGGCGCATTTTTCATCTTTTCCAAACTCTAACAACTGCAATATATTGGATTACACATTGCATCCTTCACTGTGCAACAATAATGGGGACATTAAAAATACCACTTGACACAACACAGCTCAGACTGACTATGGGCCTGTTGTCTCTTTTAAAAGCAAAGGTGAATGCAGATGGCCGTGTGCGGCTGATTTGCTGTGAATGAGCCTCAGTTATTCTTGGAATGTTAATGTTAGGCTTTAAACCATGGCAGACTCACTGACTTCTCCTCTCGTCACTGGGCCATTAATGATGATGAAAATAACACTTAGCCATGCCTATGCTAATAACACACTCTTCAAATATAGAGAACATGACCTAAATGATTAGCTTTCTTGATATTTAGAAATACTCATATATATATATGGCATGGTGCTAGAGTTAACAGTTTCTCCTGCTCTCAATTACCACAATGTTCTGACACAGTTGTTCACTAATCCCGTGCCTGCATTGTGTGTTTAAGCATGCCATATGCCGTGCTAATGCATAGGAAATCAGTCTCTAGCGCTTCGGCAATAGCAACCGCTTCACAGAAATCTAGGAGGACAGGTCTGTGGAGCTGGTGCACTGTTAAAATAGCTTCCCTGAGCATGTACAAGCTTAGAAAAAAGCCACTGGGAGCATATTCACTATACTGCAGCATTCACGTGTATACACAAATGTCAATCTGAATGTATGGGCCTTCGACACAAACAGGCACACACAAACAAAGCCGCTGCTGCTGAGCAACTGTATTTGCAGTGCAGGTCAGACTATGTACTCAGCCAATAAATGGCAGGAGTGTAATGTGCCTTGACCTTCTATCTGTCTTTCAGCAGCTCCTTACATATATTGCTGTCTCTCCTCATATATCACTCGGGCAAATGGCGCCCTTCACCCTGTTCCCTCCAGTCCCCTCCTTAAAAGGCTGAGGGGACATTTTTGCCTGCTGTACTCAACTGACAGCCCTGGCAGCTTCCTCGCTAAGCTCAAGAGGAGGGGGAACAAGGCTTGTCGCGGGGAAATGCTGCAATGAATAATTATGTTTCATAACATGCCCCCATCCCCCCCCTCCTTTATTAGCATCAAGCAATAATTAATGGGGGAACAAGGGGCACTGAAGAGTCTGCTTTTCACTTTCCAGAACAAGAGGGTCAATATGCCCTTCAACCCATTCTCTCGTCTCACCGTCAAAGAGACACCTCATCCCTCTAAAAACATGCTCTTGGCTTATTTATGATGTCAGTTGCTCTGCTGGAGAAAAGGCAGATTTCCTGCTACTCTCAGCAAAACTGTCCGGATCACTTTACGCAGCATTTCACTACTTCCATCTCCACAAATCTTCTCAGCGGGCCAGCCCAACAATTCAATAATGAATATGAAATGCCTCCTAATTGATGTCTAAGGGAATTGAAGAGCTGAAAATATGGGCTACTGGACATGGACTTGACTTGATTAAGTATTTGTTTCACAAAAAAAGAAAGAAAATCTCTGATCAGTAGTAGCAAAGCCTGTCCTGATCGAATTAGCTTTGCACTAAGAGCTCCATTGATCTTGGCACTCATCTGTGCAGATGAGACCAGAAAGGTATAGCTGGTAATCCAATAGCAGGGATGGGAAGTGCTTCAAGGACTGGGCTCTATTTACCCACCTATTTCCAACACAGAGAGATAAGATATTAGTACATGTCACTCACTGGACTGATTGGAAAGAACAGGGTCTTAGGTGTGTCACCGAAGTAATGTAGCTGAAAGCTTAAAACTGGAGTTTTTAATGTACATCGAGTGAGGTTGTGGTGAAAATGGAGCGTTCTGAGGCTACTTGTGGGGGAAATGATTGTTTCTTGTATTCTTGTTGAAAGGTGAGACAGTAAGTTTAAATTTTAAACATCACCATCCCAAAGGACTGTTTGCAATAAATTACAACCTTCCTTGGGGGGGAAAAAGTGTATTTTAATGGATCACTTTTCCCCAGAGAAGATTTAATGATTCTACAAGGGACTTTGCACATTGCGCTACATTCAAAAATTCTGAATTGTATAGATGAAAAACAAAGCATTAACAGAGACGCAATTGCTTTCAGTTTTCTAGTAACACAATGACGACATGAAAATGTGGGAAGTGACTTCAAACATCTGTCACTTTGTGATCATGGAAAACGCTACGCCAGTATCCTCAGAGCCCTGTGAACACTGTATGAACAATGTTTGAATGTCAACCGCTCTCATTCTCTCGCTATTTCAGCTATTTAAAACCTGACCCTTTCATATGAGACAAAAACATGAAGGAATGTTTTCAATTTATCAACAAACAGAAATAAATATATGCACATCTTTAACTGCTCCACCAAGCTGGACAGACGGACATGTACTGTATATCTACATGCATTATATAGCATGGGGATAATAATAATAATAATAATAATAATAATAATAATAATAATAATAATAATAATAAAAAGGAAATATATCTTTCATTAGCACATCAAAAATGGATTTTTCCTTGATACCAGCTGATGGGCTCTTCTCTTGTTCCTCATCTGAACACAATTATCAATAGAGATCTGCAAAACAAAAAAACAAAACTGTTTTCTTGCTTTCACCATAGCTATCTTACACCATAGCTAATGAGTAAAAAAAAAAAGTAGGAATCAAGCAGGGCCTAGACCAGTATTCAAATGAGTTCACATCCTGATAAAGGCTTTTGCTTCATAATCCCAGACAAAAACATTTACGAGAAAGGCCGAGACAAATTCAAATCCAATACTCACTTGAGTGTCTGTGTATGTTTAGGGGGAATCAGTGAAATCAAATACGTCTTTGCACTGTGACAACTTTACTGCAGGAGGCACTGGATGCGATCGGTTTTGCATGACATGAATGACATCAAACAAAGGGATCCAGTGAAGTTAAGCAAAGCAGAACTAAAGTAGTGAAGGGCAGAAGATACAACTGTCTGTTTGTTTGTTTGTGGAAATAGTTCAAGTGAAGTGTGCTTGAGCAGTGTCGCTGCTGTGCATTATGTACAGCATTGCCACAACCAAGTTCTTTCTCACACAGATACACACACTCATAATCCATCAAGGATTCATGAGTGAACGCTCAACAACATACGGAGTGCATTTCTCTCCTTTATATGACTGCAGCGAGAAAAAGAGCAAGAAAGCAACTCCAGCAACCCACAGACACCACAAACACTCATTCCTTCATACCACTCTAATAACCTTGGGCTATCTACCAATTCCCTGACTTTATGGAATCCTATGGGCCCCAAACAGAAGCTTGATTTCTCACCATCAGCCAGTCACAGCTCTATTTCAGCCACCGTGTCATTAAATACTTATTTCAACAAGAGTGGCCAATCGTGCCAAGGTTGATAACCATTTAAAAATCCAAACCGTCTGAGCCCTTGCATCCCATGGCGCGCTCCACCACGACCACAACAAAGACATATTTTTAAATACTCGTCTTGGAATCCATTGGAGTGTTCCTTTAATCAGTGCACGGCAGAACTGTACAAATCCCTCAACAAACAGTCCCCAGAGGAATACCTTTCTCTGAAGCCCGATCAGGCAGAGGATCTCCTTCACCAGCAGCAGACTGAGTGAGTAGGAGGGAGTGCGTTTGAGGATGACAACATGCTGCTACCTTGCTATGATGTCCTCTTCCAACAATTCCTGAGGAAAGGCCTCCATTTTGAAGTGGAGTTACGGGGATGACGGCACAGTGCTCTACAGGTTCTCTGTAACCGTGTATCCCATTACTTTTTTTAAATCTTATTTGCTAGGCCCGTGTTTGTTATGCCAGTGCGATGAGACACTGTTGTGGGGTGGGCTGGGCGTACTACAGCAACTGGGGTAGTGCTTGAGTGCCAAAGCTGTCAATCAGTGGGAGGGATTGTGGGTGTTTATAGATCACTAGGAGACAGATGTTCAGTCTTGCCCTGACGTAATTTCAAAAATTAACCCCAAAAACCCATGTTAGAAGACTGGACTGCTGTCTGGGGTGGGTGGGGGGTCTCATGTCAATCTTTATCAGGACAATAGAATCGGTGCATTGTGTCATGGTAGCATTCCATCTTTTACTGATAAACATTACAAGCGATCTTGTGCTGGTAAAAAAAAAGAAAAAGAAAAAAAAAGAAGCAAACTGATTAAGGGTTTGCATATGAGACACTGGGTTTGAGCAGACAAAGAATTGTGCGGTTTGGAAGAATGTATAAACATGAAATGGATATTGCAAATGCCTCTGGAGAGCAGATGACTGCCGGGCACTGGCAAGACACAGCATCAGCGTCTACCATGAACGCACGGAGATTCTTCACTGGGCGAAATAAGTGTCGCGCTCCAATAAGCAGAATCAAACCCTTTGAGCATCTGTTGTCTGTAATTCTCCCTCTCTTTGTGTTAACGGGGCAGCGTCACACTTAGTGATTTCTTCAAGATCTCCGTCTTCCACATATGATTTACATGTTTAAAATGCTCAGTTGAGCAGACGCAGATTTGCGAGGCAACCATAGCTGCCAAGCTAACTCCCAAGAGTGTTTGGGCAGAGCCTAGACATTTCGTTTTCAAAAGGAAGGCTGATCAAGAGCAAACACACAAGGTATCGGCGTACTGCATTCCAGTTTCCCCTGGTTTACATATCTGGATCGTGCAGTCATCCCTTCCACAGAGAATCACTGCAAGCTAAAACAATTACACCCCACCCCCACCCGAGCACAGGACTCTGACTGACTGCCTCGACACGGCTTGACAATCGAGCCCATTAGATCTCACTGTGAATTAAAGCTAGTTAACATAAAACACTGACACACATCAAGAATAGTCATTAGCCTGATTTCTTAGCATAAAAAAAACAGGAATGATTAGCCAGTTCAGAGAGATCATCTCCCTACATGCAGCCTGGGGCAGCTCTTACTGTCTACCTCATTATTTTTGGTAGAACAAGGCCACAGATGAATGCTGTTGGGTTAAATGTAAGGTGCTCTCGTCACGGCCTGGCTTACACACACAGCAGCAGCAGCAGCACCAGACTGCTTTAAGACGCTATGCTTACTAACAAACGCAAATGGGGAAAATTGCCAGCACTAGAAATACACATAAATCGCACTAAGCTAAGCAGTAAAAATCAAAATGAAACAGTTGGGATGCATCACTCCAACACAGCTGCAAATTATGTAGTGAGACACACTGTCAAATGTTGGCTTTTTAGGGATACAAGCTGAGCTGAAAAGTGCCAATGATACATGAGTGATAAAGACATCCATCCCTGCTTAGAGAGAGGTTTTCCAGATGTGATAAGTCTGCAATGATCCAGTGCTTTATTATTGGAAAGAAAGAGGCTGTTGCAGTTTTTCCTCATTAATGTTGCCAGGGTGACAAATAAAAAGCAGAATCACCTGCACAGCTAATCAAATGAGTGAGTGACTCAATAGCTCAGTCAATATTTTCTCATTGTGTGGACAAGCAACAGCACCAGTAACAGGCTGCAGTATTACATGGATAATGTGTCAACGATCTAACTCGGTTGAGACCATAGCCAATAAAGACACGGTATCAAAACACAACGGTAACCAAGCATGTGCAAAATGACAACCTCATCAGATGTTGTGTAGACTCTGTTCTTCAAACGAGACAAATTCAGTCATGTAACAGCTACAAGACAACGGACAAAGGCGTAATTGGGCATTGATCTGTGGATGTCTAAAGATAGACAACTCATCCATTAGAAGCCATGAAGATACCAGTGCAAAGGCATAAACCTTACTGAGATGGAAGAGAACCTTACTGAGAACTACAAGCACTTCAATAGTACGTGCTCAGGGAATTTAGACTGTATGCATTTTGGTTTTATTCCCCAGAGCTCACTTGTCATTTTTAAAAGACATATCTTGTGGACGAAAACAAAAGACAATTAGCTAGCTTTTGATTACATCCTTGACAAGAAAAAAAGCCTGAATACAGAATTGTGCAAACATCATCTGTACAAGCCTGGTTAAATGCAAGCAAGATCAATGGGCAAATTTATCAGCAAATATTACCATGCGCTGCCTGGCAAGTAATCATTAAGGAATGGCACTGATGCATTATTCATTGGCTAATGTATAATTCAGAGTTAACAGCAGATTCTATGCATAAATAAAGCTGTGATACATTTAAACACATTAAATGTTTACTTGCTAAAATAGGATATGAATGCCCAGCATGAACACTTCCCTGCTGCTGTCACTGCATTATTTGCTGCCACTCCTGAGGATGCAGGAATGTAGGGTAGATACTGGAATACAGACTCTGACAGCTCACTCATCCTAACACATACACATAATCCACACAGGCTACTGATATCCATACAGCTGATTGCTAAATGTGTATGCTGCATCTTGTCTCTTGGCTGCAGTGAGTAAATACAAATTAGGATTGGCCCGACAAAACCACACATTGCAGCATTACACTTTACACAGTTTTATTGTCCTACACATTAAGATGTATGTGCTGTCGTGTTTCTACTGATGTGCTAAACTTCAGATGAACAATGTCAACTGTAACTAACCTGGAAACCATATCGCCCCATACAGTGGAGCAGAAACACTGTATGAGCTTGACAAACTATAGTAAGCCAACAAGCATACCACGGCTTCTACACGACAAACCGCACACTGCCTACATATTCTTGGTAAAACTCCTGTTCTCAAACTTTTGTTGCATCTGTGCAGGAATATGGATCTAAATATTTTTTTTATTTTAAGATGCTGCAATGAATGGTTTTGGACAAACAAAGGTGCTATTACACCTCTAGTGTTTAAGGATTATAGTGGGATGATAAGAATGTTCT
Organism: Chaunax sp. Z400; assembly: GCA_037577475.1. Lineage (NCBI taxonomy): Eukaryota > Metazoa > Chordata > Actinopteri > Lophiiformes > Chaunacidae > Chaunax > Chaunax sp. Z400. The sequence continues at coordinate 15,746,899 of CM075195.1, read as the reverse complement.
TTTTCAAATGTGACATTAATAATAATAATAATTATTATTATTATAATAATATTCAGAGACAGTGTCAGAGGGACAGTCAACAGCGAGGACGAGGAGGCAGTATGGACACACTGGCTTGATCTTCACAGTGTTTAGAGCAGGCGGCCCTGTGGGGACCGCCATTCCACTTTATGACCATGCACTGAATTAACAAAGCCAGATGTCCCCCCCCCCCCCCACTTAACATGTGTTAAAGTGCCTCCGATGGGCTTAGCTGCTTTAAGGATGTACATATATGGGGGGTGGAAAGAGACAGAACCTTATTTTCAATTATCTAAATTTTTCACTCATCTGCGTCTCCTGAGATTCATGCTAATTAAAGATATTGGCTTTTCCCTCTGCGCACACAACATATTAGACAGAATTTTCTTTGAACAATGAAAACACCTCTTCGGTCCTTCATCGCTCCCTATTTCAGGAGTCACCCACCAGAGGGTACTGCCTCCTAAGCAGTGTTTCACGTGTATTACGTCAATCAGTGGCTGACGGATTCTAAACGTGCCACTGGTAAACTATCTGCAAGGACAATAGGGCATGAAGTGCCAAACTGGCAGATTCCATTTAGAAATGAAACCCGTCGAAAGAATCAACAAGACCTGGAGAGATATGTCATCACCATGAGTCTGCTTCTGTGTGTGTGTGTGTGGGGGGGGGGGGGGGGGGGGACGACACACAATACAAACAATGGTATAGAGGCTATGACTTCTCATTGATTTTCCACCTCACTCTGTAACAAGGAGGCTCACGCTTTTCTGTATTGTCGGGGTCTGAAGTGGGAGAATAGCTGCGAGTGCTTCCTTTTATGTGGTTGTGACATATTCAGACGATACTCACACAACCAAAAAAGCTGTTAGTGTAATTTTACGTAGGCTCACCTGATCAGCATCTCACGCTGAATTCTGAAATGGGTCAGACATCATATCTGTTTTCCTATTATAACAACTGGGCCATTTCTTTGTGATTGCAATGGGATATAGTAGAGTCCTTCAGACTATTATCCAAAAGGATAGGATATCTAGACCCTGGCACACTAACTCATTACAAAGAGAATTAGAGGACAATTTCTCTTCTTCTTTACACATCACAGAGACAACCAGAGTGCTGTTCTACCTAGCCAGCAACTGCAATCATCCTGATACCAGGGCTGAAGAGGAGGCAGAGATGTGGCGTGGCGGAATCCAAGTGAGGACCATCATGCAAACAGATTGAGTAACGTTTTTCCAATGACCTGTCAAACATTCAGCCGCCTCTGAGCAGCCAGTCGTTACAGCCTCACTCTATGAAGCATCTCTCTCTCTCTCTCTGTGATCAGAAACAGCCTCTCAGATCTGGATTCCTCTGTGGTGACACTCATACATGCGCATTTATGTGAGCTGAATGTTTACTAGTTCTTTGTACCATGTCAGCGGTGAGACTTGTGTTTGTGGAGGGGGCGCTTCCTCCCCCCTTGGTTTTACATGCACCAACAACACAGACTGCGGACTCAGACCAAGATCAAATTGCACATTAGATTTCATTTCCTATAAATACTGGTTTGAAGCACAACAAATGGAGATGATGTGAACCGACAGAGGCGGCAGCATGGTGGTGTGTACACAATTAGGACTGAAGCTGCTTTTTTTTTTTTGTTTTGTTTTTGGTCATCTATTAGCAGCAGCCTTACCATGAAGCCCTCAGTGCTTTTTTTTTTTATAAACTAAATCTCACACTGCAGACCAACTCTTGAGGACAACTCCATTAAGTGGGCTGACCACTTCCTCTTTGATTCAATCCACAAAGTAGTGAAACTAAATGGATATCCTAACCCCTCTGAGGAAGTAAGGAGGCATGCCATTTCAAAATCGGTTCAGAGAGATAAGCTATGCACGTTTTCCCGCATGAAGGTTGCGACTGCAACTATGATTCAATGTTGTCCGACCGACACAATTTCCGTCAGACTATTTTGGTTTTCACTTCTATTTCAAAGAGCTAATTGTCTCTGATTCAGTGACCACACAAAAAGAGAAAAAAAAAAGAAAAGGCATAACGTGGTCCGAAAGGAGAAAAAGTAACTCAGAATGACCAGATAATGAAGAACAAGGATCAGTATTACCTACATAAGTGGAAGGTCCTGTCTTCTTCGTGGCGGCGTATTGAAAATAAACTCAATTGATAAGTGACATAACCTGAAAATCATCCACAAAATGGGAGCAAGGCTTGTCGTCTGTAAAAAAATCCCCAGACTCCATCTGTTAATGACACCTAAATGAAAAATCAGAGAACACTCACTGACAGTTCAGCATTGTTCCGAGCTGTGACTCAGAAACTCAAAGAAAGACAACCTTTGTTAACATTTGAACTATGACTGCACCACATGACTTATATCGTCTTACCATATTAACATTCACAGAAGAAATGCTCAAACTTTTTCTCTGCACGGAGCGAATGGCTTTATGTAGTGTAGCCAGTACGATGTTGTCTAACTCAAGTGGATTAATCATGTGTAAATATTAAACCAGAGGTCACATCTGAGCTCAAAGGGGGACCAAAAAAGTAAGCTGGGCCTGGTGAAGACTAGCTCCTCACAATAACTAAAACAACATGTAATAGCTCAGTGGAAACCACAGCATGAGAGTTGAACGATTGTTTTTATGTGGCAGAGACTGAAACCAAACATTGCTTCCCTCCCTTCCCTCTTGGGATTTGAATCTTGTTTCAGAGGTGAAACTTTCTGTTATGATGTGGCCACATACCCTGCAGGTTCAGCGTCTGACTGGAGTCACGTGAAGCCTTACTTTATGAGTTACTATGGCCAATTTTTACAATGATTTCAGTAAATGAGTGCCTCCTTCCTCTTCTACTACAAGTGGGAAACATGAGATGAGCTGACTTTCACACAAATAACTGTCGTCTGCTTTCAAATTCTGAGCTGGCCCCTCCTAAACACACAAACATCCCACCAGCCAGACCCCTTGCTCTTTTCAACAACAGGCACAGATCTCCTCCCCCCCCCACCAAAAAAAAAAAAAATCCCCACACAGTGAGAGCTGCATGTGCTTGGGCCAGAGTTCATAGCCTCTGGGGTGCTGAAAGGGGGAAGTCAAGTTAATTTGGTGGTCCTTCAACAGTTTACAACTGGTTCAGCCAGTCTCCCACACACTGTACTCCACACTTCAAACAAAACCAAAAAAAAGAGTCAACAACTTTCCATCAATACAGACCAATAATCAATTTATGACACACATCGAGGCTGTAAATCCAAAAGCCGATCCTTTGAGAAACTTGGGGAAATACCACCTTTCTAATTGATGTAGCCCTCACTTGTCAAAATTCTTGAACATCTTTTGCCTGTCAAAAAAAAAAAAAAAAGCAGACAACTTTTCAGCCCTGAAAGTTGACTTATTGCTTTAACATACACCAATCTTCACATTTTGATGTGTCTTTTTGTTTACTTCCTTATTCTCCCTTTCAAACCATTAGCTGCTGAAGTGCTGTCGAGAGCCAGGGGCCAGGTCATGGAAGTTGATTGAGGGTTCCAGCCTCACCGTCCCGAGAGGGCCAAGTTGGGTTTTTTTTTTTACAACAATGCAGTCAACTTTCAGCTCGCCTGAGCATTCATAAACATTTCATTCGAAGTCACAAGCGCTTCCTACTCCGAGTACAAAGACAATCCAGACACTTTTAGGACAAAGTTGAAGTGCCGCCAGGCTTTGGCCAACAGTCTTGCCTAAATGCCGTGTTTGTTGTTGTTTTTTTTTAAATTACCCATGCATTGCTCCCACCGTCTGCGCCCTCTTCCCTCCTCCACCAGCACTCAGACCACAACCGTCCAGCAATCTTTTTTTTTTTTTTTTTGTATTCAACTACTCACCCGCCAGTCTGGTAATTCTTGAGAGTCACAGAGACTGCTGCAAACAAGTTAAAAGCGCAATCCTTGCCCGAGATGACCCACGGAACTCGAGCCAGCTGGGCCAAATCCAAAAACACGAGACAAAACGAGTCAAACAAGGACTCTTTTTTTATATATATATATCCCCGGTTTTTAAACCCGCTGTCCGCACTGTGGGGCTTTATGCGAGCACTTGCTTCAACAAAGGACGGTTTCACTTTACTGATTAACTCTTCTCGTCCGAATTGTCCGAGAAAGGCACTACAACGTGAGCTATCCCCCCCCCTCAAAAAGGCTCCTTCTCCCTTTAGCCGTGTTGTTGCTGTCGATGATAGCGTCCACATGAAAAGTAACACAGCGCTGGTAGTTGTTTCGAGGGGTATGAAACCAGCGAGTTCACCGTTTACAGGCTCCACTTCCTTTTTCCACACATACACATGCTCTCTCTCCCCCCCCCCAACCCCCCTTCCTTCTCTCTCTTTCCTATGCACACACTCCACGCTCCCCCTATCGCCCCCTCCTCCCTCCTCTTCAGCTGTTCAACAGACGCATCCACATGGCTGACCTAGTCTTTCTTTATCCAGACACTAGTGAAGGAGAATTACCCCGACCACACTCAACAAAAAAAAAAAAAAAAAAAGAAGCAGGAAAAAAGAAAATCGGAGCGAAACAAAAACATGGACTGGATTCAAATAATCGTCAGGGACAAAAGAGAGGTGGGGGTGGTTAGGGGAGGTACGCCAATGTTGCTGTTGATTGATGGAAGCCCCCGTAGGGAAACGCTGCGTGCACAGTGTGTGTTTGCTTGCATCAGGAAGCGAGATGCACGGCTGCCAAAGTGGCCCGACCGACAATAATCAACCGATCAATGGTAACGCTCATGGGAATGTGACTGAAACACTAAAGCGAGACAATGAAAGCTAGTAGAAGCAGTAGTAGTGCCTTGTAAATGGCTCAATACTACTACTTTTTTTTTCTCCCCCTTCTCTTCTTTGCACAATGCCACACAAGCAGTGACAGATTTTAATGGTGTCTGAATAAATCAGTAAAAATTGTTACTCTCAAATACTGATTTGTGTCTAAAAAAACATAAACAGTATAGGCTGGAAAACACGACTAGAATGCTGCTCAGGCTTGTGGGGCTAATTTGCATTTTGTATAATGAATTAATTAGTCACCCCACCCATTAAAAAGGCAGAAACAAGCAGGAGTGATAATGTGAGTAGACCATTAGTAATATTTGGGAGGGTGATTTTAATGGATAGCCTGCACATCAAATTAAAATGTGATCCTGGCTATTTTCCAAGCACTCAGCATTCATTTTGTTAGAAAATACACATTAAGGTATGTTTTCTCTTTAAAAAAAACACACACGCACCCCTTCAAAAACAGATGCGCACATGTTAGAGAACTGCAGGAAACAAAGATGGAACACATTACGTGATAAATTAATAGGATGATTTCCATTTGCCCGAGCAAACAGCTTGACACATTTTCATTGTTTTAAACATGATATCGGATCGCTGTCAAAATCCAATTAAATAAAACAAATAGTTCCTGCATTTGGTTCTTTTGTGCACTGAGGCCGGGCAGCAGGAGAGACGGGCATTAAGGATCAATAGCAATTGAGTTGAGGGTGGTGTGCAGGGGGTCCTTCATTGTGCTGCAAAGCATGTTGGTCATCTTCGTTTCAACAGTGTGGTGGGGGGAGTTGTGCGGTGTAACAAAGTGCAAGTAAAACCATTCCCCATCTCCTGAACCAACTGTCCAGAGAGGTCAGAGCCGTTTCACATAATAACCCAACACCACAGCAGCCACAGCTCCTCCCTTATCACAGTGTGTATACATTTCACAAGGTCAGTGTTTATTGTGCTAACACACGCTCACAAACGCACACACACAGTCTGTCTCCTGTCATGAACTGTTTAAACATTCAAAGGATTCAATACTGATAAGAAATCAGAGGGATCTGTATTTCTACTGCAATACAGGTTTAAAAAAAAAAAAAGGAACACACTTAAATATCAGGCTCCAAAAATGATTTGATTATGTGTTGCAATAAGAAACCAGTCAAATGCTAGTCAAAAACATCCTCAGTAGGTTTGTGAGGCTTAAGTTGGGTCAAGACAGCAGTGAAGCATGAGTGCAGTGAATCCCTTTCTGAGGGCTTTGCAAAACCAAAGCTGGAATGGCTGGTGGGGCAGGCTCCCCTCCCTGGCAGATGAGATCCCATTATCAGACAGACGAGAACTCCACCTCCAGGATTTCACAGCTCCACTGTTTATCACATGGCTCTGTCAAGTTGGGCACCATTAACCGATAATGAAAGGAGACAACCGGTGCAGTTACAAGCAAAGCACTCCACATTCTACAGGCCTAAGCATGTATCTGGAGAGCTGACTGTGTCTATTCAATTCTGTTCTGCATTCAAACGGCCCATCACAATAACTTCTCCCTGAGCACCCCCCCCGTTCTAAGCTACAGTGTCTTCGATTCCCGACAGAACAAAAACCGGTTACTTGATGTCTCCTCTGAATTCAGAGGGAATGAAATCTAACAGAGAGCTGTGTGCTGCTAAAAACAGAATAGTGACACTTTCATGCAACACCCTTTTCCTAAAGATTATTAAAGGAGAACAAATCCTTGTAAGAGCTAACAAAACCAAAGGGGGTGTATGGGGGATGGGAAAAAAACAGAATGAGAAAAGCGACACAAACTATCATTTTGAAATGTGTTCGCTTCCATAATTAGTACAAGTGTTACTAAACAAAAAGGCTGCGAAAATGCCACCGAATCAAAGGCCAACATGCCCACTTCCTCCTCCTCCCCAGGCTGACTACTCCATTTATGGTTTGTAGGATTCCGTAGCCGCTTATGCTCATTAAAAATGAATACTCAACAAAAGCTGTGACCGACGCACACTGTTTGCTTTCAGCTGATTTTTCCAGACTGGAGAAAAACAAGCCACACAGAGGAAGCAAAAACAGAGAGAGGACGTTTAAGAGAGAAAGTGCTCAGCAATATAAGTCAGTCAGCCAGTAGCTAAAACAGCAGAAAAAGTGTCATGGATGAGTGAGCCAAGACTCTGAGAGACCTGGCAAGCCTCAGAGGCCCTGGCCTCATAAGCACTCATATCTAGTAACTTCATTTAATTCACCAGGGATGAGTAGACAAGTTGAAAGAAGAAGAAAAAAGGATTGAGAGAAGAAAACAAACTCGTAAACTGAGAGGACGGTTAGGTTGTGGTGGTGGTTTACTTCAGAAGCTCAATTTTAACACATGACTAAATCTCCACAGTGTAACTTCCCTGCTGCCAAAACATAATACAAAGGGGTGGGTGGATGGGGGTGTGGGGGGGGGGGGGGGCGAAGACGTGCTAGATTGAGCCTTGCGACCGTTTTACCATTCTGGGGCAAGTATTATCTGCAGGAGCTGTTCTACGTCATATTAGAAACTTGAACAGTGCTTTTCTAGATGGGGTTTCAAAAGGTGCAACTCTTACTTTGCCACATGTACAAATCTATAAAGAACAAAGACTCTGTGACGGCTTGACGTTGCTGTTCCTCATGTTAACGACATGTGCTGTTGGCCCCCCCCCTCTAATTCTATGCTGGCAGGCAAGCAAAAAGGAGGGGAGAGGAAAAAAGGAAAATGACTTCAAATCTTCAAATCAGTCATTGCCACTTTCAGCCGTCACGGATTCTAAAGAGTGCACTTTACAAGACGAGGGAATCAAAAGGGAAAATAGGGTCTTAGAAGACTAATTAAAACACAAAATTGGCCTGGAGGGGGGGGGGGTTGGGAAGAGGAAGCAATAAAACACTCCTCACCAATCTCTCAAAGTAACAACAAAATCATTCACCTATATACACTTAACTACATGCTTGTGGATATTAAGGTTCAAAACTTCCAGGGACTATTGCTTTAGCTAAAGAGAAAAGAACTCGGCTAAGTAACATTGCATTACTTGAAGGAGTTTTAAACAACAGAGGTTCAAATTTGGCCTCTAACAGCTGTATCAAGATGTCTTTGAGACAATCCAGTCCCGTCGCAGTCTACCTTACAAGCCTCATCATTAACAATGTTGAGTGAGAGAAGCCAAAGAATGGTATTCACTTTAGGCAAACAGAAGAAGGGCTAGCCTCACATAGCTAATTTGTTTACATAGCTAGGCCTATTCATAGTCACATTTGGCAGCCTCGTAACACTGTGAAAACCAAGACACTTGTAGGTTAAATATATATAATATCTTTGCCAAGCAACACAAGCTATCAAGAGAGTGAAACTCGATGGTAGAATCTGTTTGGTAGAACTACTGCGATTATAACAGGGATGAAAACCTTGTTTCAGTTGGAGGGTAGCCGTCACCTGGCAGACAAAGTGATGAAATGAAGTGAGACGAAACAGCATTTCTACTTATAAAAATACTGCAAAACCTGATCACCCATTGATATATTTTAACACCTGTTCATAAAAGCTCACACTGTGTCTGAGAGGTCGATGGTTTTCATTAGATCACTGCTCGCTGAAGTTAAAAAAGGTCAAACTAGGGAGCGAAACGTGTGTGAATCAGAAAACAATCGACCAAATCTGTATGAACATAAACCCATACGCGGGAAGGTGAAACAAACATAAACAAATGCACACACGTGTGCTGTATTACATGCTACTTCACTGAGGCCCTGATTTTTCCACATTCTTCACGCTCTCACATGGACTGTCTGTGTCTGTCTGATTCTCCAGGCAAAAAACAGTCGCTCATTCATCTGAAGAAAAGAGCAGTTCAGCCTGCCATGGCTGCACTGAGGACAGACCCAGAGGAGGGAGACTGTATTTCCAAAAAGGGCCACAGAGAGACAGAGTGCAGGCTGTGGCGAAAAGAGGAAGTTTACATTTCAGGCAAATCCTTCTGCGAACAAAGACTCAGCAGGATAAACAAACAGTACATTTGCCTGATGCTCAACTCTGGATCCAGTTAGGGAAAATCCTATTCCAGCAGGGTGAGACTGTGTTTAAACGTGACCAGCGGTCAGCACAGAAAAGAGGGATCCATTATCATGAGAGCAGAAGAGAGAGTGGTGGTTTGGAGTGTGTGATTCCTGTGTGCTTACAGTCTCCGAGCTAATCTGCTCACATAGCCAGTGACTGCTCCATTTCACACAGAGCACATGGCTGTCTTACCTCCACACACTGCCACCCTATGGACAGAGAGTGGAGGTGCAGCTTTCAGCTGTTGCTGTGCTATAAAGAGGCGGCTGAGTGGAGGTAAGAGAAGCTCATGATGTGTAAAACAAACAGACACAAAAACTAACTCCCCGCACTACATCATTCATGACGCGCATATTAAGATGCTTGCTGTGGCAAACAGAGCTCCATCTTTTTTTTTTTTCCTTCGCTTCAATTCCTCTTAAGAAATCAATTATTATCTGGTCTCACTTGGATGCTCTCAATGTAAGCTAATGATTCAGCCATCCACTTAAGAGATACTGATTACTGATAACTAGAGTAAGTACATTCATTGCAAGTCAGAGGAACAAGACTCCAAAGTCGTTCACTCGAATTGTTCACATTTGGAACGTTTGGCATGAATTGCAGCAGTGAGAAATAATATCAGAAAGTAAATGTACACACAAGCATGTCAGCAATGGGTGTGGTGAGAGAAGGACATGTTATTCAAAGAGACGACAAACAGACAGGGTGTTGAGGCTGTGTTATGAGATTAGACTGTTTCTGTGGGAGTGAATGGATAAAATATGTCTGTGTGCAGATGGAGCGGACAGTTTGGAGATCAGCGCTGAGGTCAAGAGGAGCCACTTAGCTGTACTTTGGCCTTCCAACCCCTTCAGTGTTCAGAATCAACTGCTCCACTGTGGGAGTAGATAAAAAAGCTTGGCAGCAGTCTTGCAACTGGAGACTGCTACATTTACCAACGCTGCTTTATTTATGGCTTTTTAGAAGTAGTACAAAATGGAAATTAATAAGAGGTTTGGAAGGTGGGAAGCTCGCTCATTAGCCAGAATATATATTAGGTTAGCCTCACGTGTGCAGATCTCCAAAGGCATTAAATCTAGGGGCTTATTATAACAGACTAAGCAATAAACAATCCAGACATCTCTCAATTACAACTAAACTATAACAGTCATTTTAGGGGTTTTTTGGGGTTTTTCACAAACACAATCACTGTAATTTAAAAGCAAGAGTTATACCAGATGTGATGCTGGCGTTTCCCCCTTTACCACACATTACTATTAGAATAGCAATGAGACAGGAAGATGTCTGTGTGTAGATAATTTGGTGAAAGTTAGGTGTCATTGACAATTACATGACATGCCCGCTCCTATTTGTATCTATTGTTTGGATTTATGATTCAACTGAGCAAGGAAGAGTGTTTCTCATTAAGCTGTTGCGGCCACACACTATTACTACTCAGGAGTGGTGAGCTGGAAACTCTGCAAATTGCTTGTTTGGATGCACATATTCTGCATAATGCATGAAGCGTCTAACATATGTGCGTGTGTGTGTGTGTGTGTGTGTGTATGTGTCTGTGTGTAAAAGATCACAACCAAGTGGGAGAGACTGGAGGAACAGAGTGAAAACCTAACATGCTGCATGTTAGTTGTCAATGTAGAGGGGATGTTGTAGAATATACAGGGGAGGCTTGGTGCACCATTAGCTACTTAAGTCAGCTTGTGGAAGAGGGATGGATGGAAGGAAAGACTGATGGGTTGAGCAAGGAAAGGGAAGATAAAGCAAGGGAGGAAGTGCACGCCTTAGCTCCTTCTAGCATGCTTTCACTTTCGCACCTCCTTTTTTTTTTTTTAAATGGCTGGAAAGGGGAATGGAAATGGCCAAATGGTATTTGCATTTTCACGGGAATTCAAAGTGCAACACAGAATCACTGCAATAACAGAAAAAGATTGGTAAACTGGTGGGTTCAAAGCATGACATTGCTGAAGACAGCATTCTGCTAGCTATATAGGAAGAAAAGGGGTCTGTCTATAGGTAGTGTTAAAAATGAGCAAATAATGCATCCAAACACAGCAGTGGGTTGGCAGGAGTTAACAGTTAAGGCATGAATGGGTGACGGGCTTAAGATGTCCTCTCCACTGGCATAGAGAGTATCAGGAAAGATGGCTTTGAGGTCGAGGAGGAGGGGTGGAGAAGGCAAAATACAATGGAGGGCAAGGAAAATGGCCGAGAGGACGAAGGGGGATGAAAAGAAGATGGTGATGGTCCACTGAGTGGGGCAGGAATAGAAACATTTCGGGGAGAGGAGCACAGGGTAAGAGAAAATAAATATTAGTTAGCGCTCCAGGGTTACAAAGTGTTGTTGACTAACCTTGACTGCATTCAGCTCCTAGTTGCCACACTCCTTCTCAACAAGTATTGACACAACAAAAGTCTCCAAGAGAAAAACTGAAAGGGGAAAAACACAGAGAGGATAGGGAACCATGAATGATGTGTAAATGGAACAAATGATGTGATAACAGCTTGACACAAGAGGTGTATTCATGGTAAAGACGGCTGCCAAAATTGGCATCATGCTTAACACACAGTGAAATATAGCTTCTGGAAGACACGAAGGTGCACAATATGTAAAATTATACCATTCACAGTGCACTTAACATTTTCTATGGAGATTATGAGCATGTATTCTAAGCCATTCTTTTCCGTCGTTTCAATAAAGCTCTCTGCAAACACACACACACACTCGCACACACAGTTCCCCACCCCTGAACCTCCCCCATTATCCCGTGAGCTCTCTTCTTTTCTGCCTTGCTTGACAAGAGCTTGGAAATAAAAACATCAGAGCTCTGCCTCGCAGCACCTGTTCAATAACATTGACATCTCACATTCAGCATCCGCACGCGGAGATTCCCTGCATTTTACTCTCTTTGACACCCAGAAACGCAACACACACACACACACACACACACACACACACACACACAGAGAGCTACATCAGTCTGCTGGATTTGCATGTAAACATTTTGATACTGTACAGATGGGCATGTTTAAAATGTGTTTTATTTCTGCCCAACATCTGTGCTCGCAGTCACTAAAGGGTGCTTCTAAATTAATGGCTGGATAGACATCTTCTTTTTTTTCCTTTTTTTTAAAACAACTCACTCATTAAGAGATAATGATTTTTGCTAAATGTTTTTTTGTAAGTGTCCGTTGGAGTCAATGTTCATTCATGATCCATCAGCCGACTCAAGTGAGTCTACGGTTTGGTTTGCCACTTTTTGGCCGCTAGAACCGTTGCAAAACCAAGTGAATGAAAAGTTTGTTGTATATAATTATATGTAGCTCTGAGTATTATGAACATGGGAAAATTAAGGATAGACAAAATGATAATTAATAAATCTGAAGGAGACCATAGCATGAATATATGCAGGATTTTGTTATTTGTTTTTCTTATTATTCTTTAAACGGAGGATGTGGCCGATTTCTTAACCAATTATTTATTGACAACACAAAACAAGGTTACATATTTACCAGGTGTACGAAATGATACCGTATGCCATCATTCATTCCCTGCTTCTCATTAAATATGTCTCAGCAAGTCAGCCTGTATTTTGATGTGAAATGGTCTGTTCCTTTTAGAATCTGAAAATAACACCAGATGTGCAGTGAATGAAATCCAAGTATTTTCACCCAAGCAATCTCAGCACTGTTCCAACAGCACAGCGAAGCAGGGATAAACTGTCCAAAAAAAAATAGCACAAATACATACAACAATCAATCAGATAAATCGCATAATGTTCATATTCACACCATGAGTAAAGACATTTATGTCACAGGTATTTCTGTTAGCATTTAACTTGGTTGTCTTTTAGATGCACCATGACACTATGATGCATGTTATGATATAATATCCTGCATGAAGATCAGATGAGATGTGCAGTCGGACACTGTGCTATGGTTAAATGGTGTCACCAGGTGCAGCCCAACCTGGGTGGCTGAGGCGGGACATCTGTTTGACGGCATTAGAGCAATCAGAGCCGTGCCATAACTACAGATTAAAGGGCAGTAAATCTGAGGATTAGATCTGTGTATGAATAGCTCACACTGATTCTGCAACAAACTCTAGGATTTCCCCTGTGCAAGACTATGTGACCATCAAGCTTACACTCCCATACACCACAGACAGGGACTCATCCCATCTCCCTGTTTGCTTGTTTTTAAAGCCTCTAAAAGTCAGTCAGCGACTGACATATCTCCATTTCATCTGCTCACATCTTGGCCTAGAGACTGTATCCAAACAGCACTCGGCGTGAGACATCATTCCTCTTACAAACTGCCCATACATCCAGTCTCGCCCACTAGTCACAACAGAGCAACTGAAACAAGCTCAGCAGGCCTAGAAATGTCCATTCCTATACGGTAGCTTGTGTGTCCACATGGATGATTACTTCCATGCTCTGAGAGTTGAGGGTTATTACATGTGAGCACCATGGGGTAATGTGCATGATGGCAAAGACAAAGTGGCCTTTCCATCTTTTGGACTTGGTCTTAATATGTAATGTGCACGTCCTCACAAATATATACACACACATGCTGAAATTTATACACACCCAGGGAGACGTATCTGACACAAGCTGGAGATTTTTAAGTTGCTCGATTCAAGTGCAACAAAGAGGGAAAACACTTTTGTTTCCTTTGCAATAACTTAAGTTTAATTTGCACATGAAATAATCCCAATTAATTTTGCACATAAATGAACCCTGCTCAAATTTGACATTTTAGAGACTGATTGTTGTTTTGCTTTGTGTGTGTGTGTGTGTGTGTCTGTGTGTGTGTGTGTGTTCTGTGTATCTTGTATGTTCAGGAAACATCCTGTATTTTATTGTTTTATGGTATTTATTTTTATTTATTTAGAGGTGGGGGGTTCTTTTCTGTACCTGTGATGTTTCCTGCATTGTTGTTGCTGTTTTAACTTGTGCTCCTGACTGTAAGCCAAGTTCCCCATCTGGGATAATAAATGACTGAACCGAACTGAGCTGAAAGAAAACAAAGATAGCATCTTCACTATTTCCACCCTCTCAGAGGCGGGCGTCAAGTGTGTGAGAATATGAGTAATTATTCCAAAAGACGTCATAATACAAGAAATGCGGTCCAAATTATACATAACTACACATGTACCTCCATATGGAAAATGCACTTGGGGTCAGAAAAAACAGGGTAAAGGATATAAATCATGGAATACAAAGCATGATCTTGGCAACCATATTTGGCATACGGCAGCAACCTGATTACCTCATCCAAGATGGTCACATTGGTCATCATGGCTGACCTTAGCCAGCTATAAAGCTAAACAAAACCAATTTGGTGATTAGTGTGCATTGTGAGGCGGCTTCATTAACCTTTCAGAGTGTGGAGGCTGCAGAGTCGAGCCAAGTGGAATACTCGTCTTACTACCCCGAAGAAGAAAGAAATACATGAGTGAGGTGTGAGAGAGAGAGAGAGAGAGAGAGAGAGAGAGAGAGAGAGAGAGAGAGAGAGAGAGAGAGACAGAGATACTCAGTGCCACAGTAGAGCTGCTTCTATTAGGTAAGCACATTGAGCCGTCAGGCCACCACATTCATCAACACACAGAATGCCAGTCAGCAGCAGCAGCAGCAGTAGCAGCAGCAGCAGGCTCATCCTACGCTGTAGCACACATACACTGTTACTGTGGTGCGGCAGGGAGGAGAGAGTGACAGGGAGGCATTTGCAAAGCAGATTTGGACGTTCCAACCAGCTTTTGGTAATGCAAATGTTTTTAAACATGGTTTTGGTGGCTTTGACCGGCATTTCTCCTGCCCAAACGATCAGCCATAGGCTGCTAATGATATCATCATCACACATGCACCGTGATTGTCTGGAGCGAAGGGCGTACCAAGATTTATGGATGGAGAAAATCGGGATCAATTGATTCCTCTGCCACTGCTAAAGCTGTTAAAATATATTTTTTACCAACAGTCACCGTGCTGTTGAATAAGCGGCGAATGGTTTGGGTCACTGTCTGCTTTCAGAGTGCAGCATCCAGACACAGGGGTTAGGCAAGAGGATCTGTGCCATATGAGAAGTGAGCTGAATTAGCAGGGGTGATTAGTCCTCTTCATTCATTTCAATACCAACCACAGTCACTACTATTCCACATAAAGCTCCAAATGAAACCTAAAATAATATTTAACATTCCTGAGTGAGTCACAACAGAGGAAAACTTCAGGGTTACTGCAAGTGTGCTGTAAGCACGGCAGCCCATCGGTCCTCAAGGCTCATTTATACTCCATTTACGTACAAAACAGATGCGTCCGTTTCAAACGTCGGATCCGTCAATGCCCACATTATTCCACGCAACCTTTATGTAGGCACTGATGCACCAACAAGAGGGCAGCGAGGAGTCAAAAGCTCCAACAACAACAAATATGTCGACAGTAGGAGGAGGTTGTGATAACGTACCTATTAAATTAAAAGCTCAAAGTGACCACTGACCACTGCACAACTTCAGTTTCATCTGAAGCCCATACAGGCGAGAGTTACGGAGTAGACATAGTTATGATTAAGTTAGGCCGAGCTGCTTAAAGCTGGTTAAAGTTTCTATCAACTTGAAACTTGAAAAGCACATGATTTTCAAACATTTTGTCATTTTGACTTTCTGGATTTCTCTGCTATGTGAGTAAAGTGGATATTTTTAGGTTTGGGCTGCTGGTGAAAGACATGCAAATGTCTTCATGGGCTTTAGGAATTTGTTAATAATTTTTGTCAATTTGCCGGCATTTGATATGCTTAACAATTGACAAGGAAAATAATTGTTGGATTAATTGATAATAAAAACGTTTAGTGCAGCCCTAGTTTAATTCTGGCTGCGGACAAGTTGTGAATTCAACTGCATCGTTGTCGTTTGTGGACAAAATAATGACAATATAAAACTAATTGATATGAAAAACATAATAGAGCACGGACTCAAAGTAAGCTGAATCAACACTTGTCTTACAAAAAAGCAAATGGATTGCATTGTATTTGACAGAAATCATTAATTTATCGTATCCACATCCTGAACAGAGCTCATGCTTGAATCACGAGTCCTCTCGTCTTTTCCTGCTGCCGTCTTCGTCTCAATCAGGACTGATTGTGTTAGGAGGCAGCTGATTGCACTGATGAGCAGAGAGCTGCTCAAGAGAGGAAAGTGAGACATCTGCACTAAACCAATGATGACATCAATGGCAGACACGGTTGATATAAGTTTGACAATGAGACTAGTAGTAGTAGTAGTTTTTTCCCAATGATTGAACTGTCACACAACAATCTACCCATAAGGGTGAACTCATTGTGGCTTTGCCCCATCATCAGCCAGATCATAGTCTTTAGGTAGCATGATAAGGAAAAAGCAACTAGCAATTTAATTTTCATGACGAGTGAAAATGTCCGTCTAAGATATCTGTAAAATAATTATGACTTGGTACAAATGTGTATTCTCACTTGTGAAAACATAACAGAAACACAATTTTGACTAGTCACAGCTGATTTACATACGTTTCATTTAATTACAGATATCGATTCCTTTTTCACTTGTAAATTATAGCCGCCTGCCACTGAATTGCCACTTGTTGAAAAGGGATTGTGACCAACGATAATGTCATTTTTCATTTTCATAATTACAGTCGTATTCTGGCTACGGCTGGCGTGGAATCCGCGACGATATCTGCAATAGTGATCGTGAATAATGAATGAGTGCATGATGAGTGGGCCTGCCATAAGCATGATTCAACTTATTCCACCGTACAAAGGCTAACGCAGGTAAACATCTAGCGGAATTGAATGCTTGACACTAAACTTCCCGTCATACTTGCTGGCTCGAGTGGGTGAGAAATGAGCCTCGTTGTGTGTACCGACACTGGGCTCTGCTCCTCTGCAAATAAAAACATGCCTCTCACTTAGTGGGTGCCTGCGCCCACAGCCCCATACATCAGCATTATAAAAGGGCTCAGCAGCCTCAAGGTCAGCTCAATTTCCTCCTGCTGTTATGGAGTATCAGAATCACAGCGAGGGGGGGGCGCACACACACACACACACACACACACGTAAAGAAATGAATGAATGAGAGAATGAGTGAAAGAAGAGAGCGGGGGATTTGCCTTGGGGAATGAGAGGTGGTGGGAATACAATTGGGAATTTTGACAAATCACCAGGAGAGAAGCAGCCTTTTTCCGGAGTCAATGTGTGCGAGTGCAGGGAATGCGAGAGGAAATGAAGACTTGCTCATGGCAGTCATCTGTGGTGCAATTGGATTGGACGGTTTTGCTTAACAAGCTGATTCTACTTACTTACGGGTGCAGTCTGGGAAAATACAAAGCAATTAGGCCGACTGAAGTATTGTGTCAGAAAACGTGTATGTTTATCATTTACTGTAAATAACTGTATTCAATTCTGAGCTGTTGTGTGGGCATAAATCCAACCTAATGCAAAATGTGTTGGGTTTTTTTTTCTTCCTTGAGCTCATTCATCACATACCGAAGCAATTTGATAAATTACACAGAAGCATGAAAGCTGATCATGTATATGGCAGAGAGTGCAGTGTGTGTGTGTCTTCGCATGAGTCAGTAGTCATCCTTGGCTGCCTGAGTAGCTGAGTTTGACATCTTCAGCTAGGAGCCTAGGGAAAT
Source organism: Chaunax sp. Z400 (assembly GCA_037577475.1). Taxonomy (NCBI): domain Eukaryota; kingdom Metazoa; phylum Chordata; class Actinopteri; order Lophiiformes; family Chaunacidae; genus Chaunax; species Chaunax sp. Z400. The sequence continues at coordinate 15,729,340 of CM075195.1, read as the reverse complement.
AACAGCAAATTCACTTAATGGCACCACCTCATCTGTTCCTCAAACAGGGTGAGGAGGGAAAGTTCCTTGAGGTGTTTTAAAATGGCTGTGTGCTCTCGGCTGTCCTGCCGTCTCTCGCATCCGTGCAGGTAAACACAGAGTGCATTGAGATCTATCACCAGCCTTGATCAGCCACCAGCGACTCTGACCCTTGTCAGACTGCCTGTGCTGCAGCTATGAAGTTGTTGGGTTTTTTTTGTGGTGACATCACAAACTGGTTTGATGTGTGTGATAAGCAGTGTGAATGTGATGATCTGTTTGTGCAACACAAACCATATGCAGAGCTCGATGTGGCGACGACTGCAGATCTGTGTATGGATGTTTGTGCAGGTGCAAAGTGAGCATGTGTGCGTGTATGTTTGTGTGCGTCTGCAGGGGAGTGTTACAGAGCCAGAGGTATAATGGCCCCACTCTGTCTTTGCGTAAGGTATTGCAGAAGAATCCAAAGAGGAGCGCAGCAGCTGGGAGGGAGCCTGGGCAGGGCTTGCGGTTGAAAAACATCTAAGGGTAACAGCAGGTATGCTAACAGTGCAGTCTGAATCCCCTTGGGGCTATTTTCAGAACCTCTGACCCAGCCATGCCTGCCTGGCTGAATGACATCTCTGTGCTAGCAAGAAAAAAAAATGTATCTAAAACCACGGTGTTGCATCCTCTTAGCTGCACAACATTTAATCCAAGCAGCCTTTGAACAGCTCCTACTGTTCAGACGTTTTAATAAAAAATACTCGATGGCAGCATTTTTTCCCCAATATTCTTCCCAATGAGATAACACTCTAAATAATAAATTGCCATTGAAACTTACTTTTCCAATTACCCTAATCTAAATACAGTCATAGTCGGAGAGAGCATAATCACATTATTTTTTTTAAATGCATTATGACTGCCCCATTCAAAAGCATTTTAGGTATATGTACACCTCAAAAACTGAATAACATTTGGACCTTTGACAGTATTTTTGCAGCAATCCAACTGCTTGATAAAATAGGCTCTACCATCTGAGTCGGCTTTCACGGTGACGGAAGATGAACAGTACATAGTGCGGTGTTATAGTAGAATCTGTACAAAGGCTATAACACAGTAGCAACATAACAAATGATGATGTCACCATCCCAGGGATAAGATTATAACAGAGCGTGAGGCTAAGGGGAATTCAGTTGGGTGGGAATCTGCAACCTGAGTGCTAGATACCACTAACTCCTACACACAGAACATTTTAACATTAATCTATTACAAAAATAGTTGCAGACTATTTTTTTTTCCTTCTATTGACTGATTCATCATTTCAGCTTTAATCACATCTCTCAAGAGGAACCGGATTAAGAACTGAAGCCTAAGTGGGGGGGGGGGGGGGGGGGGGGGGCAGATGACGTTTTCTCCGGAGCAACACATTGTCCAAAACTTGCCATGACAAAAACCTCATTTGAACAAAAAGACACGTTATCATCAGTTCCCAACTGCGGTTGTACCACTAAGGACGTATTGTGCTGTGAATTAATTTCTAGCAGAGGAGCTTGTTAATAGACCAGTTGGATAATATGTACCAGTCACTGCAGGGGCACTGGGGCAGATGATGAATGCCTCCTGTGTGCCTCTCCTCCTACATAAAGCTCTCTCGCCTCTCTGCATCTGAGTGAACGGCTTCCCACGAATCCGACTCCCCACCGCTTCCTTGTCAGGCCCCACCACATCTCTCGTCTCTGCACATGCACCTGACACGGCGAGTGTTCTGTCACCCGCCCCTCCTCATCCTGTCGGAGAGAGTGTTCGGCGCCGCCCAGTTAGCTCCCAGCAGCCCTTGGGGCACGGGACAATTAAAAAAGACGCAGGTAATTCAGTGGAGCTGTCGCGCCGAGTCTCAGCTGGGACCTCCCCATGTATCGCTGCAGAGGTGGTGGGGAGTTTTGTAATAGAGCCAAAAGAAAATAATATACTATGACTGTTGTTCTTGAGACCACTAGTCAAGGTGATGGGAGCCTATCAACACTCTGAAAGCAATGCGGTCTGGCTGGAGGAACACATTTGGCCTTGTAGTATTCAGATATTGTCTGACGGCACACACGCACACTTACACAGCTGCATTCTGATGTCAGCCAATTACACGCCTGCCCCGACTGCCCTTGACTACACTCCCTAACCTCCCTCCACAATCCATGTCAAAACCCTCTGCACCGATTTTGCTCCCCTTTTTGCTTCTTCTTTCAATTCACTGTCTTTAGGGTGTGAAATATTAACCAGCCCTATTTAAAATACACCTTCAGGCACCAAGTCAGGGCTGTCCCCTGATCCAGGTAAGAAGTAATGAGAGTGTGTGTGTGTGTGTGTGTGTGAGAGAGAGAGAGAGAGGAGGTAGGGGTCGGCATAATATCTCATCAACATTATTAAATCACTTCTCGCCTAAAGCAGCCTCCCTGGGTGGTCTTGGGCTGTGTTATTTCTCAGTCAGGGTTCAGTGGCCTCAGCTCTCCGGGTTGAGTTTGGCCGCTCTGGCAGCCTAGTTCTGCACTAAGCAGGTGTCAGGGGAGTTTCCCCTCAATTAAGCAAAGGTAAAGTAATGCCTCTCACCGTGGCGGCACCATGAATACATTAGTCTTGCTGTCACTACAGGCAAGAGCATCAGGATGCATGAAGAAGACAGACTGCTGGTTGCTTCAAACACTGTGCCGAGGCAGGTTAAGCAAACTCGCAGCAAGATGGTATTGCGGTGATTGGATTACACATCAGATCTTTGACACTAAGGAGATAAAAACCTATACGTGGATGAATGCATCAACATAATTAAGTCTAACACACAGTATACAAAAACAGCATAACGACATGTTGTTTAAGAGTTACAGGGAGTTCGGCTGGTGGGTTTTTATACCCACTTTAAGTGGATGACGATGGAGGACGCTGAATCCTTGTTGTGTAATTAAAAGCTCAATGAAATGATGCCAATGAAAAATTAGCATGACCTGCTAGGATAGTGCCAAGAAAGTGGATCTGTAAGATACGTTGTATTCAGGGCAAGGCTTGGAGCTAACACTTTTCAGAAAGTCACGTAAAAATAAATCATTTCAGCAATATTTATGGGATTGACTGCAGGAGGAATTTGAGGGAATCGGTTGCACCTACGATGAGAACAAAGCCTCACTTTCTACATTTCTTTTGAACACGTGCTGATTGTGTCAATTCAATGTTAACTTGTTAATTTGAGGAGCAGAAAAAAAAATTTAAAAAAAGAACTCAAACACCGATAATAATATGAATCCAAAAATGAAACTAACGTTCTTGACATTTTTATCTAACACAAACAATCACCTTACTATTTTACTCCTTTTGACAAAACCAGCTGAAAACTACATTTGTAAAAAAAAAAAAAAAAAATGTCAATAGCAGCACGAATGCCTTCCTTTGTCTGTCTGAACGTGTGAGGATTACAGCGTGCTGGACACGCGTGTTTAAAAGGGTTGATTGATGGCTTCACTTTAGACTGTCTGTCCACCTCTCTCCCTCTGATGAGACGTCAATGTAAATGAATACAGCCGCCTGTCCTCCATTTTCTCCTCCACTCCTCCTTCTCCGCTTGTCAGAGGCGGGGAGAATGACGCAGTAAATACAGATGCTGTGTGCACTGTGATTCAGGGGGCCCTGTTGCCTTTTATCTGCCATGACAGCTTCTGTGGCTGTCGGAATCAAAACACCCCAGCACATGGAGAGGGGAGAAAAAAAAGTAGTATTCCCTATAATAAACTGCCAGGGAGAGCAGAGTGAGAGCAGAAAACGAGGCACTCATCTCTGCTCTGTATACTGGCCAGGGTTGGCTAAGCAGCAGCTGAGAGGAGAGGCAAGAGAGAAACGGGCATTAGTTGTTATTATGCCGTTCATGTAGGCTTAGGCATCCAGCGTCGTTGCACTTAGCAAAAAGCCAATCGGTCAGCATGGAGTCTTGGGGGGACTCTGCACAGATATGCACACTGGGTGCTTTCCGGGAGGACAAACAGATATGAAAGAGAAGCAGTCATTTTGATTGAGAAAATAACAAAAGCATTCTGGAGGGACGGCGACAGTCTTAATGAATTAAAAAAAACAAAAAAAAACTCCAACGACTGCAGGACAGATGCATCGCATCTCCCTAAATCCTCCCACTGATTTATTCTCTGTGTGTGCGTGTGTGTGTGTGTGTGTGTGTGTGTGTTGCGCAGGAGGACGAGGAAGGCCTGCTGCTTTGGAAACAGACACCTTTTTGTTCTGACCCCACAGCTGTCACTAGCATAAGAGAGCCTGTCACTGGCATCTCACATATTACTTATAGGCACTTCCGCGCGCACACTTACACACACACACACACACACACACGCGCAAACGCACACCTTTGATACTACAGCACGGGCGGGACAAGAGGGTTGAGCTTTAGGTGCCAAGACCCCTGAGGATACTGTTATGATGCACAACGATCTGCATTAGATGAAGAGGCAAGGAGGGGTAAATCACTAAATACCTGATCAGTGTTTAGAATCCCCCTCCACCACGGTGCCCCTAAGACCATTTACATTCCCCCTTATAATCCAATTACAAGCCATGTGTGTCCACATCAATCAGCCATTTTCTTTGAGCCTGTGGTCTTCTTTATCACCATTACTGCTGCAGTAATTGAGGCGGCGCAACGGAGAGGCTGTGCAGTTTACCTCCTTCTGGGAGGTCAAGAGGAATGCAATTGGTTGACAATGATTATGCTGTGGATGATTAGGCTATGGGATACTGCTGAATAGTTAGCGCTGATTAGACTCAGCCCTGTAGAGAACCATGCGGCTCACTAACAAAAGGGACAAGCCAGAGAGAAAATGTTAGCAAGCAACACATGCTAATGGAAACAGACCATCTCAGACGTTTAAATTGGCTGGAACAAGCTTATTGTCTGATTTTATGTTGTGGTTTTTTTTTCTTCTTTTTCTTTTTTACAATCCTTTATGATATTGCAGTATTGGTGTAAAGAAAAACAACAGCTGTGATTAAAAACCAACATCCCATCAAATTGTGAAGCTTTACATTAAATTTTACAGCTGAACTCTGGAAATTGTGAAATGACTTAGGCAACAAAACCTTTACTCGCTTAAACAGATTCATATGTTTACCTGTATGACGGGGGGGGGGGGGGGGGGGGAATCCATACAGCTCACGTGGAGCGCAAAACATTGACACAATAAGTGATACACAAAATGGCTTCTCTATTGTCCTTGTGGAGATGCCAACATTCCCCCCCCCCCCCCCCCCCCCCATCAGTGATTGTGATATTTACACGGAATCTGAAATGCGCTCCTGACAGAAACGGAGAGAGGGCTGACGAGGAAACACTGATGAGATATCGAGAGAGGCGACTGTGGTGAAAATGAAACGAGAGAAGGAAACATGGAGAATGGCAGCAGGGAGAGCCTGAGGAGGCAGGGAGAGGAGAAACAGATGGATGAAAGCAGGAAGCGCACATATTTGCAGAGGCTTTAACTGTCTTGATCCTCAATAAAGAGGTGAAACTGATTAGGTTTATATCAAACGGTTGCTTGTAACGCTGTGCCTGTCACCGAGAGAACAAATCACAGTCAAGTCGTGTTCCTTTTTCTTTTTTTTTCCCAACTGGAAGAGTCAGCTCTTGTCTCGCGCTCCCTCCTTTACCCAACGCCGCGCATCCTCTTAAAGCACCGGCTTGTCAGCGTGACAGATGCAGACACGACCACTGACCTAAATCACTCTTTCGTGGCATATTTACTCCTTTTCTTTCTACACAACACACAAATGTGGGGAAACACTCGCAACAAAATCCCGGGGACACACTGCACAATGTGAATGACCCAAAAACCCCACTACGATGTATTATCACCCCCCCCCCCCTCCCACCCCCCTCCTCCCTTCCCTGAATGAAAGCTTTTCTTGAAATAAATAAACAGAAGGGGAGAAAAAAAAAGAAAAGAAAAAAAAACACACCGTCAGGCTAAATAAATCAATGACTGCTGTTTCTTGAGGGTATTTTTCTATCCAGCATAGCAACAAACAAAAAAAGACGTTGTATGAAGAGGAGAGTAAGAAAAATTTTTTTTTTTAAATGTCAGAATTGTAGCCAACATGGAGGAGATCAATAATACTGTAATTACTGTGGCCCATGTTTATGAAATGAAATAATCATTCATTTAAGATGCAGTAAGGAGCAAGCAGGCGGCCGGTCGGGCTTAAAAGACTTGGAGCGAGGGTAGGAGAAGGGAGGGGCACGGAGGACTGGCGTAAATGATTCATGGTTTGATATCTCTCCTGTATAATGGGCTCCTCTGGGGAGCTGCTGGGGCTCCACTGCAGTGACTGACTGCCTGGCTGGATGGCTGAATGGCTGCCTGGCTTGCGCTGCCTGTGCCCAGGCTTCTGCCACCGCCGCCTGCTGCCCAAGATTAAAAAAGCCTTTTCCCTACCATGTAAAGCAGCTCAGTGACAACAGAGAGCGGGGTTGTGCACATACGCATATAAAAGGAAGTGACTTGATTCAATATCCCCTGACAAAGTATGGGCATGCAGGGGGGGGAGTGAAAGGAGGGGAGAGAAGAAAATATCACAATCCTTTAAAAGGAGAAAACAGAGATACTGGGGATACCTGTAATATATAATGGGAATAGGGGAGAATTTCTAAAGCTTTTTTTTTTCCTTCACCGCCATATTCCCCCCCCCCACAAAAAGAAAATCCCCCACCCGGTACCTCCTCCTCATACGGGTAAAAAGAGGAGAGAAAAAATGAAAAAAATTACGGTTGCAACGTGTTAGACTAATCATAACATACAGAGTTTAGTGCCATCTCGCATAATGAAATGCTTTGCACTAACCACCTAATGCATACTAATTTGGAACAATCCACTCCTCCTGGACTTGGCAGACCATGAAGCTCCCTGCAAAGGAGGTGCTCGTTTCCCTCTTTGTATGTGCACGTGTGTGTGTGTGTGTGTGCGTGTGTGTGCGTGCGTGTGTGTGTGTGTGAGCGAGACACATGATAAGAGATTTGCAGAGGAGCAAGGTGCTAAAGGTCAAGCTGTGGACTTGAAAGAAAAGGTCAAGTATTATTACAACATGACTAAATAAACAGGCCGTGCAGAGGCCCCACCCCAGCCAAGGCACTGTGGATGCTGGAAGACTGTTTGCTGTAGTACCTGCCTGTCTGGCTGGTTTGGATTCAGTTTCATCCCTTGTCTTTATCCACATATCCCTCCAGCTTTAAGACAGCTGACATGAGGACTGTCATATCCTGCCTAGATTCTTATCCCCCCCGCTGGCTTTATTGCTCTCTTCCCCCTGAGTCGCTCTCGAATACACACACACAGACACACACACACACACACACACAGACAGACACACACACACACACACACACACAGACAGACACACACACACACACACCAAGAGGTAGAGAGAAAGGTAGGGCTGCTGGAGCATACTTTAAAGTACATTAATATTAATTGCAGCACTAGCTGGAGTGATAACACAGACAAGATGCCCCTGTGAGAGAGCTGTGGGCACAGGCAGCGCCTGCTTTTTGTGAGCAGCACTACTCGTCCGTTGATGGCCACGGTGAGACGGCAGGATGATGAGTATTTCATCTTTGAATCACTTGTTTTATATTATAGGGGTCCTACCCTTGCCGGAGAGGGAGGTTTGTGTATTGTGTGCGCGTAAGTGTAGCCGTGCACTGAGTGATGGAACGAGACAAGATGGATTATTAGGCTAGTGGCCACATCAACAGCAGTCGAACTGTGCCTCAAATGCCACGGAGTGTTTGAGCGATGCTGCTTTTTAACTACCCGATGACTCCTGCCTTGGCTATACTTTTAATAATCTCCACACTGAACTCAACAGTATGTGAGCAATGAGGTCGGCAAAGATGTAAATAATCTGCTGACCTGGGAGGAGAACAAAGTTTTTTTAGTAGACTGTAGTAAAAAAAAAGAAAAGAAATCTGGGTGCTCCACCTCTATAATGCTTTCTTCCAGCGTAGGAATAGCAGGCTGCCGTAGGCATCAACAGATGACAGCTTTATCTCCACGGTCGTCCACTTTTACCTCACCCCATCTTCTTTCCTCTCCTCTCAATTGCTATTGAGAACCCTGATGCTGCCTTTATTGCTGCCTCGCAGTAGCAGGATTTCAGTGTATGGTTTTGTGCTCCTCTTCCGATTCCCCCCCCCACCCCAAGACTCATCAATGCCCCCATTACCAAGTCAAATCAGGTGGTGCTGCAGAGAACCAGGGCTGGAAGCACACACACACACACACACACACACACACACACAGACAAACACACACAAGGGGATTCAAGAAGGTAGGGAGTTTTTCTACAAGCAGCTCCACAGGATCACAAAAAAAGGTGAGCGGGTAAAAGGAGGAGAAATCACTGCTGGCTAAATGCTTGTGAGTGGTTTATAGCTCAGAGGGGCAGAAAGGGACATGATGTAGTCATGAATCACTCTGACACTCCTTTAAGCATCTGACCATATTGTAATCTTCTGAGCACACTAGTCACACATGATTGTTTCTCTTTCCACATTTTGCAATTTAAAAAAAACCACCAAAAAAAAAACATGACTGTCAATTCCTGTGCCCTATGCAGTCCCTCACTCTTCAGCTGCTTACAAAGAAAATTTACATAAATCTAAACAAAGCAACAAAAAAACAACAACACTCTCGCTAGCTCCATACTCCCCCATGCACCTACGCACAGACTCAAAATTCCCAATGAACGTATCACATATTTCCCCACTTTCATTGCGTTTATCTCCCTGCAACAGCAAATGCGAGGTGGACGAGCCCTGCGTAATGTAAGCAGCCACGTTAGCAAGGGAGTTGTTTCAAGTGAACCGTGCGTGAAGAGATAGGGGGGGGGGAGCAAAAAAAAAAAAAGAGAAGGGGAGGGCAGGTAAAGACGATTTGTCCTTTTGGTTTTCTATGGCTGTTGTCGTCCTCTTCACAACAGCAGCTGCACAGGCAAGACAAAAACAACAAAAAAACTAACAACAAAAATGCTGGGGAAGAGTCAGGCTGAGTTAAAGAAAAAAGAATTGTGCATTGAGATTTTCTTTTTTTCTTTTTTTTTTGTACAACCTCACACTGATTAAAAAGGCTGAGTGCTAAATACAGAGGGAAACAGGGAGAAGAATGCAGGGACTGGTGGTTCTCCAAGGAAGGGTCTCTGAGGGCTGCCAGAGGTGGTGGTGAGTCTTTTCCCTGTGACAAAGCTGATGCTCTGAGGAGTGAGATTTTAACTCCTGCTGTCAGGAATTTTTTTTTTTTTGGGGGGGGGGGGGCTTTTATTACACTGAGCATGTTTATGCCCTTGTGGACGCATCAAACTGAGCGCGTGTGCATAAGCGTGATACAAAGGCAGGCGCCACCTTCTTCTGCTCACGGCATTGTGCCGAGTACAAGGAGGAGCCTGAAACTCTGACAGCATTCTCCTCGCAGTCAATCACAATCATTAAATCTGTACAAATAAACAGCCCCAACCTTGAGAGTTTTATCCATTAGTGTCGCATCATTCTCCCCTGGCAATTGTGTTGTTTAGAATTAACTAGAGCAAATGACGAAGGAATGCTGCTAACTAGACCCCCTTGCAGGATCGACTTATCTGAAATGTGACAAGCTCTTAACGGAATTATCATCAGTGGCATGCTCCTAATGTATCACTGGAGATACACAAAAAAGAGCTTTTTGTGGACCAAGACTGGAATAAGCTCATCAATGCAGAAAACCAGGCCTCAGCAAAGCCATGCCAAACAGCATTTTCTTCATTTGAAAAGGCAGCGAAATGGGGAGAGGAGGAGGAAGAAGAGAAGGAGGATTTGGCCTCCTCGTGCACTGCTGCCCCATCTCATCTAAGTGACAGTGAATCCTACAGTGAGTCGATTTGCTGCTTTAGAGTGGCTGGAAACTTGTCTGCCGGAGTGCTCGCAAGGGAGAAAGATAGATGGGAGAATTGGGGAGGGGGGGGGGGACCTCACCTCTCGCTGTCTTCTATTTGCCCGTTTATCCCTAGAGGCTTCTGGACTGCTTGCTACAACAAAGAGGGGGGAAAGGCGACAGAGACAGAGCTCTGTGGCAATCCACAGATAGAGCAAAAGCTGAAAAGCACAAGTTCACAGGTTTAACAGTGAGAAGCAGCTGGCTGGGAGCTGAGGCAAGCTGAGGTTTCAAACTGTAGTCACTCGTTCCTCAGCAGCGACAAAAACATGGCTTACGGCCTCACAGCGGAGATCGTATTTTGTGCTGAAGCTAGTTTACAGGCCTAAATTCTATGCATAACCAACATTTTACTGAATGTCATGTTCAAAGACTCGTGGCGCTGCTGCACAGACATGCACACACAAACATGAAGTGGCAAAGCGAGATATAACCTGACTTTCAACTCCACAAATGATCACACAATGCTGCTTTGAATATGTGCGCTGAAGACAGGAGTAATTTGCCACATCGCCGATTTAAAAAAGGGCACTTGAAGATGACATAGAAAGACAATTCCATTGTCATAAGATCTATGAAATCAATAGAAGGATATCAAAGCTGTCTCTCTCTCTCTCTCTCTCTCTCTCTCTCTCTCTCTCACAGCACTTTACATAAGCAGTAATAACCATCACAGAGGCCATCATCTCTAGCTCACCAATTTCCCGTGCAGGACTCCCAGACACCTTCAGGCAAGAAAAGCTTCTCTCACTTCGTCAGCGCAACAGTCACATCCACAACGTCACACACAAGAAAAAGAGGCACAGGAGGTAAAGAGGGAGAAGTGCTGAGAGGATGAAAACACCTCTGGCAAGTCAGAGCCAGGTAGAGATGGCTGGAGGGAAGGATGAGAGAGGGGTCGCGTGCCGCTAGCAGAGCGTCTTCATTAGAGTGTAAGCACCTAGCTATAGCCCTGCACTGACAAGCCAAGCGCTGTAGCACATCCTCTCAGTTAATTAGGATTTCTGCTGCTTCATTTTAGGTCGAGGGGCACGATGTTGGAGGCCTGACTACCCTTTTATTTTCCAGCCCAACTGCTCGGCTCCCTCTGCTGCTTTAACAAGAGAAACTTGTAGATTTACAGCTCAGCAGAAAACATCAATTTCAATAATTACGAGAAGTGTTAGAGGGGACACAATGAAGCGCACACAGTTGTTTTTTCCTTTCCCTCCACCTTCAACCAATCCAACACTCCTCCCCCTCTCCTTCCCTCCCATCCACCTCCGTCACTGGATCCAGTCTCCATAGATATATCCTTTTCATGACTGCACATCATAAACATGTAAAAAAAAACGCACAACGGTTTGCCCCAGTCACACTTAGCACGTTTAAACACCCTACAACCAATCCCCGTCCTTAAGGGCAAAGCAAATAATGTTGAATGTCACATTTGCATTCAACATTCAAAGCTCAGCGTTTGTCACAAAAGGGATGAAAGACGACTTCTCTGTTGAGCAGCTACAGCTAGCTACACGAGGTATTCTAAATGGAATCAGAATAAACAAGTGTCTGAAAAATCACAATGTCAATTAATAGGATAAAACACCTTTGGGGATACACTGGATTACAAGAACAAGTCCATTTACCTATATCTTTACACAGTGGCATCATGCCAAGCATTTGGATTTCACCAGGTGACAGAGGACATGTGTCAGACTAAAGTGAATGCTAGTCTCAGATAATAGCTACAAATAGGAAAAGAAATGACAGAAATGCTTTTTAAGGCAAAAGACTCAGAACAGAGAACCACAGATTTCATTTGAATAAAATCAATAATTGTGTTGACTCACAGTGTATTGCTTTCCTGTCTTCTCATCTTGCTCGCTAATGTTTCTTTCATGAGCCAGCCCACTGCTGGTGACATTATAGCTACAGCACTTCCACAAGTCCCCAGCGGATCAGTGAAAATGGTTGGTGTAAAATACAATTAGTGCAGTCCATATGGCTGCTAGTGGAGGAGGAGCTGGAGAGGTCCCATGTGGTCCTTATAGAGGCCTGCTCTTTTATTACCTTAAAGATCAAACTGTTGTCATAATAATAGGCCCATTTCAATTCAGCCGCTTAGTTTTTGTGAAGCAGCACTACTTCAACAGATCCTCACATTGTGGAATGATTCTTGGCATAAATTGACCAACCTTGGCTGATAGTCTAATCAATAGCTCCTCCATCATGATTAATGGCTCATACTGGATAATGGGGAAATTTAATGTGATGGGAGCATTACTTCCTCATTTCAACGCTCGGTCCCATCGATTGGCTTAACCCCCCTTTTTGACCAACGGAATGTGCTGATAAGAGAGCAAAGTGTCCGACCTAAGTAAACTGAGCACAGAGAAAATGATTTACCGTGCTTTTGAACGTGTCTCATTCAATGATAGCTCTGTCTGCCCTGCCTGACAAGCATTTTCCTCCCTGAGAAATGCAGACACCTTTTACTGAGTGGAAACGAACAACAGCTTGAGGCAACAGATTTATTACAAATTGATCTATTAGATTGCAATGCTGTGCTTCGCTATTTTCCCTCCCTCCCCCCTTTCTCAGACAGCCGTCCCTTGATGGTACCGAGAGTGTATCAGAGTTGAAGTGCTACAGTGGCAAATCCAAACCCAATCCTTAGAAGTCATTTTCTCTGTGCCAGCTGCTACAACTGGGGTCCAGAGACAAGATGTCCATCCTTAAAGCTGCAGTGGATCCAGCCCTAAGTCCCAGCACCTAAACTAAAGGCTCAGCGGGCTCAATAGGTGTGCCAAACCTACAAGGGTGAGCAAGGACACGGTTTACCGAAGGCATCTCGGGAACGGAAGAGTGGAGAGTTCCACGATGTCACCAGGGGTCAATTCCTTAGGGCTGCATGAACCCTGAGCTCACCAGTGGCCTGAGAGCGGTCAGTATTAAAACATCAGTCATAGGTCTAAGGTTCTGCTGCTCTGCGGCTCATGTTCATGGTCGCAACATCGGTGCAATACCTCCATTAGTCACAGAAGTCATAGAACAAAACCTACACATTGAAGGATATGACTATGATTTGTCTCATCCACAGCGTCCAAGTAAAACACAACATAAGCCATTGCAGCCACGTTAATTAATGACAAAGGCACATTGTTTGTCTGGACAATAGACAGCTGCTATTGACACATTTGTCGATAAAACAACTGATTGAAATCAACTGCATCATTAAGACTTGTTAATAAAGGTGTCTTTCTGACAAATGCAACAGAGGTCCAATCCCAACGTCCCCCCTGATGCCGCTGTGCTGTGAAAAAAGCGTTGACCGCAGGTATAATGTTCTTTTTGTAGAATGCCGTGTTTGGTTTACACCAGACTAAACACGACCCCTGTCTTCCAGACGGTTCAGTTTAGTATGAGATGCACACTGAAGTAGAAGAAACCAGGAGAGGATTCAATACACAGCACTGTGTAAGCCCTGAACCCTCAAAGACTTGGCTGACATCATCTGGTATAGAGATAAAGTGCGACAGGCTGCAAGGGCTCTGAAACGGTAGAAATAGGAATGGGGCAGCACTTTGTACTATATCGCATTATCTTAACAACGCCAACACATTACGAACAAGTCAGTTTGGGACATTTTATTTTATGTCTTGTACTTTCTTTATGGTGCAGGCGCTTAATGGACTGACTGCATGTTTTGGACATTTTCTTGGCTCTTGCTTAACAGAGTGCACAAGAGGCAGCATACATACAAAACATAGTTACTGAGTGTGGACATTGGGATTGTGCCAAGGGAACTTGTTACCTTATCACGGTCATGAAAAAGGACATTCCACAAATCTTTCCACTTAAGCTTTTGTCTAAGATACAACACAATGATGCAGCCAAAAACGGGTTAATTATTAACCGAGCTAATGAATGGCTCAGATACCATTGTTGTGTATAATTGGTCCAATACACTGATAGAAACATTACTGTCTTAAACAACAAAATATGATCCCTCATGCTTAAGGTTCAGCTAACAGAGGGCCCAGCTGGTTTTTGTAGCTTATTTAACAACGTATCCATCTAAGCTGAGAAACACTGCTGTCAATAGCAATAAGTGCTGATACAAAACTGCACAGACTCTATTGTGTTTAATCACCTCCATCTTTCATCTGCGCTACAGAAGAAAAAAAGCGCACAGAGTGAAGGGCTACTGGCTTCCGGATGGAGTAAATGTGTGTGTTTACTGGGGGGAAGATGTTGAAATATTCGTGAGAGTGTATATGTCTTTATAAACGTCTTCAGGCAAGCAGCTGCAGGGGGTGTGTGCAGTAAAAACACTGGTATGCATTGTTTGTGTTTCTGCACCACTAGCACCACGCCGTGTCATTACATGAGGCAATCTCTTACCTAATCAGCACTGACACACACAGCGGCAAAGCACTCCTCCTCTTCATCTCTCTCCCCCTTTCTCTCCCTCTCCTCAGGGGCCAGCCAGCTGATCCTACACCATTTCATTTTCCTCTTTTACTGAGATGGCAAATGGCTGACTGTTATTTTTGAACACTTCCAATTTCTGTTTTTTTGATACTGTAATTGGCCATGTGGCCAGCATTAGCCATTCTCAAAAAATAGGCCAACCATTCCATGGTGTGTTTTAAGTAATAGCTAATTTGCAAGACCCATTAGAATCTAACAATGTGGAAAGAGTGCCATATATTGCAGATACAATAAAAAACCCACTGCTGTGCAGGCACTGTCATTGCGACAACTTCATATTCATTGTCCTGTTTGCTGTTTCACTACTTATAAAAATGTAAGTCCCAAGACTTCCACACACTCACCCCATTGTACAACGCCTCATATGTATAAAATCACAGAAAGCGCTGAAATGTGGTGAGTTGCAACATTTAGCGGTTGCAACACTTATCACATATCCTCAAAGTCGCGTACAAAATTGAACAAAGCAAATATGGAACCGACTTTTTTTTGTTTTGGCTGTGCCTTGGACCTGCCAAGAGGCTGGAAACAACACACGATGATTGAGATGTGAATCCACGCCGAGCAGGCCCAACAAGACGCAGACACCACTTTCAAGATGAAGTGAGACCGACTTCACCATGGCGGAGCTCGCAGAGAAAGCAGATTTGATCACATCTTGTACATCAAATACCACCAGCAGTATGGAGGAAGACAGCTCACAATTGTTAACATGGATAGTGTTTTCCAATGCCATCTCCTTGGCACAATTGTAAAGCTGCAGAGCAAGGTCTGAATTAAACAAAGATGAGATGTGATGCTGTGTGCTTGGATCTCCGCTTATGAGAGGTGAAGGGAAGCTGTCAAAGAACACAAAATACATCCAGCAGCTTGCTCTTCTGACTTGCTGGGATAGGTCTGTGTGTGTGTGTGTGTGTGTGTGTGTGTGTGTGTGTGTGTGTGTGTGTGTGTGTGTGTGTGTGTGTGTGTGTGTGTGCATATGTGGGTTCTGCCAGTGTGCCCTGTGTGTGTCAGCCCAATATCTTAAAACAACACATGCAAGGCTTTGCTACAGCCAATTATCCAGCTCTTGGCACAGGAACTGAAAAACATCTTCGGAGAACAATAAAGAAGGCTTGGCTTGTTGTGCGTGCTGTCAGTAAGTGCTGACAGATTGTTATTTTTAATGAATATACAGCACTTGAATGGCCCATCAAGAGGTCTTTGAGCAAACATTGCTCCTTTGTTCAGAGGATTAATTTTCTATGTAACGACCAGATATCTTGCAAAGAAACTGCTATGAGCACAGTAAAGTAAGAAGTTGAATCAGTTTATCCGCTTGCTTTCAAATTGTTCACTGCGTCTTCATTGCAGGAACTGTGCAAAGTCATTAGAAAACAAGCACAAGGCAAAACATAAGCACAATTAAAAACCTGGTGTTGACAGACACTTGATAACACACCATTTCCTGTGTTTGGTATTGTAAAGTAGACATTTCACTGCCTACCAACCACTCCTGTCAACATATTTTCAGACTGTATATGAAATCCCCGATCAAAACAGTCTCAAGTAAAACAATAAATCAGCTAAATCACCTCTATTTAAAACACAATAGCTTTCCTGTAAGTATAATGCCTGTTTTAAAATACAGTACAGGCTAGCCACAGTGATGGCATGTTATAGCACCATCCCATAATGCAACACAATGCCTTATTATGCGGCATGAAGTCGCTCAGACTAGACTCAGTCATTACAATAGGGACAATCATCTTTCATGACAATTCATGGTAAAAAAAAAAAGAAAGAAAAGAAAAACGCAGTGACTATATCTAGGTGAAAAACAGCATGACGCCATTCAAGCACAGCATGTAAACCCTGAATATCCAAGAATGTGTATTGACAAATCATCCAACAAAAAGGCTTCAGAGCTTGCTGAAATGGGATTTTCCTTACTATTATCTGGCCTTCCGTTTGCGACATAGTGCTCATAGGGAGCTGCCATTACTCAAAAACACATTAGTCATTAGAGGAAAATACCAAGGTTATTACACCTCTCTTATCATTACTCTGCTTCTACTACACCCACCTAGCTAAATTAACATTTGATGGACGGGGTGTGTCATTGGATATGTGACTTAAAGTAATTTTACCCACTGCCGCTCTGGAGATCCCGTTCAAATTGAAACACAATAAAACACCCTGACCTCCTCCGACCCCTGAACTAACCAGATAATGTGGATTAAAGAAAATGACTTTGCACATTTATACAAAAAAAGGCCAAATAGCATCCTTACAAAGAATATAAAAAATAAGCGCAATAAATTATCAGTTTTAAGCTATTCTAAATTATCCTCTTGGCTGATCCTTCAGATTTCTCTTTAAAAAAAAATTTTTTAAAAGAAAGAAAGAAAACATGAACCAAACATTAAAATGCTTTTCTGTCAGAGATGTGCTTAAGTAGTAGTCACCATACAGCCTGTAATTGCAGACCTCTGCAAGTTTTAAGTCTAACCGGTAGTTCAGGATACTGGGAGAAGAGAAAGGCACCTAATCCTCAGATGGTCCATATGTTAAATGGATGGAGCAAAAAAGGTGTCCCGGTGCCACCGAAATCACAACTGCAATGACTTGATATGGGATATGTCTAGTAAAGTCAATATGTTTTGTAATAACAGGTATATTTTTAAAAGAAAGAAGTATTCCTCACAAAACACTTCTGACCTTACTAAAGCATAGTGCGAAACAGACATTATGTATGCGAACTTTCTTTTTCAGTTCAATGACCCCCATCTACAGAATTATGTCATCAGGATGTATGAACAAAAGCCACTAACTAAATAGGTGGTTAGAGTAGTTGCATATATGTTAGGTTGTGTACAGGATGCTGCCAGGCTTTGTTGTCAACATTAAATTACGCTGTTTGAGTGGGCTGAAGATAGCTTGGCAATTCATAGAGCAAAACATATGTTTCTCACTTCTTTGATCATTGAGCATAGTGTATTCATTAGTTATAGTGAATTCCACAATTGTGCTGGGCTGTGTAGGCTGTAATGCATAAGAAAGTGAATAAGTCAGGAGTGAGTTATAAGATAAGATATCCCTTTATTAGTCCCACAGTGGGGAAATTTACAAAGTGGGGGAATTTACAAAGTGGGGGAATTTACAAGGAGCACCTATAAGCACTCAATATAAATAACTCACTAGCTTTTAATAGCTCTGTCTTTGTAAGTTACAGCTATTAGAAAGCCTCTTCGGAGTCTTATTTAAAAAAGCATGCGACAAATTCTATCTATAGATCAAGAATGTCAGAATAGTCTTTTAATAGTTTCAAGCTTACAATGCATGACAACTTAAGACTGAACTCATGCAAAAATCCTCCTTCTGCAATAAAAGAATAAGACCTAGAAAATATAGATATCCTTATACCTTATGTAATAACTAATAGGCAGATGTTTTTAAGTACTCAGCCTGCCAAAGTGTTAATGGAAATTCTACAGATTGTATTTGTGGGTAAATGTGCCCTGCACATTGTCCATTGTCCAATGTCATTTTTGTTTGAAACCAACCCAAACCAAACTCGTGCATAATCACAAACTGTAAGGTAGATAATAATTGGAAAAAAAAGTCTAGCAGACAAAGGCAGCAAGTTAGCTTCGCCAGCTAACGTTTCCATGAGCTAATGACAATAGCTGAAAGGGCTCCGGCTAGTCCCTGGAACTGTTCTACTACACTGTGTAATCCAAATGGGAAAGGGCTTGCTAATTAGGTATTGCATGGTTACGAGCGAGTTAAAATAACAAAGAGTTTAATAAAATAAATCCATGTTGTGCGTGTTGCATACACTCTGTGATAACCGGTGTCAACGAGCTATTTATATCCAGCTGTTACACTGCTCCTTGATAGTATTCCCAATCAGTGCTAGTCACTAGCGCTAGCCGCTAACGTTAATTCATGGTAACCAGCAACAGTAAGGGGCAAACAAGTCTAACAGCTAACCAGCTAGCTGATGCTAATAGGCAAATTAGCCAAATAGCTAACGAGCAATGGTGTGCGTTTACAGTCCAACGTTTACAAACTATTTCTTCGCGTTTGTCATTTCTTCCTCGTTTTCTTATGAACGTCAAAGGCAAAGAATGAGGATGGTTGGAGCTCACAGCACTTACCTTATATAGCTTGATCTACAACATCTGTGATATGTTTGATGAGAGACTGCAACAAACAATAGCAGCACCAGGGGCAATTAGCCAACGTTATTTAGCCAAGTGTCGCCACTATAGAGTAGCACAACAGCTGCAGTGCCACCTGTATATCTTCTCTTATGTATCTACAACGGAACGGTCCACGTTTGATATAATGCTGTCATAAATGATAGACTTGAGAATAAAGAGGGAGTAATCGTTGCCGAAATGCACTGACTAGAGTGTGTGAGGGGCACTCAGCATGACAGCATCCTTCTTCATCTTTGGGTAAGAACAGTTGGGGGTTCTCAAAGTTCAACCGGTAAAATATCGTCACCCACTGGCCAAAACTGGGAACATCCGCAGAGAGACTGTTGGTGTGAGAGTCCTCTAGATGACTGTTCTGTAACAGCACTTGGCTATCATTCATCCATGTAAATCTGTGATACTGCCAGACTATATTTGGACTATGAAGAATAGTCCAGCCCAGAAGAATAGAATAGAATAGAATAGAATTCCTTTGGATTTGAGCAAGCTAGTGAATAGCCTATTACCTATATATTTTTTTTAAAATTAATTGTAAAACTATAATATAACCTAATATTACCTTACCTCTATATACTATATATGCTACCTCTATATACACCTCTACCAGAGACCTGGGAGTCCGAGGGTTCTGCGGAGTGTCTTATCTGTTCCTATGACTGCACTCTTCTGGACAGGGACGTCAGATGTTGTACCTGGAATCTGCTGGAGCCACTCTTCCAGTTCGGGGGTCACAGCCCCTGTCACCACTGACTTTCACCTTCCACAACTGTTCCAGCTGTTCCTTCAGCCCCTGGTACTTCAAGCAACTGGATAGCTATATATATATATATATATATATATATATATATATATATATAAATATAATAGTAAAAATGTTGTAGTAGTGGAAGCAGTAGTAATAGTGACAGAAATGTAGCCAGAAATGATGATGATGATTACTATTATTATATTTATTATATTTATTAATAATAATAATAATAATAATAATAATATTGTGTATCCTATTAAGAAATTGAGATGCTTCACGTTCACTACTCCGCTGCTGTTGAGGAAAGGGATTACAATTATGCCGGTGCGCTCTGTTTTAGGAAGAAACATAAATGTCACCGATGCGCAATGTCTTGTCGCGCCGCTGTCACAGCGTCACGCATTCGGTCTTCAAATGCAGCCCTCGAAGAATGCGATTCCGAGACGTCATCTCAGTGGTAGGAATAAGATGTAAGCCATCAATTTGTATGCCCTATCAGTCATCAGATACCCAGTTGAACAGCAAGCTGGCCCCAAGAGGAGAAAGATGCCACTGCTGTCAAACCACGAAAACTCCTCACAATGCACGAGGGGTTCCACCCAAAGTCCAGCACTCTGAGACTTCAGGAGCGATGCAAGGAGGGAGGCTGGGGATTAATGAATGTCAGAGTCACGAGTCCATGAATATAAGGAATCTGGCCTCCCGGAATTAACTGATAAGTGTCTCGGGTAGGAAGTTTCATTTATTCGGTAATTACATGCTTCATTTCTACAACAGCAGATTTCTAGAAAAATTTACTGTGGGTTTTAGGTGGCGCACCAGTGTCACTTTCATGAACTTAATAATTCCATTGTTATACCTACAGAATAATTTAAGAAACATACCTTTGACATGTGTTAAAGACCAATAAAGTTATCTCCCGTTGTTACCGTGGTTGGTGTTAAAACGTTTTGGTGGTTGTTAATTTCCAAATATAACAGGCACGGAAAGTGCAATGCATAAATATTACCACACGATGGCGCAGGTCTCAAAGAAAAGAAATTAAGCATTGCAACGTGATAGACACCCATGTCCTTTGGCAACAATCCACACTGTACAATAATTTTTACAAGTCATTCTGATTCATCTTCTCCCTTTTGTGAACTTTCTGGATAAACATTGTTAGTCCAGTTAAACATGAATGTGTCGCTGAATGAAATCTGCAGCGGTCGATAGCCACAGGATGTTTACATTCTGCAATGTATTCTTGGTAGTTTCTTTCTACCAATGATTTGTAATACATCTCCTTGGTAACAGCTGAATAATGGAGGCTGGTTCAGACAGGGCTCACACAAAATGAATTATGGCACCGACCCAGCTGGCAATCCCCCATAGTACCATACAACTGGTGAATAGACCATTATTTACCTTGGCACAGCTCAGTTTTAAAAAAAAGAAGAGCTTGCATAGGGCCTCTGGATTCTTTACCCCGGACAGAAATGTCGTCCCGGAGCACTCAGCTCATGTTTCTGCCTCTCGGTACTCAGATTACATCAAACACTTTACACAGACTGGAGCAGTTGTGGAGGAAGAGGCCCTTCTCTGCAAATACTCCAATTTTATCGACAGGAAAGTTATAAATCCTAAATGATTTGTGATTTTAATCCTGACTCACTTGATGGCAATCATTATGGGATAAAGGAATGATGTCAAAATGAAGATTTAAGCATTGAACCCTTAGGTCCCTATTTATTTTTAAATTAAACATCAAATGGATATGGGATTTGAAACATTAAAAGTAGGACATATAATTGATGCTCAGCACCTGAACACATGGATAAAAACAAGTCACAAAGAGTTTCAAATTATATTGTTTAATAGTTCTTTCTGCCAATGCTTACAACACAGGACCTTGTCAGATGTGATACATTGCACATAGAGTACTATCAACACAGCTCCAGGAAGAGCCGTACTTAAGTTACAGTAGTTCAAACACTCAGTAGAGGACCAAGACTCACTAAAACTCACAAGACACAAAAAACAAAACTTCAGTTACACGGACACAAATAGAGGGACAAACACTTGTCAGGAGCTAAAGCATAATTTGAGGGTGATCCAAGGTTGTACTAGGACATACGTTCTCCAGGCCAGACTACAGACTTGGACCTTGAATTTAAGCAGTGTTCTCTCTATCTTCTCTCCAGATGGGGCAGGCGACCTATCGTGGCATATATCTGTGGGGATTATTTATGAGCAATGAACACTGAAGCCCAAGCAGCAAGACATGCTCAGATGGGGTGCCTGAAGTTCTGGCCAGCGAAACGGGCCTTGTCGCCAAGTTCTTCTTCAATCCTGGAAGAAAACGATGAGAGTTTGTTTAATTGCATGGATCTGTAGCCTCAGCCTCTAAGGAGTGATGCACAAAACAACTAACACTGTTATTAAAGTGCAGAGTCAAGCTGTTACTTAGCCATCAGAGACACATATGGTTTTGGACTAGACTCACCTGAGCAGCTGGTTGTACTTGGCCAAGCGCTCAGATCGACAAGGTGCACCTGTCTTGATCTGGAAAATAAAATAAATGAGTTATGAGAACCAATCTGTAAAGTAAAAGTTATGCCTGAGGTAAGAGTGAGCTTTACAAAAATCTCAATTGAAACCATGACTTTCATTAACACACTGACTTTCATAATAAGAATGAAAAATGACCTGTCCAGTGCAGAGACCGACCACCAGGTCAGCAATGAAGGTGTCCTCTGTCTCTCCAGAGCGATGGCTGACCATCACACCCCAGCCATTGCTCTGAGCCATCTTGCAGCTAAAAAGAAAGAGACATACAAAAACTCTGTTATCCCACTTGTGCAAATATAAAATAGCTTATATATCAAATATAATCACGCTGCTCTGTTGTGGACACTCACGCCTGCAGAGACTCTGTGACAGAGCCAATCTGATTGACTTTGAGCAGCAGGCAGTTGCAAGACTTTTCAGCCACACCCTTGGAGATGCGTTTAGGGTTGGTGACTGTGAGGTCATCGCCCACCACCTGAATGCTGGTGCTGGCTGTGAAATTGGTCCATGCCTTCCAGTCATCCTGGTCAAAGGGGTCCTCAATGGACACCACTGTTAGGAAAGGAAGGAGAGAGCAATGTTACAGCAATAAATCCTACACATCAGCATTGTTGATGAAATCATTGGTCAAAATTAGTTATTAATAGAAACTTTTAATCTGCAATAACTGTATTATTCTGGCCACTCAGAGAGAATATGCACATATTGATCTGTTACTATATGGAATGTATTCACATGTTTGTTCATGTCAAGCTTCGTGCATCCCAGGTTAAGGGTGAGGGTTAGGGTTACCCTACCCTTACCCTAAATTAACATACTGTATATCTGACTTGATAGAAGTATCTCTGCTGCCTCAGAATTTGTGTGGTGTTTCCTTTGTCTTGGCTGCATGATAAAAAGATGTAATTTCTGAATGTGTGTGTGTGTGTGTGTGAACCGGAAGTAATTGCAATTTACGCATCTGCAAGGATGTGAAATGTATAGTTGTGTAAAATCAATGTAAAATATAATAAGTGTAGTGTAAAATCAAATAAGTGGACAAGACTGTAGTCTAGTATTATGATTCTGCTGTTCATACTTTGCCCTTTTCTTGTTCTATTCAATGAATTTCTATAATGTAAGAGTTATACAATTGTAAAGAAAAGAATGTGTTATAGTATGTTTAAAAAACCCACCGGGGTAATCTTTGACAAAGCTCCTATAGAGGTCAGCCAGCTTGTCAGCAGAGATGTAGCGACTGGGGTCATCAGGAGACTTGAAGTCTAAGTCGTACTTGCCACCCTTGTAGAACTCAGATGCAGCAACATCCATGCCAATAACGATCTTATCGGTATAGCCAGCCTTGGCGATGGCATTCTTCAGCAGCTCCAGAGCTGGGACAAACACAACACACTGAGTGAAAATTTGACTGGAGATGTTGCTTATAAAATCAAACAGTCTACTGGGGAATTTGCCTAATCAGCAGCTTCACTTGACACTGGAGTCAGAGGCTGGCAGTCAAAGCATTCTGCACTCAGTTGAGGCCTTAATTTAGAAACCATATGTCAGCCTTAGAGTGACATGATCAGTAAAGTTCTTCCCTGAGGGATCTAAGAATGTAACGCTTTAAGACTCCCTAGTGACTATTAGGGCACACAGTAACAACTTTCGATGATAATCCCTTGTAAAATACAATAAAATATAAAGTAATTTATTTAGCTAGATCCCAACCCTGTTGGCTTGTAAAGAAACTCTTATTGTTAAACTATGCTTACTGCTCTGATTTGATGTTTTGGTTACCTTCCTTGTTCTCCAGGATGTTGGGGGCAAAGCCTCCCTCATCTCCTACATTAGTGGCATCCTTGCCATATTTCTCCTTGATGACATTCTTCAGGTTGTGGTAGACCTCAGCACCAATACGCATGGCCTCCTTGAAGCTGCTGGCTCCTACAGGCAGGATCATGAACTCCTGCATGGCCAACTTGTTGCCTGCGTGGGAGCCGCCATTGATAACGTTGAAAGCCTGAAAGAAGGCAGGGAGGATGTGCTTTTATCCTAATGAGATCATGACTGAATGATGATTAATCTCTGATGAAGCACTAAAATGGCACATGTGTGTTAGGCCTACGACCGTGTCTCCATAAAGCCTATGATAAATGATGCTCACAGGAACAGGGAGGATAACTTCAGGGTTGCCAGCCAGGTCAGCAATATGGCGGTAGAGGGGAACGCCCTTCTCTGCTGCACCAGCCTTGCACACAGCCAGGGAGACGCCCAGGATGGCATTAGCACCAAACTTAGCTGAGGAGGGGTAGATAAAAACAATTCAGAGAAGTCCTGATGAAATATTTCTGTCTTCTGACATTGTAATCTTCATTGAGTATTTTCTGGGCTAATAAGGCAAAAATCAATAATGCATAACCTTGAAATAAATAGTCACTCACTGACTATTTGGTATATAAAAGATACTCAGTAGTTCATTTTATTTAATCACAACAGCCAGTTGTGATTTCTGATCAAAAATATACATAAAATAACCAGAAAGGACTCTTGGTCATCGCTGCAAATTAAACACCCGACAAAACAAGAGGCTTTAATTTAATCTCACATAACTCTGAACAGACATTGATCCTGATACTGTGAAGCCACTCATAGTACATAAGGTAGCATCTTACACTTGTTTTCTGTGCCATCCATATCCAGCATCAGCTTGTCAATCTTGGCCTGATCCACAACGTTCACATCCTGGTTTAGACATGAAATGATATGTTGTTACACTGTACATTTTTAAGTTGTTAGTCGACAAGAACACACCCCAATAACATTAGGATAATCACAGCATCTCAAAATGACACCACTAAAACTCTGCTGATGAGATATATAATGTTAATAAGTTTACAGGAAACAACATTTTTATAAAATTCCAATGTAATAAACACAAAAAAGCAGCAATAAACAACTACTCAATATTTTATGCAATGCCTTACCATTTTGTATTACAATTGTATAGTTAGCCATTCAGAAACGCTCACTATTGCTGCCAATGTTTGGAATATTCTTGTGCAGCCATTTTCTATTGAATTTTCAAGAAGCATAAATCATGACTCCAAGAAACTGATTAATTAATTAATTTGACACTAGCACACAGTAGTATTAGTCAAACAATAAATGGTCCTACCTTGCCAACCAATGCAGGTGCAATAGTTTTATTGATATTCTCAACTGCTTTTGAGACACCTGCAAGGGACAAGCAGACCATGACTGACCCAG
The DNA here is from genome assembly GCA_037577475.1 of Chaunax sp. Z400. NCBI lineage: Eukaryota > Metazoa > Chordata > Actinopteri > Lophiiformes > Chaunacidae > Chaunax > Chaunax sp. Z400. Next base: position 15,704,120 of record CM075195.1, on the reverse strand, counting down.
ACAGAAGACCATGCAGAGCAGACGAAACAGATGACCACAGATCACCTGGTCCAATCTAATGTGTACGCGTGCATATGGATACTGCATGAACTTTATAGTACGGATAAATATTATTTAGCTATCTATGATTGTGATTTTCTTTTTGGATCTGTGAGCATCTGTTAGTGCCTGTCAAGGTTAGTTTCCAAAGTCCCATTCTTCATGCTGCGGTGAAAACTGCTATGTCAGACTCATCCTTTTATTCCACACTTTATTTACCTGGTTACACAATGCAGGGGCCAAGAATTCATTTACATATTTAACTGCTCTTTTGACTCCTAACAGGAGGAAAAAAAGAGGCATCGGAAATGAGTAGTAGTGTTGAAATGACATGAAAGGTAGCAAGAGGAAAGAGGAAATCAGCAAGTACAGACGTCAAGGAGGATGCCTTACCTTTGCCCATGTAGCGTGTTTTGTCATTATCACGGAGCTCCAAAGCCTCATAGATGCCTGTGGAAGCACCGCTGGGCACTGCAGCTCTAAAGAGACCTTGGAGACACAGAGGTTTTGCAACCGTCACTTCCTAAAGTGCTGTGTCATGAAATACCAATTTACCATATCAGTCATTACCTTTAAGATAAAAATCTCAGATTACTGTGTGATATTTATAAAACACAGAATCAGCATACATAAACATGTCTGAGAGAGCTTTTGAGTTCAGGAGGGGCAGCTTGGTATTCAAACAGCAGGTACAAGGCCCTTGGTGTGATATCCAGTCAGCTATTGACATCTTCTGCCACAGTGAGGTACATTGTTATTCTGTCCAGAGAGACAAGTAAAGGAGGAAGTTGCCATGGCTGTGCGGCAGAAGGCTGTGATGTAACAGGGAAAGACAGACAGTCAACTGAGCATGTGCAGTGCCTCTGTGGAGGCCAAGCCACACCCACAAATAAGAGGATGGCCATTTTGGATTCATTCAACTGAAGACAAATTGGGGATGAATGCATTCAGTTTGCTCAGTGGACCGGGAGGGTTAGCGTGAGTCTGAGGGGATTGAAGGCTGAAGAAAGGAGGACAGCATCACTGTCTAGGCCATGGGTTCAGGCTCAACAAATCATCTGCATCAAGACATCACCTGGCTGCAGCTGAGGAATGCTGACAGCAGTCCGTCACGCTTTAAACTAAAATGCAGTGCAATCACATAACTGAAATAACATTGTGATTATTTTTGTCAGATATTGTAATTTTAGTGGGAATGGTACCTTTTGCATTTCATTTTCACAGACAAATTATAAAAATGATGAGGTGATTTTTGCAGAGGCTTTACCATATAATTTGTAGGCTAAGGCATCTCTGCAGCGTCGCAATGCTTAATTTTAAAATGGTATGTTAAATCACATTTTACATTCAACTAAATATTTAAGCTCCAGCTATTTGAATACCGCACTTGGACATGTTGCGATTATTCATATTTAGATTAATTGTTCAGCTCAAATCAGTGTAAACATTTACTGACTATAATCAGATGGTCTTCAGGGAGACTATTTTGTGCTAATAACCTGACCATGCAGAGGATATAACAGTAACACAGAGTGTAAATGTGTCTCTAGATTACCAAAGCTATTGAAATTACATCATTCTGACAACAGGCATCGGATGTTTTCTACTGTGCCTGTGACCGAGAGGCTGGATGGTTACATAACACAGCAAAACACATTGCAGTACCTATGACAGACATACTCTGTGTGCAGCACACTCACTGCAGTCTATGCTGTTAATGTTGCCAAAACAGGCCTGGCAGACATAAAAGGGAATCTTATTAAATAAGAATAAGGGTGATATTTACTGACAACTGGAACAACCATCCCAAACTAATGAAGGGATGAAAGGGCTGCAGGACAGAGTCGTCGATTTCAAGCTAATGCATTGAAGGCAGTGTATCCCATTCTGCTCACTTCCATGTCAATGGCCATTCAGGTTGCTTCATTAACATTCTCTGGACATTTCATTGGGTTGAGCTATTCCTTTGTCTCAGCTTTTGGAACAAAATGGAACGACCTCAATCACAGTCTGGCCATTAGTTAATTGAATACATTGATCTCAACCTTAGGCAGACATTGCAAACATTGCAGGGTTTAGTTAGTGCCCAGCCACATCATTATGTAATCTGGTATACAATCAGGTCTGAAAAGCATCCTACCTTTATGTCACTGTAAAATCTAATAAGTTGAGTTACTTAAAAAATAGTATGCTTATGCTAATATTACTGCTTTAGATAAATTAAGAAAAGTTAACTTGAGATTTTGAGTGTGCGATACTCAGACCAACTTGTTCATTTTGTGTGAGTAATGCTTAAGTTAGCCTGCTTTTACTGTTAGTGTGACAAACTATCAATACCCTAAAATGTATTGTAGCACGCTGAAATTTGTTATTGCACCAATTTGATAAGATGCTTTGCATCTTACTCTGGGGTGCTTCTTATTACATCACACTACTTTATTTTATCATCCTCTTGCATCACCCAGGCGGGACGTCACTAACCGTGTGAAAGACTGAACTCATGATGCGATGGTGTTGTATAACTAATCATTTTCTATTGAAATATTTCTAAAGAGCTAATTACTGCTTAACTGATAATTATTCAGAACACATTTAAACACAGGTTACTTGGGTTTATGGCCTCAAACTCATTGTCTCAAGGTATGCTGGGAAACTCCACCCGCCTGTCCCCAACACACTACAGTATCTATTAACCCATTGTGAAAAACCACAGTGATCCCCTAAAAACAATACATTGAGAACACTTCTTGGTTGATTCAACTGTCATTAAACATTTATTTTCATAAGGGCAAAAATGTTACCCAACATGCAATAGGACAGCTGCAGAACAATAAACAAGTACATGTAAATCTATTCTGGTGTGTGCTATTGCCACAACTGTTAAGAACATTCCATGTAACAGATCTGAATTTGAATTAAAGATTTTAGAAGCTGGGACAGCAAATACCTGAGTAGAGTTTTACAAAACAAAAGTAGCATTTATCCAACTTTTCTCACTTAACAAAAGGGCTGTTTCCCATGAAAAGTAGTGGAGGACAAGTAGAAAGTGGTATGAACAGAAAACAGGCTATTCAAGTAAAGTAGATCTAATTTGTGGGGTACTTAAGTATACGAGTAATATACATAATTACACTGTGGGATGTAACTAAGAACTGAAAAAAGCAAAAGTTCTCACTACTTGGTTTTGTTTAAATGAACCAAACTCAATTAAACTGAGTTTGACAGTTTTCTTGATGCCAAAGTAACTAAAATAAAATGAGTGTTTTTAACAAGTTGATAACAACTGAGTTAAGTCAACTCAGTATTTCTAATTAAATTCAATCCATTTTCAATCCATTCAATACATTTTACAGTGCATTATCAAGGATTCAACTCATCTCACAAGTTTGCTAGAGGTACCTACTGTATGAGCTATTCATGTTCCCAGACAGGAATCACTACAGTAGTAGTAGAGTGCCGTAGAGGCAGTGTGACATTTACACAAGCTATTTTCATATGTCCACCATTTGATCTGATCCACTCTGGGCCCGGAGCTCGCAACAGCGTAGGGAACAGGGTCGACCAACCTAATCCACAATTTGACTAGATTCCACTATCTACTCTCATAATCTCATTGGAGAGGACACAACAGATACATGGAACTTTCCTTCCAATGGTATGTTCTTACCGCATCTTTAAACACACTGCATAATAATGGCATGCTTCAAGTTTAAGATATGCTCATGCTATTCCCTGCTAAATAATACACAAAGGCTTAAGAAGGATTAAAGTTTCATTTGTAACTATGCAGTACATGAAGTTATATATATATATATATATTAGCCATACAGTACCTTTCTTGGTATACAGGTCAACCTCCACTGTGGGGTTGCCACGGGAGTCAAAGATCTCACGAGCGTGGATTTTCAGGATGGACATGGTTCTGGATCTGCAGATGAAACGACAGGGAGGACAAATTAGTATAGTGATGATGATCTACAGGCTGCACAGACCAGCTACCCGTCACTGTTACCTACTGAAGTAACTGGCTGATGCACGATGGCAGCGATATTAGTCTCAGAAAGAAAAAAGGTGTGGCTTATGCAGCAAAAACAAAAAAAAACATTCAAAGCCCATTCAGGTTACTTAATATGATAGATTACAAAACAGCATTGCAAAAATACTAACAAAACTGAGTTGAGAGCACTACTGTTAAGAGTTAAGTAAGAACTCACAAGGTTAAGAAAGAACAACAATGTCACGATAAGTAACAATCACTGGCACAATCTTCTGATATGGTCAAAGGCCTGAGTAGGGGTCTAATCTCACTAAGCCTTTGTTATCTCCCCCCAAATTCCAGAAGTGGAGGAAAGAGCAGTTATAAAGCCAGACAGTCCAGCCATGGCTGCAGCTGCACTATTGATTCTTATTTGTTTTACACAACTTGCCCTGAATTCCAGTACTAACCTGCTCATCTACCCACTCTGAATGCATGAATGAACTTGAAGTGCAGTGTATAAAAGTTGAGCTAAAGTGCACTTGCAGCAGAACCAATGGAAAATCCTTTGTCCTTATTAGTCTGTGTGGAAACTTGCCAGTGGCAATAGGCAATAGATAAAATGACCCGAACACACACAGGTCCTTTTCTTTAACTAAACTGAAATATTTACAGTGTACTGGGGCTGGGAATTGAACTTCAGTACTTTTTTTCAAACCTACCCAAATGTGTTCCTACTCTAAACATTAAAAAAAAACTCTCAAGATGGCAAAGTTGGTCCTGAATGTCTGGTCAGATTTTGTTATCTTGTTTCGTTGTTCTTTGGTCAGATGGTTCCTGGTTAAATGTTATAAATACCAAATTAAGCCTGCTTGACAACAGATGATGTTTACTTATTTGTCAAAATTAAAACATTTTTTTTATAGAAAACGTGTTTATATTTCTCAAAGTATTGCAAAGAGAGTGCAACCAAAACTCAGACATTAGGCCCTATTTAATTGTTAATCGACTCAGCAGCAGATAAAAACAAAAATAAAAAAAATAAATATGAAACAAGTCGTCTCAGCCGTTCCCTATAGTGCATGGGTTATTTTTCAAGAAAAAAAAACAAACCCTCAACCATCCAGCAATTGTTAGGATACATAACCTAATGCTCATCTTCAGAGAGGCTTTGAGCTGTTGGTCTCTTTTTGAAGATAGATTCATAAAAAAAAATAAAAAAAAGCAACTGGAAAATTAATAGAAAATGAAAACAATTGTTAGTTGCAGCCCAAACATATATAATATATTAACAATATTCTGTCTTGGACTACAGTACATTTCTATTCCTTCACTCTTTTCCTCCTCGCTGCCAGTTCATTGCAAACTTATGATGGCAACACAAAATGGAACCCGCAGACAAATAAATACTGAGGGACCGATACATGATGTGTGTCTGTGTGTGTGTTCATTTGAATGATCCTCAATTGGGCTGAGTTGGAAGCCTCCGAGGAAGCCATATATATGTGTCACTTACAGACCCCATAATCACTCATTTTAACAATGCCTTTAAGACAGCAGTAATAAACTTACAAGCTTACAAACTACGTGGCTTGTCTAAGTATCTTCAGGAGGTCTGCGCAGTACAGAAACGAGAGACCATCCAAAGAAGGGACAGTGTAGCTCGTGTCATCTTGCAGCATACAGTAATTTTCCTAAAAGCGGTGGACACACCCCCCATGTCGGCTGCAAGCAACCGGTAGCTCACTCACTGCCTGGACCTACAGTATATGTGTAGCGGGTGACAGTTGTCTGGCGCACCATCTTTAAATCATCTGTACAACAACAAAAAACACTAGATAGTGGTTCTTAAATCAAATGGAAAGGACTGCTAGAAGTTGGGCTTGCAACTTGACGCCCTTTCCTCCCCCCTAAATGGAGTGACAAATGGCCAGCTGACGGCCTGGTTTAAAAATAGGTGGTGGGCTACTCGAAGACACAAAACGTGACCTGAGGAGCTAAATTACATTCATATAAAAATACTAACGCAAGGACAAGACTTTAGAGGTTATCGTCGAGGATGCAGAACACCGTGTACACATTAACAAAAGAGAACAGTCGTTTATATAACACATGCTGTCTTATATCATATATATTAGGCTCTTTAAATATTTCATAGCTGCTGTTCTATCCAAAAAATTGCGCATAAGAAGCAGAAATAGCGACGTCCAAGTTACCTTTCCGGCCTAACTGTGTGCAAGGAAGATGCTGTCTCTCGTGCGGGGAAGGCAGAGAAGGCGCTCGTGACGCTTCGGGCTCGATGATAAGCGGATGGAACCAGGAAGGAGCGCGGCAACGGAGCAACGCCATTGGCTGGTTCTGACTCACGAGGCAGACGAAGAGGGAACCACTCACGTTAACCATCAAGTCATACTGACTCTACATCCCATATGAGGACGACAGGGTCGGTGGATTCTCTGAATCCGAGCAAAAGCATGAGCTTCAATCAACACAATATACAGACAGAGAGAGAGACTGTGAGAAAGTTTCTGTCGGGCGAATTATGGGAAATGCAGGATTATTTTCGTGTGAGGATGAACGAGGTAGAGCGTGAAAGGATGACGCATTATGAGTACGTGCGGAGAAGCAGGCAGGAATCTCAGATGCGGTGGTTCGTTGTTGGTCACATGTTATTTGTGGTCACGTTTTTTGGCACCGACTTCTCTTTCCCCATTACGAATTTTAGAACATTTCTGACAATGAAGATGTGTTGGTTTATTCTACGGAACCATGGTGTTAAAGATTTTGGTCTAAAAGAATAGAACAGTTCTTAAATAAATAGAACCATTACCCATTGCATTTTAATAATTACATTCAATATACAGGGCTTTTTAGGAGCTGCTTCACGTAATATATTCTGTAGTTATTTAAATTAACAAGTTTATTTGTAACTTTTTCTTTGTTTTTAACTTCACTTTTCAGTGTTTACCTACATCTAGACGTCAATTGGCCTGAAAATAACCAAGTCAGTACTCGCTGGTAAGGTTATAAGATACTACTGGGTTAATTACATGTAAAACATTTTTCCATGATACCAGTTACACGGTTTAGCACTATTTATTTGTTTGTGTTTAACTTAAGTTAAACAATTTCTCGTATGAAAATGAAAATGCAGAACTACTTGGATTCGCATGAGGATTTGCAGAATTAAATATTTTGTAGATATATATATATTGAAATTCAGGTCGAGATTACACTTAAAAATCACAACATTAGAATCATAACAGGACATGGACTTCATGCAGCTGCACAGTGCAATGAGTGCAGCAGCTACGTATGGCAGCAGCATCCATGGTAGAACAGATCCTCTGGAGCTGCAGTGTAATGAGAGCTTGCTGCAGTGACCTTGAGACTCTGAAGTCCAACTGCGCCATCTGCTGTTTAAACACTTTGATTAAAATGTCACTGCAACAAGTGCCTCCAGTAGACATGCACAGTTTTAGAAGGAGCTAATAAATAACATGAGGAAAGATGAATTTATTGAATTTAGCATATTTATTCAATTATTTCTGAAACTCTTAGTGAACAACCTCAAAAGCCCTTCTCCATTATTTTGTAGCGATTACTTCCACAATTAATCAGTAAATAAAGGAGCTGGGAGTTAAAGCATATTGACATCAATATAAAAATGCCACCAATATTATGTAGTTTATTCTGTATTTAGAAGATTTGTGATGATGGCCTTTCAGTCCGTCAAATACCACAGATGATGAAAATACAAATATCACCACTACTACTACTGGTGATAATTATAATATAAAATATAACCCCCCAAAATGTATAAACAAAAGAGCAACCTCAGGTCATCTGCGTCAACTGACGTAACAATTTCACTTGATACCATTCAACACATGCAGACAAGTGAATCAGCTCTGAATGTGTTCTCGTTTCTCTTCATAAAATGAAGACCGTGTTCAAATCTGGCATTACTAAGTTTTTTTATGTTCATGCAATGACCTCTATGGAGGCCTTCCTGATTATGATCAGCGTTTAAATGCTCCTCAATGTTATGTTTACAAAAAGACTTATACTTATTAAGGACAGTCACAATATTAGACATGGCACATAGATCATTTCCTCATTATTCATATCAAAACACACCAGGGCATCCCTAGGCGGGGATTTCTCAGCTCCTCCTTCGCTAGATTTGCCTTGTTCAGCTTCCATGTATTACAATTATAACCAGGAACTTCCATTTCAGGAGTATTCTCCAAATTCAAAGAGATGACAATTGTTATTTGATCAGAGGTAGCCATACCATAGTTTATCTCTATGTGATTTAGAGAAGCATGAGCATCTGCTGAATAATGATCAAGCCCAGAGGTTGTATCGCAAGCCTCACTGATATAAGAAAAATTATTAAAAGGCATTACTAGATAAAATAAGATCATTGTCAATACAGAAATGCAACAAGTGTTTTGCAAATACAAAATTACTATCTGATAAGTCAATAGTAAAATCTCCATTAACACAAGTCAAACCACTGACATGAAGAAATGCTAATCTGTATAGAAATGTATCCCAAGACTGAGAGTCATAAGGTGTAGAGATATTTCTGATTGTTTGAAAAATAATATGTGTTTCATAATAAAACAATACTGACATGGAGCAGAGAACAGATGTAGAATCCACAAACAGTAACTACAGAAATAATGACCCATATGTGAACTTAGAAACATAAATAATAACATGAAAATAAGGTACCATAACATCAAAAATACATAAGTGCATTAAAATAAAAAACAGCTGACAGTGAAAGGTGATGTAACTGTATCGTCAACAACTTATTTGGGCTACCACCTCTAAACAGTTACAACCCTGATTCAAGAAAACCGGGGATGCTCTGTAAAACATATAAAACAGAATGTGATACGTTCCTAATCCTTTTCAACATTCAGTTCAATTGAAAAAGACAATATATCTAAAGTTGTACGTCATCAATTTCATTGATTTTTGTAAATATATGCTTATTCTGAATTTTATAATAGCAACACGTCGCAAAGGTTTGTGTCCAAAAACACCTGATTGGATCATTCCACAGGTAAAGAGCTTCATTGGTAAAAGGCGTTAGTATCAAGATTGAGTATGAACACAGAATTCCACTTTCAAAATGTCAACAATTAGTGTCCCCTCTTCCCAAACACTCACTGAGGGTTGTTAATAGAAAAGGTGATGTAACACAATGGTAAACATGCCCCTGTTACAATTTTGTTTGTTTTTTGATTTTTGGAGTTGGGATTGTAGAAGAGGACATTAGAAATATAATAATGAGTCTTGTATATCATGTAGAATGAATCTTTTCACCAGTATGTCTTTGTATATGTGTGTGCAGTTGTTTATAGTGTGACATGTGTGTGGTTACTGTACGTGTAAACTCAAATATTCACTGTAGAAGCCCATAGATATTCTATCTTTTCTACTTTTGTAATTTGACATATGTTTGATGTTTTCTGTTAAATTGATATATTTTACACAAAAATATCACTTATTATACAGTATTATATTAGTATTAGCACATCCAGCAATCCCTCTAAAATATCCTCCCATTTCAAAGTTGAACAGATCAAATTAGTATTTTCATGACTGGTGGATGCTAATAGTCATAGGGGAGTCATATGGTCTAAATCAACATGTTTACTACATTGCCATCACAAATAATCCAAATTGGCTCATTGAAAAATAAGTTCTTGGCTTTTTTCCCAACAGAGTGCTGAGAGAAACTAAAAAAAAAGACTTTTAGTCTAACAAATTATCATCTGAAGTAAAACTTAGGATGCCGTACAGACTTTGAGCAGGAACCTGGTTTTAAATTTTACTCTGTATTTGAGGAGCTGCACTCAAGAAAAATCTAGCTTGATTAACTTTCTACTGACAGTCTAGTTCTTAAATCTTTTTTTTTTTCAATCACAAGCCTAACAAGAATGAAACTGAATCATAGATTTAAGCTCACCACATGCAGCCTTTAAATTACTACGCTTGCCCTTGGTTGGTGCAATTACACTATTTGAGTCCCCAATACCTTAAGAACTATCATTGTTCTCAGTTCAAAGATAAACCTAGTAATTTACTGAGGAAGAAGACAGCTTTGGGTAATTTCTAAATGCTGGTGCAAGATGAGAGCAGGGGGTATCAAAACTGTGACTTCCTTTGAACGCTTTCCTGAAGCTTTACCCATTAAAGGTCAGTTGTGTTTTCATCACCTGTGCTTATTTAAAGCCCTTTTTTTTATCAGCTTTGTAGTGTTGATAGCCAAACACAGAAACGAGTTGTATCAATCAAGTGCAGGCAGCAGAAAGGCTATAACTCCAGTCCAGAGAGGGAGGATGTGAGGCAAACAAAGAGAGTCTTAAATCAAGGTGAGTCATTTGATCACTTTGTAATTCAATCAATTCTTTGTGCACAAACTCTAGAGATTCACACATCTCTCTCAATAAATTAAATCCTTTTTTAAAAATTATTTTACTCTAGGCTTAAAATTTAAACCAAATTATAATATGTCAAATATAGCCCTAATACAACTTTTATTGTGAAATGAAGATAACACCTACAAGATAAACTGATTTGCTTTCCTGCAGAGAGAAGAATCTTTCCCCATTCAAGTCTGTATATTAATGTGAAGGAAAAGGATGCAAGTTAGCTTAGCTTAGCACAAAGACAGGAAACAGGGGGAAACAACTAGCCTGACTGTGTCAAAAGTAAAACCAAATGTTCCCACCAGCACCTGTAAGGCTCATTCATCATCAGAATTTCTCTTGTTTGCTTGATCATGACCAAGATTTGGTTCTTCACATGAAATACATTTTCCTTTTTTTTTTCTGAGAGCCTTAAGGACATTTGCTCCTGCTGGGAAAAACTCACTCACCCAAAGCTTTTAGACCTCAGGCATTTGAGGATCAGGTGTTAGACATGTTGCAACCCGGATGTATCACACATGTAATTGGATCATATAATAATATCCTGCTATTTGCAATAATTTGCTCTCATGTCTTTTTAATTGCGGCTGTGTTTTTATCAGACAACCAAAAAAGTGAATGAATGTGCCTCTACCATAATTTTCTGTGATAAAAGCTGTTACTTTTCCCTTCATGTTAGGGAGTCATCAACAGTGATGAGGTAAGACAGTCAAATTGAGATTTTGAAATATGTTATGTAATGAGGGATGCGACACAGAAAGGAAAGAATATACAGAAAAAAAAGTGGCTCATTTTGTTCTCATTCCAAAGTAAAAGTCTGAGACTCCACCTGTTGTCCTTAAGAGAGAATGAATTACTTATTGGCCCCTTACCAGTCGTATGTTCAGTGAAGCAGTTTTCCTCTCTTTGCTGCTGGGAATAGCTCTGGGCGTTTTCAGCAGAGGTTGGAACACCTCCCTTCACTTGAAATTTATATAGAGAGAAAATCTGTGAGATGTCAGTGTCCTGCGTGAAGGAACAGAGAGACGCAACGATGGAGCTTTTCTCTGTACTCGTCTCCGCTTATTTGGTCTGTGCTGTGTTTGCTGATATTCATCATGACAGAATACATTGGACATACGCAGGTATGATTTTTATTTATTTATTTAAGAAATAAGTATAGTTTTAAAAATATCAACTGCTATGTCTAGTTTTTGACAGAACTTACACTACCAGTCAAAAATTTGGACACAGTTTCCCATTCAAGTGGATGGGTAACTGTCCAAACTATTGACTGGTACTATACATGTTTCAGAGGTGTTGATGCGTAAAAGGTGCGTGGCAGCTCACCCAAATTCGTTTTGGTGTAAAACAAAACGCAACAAATAAAATGCACTTTTCCCACGTTTGTTTTTGTGTTGTGCTACTATCATTATTTCACACTGACCCGAGGCATTTTGTGTCCAGCTGTCCCGGGTAGCTCGCGCTGCATCGACCAAATACCTCTGTTAATCATGTCAGACTATATCTTCACAGCCAGAGTTTGTGAAGACAGTCACTGAAACAAATTATTAGGTGTATAGGCGTCAGTAGAAAAATCAGTTGGGAGTGGATACTACTGGGAAACATACATCAGCTGCAATAACATCCACTTGATCAACCCAGTGCGCGCCAGTATAACCAGCAACATGTTTTGATACCGCACAAATACCTGCAGCAGTCTGAACAGGATCACTCCCTTTAATTTATCCCAGTCACCTAGTGTTTGACTTTTACAATGTGATAAGTTTTTGGTCCCTGGCTTTCTTCATACAGAGGGAGGTTTGGACCAGACGCAATGGGCAACCAAGTACCGCGAATGTGGCGGTAAGAAGCAGTCCCCAATTGACATCAAGCGGCGCAACGTGAAGTACAACCCAGACATGTTACAGCTGGATCTGAGCGGTTATGACGCTCAGGAAGGGAGTTTTCACATGTCCAACAACGGGCACACGGGTAAGAGAATCCAGCATGAGGATAAAAATGACTCTGTTAAAGGACCATAGCACTGTTTTTGATGCTCTAATTCCTAAAAGAGTAACAAAACTTTAGAAACTGCTGACCTGCATTTCAACGTGACCAATATTACACTTAAAAAAACATATTTCTTACAATTTCTCAATTTGTACCAAATCAAAACTTTCTCGAGTTGTGCAATTGATTACATCAGGTGTGCACAGTTTTCCCAATGTGCCAATGTCGTTGCATTGAGTTCAGTCAATGATCCAAGTTTCATAAGAGTCAGAGCAGAATGTGTGTTCACTGAGGTTGATTTGCACAACTCAAACAAACTCAAACTCAAGCAAGTCTCACGAGTCTGTTGTTTAATTTTTAATATAAATCAATGAAAGGCAATGAGAACTTCAATATCTGTACATCTTTATGTTTCAATCAGTTCAAATTAGCCTACCCCCAACTATGGCCATCATCAATGGCCTCCCAGGAAAATACACAGCTGTCCAGATGCACCTGCACTGGGGCGGCTGGGACCTGGAGGCCAGCGGATCAGAGCACACCATAGATGGCATCCGCTACATGGCAGAGGTAGGAACTAACAACACTTCACAAGTTGTGCACCAGTGAGGACGAGCATTTAATGTACAATGCAAATGATATTAAAGCTTGTAACCTGTGCATCTCTTTAACACTGCATTTGTACATTACACTGCCACACTTGATTCCCACAGTCGAGAAGACAGAATTATGAAAAAGGTGTGACATGACTTACACTGTTGATCTAACATGTCATGCTTTGATTGTGTCACTAAGAAAGCAGACCTGCCAACAACCTTTCATCTGAAAGCTGAATATTTTCTGAATATTTTCCCACTAATGTCACCTATAAGCCAGCTTCAAATTTCCTGTTCATTACTTTGCTATTTGAACTGATTTTAAAGTAATTTTATATTGTTTGATGATCTGTTGTTAAGTAGAGAGATTTCCATTTGAAAAGCAAGTCACTGGGCAGATTTCGGCACCTGATCTGTTCTGTATTTCTGCCTTGTCTTTCAGCTCCATATTGTCCATTACAATTCTGACAAGTACAAAAGCATTAGTGAGGCCAAAGATAAACCAGACGGGCTCGCAGTGCTCGCCTTTTTCTATGACGTACGTAAGCCACACACACTTTTGTTACCTTTATTCCATGTTCTGCTTTTTCCAACCAGCAGGTTGGTCAACATCTACACCGGATGCCATTACAGTTTGTGATGTCGGATAAGTTCTGCAAAAGGAAATTTACAAAAGAAAAAAAAGGCCTTTGCAATGAAAGATTATTATTTCCCAAAATACCAGTGCATTTTGAAGTTTATTTTGTTGCTCATCATCCTGCTCTATTCCAAAAGCTTTATTGAGAGCTCTTTTGTATGCTCTCATACTGAATGACTGCTTGTTTTTTGCAGGCACAATATCAGCACAGAATGTCTGAGAGTCTTTGGACAAACTTATTAAGTAACAAATAATTCACTGACTACCAGTTTAAAGGATAATTTACATATATTACACTTTTTATTTTCATAGTTAAGCATAGTTTATCAAGTTAATTTATACCAGGGACCATGCACAAATACATTCGTCTCACAGAAGAGATAAGGCACTTTGCACCAGATTTAGCGACGAGCTAATTTCCATCTGGAGTCCCTGGGCAGGTGAATAACAGCAAACATACACAAACAAAACACTATAACACGTTACATAAGAGGAATAAAATGTAAAATTATTACCCAATGTATCATTTAAAAACATCATCATAGTTTATCGACTGAAATTCTGGTTCAACTTTGAACTTTTGTATCTGATACACTGTTTCATTAGTCTGGCTAAACCTTTGTGAACAAACTGTCTGATCTTTCTGGCCTTATGGCTCATATTTAATAGCAAGATAAGGCATTTGGCCCTGGTAGAAAAAATGCTCTGCATCTTAAATCCAGTAGAGGGTAATAAAGTTCAATATAGACAAAACGTGGCCTTTTAGAAATATGATGACTCGTATTACAATCAATATTCATGGGTACCAGTAATCCTCAGGGGTATTCTGTAAATTGCTCTGTACTTGCCAAGATCTGAAATCTTAGATCTGGAAACATGACAGTAATTATCTTGTTTTAGTCGTCATCTAGCACTTATTTCATTAAGATTTCTTGTCAAGTAAAATTTTCTTGCTGAGACTATTAAGCCATTTTCAGTGTTTACTTGTCATATTTAGCTACTCTTTTTTGCAGTGTCGCACACAAATGTAGTTGCTCAAACCTCTTACAGAAAAGTCTTTATGTAGTGTTTGAGGACTGCAGTTTCATGGGAGAATTGGTAACTTATTATACGAAAGAGTTTTTTCTACATGCAAATTAAAATTTGACTCAAGTAAAATATTCTTCCTTGTGAACATTATTAACTATGTTTTTGATGGTAAGCTGCTGCACCATGATTTTATTTTGGTGTAAGCATTGGGTATTTGTCCATGATAATAAAAGCTTTTCTGGTTTTCACAGATGTATGTTTCGTGAAGTATTTGCAGTTCAGACGTACATAATAAATACACAGCTGAGATGAGACTAAATGTGGTTCCACTTGCAGATTTGCACATCATAGAAGAGTGGACTACTGGCCTTGGATTGGGGTCTACTATCTCTTCGTTCTATCTATTCGTCACTATTCTCATTGCTCTTGCAATTAAAAAAAACAGCTTCTCTAAAGCATTAAGTTGGCAGATCTGATGTTAGCAGCATTGTCAAGTTTATTTATGTGAATAAACATTCACTCTCATGGTTTCAAAAGGGTTTCACCCTCACATGTATCAACACAAGAAACAAAGTGACACCATTCAGTCTAAAAAAAACAAAAATGTCAAAGCTGAGCTCAACATTCAAATGAATGATGATCTTGTGTTTTTACTGAACCTTTAAGCTTTAAATTTCAGCTTTGGTTTACTTTCAGGATGGACATTTTGAGAACACCTACTACAGTGATTTCATCTCCAACCTGGACAAAATCAAGTATGTAGGTGAGTTACTGCATATAGAAATAAACTCTCACTCTTGACCCGAGTGTTTGAGCGCTAACTTGATTTTAATGTGATTCTGACAGGTCAATCCATGGACATATCAAAGATCAATGTACGCTCCATGCTCCCCGAGAACCTCAACAATTTCTACAGGTACGAGGGTTCCCTCACCACTCCACCCTGCTATGAGAGCATCATCCGGACTGTGTTTGATACACCCATCACTCTCTCACACAACCAGGTACAGCAGGACATAATAACATTTGAAATTTTGTTGAGGAAAAAAATGATTTAAAAAAGTCATCCTGTCAAGTCTGGGGCCTTACTGTAACCATTTTAAGGTAACCAGCTTATTTGAGATATTATGTCATGCAATGTCATATGTTTCTGATCTTGTCTGTTGTCCTCAGATCAGGAAGCTGGAGAGTACTCTGATGGACATTAACAACAAGACCCTGTGGGACGACTACCGCATCGCTCAGCCTCTGAATGACCGCGTGGTTGAGTCTTCGTTCCTGCCACGCCTCGGGAAAGGAAGTGTGTGAAGTGTTGTGCCATTGTGATCACTCAAAAATATCAATTAATCCATGGATTTAATGTTGGGGCACAACCAAGCCCTGAGTCTAACCCTCATCATGTATTAACCATTTAATATTTTTCAGCATTTTGTCGTCAGGAAGAAATTGAGTCCAAGCTCCTGAAGATCGAGGGTCTGGTAACGTCTCTTGGAAAGAACCTTTATTTAGGTGAGTCATAATACTTCTGAAGATGGCTAGATGTGGTCCAGAATATATAATAACTGTAGTGTTTCTCTTTCTTAATTTATTTTCTTAAGGTGGACAGCGCAATTCACGACCAACTGGTTAGTCCATTTTCCTTCTGATTGAATTTGAGCTGTGATGTGTGATCGGTGGATGGACATTTCTGGCTCTCCAGTCTAATTACAGTTTTTCTCTCTACCTCAGAGCGTCGTGGTCTGTTTCCTCTGGTGCTCAACTTTCCGGAGACCAATTATGGTAGTTATGCTTTGGCCAGTCTCAGCAATCCCTTGAACCTGAACTCCTTCACTGTGTGTGTGAATGTCCTGCCTGAGATTCAGGGGGTCCACACTGTCATCTCCTACTCCAGTAATGGCAACGACAACGAGCTGATGGTCTCAATTGGGGAAGACAGCGATGGAAGAGAGGTGGGAGTCTGGATTGGCAATGAGTTCATCAACCTGCCACACAATTTTATTTCTAATGGCTGGACCAACTACTGCATTACCTGGTCTTCCCACACCGGCGGTGTGGATCTGTGGATCAATGGCATGGTGGGGGATCAGCGCTACATGAAAAGTGGTTACACAATCAGTCCTGGCGGGGTGTTCATCCTTGGCAAAGACCAGGATGGACTACTAGGCATCTCCAACACAGACGCCTTTGTGGGTAAGATGACTGATGTCAACTTGTGGGACTATGTCCTGACCACAGCAGACATCCGGAACCAGATGTCATGTGAGAGGAACAGCACCATGGTGGGAAATGTACTTAGCTGGGGAATATCCAAACTTAGTCTGTATGGAGGGGTGCAGCTGGACAATCAGTACAGATGCCCCTGAAGAGGTTCAGTTGCTTCTGTTTGCATGAGCTTTAACATGCTGCAGTTTCAGTAATAATTAAGGAAATTTACAATATGCATGACATAAGTAAAGAAAGAAAATGACCTTCAGGCACATCTTAGTCAATGTTTAATGCCAGGTGTATTTTATGGCTTCAGACATGGATTGTAATCATATATTTGATCCATTAATAAAAAGTTTAAAGGGACTTTTGGTTTGTTTCATGACTCAAGCACCAATGCACACCTCACAGGATGTATGCCCTGCACTCATGAAGCTTTGCGGCACAAAGATCTTACTTTTTCCTATGGCAGCCATAAACAAACTATACAAAAAGACATTGTGTAAAATTCCCCTGTGTATGAAAAATATAGGCTAAATCAAAACATTTCCAGTCCATTACATTACTCCCCAGAGTGAAGACTTCCTCTCCTCTGAATGGTCTTGTTTTTCCTTCAGAAGGTTGTGACCCTTACTAAATCCTCCAGGCTTCCTTTACTCTCGTCCAGTGGCAGGTCCCCCAGTTTGATCTCCACTTTGTTCCTCTTGGCGAACATCTGGCAGATCTCCAGGAAGGTCTTGCTCTTGGTCTCGGGGACCACCAGCCAGATGTAGATCAGTGTGAGAAGACAGATGAAAGAAAAGATCAGAAAGCTATAGGAGCCCAGACCTCTCTGAAGGGAAAAGGGAAAGAAAATGTGTAAATATGTCAATCAGAGTTATCAACAGCCACGAAGGTAATGTGAAGTGTGATTGACATGCTGCCTTTGTTGAAACTCTACGCTTTTGGTTACTCAAACAAATTCCACCCCTGTTTGCATTTTGTTTTGAAGCTGATGACTTAAGAGGAAGTTAACATAAGACGAGGATAATGTTTATGTCCAAGATGAGTCATTCCATTAGAAAAGACACAATGACAAAACTTCCCTCAATAAACAGGGACTAAAGCCTAAAGAGGATGTGACACTTGAAGATTCTTAAAAATCCCTCCAGATATTTTTAAAGATATAAGACAGGCATGCACACACAAAACAGTTAAATGAGGTATCAATAAGTGAATCATTTTTTTAAAATAGTTGCAATATGTGGATTTAAATCACAAGGTCTGAGGTCACGCCGGCATGAACCCTAACCCTACCCCCGATCGTTTATCCCAAACCATAAACCCAGGTAAAAATAACAAAATTGGGATGGTAAAATTATTCAATGTTGTATATAAAAGCTTAGGGTTAGAGTTCATGCCGGTAAGACCTCAGACTGATAAGAAAAACTAATCATATATACAGCAGAATAGTATTTTTAAGGGTCCTTGAAGCAAGGATATGAGACCGTCTTCACTGTCCAAGGGTAAAAAGCAGCTTACCTGACCTAATTCACATCTAATATCTGGTTTGTTTAGTTTGTACTCAAAACAAATGTTAGCAGAAGGACACTCAGCTGAGCTTATACCTCCGCCAAGAACAAACATTCATTCATTCATTTTCTGTAACCACTTATCCTGTGTAGGGTTGCGGAGGGGCTGGAGCCTATCCCAGCTGATTTTGAATGGAAGGCAGGGTAGACCCTGGACAAGTCGCCAGTTCATCACAGGACCACATAGAAAGACAAACAACCATTCTCACTTACAGTCACGGCTACGGTCAATTTTGATTCACCTACTGTATATATATTAAACAAAACCCTAATCTATATTCAAACAAAAAATGTGTACCATCAAAACAAAGTAAGTGAAAAACAATCATGGATCCACCTCTTCATCCAGATCTACTCCAAAATTCAATGATTCCATTTTTGGCACATGCCCTAGTCTTCCACCAAGTTTCATGAAAATCTTTCAAGAAGTTTATTTGTTATGGACAATAATGATCCAATAAGAACCATCTCACAATGTTAAAGAAAGTAAAAAAATAATGCCTGAATCTGCCCCTTTATTCGGATCCACTCCAAAATTTAATGGGTTCTTCCATGTCACATGCACAACCATCCCACTAAGTTTCATGAAGATCATTCAAGTAGTTTAAGTGCAATCCTACTAACAGACACACAGACAAACACAAACTCAGGTGAAAACATTACCTCTTTGGTGGAGGTAAATATGACTGTGGCAGTATGGGTTTGTACGAGGGTTCTTAGAAATTGTGTAACTGACCTCTAAGAAGGGGAAGAGGAGACCGACAGCGAAGTTGGAGAGCCAGTGGACGGAGCCTGCCACCATGAAGGCAGCGGGCCTGGCCGACTGCCTAAACATCTCAGTGGTCACCACATAAGGAATGGGACCTGGAGAGATCCCAAAGGTGTGGTCATTCACAACCAAAACACTTGAGACACATCATCACTCCTCGGGGGTCACAGTGACTCAAATGTCTCAAACAACTAAGTGCAGATGTACTAAAACATAGATAATTACATGTCTGATCACATCCAAACAACACTTAAGCTAATGGAACATGCTGTTGTAAACAGAATGTTTGTAAATAACCATTGGTGGGGTCAGACTCACTGGGTCCGATGGCATGTCCTATGACGTAAATGATGACACAGGCGATGCTGACGTAGGGCATCCATGTCATGCTCTCCTGTCAACAAAAGCCAACAGCTGTTTTTGTCAGGAACAAATATGCACTGAAAAAATTATTAAATATTGTTTGTTGAATTTAGTTGGTTTTATTATGTAAATTGGTTGCAACAAATAATTAGAATAATATAATATCTATATCTAGATATATATTTTTTTTCAGGTTTTTTGGTTACACACACAGGGAGAACATACAAACCCCAAAAGAACAAAGTGGCTGAGGAAATTAAAATGCACATTTCTATTTAAGTGAAATTAACTATATATATATATATATATATATATATATATATATATATATATATATATATATATATATATATATATATATATTAGGGGATTTATGATTTTTCTGGAAGTGCTGATATATCCGTCTTTGTACTTAATAGTGCCTGAAAATAAAATAAATATAGAGACCCAATGTTAATGGACGAGGTCCTGTACTGTCAGTGTGGTGGGTAATCCCCATACAACCAACTCTGCAATTACACAACCACCTGTACGACATGACCACAGGAACCTCTACTGTTATTACAATCCACCCTTGTTGGGAACACTGCATTTGCTCTGTGCTTGTCTGTTGTACCATCCAGTCATAACATTTCACCTTCCTTACCCTGTGATGTTGCCTTCCTACTGTATTTGCATTTTGGCTTGGTTATATCTGCCTTTTTAAACTTAGTTTCCTGTTTTACCTGCTTACGTGTTTCTGACCTCTTTGTAAGTATAAGACTAAGTAAACGTACCAGTTGTTCCAGTGAGTCATGCTTTTGAGTTCACACTCTGTGATACTAAGAAATTACACATTTAAATTAAAATGAAAAAAAAGAAAGATCAAACCATAGAACATTTAGATTAAAAGTAATTATTTAAAATATTTACATTATCAATGATGTGAGCACCACAGACAAAATTCCTATCACCTCTGTTTCCCTGTGGTGGTCGCTAAATCTCAGAGTGGCTTGATACCACAAGGTAAAGGAGAAAATATTTGGTCGTGTGTGGACAGAGTCTTTAAGGGTGTTTGAGGTGGGTGGGGTGACTCAGTCAAATTGTCCCCCAATGCACCAAGACAGTAATCCTGAACATACAGTGCTGACCAGCTGATGAGGCAACCTCTATGTGTCACAACCTGGCTCAAAATTGGACAAAGGAGGGGAGAAAACACGAGTTGAAACTAAAAGTAAGTTTATTTTACATAAATAAAAGTAACTTAAGATAAAGACAAACTAAATACAAAACCCAAACAGTGTGGAAGTTGGGGGGGGGGTGAGCTGACCAGGTGAGCTGAATCACCCTAACGACCCAGGAGAGAGGGAGGCCTGCTCACAGGGTCGTCACATAAGGCACAGTGGTTTTTCCATGCTTGTTGGTACCAACTCTTTACCATCTTAAAGATCTGTTAGAGGTATCTTCCCAGCTTTTAAATCTGCTCAACATCGTATGGGGCTGTGCTTGACTTTAAACTTGTTCTGGGACCCTCCTTCTCTGCCACCTTTAAAATGTCATAACCTCATAATAAAATGTTTTCTATTGGCTGAAGTCATCTGACCTCAATCCAGCTGAACATGTTGGTGGATGGTTTGAAGACCAGAACGATGGTAAAAAAACAAAAAAAAACCTACAAGGAGCAAGACGCAAAGACTGCTACAGTACAGGCCTGGCAGAACATGAACAGGGAAAATACAGACGTATTTGCTGTCTGCAGGTCATAGACCATTAAATATGACTTCATTTAAAAGTTTAATTGATGCCATAGATTTTGGTAATATATGCAAAAGGCCACAAATCTACTTCTACAGCCCATGAGATGTGAATGTGAATGATTATTATTATTATTATTATTATTATTATTATTATTATTATTATTATTATATAGTTGTATGTATTATTCTCTAAATCCATTTTGACATTTGTTTCATCAAAATTTCATGCAAATCATTTGAAAAACACTGTTATTAAAGTTTTATTGACTGATCATTGAATGTAATCTTCCTTATTAAAGGTTAATGTCAGTAATTTAATCTATAATAGTTTAATCTATAGTAATAATAGTTTAATTTCCTTTCAGACACAGTGTGCTAGAGTATAGGGCAAGTCAGTATAATATAGAAATGAAAGTAATTGATTTGTATTTTAAAAAAGGCACCTCTGACCTAGTGACCAAGGTTGAGGAGCTTTATCAAGCAGAGTTGTTGTAGTGTGCAGAACCACTAGAGGGCAGTAGAGTAACACGTTGAGAGTGTGAATCATACTGAAGCTTTCATTTACCTGGAAGTTGAGAGCTACAGTGAGCAACACACAGGCTCCACAGCAGATCCCAAAACCACATAGAAGGAGCAGCCTTCGTCCCGAGGCCTCCACAATGAAGACCTGAAAAAAAGAGAACAAATTCACTGTTCAGAACCCTTGTCTCCGGCTTCTCCTCTCAAAGGAATGGCTGTTAACAGCTTTTCAAACTTGACCTCAACGGGTCACCTACAGCCGCTATGGTCATGACGACGTTCACTGCACCTGTTCCCACAGTGACATACTGAATATCAGTCTGCATGACTCCTGCACTGGCATATATGCTATCTGCATAGTAGTAGATCTGAGGAGGGAGAGAAGAATGCATTGTGGTTCAAATTTAAGAAGGAGGATGCAACGATACTGTAGTTAATAGTGATGAATGAAGCAAAACACGTGGAAACAAATCCTGTTTTTGTCCTGATGCTTTATCCACAGTACTCAATAACGAGTTGTTGTTAAGTCAATGCAAACTGGTGTTATATCTGAAACAGACTCAGTTTGGACATCGGTGGGACAGGGACAAGGTGGCATGATGAGCTCGGCTCACCGCGTTGACCCCTGAAAGCTGCTGGCCCATGTTCATGATGATTATAGAGACCAGCTGCCAGCGAAGTGAGCGCTGCGACAGCAGGCTGAGCACAGACAGGCGGGCCTCGGCCCTCTCTGACTGGTCCTCCAGATGCATCTCTGACAGCTCTGCATCCACATCATCGCAGCCACGCAGACGCTGTAGTCCTGGGAGAGACAGAACATGCAGATTACTAGTTTTTCTTCACCAGCTCTTTGGCAGTTTTGTATTTTCTTTACCTTTCTTTGCAGTCTTCTCATCTCCTTTCTGGATGAGCATGTATCTGGGGCTCTCTGGGAACAGGGGCAGCAGCAGGAGTTCTATCAGGGCAGGAATACCAGTCAAACCCAGCATGAGGGGCCAACCTGAACTCAGAGGAAACACATACATGTCTCTTTACCAAATGACCAACCTAAAAAAACCTCAAAAACATTGTTAACTAACATCTAATCAATGCAGGATGTCCAACATTTACCTTCACTGTTGCCCAGTATGTTTCTGATGCCCAGCACTTGCGCACTGAGGATGCCAATGGTGATGAAGAGCTGTGGTATGATGCCAATGGCTCCCCTCAGGTTTTTGGGAGCGAGTTCTCCCAGATACATGGGCACCACATTGGATGAGAGACCTGCAGACAAGGAAAGAGAAAATACTTACAAAAAAATCACCCTTATCATCAACATGAACAACATGAACATATCTGACCTGCACAGATGCCCACTATAAACCTAGCCACAATGATGATCTCATAGGACTTGGCAATCTCACTGACTCCCATCATCACAGCAGGGACGATGGAGAAAATGTTGTTGAGTAGAAGCGTGCCCTTCCTGGTTGGATGGTTGTTTTATGCATTTAAAATCATATTGGACAAACAATTACAGAGTTTTTCTTGTGTTTTAATGTGTCATATCCACTCTTAGATGGGGCTTATCCTGTATTTTACCTCCCTAGTTTGTTGACCAGAGGGGCTACCATCAGAGATCCAAAGAAGCCTCCTAGTGGGTACATGGACACAGAGAGAGACCACAGCAGAGTTAGGAAGTTGTCCTCCATTGGTCTGTCGTAACGCTCCAGGTATGTGGTGTTATAGAACTGCTGCATGAACTGAAGAGAGCAGGACAGTGCTGAGAGAAACGCATCATCATAGAAGCAGCTGCAGTCTCTAAATTATGGTGTGTTACAGTGAATATCTCATGTCATTGCTTC
This sequence comes from Chaunax sp. Z400, assembly GCA_037577475.1. Taxonomy (NCBI): domain Eukaryota; kingdom Metazoa; phylum Chordata; class Actinopteri; order Lophiiformes; family Chaunacidae; genus Chaunax; species Chaunax sp. Z400. The sequence continues at coordinate 15,680,392 of CM075195.1, read as the reverse complement.
GATTACCGGTGATGGAGAGTTGATCACAGCCACATTATACCCATACTGGAATGATGAGCCAAATGCAGACACGAGTGTTGCAAGAGCCAGGACTAAAGTTAATCTCTGTTTGGGAGCAGCATGTGAAACCTCCTCTTAGAAAAACATCATCCATCATGCTTACACTGTTTGCACACTGTCACAAGAGACAAAACAAACATGAATGTAATAATCATGTGTAACTCACCCCTCTGCTCTCCACTGACTTTCCCCATTCCTCATTCTTCGCCATGTCTGTGTTTGGACTCACTCTAATAATGACAGCTCACTTAGTTATTATTGTACTTCTGGATTCTGCCTGCCCTTTGGACATGGGATCAGAGAGCATAGCGGTGGTTTACAGCTTGGCTTCATTGACTATTCTGATATTGCTGACTGTGCTCTCGGCCTCAGGGCGGTTTGTTGCATTGGAATGAATGTTGATATTGGATACGGTTATTGCTCTGCAACTTCAAATGAATTGGTTCAATTGATGGATTCTAGTACTGCCTTTAAAGAGTGGGGTTATGTAATCATCAAAATGATATGCAGTAACATGAGTATCTTTTTTGCTTATCCACCTGGATTTCAGAAGACATGATTATAAAATGACAACACGATCTGTTCTCATGCTGAGGACAATGACACACTGATGACCAAATAGACTCACTTCTTGCAGAAACACCACGGCAGCAAATCTCTTCTAAAGAATGCTTTGTTTCAATTCCTGACATGCTGCATTTCCTCTTACTTCTAAAGCTGTTTGCTATTAATACTGGATGTTTTTTCTATAGGGATATACTGAACCTCCCTGCAAAAGCATGCCTTGTTTGTATGCCTGTGTATGACTGTAGCAGTCAGAACTATGTTTGCTTTGAGCAAAATACCTACACCAAGGTCCAACAGATCCATTTTAAGGGGTCTATTCTGGGCCAAGACCCATCCTCCCACTAAGTTTCATTAAATCTGTTCAGTACTTTTTGCGTAATCCTGCTGACAATCCAACCAACAAACAGACGGACACACGTGAAAACATAACCTCCTTGGCTGAGGTTATGACGCAGTGCAAAAGCAGGATGAACCAAAAGAACTGAAACACAATTCAGTATTTTCCTGGGAGGCCACTTCCATATTTTCATACAGGTAACTATACTCCAGATTGATGTTTCAAAATGATAACTCACAACAGACTTAGACAAACATAGATCCACATTAAACATAAAATACTTTATGTCCTGCAAAATGTTTCATCCAAATCTTTAAAATGTTTTGTAACCCACTTAAATAAAGAATAGGATGATACAGCAGGCAATTGTTGAATTTCTGGATAGTTTTTAAGTTGTAATAAAATCAAGCTTTGTGACCCGTTCTGCCTCTCCCTCCCACCTCCAGCAGGCCTCAGTCCCTTTCATTGCTATCCTCCACCTGTCCACCAGATGACACTTTCACACCTGTCCACGTCACCTGATGGGCCTTTTATTCTGGTCCATTTCCTCTCATTCCATGCAAGATTATCGATGTTACTCATGCCTTTGTGTTGCAGCTATCTGAACTCTGAACCCTGCATCCTAAAGCTGAGAAAAAACACAAATTTTCTAGTTTCTGTCCTCTTCTATGCGTGTAAATTCGGTCCGTCACTTCTAATATGAGTGTCATGTCGTAGCTCTGACCTTTTGCCCATGACTCTGTGTTGTGAAAGAATGCCGTCCATGAACTTGACTGGTTTATGGTCATCCCGTGGAGTGTAGTATGGCACTCTGCTCGTCCTTAACTTAATGAATTAAGTGGACAGAAAGCCAGCAGTGGAGAGAGCAGAAACCTCTTCTTTTAGTGTTTCTACAGGTTCCAGTGACTTCAGTGTCAGCTAAATCTCAGAATTCACACTATGGATTAATTTCTGCAGGGAATACAGTAAGTGTGGGTCATCTGTGTGGCCTCTTTTGGCCTCAAGGACAAAGAAAACTGTTGACTTGACATTTTGATGTCATCAGCATCATTCCTCCATTTCCCCAGATATGGTATTCAGTTCTCTGTCAGTGTGGCCAATGGTCCTGAGGGAATGAACTCTGCACTGTGTCACATTCATTTGGACCACAGCTAAACTTAGATATGGAAAAGATTTCTCATAAAACCAGGGCTCATGCTTTTAATATTTTCAGTATAAATACTATTAATTTTCCATAACCTGTAAATAATGTATGAGAACTAACTACCCTCATAGGAGTTTGTTGCAATGTAATCAAAAGTCTGTCTGACCAGATTTAAAGGCTTATTTCATCATCTGAACATTAATTTATCAAACACTCCAACAAAATACATGCAAGACAACAATCACTAGAGTATAAGAGTAAATGGGCTGTCAGCATGGAGGAGTTTTGTCTAACAATCAAAGTAATGTTAGTGTAGCTCATCATCTCTGTAGCAGGCTCATTGGGATTTAATGGATCTTAGACAATACTTAGACCAGAGGGAGTCAGAGGAAGTAACATTGTGCTTGTAAGGCAGGTCCGTCACATAAGGTTCACTGGTCTTCCTTGGCTTTGACCCATAGCTCAGTAAGGCGCTTGGGAGCCAACCACTGCAGGAATCAAAGGAGAAGTGAGGCTCTTGTTTCAGAAAGGAAGGATGACATGTGATGATGACAGGTCACGCATCCTGACCACAATGACCGTAATGATGTCGAGTTAATTTTGGTGACATGTCAAACACTAATGGGCTTTTGCAGCTTCCGTCTGAACAGTGCTGCATCTATGAAGTGTGGCAAGAAATAAGGGCATTATTACCTGATATGAGCATCAAATGAGAATAATTTATATTTAAATGTAACTCATGTGAATGTGCACGATGCATTTAAGTAAATTTAACACTGACAGAAACTGTACCCATAATTGTAATTTCATTTATTAGATTTTAAAGAAATGGTCAAATGTAGTCAAGTGTCTTGAACACAAACCTCTTGAACACGCCCCAAATTTATATTGGACATACATTGGAAAATTATTTTATATCAAAGCTACTGTTTTAGAACATATTAAAGTGATAACCAATTCAAATTTAAAAAAAAGATATATTTTGTTTCCTGCTTGACAGATGGCTGTAAGCAGTTGCAGCAGCTGTAGTCATTTTGAGTTCATCGTAGTTACAATGGATTCTAATGGTAGGAATCCACTTTGGAAAATTAGAATCAAAACTTTATAGAAACTTCTCAATCACAACTGCGGCATTGTTTTCCTTTATAACCACTTCTCTTTCATTTACAAAGACACATTGATTCAACAAAATATAACTAACCACATGCTCCTTCTATGTCTCTCCTCAAAGAGCTAAAGCTCTGTAACAAACAGTGTATTTATCCATATTTTAGCTGAAAACTGCAGAGAAGCACAACAGAGAAGATTATGATCCATGATCGGACAAGAGAGGAGTCTGTAAATGCTTTGATATAGTTACACATTAACTTGAGCTGACCACATTTGCTGTTTTCTGTGAAAGTTTACTCACAGTGAAAATAATAAAAAGTTCAAACAAATTTAGAGCATGTTTATCACACAAAGTGAGAATTACTGTAACATCATTACTACCTATTACCTTAACCCACTCGGGCACCACATGTTTTTAATAATATATCTTCTTTTAACCATACAGTATTTAAAATTAAATAAGGTGAAAACTGGATGTTAATTTCACAGTGCATGATAAAAAAAAGCTGTTAAATTTACTAACACAGAGTGTAGAACTGTTCAAAGTGCAACCAAAAACATAAACCAAGATTAAAAGTGAACTGTGCACACCCCATCTATGAAGATATTCAGTCTGTAACACTCAGCAGTACACACAGGAAGCATCATTCCATCACGCAAAGTGCAGGCATGTTTTCCTCTGACAAAGATATGCATGCACCTGCAGAATCTCCGGGCACGTCCTGTGACGAGGCACAACGTGAAGAAGAGACCTCCGTCACTCCCTTCATGTCAGCCTCGGTCAAGCTTCACCTTCACAGAATCTCGTATCATCTATCAATCCGGACTCGACTGGTGTCGTCTTCGTCCCTCTGTGTGGACGTTTCCTGCCCCGGCAGCAGCCTGTGCTGGGCGCCACGCGAGTGCTGCGTCTCTGCTCCACTCTTGGAGCAGCAGCAGAACGCGGTGCAGAGGCGCATGCGGATTGGTCGAGTCAAAAATACAAACATGATGCAGTTGGCTGCTCCCTGGAAGGTATTGCCAATTCCCTGTTGGGTTCAAACAAAAGCCTTTAAGGGGGATGTGGAAGTACTACATGATTATAACGGAAAAATGTCTTTAATGGGTTGAAAATGTAACAGTTAATATAATAATATTATTAACAGGGTTAACATAATATTGGGGGTTCAGCTAATGATTGCCAATAGTGGACATTGAATAATTTTATTTGATGACAATATGGAAGACATCAGGAAGACATCATAAATGTTTTATTACATTTTAAACTCAATGGGAAAAGCTTCTTTTTGCTAATATTCTAATGGTCAAAAACATCAGCTAACACAGCAACCCTTTCATGATGATGACTCATAGGCTTGACACCATGTAATCACACCATCACAAGTTTGACAGCACACAAACTGATAATAGCTCACATATACACCCACATGTACGTAACGTGATTCTCTCTCATACACACACACACACACACACACACACACACACACACACACACACACACACACACACACACACACACACACACACACACACACACACACACACACACACACACACACTAAAGGATGATGCAGCATTAAGCCATAGAAGTAAAGTGCGGATTAAACGTTTAGATTAAAGGGGTTTGGTAGACATCCTCTACATTGGACATCATTGGTTTGTTTAAAAAAAAACTTTTAAACTTACATGCAGAGTGACCAGCACTGGATTCTGTCTAGCTGTAGAGCCGGCTAGCAGCAGTATGAAGCGAACGGTGCTCCAAATGCGCAGGAAGATGAAGATAATGGGAATGAGGGTTAGCTTCATATCAGCCATGGAGGAGAAGGAGTGTGGTTGAGGCCTGTTGCCCAAAATGGGACGATACTCGGACAGGGCCGCATGCTGCATTTTTAAAACATGAAACAGAAAAACAAAAATGACTAGACGTCATGCAGAGAGTGCAAACCTCGGTTAAGGGGGCTCAGTTTCCCCATTACTGCACCTAAAAGCAACAGTCCTGTGATAGTTTGACCCTTGATCTTGTTCAAGTCTGTAGCATTATTAATTTTTAATCCCATAGTAGTGATTGTGAGCCCTATAAATGTAATCTTTCTGTTTCACCAGATCTTGAATAGTACTTGGATACAGATCAGACTGTGTGGTAGATCATATGGGGATGCGCTCATGTAATTTTTGACCAAACATTGAAGGCATTATCCATAAAATTAGAAGTGAAAATGTGGTCGGGCCTCACCGCCATGTGGATGTGCCTCTTGATGAGGATGTAGAGGACTGGGAGGGTGAGGTAAGCCATGAACTCCCATATCTTTCCGGTCACCAACATCCACAAGACCCAGTCAGAGGCATGAATCCTGACCCAGCACCAGCCCACCGACACCTCTGACGCATCGTAGCCAATCTTGTTCAGGGCCACGGCTGCAACAGTGATAGCCAGAGGAACACCCCAACTAGAGCACAAAACAGAGTGTTTAGAATATTAAACTCAACTTCCTCAATACATCAACTTCATATCTTTAAACATCTCCCGCAAGTTTGTACATAAATGTTTGGTGGGTTCACGTATGCACGGTCAATTCTCATTTGTGTTATAGTTCACAATGCAGTTGCTTCAGTTATACTGTACATCATAAAACCACTTCATGATTTCAGCACTTTAAGAAGCAGTGTTCTCTATACTTTCCCCATGAAGCATTACGTCTCTTAAAACATCACTAAAAAAGAAAAAATATTTTCATGGCAACATATGGCTGACCCTTAGAAATACCACTGTGCTCAAGGTCGTATGTGCCATACGTGTGTGTGAGTGTTCCTCAAGCCTTGATGAATGGCTCTGTTTTTATGATTTCAGCATATGAGAATTCACAGAAACAAAATTAGAATGACAACTGCAGGCACTGCGGTGAGGCATACCCTGGGGTCAAAATGTTCTTGTGTCCAAAAATAGATCAATAACTTACCGCAGTTAATCAACCCCTTCCTTACATCTTCACAAACAAGCATGCACATTGCCATGCACATCTCTTCCATGTGCAGAGGGAACGCTGCCAACAAAGGACGAAGCATATTCTGATTCACAGTGTTAGGGTCTACCCTATAATAAAAGAGGATGTCTACGAAACCTTTTAACATCCTCAGAATCGATACAATCCCTGGCAAATATTAAGGAGTCACCACACGTAGAGGATGTTCACCTAGCTTTTTTACTTCACAGCAAACAAACAAATCACAGATATGACACAAAACAATGTTTGTTTCATAGCTGAACATTCTGGCTTCAGGAAACATGCTTTAAACAAATTAAATTGAATTATTTTAACTAATGAAATCTTTTTCCCAGATCAAGTAGAGGAAAGAAATATGGAATCATCAAGAAAAATAAAAGCACAGGTAATACTTTGTTGCATCTCCTTGGACTTTTATGATGCCCTGGAATCTTTGAGACACAGATCTTAGGGGACTATTAATCTGCATCAACTTTCTCAAATAACGGTTGACAGATCAGCTTTGCAGGATGGAGCTTTGTTATGGACCATTCTCAATGTACACCTGTGCATTTACTGTGGAGGTAATGATTGCCATCTCCCCTGGTCCTCTACCTGACATGCAACCATATATCATAAATGAGTGGGGGAATTTGCTTGTTTTCCTCAGGCAGTCATCTTTGCATGTTTCATTGGAACGGCACCAGACAAAGTTCCAGTGTCTCTCCTTGGCCAGTGCAGGTTTGTGACTCATCACTAAATATCACTTTCATCCAATCATCCACACACATATATAATTTGCTCCTGTTAATGGAATATTTGAGAAAAAGTTCAGTTTTCAAAATAAAAATAACAAAATGCTTAAAATTCCCAAAATATCAAAAAGGTACGTCTCCAGTACATGGGAGATGTGTACGTAAAGTTTTGTTAAAATATATTGAACAGTTCTTGAATTAATCTGATAAAAATCTGTCTCACAGAATGACAAGCTCAACTCGTAACCATGGAAACAAAAACAATAGAAAAAATAAAAGTCCCTAAATAGCAAAAGGCACCACTTCAGTACTTAATTGTTGCAGAACATACCCACATACCCGGACGTTCTGAGAGTGGCATATCTCTATACTTATTAGAATATCTCTGGTGCCATCTCTAAACCAATGAAATATCTCCAACAAAATGCTTTTTGGGAATCATCTTAGAATTGAATATCTGAAGAAGACCCTCAACTGCCCCATTTAGAATACAATATAATGATACTAAATTTGGAGTTATGATGCAGGACAAATAACATGGAAATGATTTACACATTGATTATTATGGCTGAACAATTTATCCACAGATGTAGATTTACAAATGCCAGACCATTGTTCTCAGTCTATATGAATTAAATAGCAAATTTAAAAAAAAAAAAAATATTCAAAATCAAACAAGCCTTGGACTTTTACTACAAAAATCAATTATTGATTGCTGATTAGACCTCTGACTTCTTTATTGTTATTTCTTTGTATTTTTTCCATCCTTATAAATGTACTTTTAAAACTCTGTATTTAATTCAATATAAAATTTTGAAATTTCAGTTCTTGTTTTTGTTCAAATAACGGTTGTATTGTCCATTTTTTGTTAAATAAAGATATGGGGAAAAAATCTCAGACAGAACGCTCCGTTCATCAGACTAAACAGCCTGCAAGTTAGTGAACTCAGCCCTGGGCCGCATTCAATAAGCAAAATGTTACAAACACGCTATGAAAAGTTTCGTAACGCTTTCCTATCATTAGGTAATAAGTTTACAACATTACTAAACCTTTCGTAACGCTACTGGGACGTTTTGCTTATTGAACGCAGCCTAAGATGCTTCAGTGTCCGCTGACATCTCACTGATACTACATAAACTTAAAGTTTAGTTAGCACAGTAGCTAAGAAGAAAAGTAACAACCAAGCAGCGCACTTTCAGCTCCATGTGCGCACGTACCTGATAAGGTGGAAATACAACATCAGGCTGTCCGCGACTCTTTGGCTGGACCTCACGATAAAAACATACAGGTAAACAGCAATAGCCACCGTCCAGAAAAAGGAGCTGGTGTTGGCGAAAGTGGATATCGCCCCTTGAACGACACACTCCAGCGAGTCGGTGTGGAAAACTCTCCAGACTCCGAATGCGTAGGAGACGGCGGACAGCCAGTCAGACACCGAGAGGTAGACCAGGAGCCTCCTCGGAGCAGTCCTCAAATCTGACCAAATAATGTACGTGAGGATGATGAGCGAAGAGCCCAGAAACGACAGCGCGCATGAAAACAAAACCACCACCTGTTCATAAAAGTACACAACTGTTTGATTCTCGCTTGCCATCGTTTAGTGTGATTAGATGAGCTGCAACTCGTGCGTAAAAAGGCTCCCTGTGCCGCGAGGCTTGCCACCGACGAGCAGACTAGTCTGTCGTGTTGTATATTTTGGACATTCGTCTCTCTGCGTTATTTCCCCGTCGGCCAGGCTACATTTAAAACAGAATCGAGCCATGTGACTTAAACTTCATCCATTGAGGGGACCCAAACAAACTTTGGTTCGGTGTTTAACCCCACCCTCCCTGCCTCCTGTCTGCTTGTTGCATCAACTGGAACCAAAAGCAGAAGTCTAATGGGCGCACTCATGTTTGTCTATTTTTGTCTTTTGAGCCTATCCCAGCTGACTTTGGGGCCCGGAGGCGAGGTACGCCGTGGACAAGACACCAGCTCATCATTCTCACTCACATTCACGCCCACGGTCAATTTAGAGTCACCAATTTTTTATTTATTTAGTCATTTATTTGAACAGGGACGACACATGTAAACATTGTTACATTTAAATATAAAATGAAACCGATGCACTGTATATATTCACCTCTACTGCATGTTTTTGGTGGTGGGAGGACGCCAGAGAACCGGGGGAGAACCCACGCAGACAGAGGGAGAACATGCAAACTCCACACAGAGTCCCAGGTCCTCAGGTTGGATTTGAACCCAGGACCTTCTTGCAGTGAGGTAACAGTGCCAACCACTATGCCACCAAACTGAATATCACATCTGGTTTTATTTTAGGGGCTTGATTTTCACGTATAAATTGGTAAAAGTGCCCATAAGACTTTCTATCAGACAGTGGAATAAAGGTATGACAGCAATATGTACACTGACTCAGGCAAAAATATTCAGAAGTTTGGAAGAATAGAGAAGTAGTTTGAATTTGGAAATGAGGATTTCATCAGATGCAAATCAGAGATTATTGTGAAAAAAGATATTTCTGATGAGGGCAACGCAGAGATAGATATTTTGACTGACGCTTAAAGAGCAGCAAGAAAGTTATTTCCAAACTGTTAAAATAGTAGTGGGGGGAAAAAAAGACCATAACAACTGTGCCAGAACCCACTAAAGCTAACATGAGGTAATAAAACAGTCATGTCAAATAATCAACTTAAAGTAGTAAAAATAACCACTGAATGAAGAGAAAAAAAAGTATATTGAATTTAACCAGGGAGAGAAAGATACGTTAAAGAAGTTTTACGCAAGGCTTGAATTTATCATGAAATGCAAAAATTATTTCTTAAGTCAACTGGAAACCAGTTTAGAGACATAAGGGTCACTGAAAAGGGGACTGGAAGATTTTTTTTTTGTTGCTTGTGCCATAAAACAGTGCATTAGCATTCTCTGTTCTTGTGTGCAAATATTTTCTGCAAGCACCAATAGTCATCCCCCAAAATGTTTGGACTACACCTCAATTGGCAAAAAAAAATCTTTCATTTAATTTTGGGATTGCGTTCATACTTAAACGTCTTGAGAATGGAAAAATCTCAAAGGTATTAAATTTAGAGGTTACAGAGAAGTGGCATCTGTGATTATTTCTGCTCCGAAGATGGTTGAAAATGAATAATGGGGCATCGAAATTGTTGCTGTATCGAAACACGTGGATCGCGAGATGCAAATGACGACCGTGTTCTCAGAAACGTCGCATTATCCATCCAACATGTAAGCTTGCTATTGTAGGAAAGCATGAAATTGTCACAGTCAGAGAACAGAGACTGTCTCAGGCTTCTGAGTTAATGAAGCAAATTTTTAAAAGAAATTATAAGACCAATTTTATTTACATGTACTGCTGGTGGTCACCTTTTCCTCAGGTAAAGTAAATGTTCTCGTCATCAAACTGTTCAATGGACTTACAGGCCTTCCTGATAAAGTAAGCATTTGTGACAGTCTTGAGTAAGGAGTACTGTGTGTTGACTTGTGATCGTGTTTTTCCAAAGAGTTGAACACACGTTGAAATATTTAGAGCCATAAAGCTGTGACCTTGTGTGACGTCAGGATTTAAATGCATCTGCATTGCTGCCGCCAAGAAAAACTGCAGTTTTTTTGTGTTTGTAGCAATGCAGTGGTTTGCAGGACATAAAAAGACTCGGCGCTGCAGACAGCTGCGGCGCATGTCCATCCCATTCTTGTGAGTGTGATATCTCTGAAACACTTTTATCCTCGAGTAAACGCTTTTTACTCAAGGATGAACTGATGAGAATTTGGTGGTCAAAGATCACTTTGACTTCACAAAATATGTTTTTGCACCTAATTAAGAATTAATACGCTAATTATGACTCAATTTCACACAAATATCAGAGGTCAATTTCTCTGGGATGTCACAATGCTCTGCAAAAACACATTCACACGACAACTTGTAGCTTCTATGTGTTCTATAGCTTTATTGGACAAGCATGCGAACAGAAAGAATGTGACTGTTTTTTGTTTCTCTCAGTGAGCTTACACACTAACATACAGCAGTACTCCACCACTATGAAGCTCTCCATCAGTCAAAAAAAATAGTCACTAAGTGAAGACAGAATATTTCTCACTGGAAATTATTCACTGGAATCATACATGTCAATATAGTGATCAGTTATATTTCATCAACACTACACTTCTTATTAAATTCCACCTCTTCACCACAAATATTGTGAGTTTAAACAGGCATGGATATAAAACTACAACATGGCCTACTATATATAAGATGGTAATTCTAGCTGGCCTGTAAATACACTATACATTCAGCTGTGTCTGTCTGTGTCTGTGAAAACCGAGATTATTGTGCACCAGTCATCAAGGCCACTCTGCCTCATCAGCGCTCATTATTAGTTTGACTGTTTTTGCTTGGAAAAAAATCATTTTGCCTGTTTTTTCTCAAATTGCTTTAACAAGACACAAAAGGATTACAATATGTGGAGTCTGAAAATAAACAGGCAAAGGAATGAATTGGTTTTCATTTAACTTTTATTTACTTCCTATTATTACAGCGACAGTTTGTCACGTGATGAAAATATTAGGCTGCAATTAATAAATTAGGGATCAACCATATTCACTGTAATGTGTTTAGCGACCAGAAAAAAAAGCATTTATAGCTGATGAAGCAAAATTACATTTGCTGACATGAACTGCATGCATTTTCATGTAAAAACAAGTAAAGAATCACAAGTCATTGCCAGCCAAGCCATGTTTTCTGAATGAAGGGGATTTTACACAGAAGAACAAAATATGTTGTATACGTTTTGACGACTGCTGCAGTGTTTTATGAACAAAGGCATGCTGGGAGGTGGTGTTCAGTCACAAGATGGCAGCAGAGTGTCACAAAAGCACAACGGGGGACAACAGGGCAGAGGTTTGACTCTCACCCTTACTGTAATATTTAGAGGCTGTTTAGTTTATCCACAGTATCTTGAGTAAATTCTCTATCAGATCCTCATCTCGTGTCAAATTCTACATTGTCAGCACACGAAAAAAAACTTGGCAAAAGCAAAAAAAGTAGCAGCAGGATCCTCGTTCGCAGCAATGCTGATGCACCTTTCTCCTTGTGCTTGGCTGTGATCCCAGGGCCTCTTATTGCGAAGAATTTCTGCGGCAGTATACTTGCTGATTGCTTCGTTCTCACTCCTCACAACAACCAGCTAAGACACTGCCAGAGAAACACCCACAGGAGCCACGTCCACCGTCCTCCCTTCAGCCCGCCTCTCCACCCAGCAGGACCCCCGACTGGTTTTTGCCGTGGCACTTAGGCTTGTGAGTCTGGCACTGCGAACACTCTCGCTTTTCATGCCCAGGTTTGTGGTTGTGGTGGTTGGAAGGCAACAGCCTCAAACTAAAAAAAAAACCCAGGGGGGGAGGGTGTGTGATCCCATGCCAGCAGCTGAGACTCTGCAAGAGAAAGTGGAAATAATGGTTGAATAACAGTTGATTAATGGAATAAAAACAAATAGCTGGTTGGATTCACTTTTTTTTTATAGAAATCTTAAGATTTAATAAGACATATAAGTGAAATGCATTGATTAGTCTGTACTCTGCTGTCCAAATGACCAAAAGCTTTTTCCCCAAACAGATTTTTGATAATCCTCTTGCCTTTTGTGCCAAACCACTTTAATTGCACACAACTTTGGCAAAAACAAACGGTCCCTGATCTAAGAATGGGTCTGATTTAGCTCTGGTCTGTGTTTTAATGTGTGTGTTTGTGTATACGTGTCGGTTCATGTGATTGCCATATAATGCAAGTACCCATGTGGTCATATACCTATAGGGGACAGTAACCAAAACCCCCCCTCTATGATTTGCCCAGCTGACCCTTCCATACTGTCCTCTCTCTGTGGGCTCTGCATCATGGATGCTAGAGAGAGACCTGCCGCAAATGAAGGAATAGAGGGAATAACGATAGAGGTGGAGAGGTGCCCGGAGGGATATTTGGTAAAACTACAAATGGATAAGTATTCCTTATCTGGTGTGCATTCACTGTTTGAATCCGCAGCGAGGCTATTTGTAGCTCCTCATCTCTGTGTTATGTATTTCACGATGCGTTTTTGGTTGTAGAACTGGAAATTCCTGCCCTGATTGGTGGTTGGAGGTTATCTGATGTCACAGAAAGAATTTAGATTCTTCTAAGGGAAATGTTAGTGATTAGAGCTAATCTAAGTTTGTTCATACCAACAATAAATGTTTTGTTTTTTTGCTTGTGTCTGTCTTACAAACACAGACACAAGTGTCCCCTGAAAAAACTGGAGCGACTTTCAGAGACCAAATGACGGCATTTGTGCCTCTTTGCGGTGAGCCAGATGCAGCCCTCACTGAGCACATGATGACGGGAATTTCCTCCTGCTCAGGGCTTGATGTAATCCCTAATACAGGATGGAGGAATGCCAGTGAAAACAACACCCTACTTGCTAAATACATGAATGTCTGCATTACAGCAAACAGCGGGAGCATTTTGGGGTGAGTGAGTGTAAAAGTTCAATATTCATAATGTTTAAAGTCTATATGTGTTTACTATTATTTTATAAGCTATAATGCTGAGTGTGAGGCCATCCATAAACTAAACTAAATAAGAATGTACATTAGTTTGTATGTTGAGCAAATAAAATGAGAGAGAGAAAGTGTGTGTGTGTGTGTGGGGGGGGGGGGGGGGGGGGGGGGGGGAGTTAGATCTTTTTCCTGTTTTTGTTTTCTATTTAAATGAAGTGACACCATGAAGCTGGATGATAAATGCAAACATGCAGCCGGCGTTGGCGAACAAACATGGAGGGTTTTCTGCTGAGTTGACATTTTTTTTATGAGGTACTGAGGCAGGAGGGAGCTGAGCTGTATAGCAAGCTGTAACTTGCGACCCAAGCAACTCGAAGATATTCTAATTTTACAAACAGAGGCCAGAGTGAGCCGATGGAAGAGCGTCATCGGTGTGCAGCGGGCAGGAGAGCTGCGAGCGGTGAGGCAGTCCCTGTCAGTATCTGCCCTTGAGACGATGTGGTCATGTCTGTGTGGAGCGGCAGAGATGCAGCAGTGGAGGAGTTGGGGCTCTGTGTGAAACTGGCCTGTCATAGATCGCTGTGGACACAACAACCCTATGAGGATTTTCCTGCAGAATGACATCACTTATTGACAAATTTCACTTGGTTGACACCTGTGCTGTTTGAATGTACATTATCTGTGTCAGACGCCCGTTTCAGCTCAAATCTCAGGAGCAGCAATGAGCCTCAAACCTATGTCCGAACGTTTCAGGCCTCAGGCTGGCTTCAGCTTTTCTGACAGGATTATTTTCCTATTTCAACCCAAAAAAAAGGGTAGTGGGAGATTTTATGTAACACTGACTGGTGTGAAGTGTGGTTAAATGTATTAATTTAGTTGGAAGAACATTTAGAGCGCTTCTGAGGCTGAAGGTCCTGTTAAATAGTCCTTAATTTTGACTCTTCTTTATGGTTAAACTGACATGTCACAGGTGCAGACTTAAATTATAGATATAATATATAATAGAGGCAACATTCATCACAATTAAAGTAGCTAAAGTGTGCTGATGGAGTGGGATGCTGGTGCAAATATGATAAAGATATCGGTTATTAGCCATTAACCTGCTAATTATTTTCTCCATTATTCAATAAATCATTTATTCTTACATCTAAAGTGGCATCTTAAAATGTTTTTTTGGGTTTTTTTTGTGGGTCGATCAGCAAACAAAAACCTAAAGATATGTATTTTACCTTCACATCAAACAAAAGAAAATTACCATAACAATTTACTTAACTATCAAATATTGGCTTCCAATTAATAACTTATGTAAGCTCTGAGCATGATTAAAGTTTGATAAATTTTATATTTTAAGATTAAGTCAAACAAAACAATAGAACCAAAAAAACAAACAAAACATCACACCTGTGACCAGTGTTTTCAGCAAATGAAGAAAACTACGTAAGTGAAATCACTTTTCTTACGTAGCTATCCCTGGCCCAGTCGCCTAGCTCTGCCTCTATGCTTCAAATGCCCTTTTTATACAGAGATCGCGCCAAAGTGCCGCAACAAAGTCCCTTCTCTATAAAGCCTTTTGTTTGTTTAAACTGAACAAGGCTACGGCGGAACAACGCGGCTCCAGTGTTTCATGTCAGATAGCTACTCAGATGATAAGGAGCTCCCAGACGTTGTGCTGTCTCCTCAGTTTGAAGTCTTTTTCACCTGATTTTCTAGTCCAAGTCTTTCGGTTTGGACCACATGCATAATACGATGTGAACACGTCACAGCCCCATCCTGCCTTTCCATCTCGCGTTTACACAGATGAGCGATTCGGCGCTGTTACTAACTCCACTGCCGTCACAGAGGGGTAACTAAACAGACCCCCATTATGCCTTCATTGTGTTTATACAGAACGTTGGAGTGGAATAATGGTGCCCCAGTCCCGCCTTGAAAAGGCTGTGTAAATGGGGCTAATGTTTGATACTGGTGCCAGTAAGATACCACAAATGTGTGTGTGTGTGTGCTCTTACAACAGCAACACTACTTAATAAGTCTATAGTTCCTGACATATTCAACCAACAGGCAACAAATCTCCTCAGCCATCCGGTAGATCTCTCGTTCCATCTCCAAAACATATGACAGAGCCCTGTTTTGGGCCCACACATGCTTCCTGGATCCCCCTGGAAGCTGGGAAAATTCAACGTCTGTGTATTTCTTGGTCAGCTAACAACGCCCAAAGAGTCCTGCTTCCATGCTCCAATCTTTCTCCCCCCCCCCACAAACGTAATCATCTTATGGCCACAAGTATTTACTGCAGAGTTCCTGAACAACACAATGCTACACATGATGGCGTACCAGGTGCTGGAGCTTAGCTGAGGTTTACTCAGCATATGTCTATTGATTTTGTTTTTTAGATATTTTTATTTGGCATTCAAAATAACCACTGGATGCATTTTAAGTCAATAGAAAATCATCAGGATTAATTAAAACAAATTTTTATTGAATTGATCTCCAGCTGTTGCTTTAATGATCCCACACCATGAAAGAATTGAGGAGGGGGATATAGGAATGGGTTCAGTCTGTCCCATCTGTTTGTCCGTCAGTTTCTGGAGCACAACTTAAAAACTTTTAATATCATAGAGAAAGAAATAATAATAAAAAAAAAAATTTCAGAAAACTTTGCACTCACATCAATCATAACATGAAGTGGGGCTTTTTCCTATTTAGGGACTTAAATCTTTTTTTTTTTCTAGTATCATGCGTACAAGTGGAACTTAGGCTTGAACTTTATTTAGCTTTAACTTAAGCTTTCTTTTTTTTTCATTTCCATGGTTGCAAATTGAATTTAGGCTCATTCTGTGAATGGGATTTGTGTCAGATGAGGGTTTTCGGGATATAATTCAAAAACTGTTGAATATTTTGTAATTTCTTTTGATAATTTGGGATTGATAAGTATTTTATTTATTTATTTTTCTCAATTTTGCAAACTGAGCAATCGCTCAGATATGCAATCAACATTTTGAATTGGTATTAACAGGGACACCTTAAATGACTTATTACTATTACATCTTTCTTCATGATGATCCCTGTGGGTATTTCATGCTTGTTTTTTAATTAAATTTTTTTAAATACTTTTTGTCAGTTGTGAATTGGTGTCGTCTGTATTTACTTCTCAGTATTGTATGTCAAACTGCAGTGTGTTAATAATTCCGTGGTTACCCACAGTGCGCACCACCCCTGGTAACCAGAAAACAGAGTTGCCCCAGTAACTATCAGCAGGCTTGACCACACTAAATGAAAATGCAACAATCATAGTACACAAGACACAAAATGATTGTCAATTGATTCACCTCAGTGATTAATGTGTTTGAGTTTTGACTGTAGAGCTAATCAGTAACATACAGCCGTTCTGTGTAACAACAAGGATAGTCACAGCTTATCTTCATCTGCTTTTCTAAGAAGGGTATGCTTGATCTTATTACTCCTCCTGACTCACATTTTTTGATTTTTTTCAGTCTCCCACCAAACTGCCTTTAACCATTTCATCAGTTATTGGGAATGAGGAGCTCTTTATCGCTCTGCTTTTCTGGGAGGAGCCTCTCTGCCAGGTCTCCTGATGGAAACCATGCAGCTTTCATTCTGAACAGAAGAGGAAGCAAAAATGGAAACAGCTGTCCTTCTCTGAAAGGATCAATCTGTGGTCAGACAATGGTCACCAAGTCCCCAGGGACTTGTGAAAGAGTCACTGGTGGGGCTCTGTGTGGAGGTCACTGTGCCACTGTGTGATTGGTAACTGTGTGTTCGGGTACATCACAGATCTCAATGACCTTTTGTATAGTTACCATGGCATCAAGACTCACCGTGGACGCTTTCGCGACAGCCTCAAAATAACATGCTCTCGTTTATACGTCCATCATACGAGCATTTTTAAGCAGATCTGAGGGCCTCAATTTAGCATCGTATGATTTCTCCACCTTAATAAATGTTTCTGAAGTTTAACTCAAAGTAGAGACACACTTTGCTCCTCTCTGCAACATCAGTTAACCTTGACCATGATAGAAGTGCTCAGTTGTCATATTATAAGTGAGAGGCTTTTATTCACTTTCAGTTTTGACACTCACCACTCAGTGAATCAGCTGTGGAGTTCCTTCATCCACGCTTGTCTCCAGCAAGCGCACTCCGGTCTTGACATCAGCAGGCGTCAGTCATCAGTCAATCCATGGGTGCTGCAGGGGTCTCCCATTGAGCAGGTCACTTCACCGCAGCAAACTGTTGACCACCCTTCTTTCTCATTCTCTTTCCCAGTGTCTCTGTGGATGTCTCTCTCTCTCTGCCTCGCTCTCTGCTTGCTTCACGCAGGCAGTACAAGTCAAGGCATGTTCCAACATGCCAACAACAAATGGAACTGGTGTATGAACTTGATCCTAGACCAGAGGGGGAGGAGCAGAAAATCAGAGAGGGGGGAAAAGCTGGAGCTCAACATGACTCTGCGTTAATCAGTTCACATACACTGCATATACTTTCAGTGCTTTCACCAGTTTGACGGTACATACAGATTGATTCTCCGTGCAAAGCAGATTTCATTGCAAAGTTGATGAGCTAAAAAAATGTAACTGAGAGATGAATTTTTGAATTGGACTGCCCTGTCAGATCGTTTGTTTTTAACAGCTCGAGAACATTTTGTCTGCAGGTAGTGACTTCTTTCTCTTTTCAGCCTTTAATTGTGTGGGTGGAAAAGAGCTCATTGTTGCCGTCACTTCTTTTTAAATGCTAAAACATCTGTCTTTTACCAGCTGACGCTGAAGGGATGTAAGTGAAATTAAGATCTTAGCACAGTATTCTTCATTTGTACTCCTATTAAGAAGTTGTCCTGTTTTAGCTTTAGCACAGCAGAATTAAGAGTTTATAGAAACTGCAAATTGAGCACAGGAATGTTGATTCATCAAGTCACTTTACACAATAACCCTCAGTGGTTCATGTCAGCTACAGATGTAGCCAATTATAAGAACTATATGACAATCTTAAGGAATGCATGCGCAAAGATATGTAATTTTTTTCTGGATAAGTGACGTTTGATTGTTAATTTAAAAGCAAGTATGAATACAGCAGAAGAAGGAATCTATCTTTTTAACTTTCTCTTTCACACCAGTAAACAATAAATCACACACAAAAACATCAGCACTTTATTTTAATCTGTTCTTTTAGATATGGAACTGATTTTTAAAGTTATGAGTGAATGTGTCTTTTTTTTTTTTTTTATGTGTCCTGTCCTGAACTGTGGAGAACGGCATTTTGCTCCCATGTATGCTGACGTATATTATGGAAGTGACAATAAACCTGACGGATCAGAGGAATGAAAATACAAACATACTGTACATTCTAGTTTGTTGAGCTACTGACACATTAAACTGTATCAAAAGTGCAGAATCATCATCATTCACAAGTGCTATCTATGCAGAGCTGCTCTGATGCTAGCTGTCTTTTAAAGGGTGATGCCAGTTCATTGCTGTTGTAGTGGAAGTTGATCACTAGGCAGATTCTGGCTGCAGTGGCAGGAACCAGCTCAGCAAATCTCACCTGCTACAATATGGTCTGAAGCTGGATGCATGAACATCCAAGCATCATACTGTACAATACTTGTGCTGCTATCAACTGCATTCTGTCAACAGACTGACGACCTTATTGAAAGAGCAAAGTCACTACGATGTTACTCAATTTATCGCTCCAATTGCAGGTTTGTATTTTCTAGACTAGACTAGAGCAACTTTGTAAAAAGAGCAATAGAGGCGCATTCGCCTGCAGATGGTTGATCTAATTTATCTAAAGTGGTGATGCGGCACTCTACTGCACAGCAGTGTCCTGTACCACCAGTACTTTCTGCAATTGAGTTGGTTCTTAATTTATGGAAGCATGAAACTATTTAGTTGCAGTGGACAAATCAGTGAAGTAACCCACTCTGAGGAAATAATTTTTGGCACTTTAATTGCTAAGTCCAAACAAGTTTTTTTTCTTCAGCTTCCTACCTGGGACACAGAATGCAGTGAAGGCCTCACACTTGCATCTGTTTTAGTCAGGGGGAGGGGGTGAGGTGGGGGGAGGCCCAGCAAGTTCAAAGCTTGCTGCATTGATTACATCATCGGAACTGGAGTGCTGGAACGGGACAATGCACCAGTAAAGGGGGGGGGGCACCCAGCTAATCTCACTGTTGCCTCCCTGTGGAGTCCCATAAGCAGAGTGTGTGTGTGTCTCTCTTCTCTCCACCTCTAAACTCATCATAGTCTGGTCCAGAGTGAGACGGCATGCTCACATTTACCACCAAAGTGTCACATGACCACGAAACTGTCTGTGTCTTAGTCAGAATGATAGTCTTGATATACATCTTTGTGTATGTGCGTCTGCGTGTTAGAGGCCAGCACAGCACTGCAGGAACTCAGCTGCTGCAGGACACTGCAGGATTGCTGCTCTGCTGCTGGCTCACTAGCTCCTGCTTGTTGTCTCTCCCTCTCTGGCTTCGCCCTTTCTATTCACTCAGGCAAATTGCTCAAGGAGGATGTTGAGAGCATGTGCTGCATACTTCTTGTGAGGAGGGGGGTCAGAATCACAGCGGTGCAAAGCATGCTAGTGAGGTGCTGCACAAGGCAACTCTACCTCTGCAAGAGACTACAGTAGAGAAATTGGAGATGAGGAAGGAGGTGGAGGGAGGGAGGGTGGAAAGTAGGGGGAGGGCAGAAGTGAGGTGCAAGGGACATCAGGTGAGTGCGGCAATTTCCTTTGCTGGCAGTGCAGCACTCACCCTCAGTGAAAGTGTGTGCTGGAGAAGTGCAGATGCTCCTCGATGGCATCAGGCTCCAGATGTGGTGCGGACTTCAAGCACAGTTAGCTATTACAAAAAGCCAGCTGAGACTTCATGGCCTGCTTTTTCAAGGTCTTAGCACAGTTACCTAAGGTGAACCCAGAGCTGATGGAGTCAGGTGTAGTGACCTGGCTGGACTCGCCATCCACACCTCGCAGCTAGGTTTCACAACACAATTCCGAATATTGACACACTTTCATATGAGGCTTTTTTCACCCACAAACTATTTTCACTCGGCCTTTGAGAAGACAGTCAAGCATAGACCACTGCAAACATTTTTTGAACAAGACAATTTCTTAGATCGTTGCTGCATAGATATTACCATGTGTAAAAGTGACTCTGCTCTTAAAAAATCTCTCCATCTCTGTTTTTTCTTCCAGGGCACGGACTTGACAAAATGAATGCACAAATACCTCAGTACTTTCACACAGTTTGTGCTAAACTCGCCAAAAAGTATCTCAAATAGCTGCTGCCTGCCCTGGTACCTACTTGCTGGACAGTAGAAAAGTCTTAGTCGCCAGAGGACAACTTTAAGACTGCACCACAGCTCCCCTGTCCCATGCAGGCCACTGTAGCCTCATTCACATTTCCACATTTCAGCAGTAGACACTGATGGCACAGGACCACTGACACAATATATTCTTGTTAGCAGTTTTCTTAGCAGCACCAAATTCACAACTAACACATAAAGCAAAAATATAAACCCTCATCTACCAGAGAAAGGTAGAAAGCTGTTCTCCCCTTGAAGCTAAGTCAGCAAAGATAAAAGTCTCCTCTAGTGGAGGGAACTCTTTGCATCCTTCCTGGTTAGTTCTTTTTCTTGTTATTTCAAATGGTGAGTCCTCTCAACTAGCTGCTATCTGACACGCCGGCTGCTATTTCCAGCTTGTACCACGCGTTAAACATGGATGAGGAAGCAATGAGCTTGACTGCTGGCTGGCTGGCTGGCTGGCTGGCTGGCTGGCTGGCTGCTGCCTGGTTGTTACTGGTGCAGAGGAGGCTGACACTGATGAGACAGAAGCAGTCAGGAGCTTCAGCCCTGCACTGACATACTGTACGTATATCAACTCCTGTAAGCCTGATAAAATAGGTATAATATCCCATGCAAAGACACACACAAGGAGACAAGGTTTAAGGTAAATAAGAAAGGAAATAAATGTATACCTACAGATGAGTCTCAGGCTTCATCACTGCCTGGGTAGAAAGGAGGAAAACTTCTCTGCACTCATTCTGAGCCTAATGTTTGCTGGTGATGTGCCCTCATGGCGCGGCAAAGTTGACTGCAGCATTGCCTCCTGAACAGAATGACATTGTTTGCACTCTTTCTCTCTCCCTCACTCCTCCTCCTCCTCCTCCTCCTGTACACGCTCGCTCCCCCTCCTCTTCTTTGCACGCTTGCTGGCAGCATAAACTGCACAGCTCAGCAGTGTTCCCCCACTGCCGCAGCAGATCCTGCATGAGCTCTGCGTATCTGAGTGGGATGGGACTTTTAAAGGGGAACGCAGCCTCCAGGGTCAGTGTGTGTGCACATCCTCAGTCTGCCCCCTCCTCTCCTCCCTGTCCTCCTCTGCTGCACCCCCCCCCCCCCCCCCCTCCTCCATACACACATACACACATACACACACGCTCTTACAAAAAAAAAAAAAACACTCCTGAGAATCATCACTGTAAAGGACTCCTTACAAGAGCTACCTCCCTGCATGCACACGCAACTCTCCATCCCCTTTTATTCATTTTCACTCTATAATAAAAGCTGCTATGAGATATGAGTGTGCTCATACCTCAGTGAGGGGCCGTTTGCTCCACAGAGAGGCCATCTCCTCTGGTGTGATTTAAAACTTGTCACAGTATCTCTGAAATCTAATTTCCTCTGAAAACACCTGGAAAGATTTTTCCTGCGATTTGTTGTAAATCGATGTATTTATAAGACTATTTATTTCATATGTGGACAATCAGAAAATGTGGCAGTGTGTCAACCTGAATTAAGAAAATCACAGACTTTGAAATCAAAACGATCCTTTTGGTAATAGAGTAAAAAAATGTGGTTGATTTGTTGTAGTCTGTTGTACTAAAAAACAGGTTTTTTTAAAATACTATTTCAACAAAGTATTGCAACAAACTGTCTAAATGCTGCGTCATCAAAGCTCGCTCTAGTCAAAATTCTCACAGGTACAAAACCTATTTCAGTGAAGTAAAATGTCTTAAATCTGCAATCCTTCATACCTGCCTTCAATTACCCATAATGCATTGCTCCACTGGTGCTATTCTGCAGTGCGCTAAAATATAGAAATGTCTTAACCAAACAAATTTGTCTTTTGCGCTTTGCACAACTCTGAGAGTGAGATCATCCATCATTTAGTTTGCCAATGAGGTTGAACTTCTCTTTCTTTAATGTCTTTGCTTCACAAAAATACACTTTGTGGCTCACTTTCTCGGTTTTCAGTGATGACATTTGCAGGGCACTGCGCCTCAGTGCATTTTAGTCATCAGCATCTTGGCTGCTGCAGCAGGACAGTGCTCTGAGCCTCTCACTGCAGGAGCCTTTTTTTGCATACCTTTGTTCTGCCTGTGCTCCCAGTTGAACCCTGTGATATTTTGTACTCTGATGCAACATTTGGAGTTGCATGCATCTCATATTAACCCTGAACCCATCGAGTCAAGGTGTTTACTTACATTTTTTTTTTATCCCATTAGTGTTTGTGTATTATATCAAGGCATTTCTCCCTGATTAGCTGTCCTTTTGAAATACACCACTGCTGAAATGGATTGCTGAATCAGTAAAACTCACATAATGGACCATCTCTGACTGTTGGGGGATTTGCTTTGCAGCTGTCCCTATCAATCAGTTTCGTTAGGGATCATAGGTATGCATCATGCAAAAACTGTTGGCCATCAGCTGAGAGCAGAGCATCATTCCCTGCATGTGCAATCTTCAGGCAGGTCTGCTACTGCACCATTCAACAGAACCTCGTAGCATTTGTCCTCTCCTCTGTGCTCTGTGACATCAGGTAAAATGACCCTGCCAACATACCCCTAACATAGCCTATGCCATTCTCAGTAATGACATTCTTTGTGATGAATAAGCTATGAGTAGGGGCCCTTTTACATGTCCTTTTAGATTAGCTCACTAGGGTTTTCTTGGCACCTGTCACCTCATCACCTACTATTCTCTCTTTAGCCAGATCAAGGGAAGAATGTGTAAATGTGTGTTAAGGCTCATACATCATATGTGTGCAGAGATGCAGAGTTGAGTTATCGATGCAATTCCCGGAATGTATACACAACACGACTCTAACTCCTGTTTATGATAGGCATTTAGATCTTGGAAATTTGCCTGTCAGTGTTTCACTGTTGGAAATATTTTTATTATTTATGTATATATCATAGCCGGCCATCGTCAATGCCTTATGTCAGACGTGAGCATGGCCGTACGCAGGCTTTTAGAAATGCAGAGGTCCAAAAACTGAGCTTGCTAGGGGGGTTCAGGGGCACGCCCCCCTGAAAAATGTTTGATTTCCCTGATCTGCATTTTAAGAGAGTTGGAGGGCAAAAATCAGATAACATTGGCTTTAAAATCATGTCAGTGCAGTAGCATAAATGATCTGTCAAGCAGTAATGCATAGGAATGTTGCAGTGAATTATATATCCCCTATAATTTGTTCTCTCTCTCTCTCTCTGTGTGTTAACTGCCTGTCCCTTCATCGGTGACTCCTCACGTATTATTAAAAACATATTAAAATAATTAAGGTAAATTGTACACACCTTATTCATTTCATCTTTGTGTTTGAGTTTGCATCATTTAGGATTTGAATGATATAAATGTGCCTCAAACAGTACATAAACATAAAGAAGATGTGCTATACAATAATATAGTCAGACAGTAATACTATATGATGACTCTGTATATGCTATAGGTTTGTGTTGCTGTTATATTGAGCCTATAGGTTCCACTGTAACCAAAGAACATAAATCTCTGTGGTAATCAGGACAACATTGTTTCAATGTGATCAGGTCAGTTTGAGTTGAAAAGCACAGGGACATAAATGCTGATCCTATCCTGGTCACAGTGGGCAGTACCTGCTCTTCCTCTCTCATCATCTTCATCACCTTCTCTTTCTTTTTCTCTCTATCTCCTCTTGTCCTTTGTCACTTTCTTTCCAAAAGGGAAATATGATTACTGCTTTTTTTAATTTTAGTCTGTGTCAGCTGTAAAAATCTAATAAGCTGAGTTACTTCAAAATGTTGACTTAGATAAATTAAGAAAAGTAAACTTGAGATTTTGAGTGATTTTGAGATTCTTTATTTTGTGTGTATAACATTTAAATTAGCTCGCTTGCTGTTCTTATTATAACTTAAACTACCAATATCCAAAAATGTATTGTAGCATGCTGAAATTTCTAATTGCATGAATTTGACAAAATGATTTGCTTTTTGCTCTGGAGTGCTTGTTATAACATCACATTTCTTTAATTTTTATCACCCTCTTGCATCACCCAGGTGGGACGTCACTAACCGTGTGAGAGACTTAACTCATGGTGCAATTGTGTTGTATAACTAATTATTTTCTATAGAAATATTTCTAAAGAACTAATTACTGCTCACCTGATAATTATTCAGAACACATTTAAACACAGGTTACTTGGGCTTATGGCCTTAAACACATTGTCTAAAGGAATGCTGGGAAACTCCACCCGCCTATCCCCAACACACTACAGTATCTATTTACCTATTGTGCAGAACCACAGTGGTTGTTTGTCATTAAACATTTATTTTCATATTCATAGTATTTCTAATTAAATTCAATCTTGCATTTTACAGTGTACACAAAGTAAACACAGGGTCAGGCTGCCTCCACTTAGTTAATCTTGCAATGGTGGTTTAAGTTTACCAATCTGACATCGGATGAATGAATTAAATGTTAAGGCATCATGATGGACGGCCATTTCTTAACGTGTTTAACGCAGTGCACAGAAGCTATTTGAGATGATATCTGGGAGAGACCAATTGGAGTGCCCTATTGGATTCTGGGAGTGATCAGACTCTTGTGCACAGGAAATTTGTACCACCCAATATGATCAGCACCAAAGATACCCTACCTATTTGTTGTGTACATGGAGATGAAAAACATATCCAACAGCTGCCCTTTACATAAAAGTAAAGGGGCAGACTTACCTGTGGGGATGACTTAATGTATCGTGCTGTGTTAGGCCGTGACCTTCCAGTCTTATTTGATCTGTTGGAGTCGGACCAAAGCCGGAAATGTAATGCTGCCATTACCAGAGCACAAGCGAAGAGATCCAATGAGCCCTCTGAGTCCCTCAGTGCCCTGCCCTTTTTCAATGAGGAGTTGGAGACCACCAAGTCTCGGAAACCTCGTAGGCAGAGAAGGCAGGAGAAATTCCAACACACAGTTGTTAAATCATCAAATATTAATGAGCCAGAGTTACCTTTAGGATTTCAATTGCCATCTAATATACCTGAAAAGCAGAAAATTGATCCATCTTTAGCGTCTCTTATGCAGAGAGCGAAGGAGAAGGAGCCAGGAGCTGAAATGGACTCCAACAGAGATGAGTATATTCTGCAGAATGGCATACCCCACCATCACAGAGGGTCAGTGTTGCAGCAAGCGGTTCCCCAAGCAGATTGCTTATACTACTTTGTATTCACTCATTGGTGTATGAAAATTGTACATATATGTATGTATGTATGTATTGTATTATGTTTATCTACTTGTTGTGGCAGTTTCTGCACTGCTCTCTTGGCCAGGTCACTCTTGGAAAAGAGATTTTGAATCTCAATGAGGATTGTTTTTCCTGGTAAAATAAAGGATATCATAAACTTTATGTCCACTCTGCTGAAACAGGTGTATCAGTTACTTGGAATTAGGAGCCTGAGGACAACGCCGTATCATCCCCAAACGGATGGACTGACAGAACGCTTTAACCAGACCCTGAAACAGATGCTTCGGAAGTTTGTGAGCAGTAGTACAGACTGGGATCAATGGCTGCCATACCTCCTCTTTGCATACAGGGAAGTACCCCAAGCCTCCACTGGTTTTTCTCCATTTGAACTTTTGTTTGGGCTTGAAGTAAGAGGACCTCTGTCAATACTGAGAGAGATCTGGGAGGGAGACGAGGGGAGGGTGGGGTCTGTTAACATTATATCCTATGTTGTCCAGATGAGAGACCGGCTTGAAAGAATGAGTGAGCTTGCCCATTCATACATGGCGGAGGCCCAGCAACACCAGAAGTTGGGGTATGATCAGTCAGCCCGGCAGAGGTTCTTTACTCCTGGACAGAAGGTGCTAGTGCTCCTCCCCAGTGATGACAACAAGCTGTTGGCCAAGTGGCAAGGACCGTTTGAAATACTGAAGAAGCTTGGACCCACCACATACCAGGTATCAACCCCAGGGCAACCATGCTCCAGTAGGACGCTGCATATAAATCTCCTGAAGGAGTGGGTGCAGCGGCCAGAAAGGAAAGCAGAAGTGATGCTAATCAAAGGTGTGCTGGAGGAAGAGGAGGTGGATGAGCAGTACTTGCCCCCTGCTGGTGCTCCAGTGACCTTTGACCTCACCCACCTCTCGGAGGAGAAGCAGCTCCAGGTGAGATCATTTTGTAATATGGATGTATTTCAGGAGAATCCTGGAAGGACAAGTCTTGTTGAACATGACATTGTTGTTAGAGATGGTGCCTCTGTTAGAAGACTTAGTTACAGGATCCCTGAACGTCTGATGGCCTCACTAAAAAAGGAGACTGACCTGATGCTGTCCCTGCGGATCATCGAGGTTTCAAAGAGTGAGTGGTGTAACCCGGTGGTCCTGGTGCCGAAGAAAGATGGCAGCATGAGGTTTTGCATTGATTTCAGGTACCTGAACTCAATTTCTCACTTTGATTCTTATCCTACACCAAGAATTGATGACCTACTTGAAAGGCTTCGAAAAGCAAAATACTTGACTACTATAGATCTGTGCAAGGGTTACTGGCAGGTACCACTCACGGAACGGTCAAGGAAGCTGACGCCATGGGGTCTCTTCCAGTTCACTGTCCTGCCATTTGGGTTGCATGGTGCACGATGCTCCGGCAACCTTCCAGAAACTTATGGCCTCTGGACCATCAAGTGGGCCCTCGACTCCTTCTGATACTACCTCCTTGGCAGAGAATTCACCTTGGAGACAGACCACAAAGCACTGCAGTGGATGGAAAGGATGAGAGATACCAATGAAAGGATCACCCGGTGGTACTTGGCATTACAACCATTCGGCTTCAGTATCCAGTACATCCCAGGAAAGGACAACCTCACAGCTGATTTCCTCTCTCACTGTGTCAGCGAGAGTCCTGAAGAAGGGGGCTGTGTGATGGCCAGGGCCACACAGGGTAATGTCACACAAAACACTCTTGCACTTCATTAGTTTGTCACACCACATGTTAAATTCAGTTGCAGCCAACCATACCTAAACGAATAACATTGCACATTTTCTTGGATTTAGTGTTTATTTCTTTTAACCTTACATTGTTCATATGGAGTGCACACATATTAACACTGTTGGGTACTTATTTGTTATATTAATATTATTCTTTCTTTGTCTTTGAGTTACCGGGCGTGGTTGGTGGGAGGTTCCTTCCTGGTCCAGCAAAGGGTGTGGGGCTGAAGACTGCTAAACACGGGAGCCAGCCCATCAAGCTGAACCATGAGATGGAATGTTATGGGGGAGATTTGAGTTTAGTTAGTTTTATTTTGTATTGGGTTGTAGCTGACGTCCATTTTGTTTTCCCCTTGTGTGTTATTTGGTTTGGCCAAGCCTCTATATATTTTCCCTCTTGTGTCAGTAGAGGAGGTCAGTTTGTTCTGTTAACTTCTTGTTTGGTTGCTGTTATCTTTAGTACAGTTATATTTTGTTGACCCATTTTATAGGCCTAGTTATTATATTTTTGGGCTTATATTGTTTTTTTATATCTTTTGGGTAAATAAAAAAGACCCACATTTTTCAACTTTAAATCCTGTCTCCTCGTTGCCTCACTGCTTGGTCCCTAACACTGGGGAAGAATGTCATTGAACTATTAGCAGTCAACCTGTGACACGCTTCAGTGGATCCAGCTGCCTGTCCGGTTTGTTGACATCAGATAACTACCATGTTGAGCAGAGATAACATAAGGACAGGTTCATTTTCTTCAATCACCCCAACACACACACATAAACAATGAAGCTGGTGACTAGAAGAGATAGTCGATGATCTTACCAGATCTTTGCAGCACCAAAGTACAGTAGAGGTATTTTTTGACAATTATTTCATGACTTTTATTATAAACACCTCTGAAAAAATACAGCCATCCAGACATTGGTGACCTCAATGGTAGGGACTGGCATGGACGTGAGCTGTAAGCAAACTGACATAAGCGTCATCTAAGGGGAAAAAAGGTTAGGAGGACACATGGACTTGAGTGTAACCATCGGTGAGTTTGCATGTCTTTTTTTCAGACCATTTACAGCCCATTCCTCAGCTCCATTGATCTGTCCGGAAAAGATAATTGACACATTGATTTACAAGCTCAGCAGCTTCTTTGGTTAACACATCAATTCAGACTAATTCTCAATGGTCCTTAGTGGAGGAGGAGAATTGTCTTGACTGACTGCAGGGTCTATGAAGCGTTTTGGGTGCACAGCATAGCAAAAGTTATTTGTCTTGAAAAGATGTAAAAGAGGTCAAATAGTATATGGCTGGACTATGTGTGGTCAGTTTGTTACAGGGGTCAGCGGTAGTGTCTGTAATTTAAATTCCTGCATATTAAATGCTTTCGTACATTTTCATCACTTACATTAAGTTTTCTGTTGTGCTCCCAGTAACGTTTGTTGTTGAAGTTTACCGAAGTAGCAGATCACATGCATAAGTACTGATATGTGTGAGTTTTAAAGAGGAAGTTAGAACTGGAGTTGCAAAAACAACACATTCCACTCATATCTCAGGATGTTTTATTTGGAAGTGAACATATTTTAATTGTATTTATACTGTATCTATTATAATTACCAGTTAAGCAATCCTGTTTCTAGAGTCTTTGTTGAGTGTTTTGTCAGAGTGATTGTTTAAACGGTGCAGTCTTTGGCATATGGAAAGCAGTTTTCTCTCCTACTCTTCCCGAGACAGCACAAATATGGCTTGAAAACTGTGTTTTCAAAACCAATGTGATAACACTATAGCTTGCTGAGCAAATCAGATGTGTCCACTTTTAACATATTAATAGGCTTTTAAAGATTTAAATTTTCCCATAGAGTCATGGGTAAAATGACCCGAAGTGTCGATCAGATAGAAATACAGTAAATATCGGGCCACATGGTTTGATCTCGAAGTCATCCATTTCATGGATGATACAAGTCTGGTAAGGTGCAAGTCCCATCTTTGTATCTAAGCTTGGCCACATACCGATCTGGGGCCTCGGTTGGAAGTTTAGTTTTCTGGTCATTGTTTATCGTCTACCGCTTTGCTTTCTTTTCATCGGGCCATCATGGCTTTTGCTGACCACCACGAGAGATAGTGTCAGTCATGACGTTACCTCTGTAAAGACATGGCATTTATGTGTGCTGCCTTCTCCTGGATGCAGTTCCTCCATCTAGTGGTGCCTGTCTTTATAAACACATAAGGGATTTGAGTGTTTTGATCCTCTGAGGTTGCTGTACCGGCTCAGGGTAGTAGACTAGCAAATTTATTTAGCAATGTTAAAGACAACAGCTACAGACCCTTTGAGTTGATGTCACTTTTCCCAAAATTCCCACCATTCTCACCATTGCTTAGGTCTCGTTAGCGGCCCAGTAGGCTAGGCACTAACAATCGTTAGTGGAAACACTGTTGGGGTCTTGTTCACGAGTGATGGGAAAATGGACAGTGAGATGGACAGGCAACTCAGTGTGACATCAGCAGTACTGTGGGTACTGTGGGCATCAGCAGTACTGTGGGTATCACCATGGTGAAGAGAGAGCTCAATTTGCCAGTCGATCTACGTTCCAACCCTACCTGTTTATTTACACTCAACCAGCCAATGGCGGCATAACAACACTCCAGTGTGTGTTTTTAAATAGTAAGCCAGGATTCTGCAAATAATAGAGACGTGACATATAACATCTACGTATGCATCAAGCAGCGCTTTGTAAATTCCCCGTTACATCCTACATCCTTCTTACTTTTCCTCCCGGACATCATGTTTTTTCCCTAATTTGAAGACATTTTCACCTTCTTTTCTGAGTTAGCTGCCAACTGCTACTAGCTGGCTTTTAAATCTCCCACCTGTGAGTCACACATATGATGCCTGGTCAAAATGTTACACCCATGTCCTGTTGTACTGCCTCACCGACCTGCTCTGTTTATGCACACGTCGATTCCATGCTTTTACCATCTCCACTGCTGGCTCAAAAGAACAATGACCTTGTAGTCTCTTACTACATTACTCAATGTGATATTAAAGATCCTGTTTTGAAAAGGCAGATCTCGATTTGTGATACCTATGCACGTGCAAGGAGTTATCAGTTTCTCCCTCTTATCTGTTTGAGATATGATGGATTGACATGATGAGTGGCTGAACCTGCAGCTGAGTAAATGAGCAGCATGTACATTTAAATTTTTTTTCTGTACAAAATGGTTTGTCTGTATTTGTCTCCTTAGATGACTGCAGTTAAACATGCACATGTAAAGTAAATATATATCTGTGTAGAGAATAAAGACTTTTCATTTCATGTCATTTTTCATTTCCTCTGTGCCAATAGAATGTAGATGTCCATTAAGGTGTAAACCAGCTAAATTAACCTTCTTTACTCCGACCAGATTCAAGGCAGAGGTGAGTTTACGCTGAAAAAACACCAAAATGATCATCGTGAAAGGCCCAGTGGACTTCAATCCACTGGGCCACACTCCATCAATGTAATGCTGCGTTGTATTTTATTAAACATTAATATTTGTGTGATGGTAAGGCAGAAAATGACTGCATTTAATAGAAACGGTGAATATTGCATGATGGTTCTTAAAAGATACCCCACCCTGCTGGATATAGTCTCTGGTGTTATTTGTGGGCCATTTTTATCTGCAGGGATGGTGCACCGCTTGTTATTTTGGTCTTTTTCCCAGCTGTTTTGTGTTCCGCGTTCCAGGTTCTTGGAGGAGTAATGCATGTTCTCTACAACAATTTGTGTCATCTGGAGATATGTGTTGACTCATGGCCTACATTCACTACTGCCATTTGTTACCGTCCAAAAAAGGTAAAGCATGAGGGGACAAAGATAACTAACAGACTCCTCAAGAGTGGCGTGTTGATGTGTGCCTCTGCCTGTGAAGCCTTTCAGCAGCAGCAGCAGCAGCTCCTGGGAGATGCCTGACATATGCACCTTTTTCACCAAGAACCCAGCAACTCTGAGAAGACTGCTGCTGAATGAGAGAATTCTAAACTGGAGGAGTGGACTTTCATTCAGAGGTAGAGTGAAAAAATAATGACACATTTCCTTAAATGATGTATAAAAGAATAATGCATGATATGTACGTGTGTGTGTGTGTGTTTGGAACACTTTGACATTTCTCTCCTCATTGGTGATTGCCAGACAGTTTTCAAGGTTAACTTCCTTCATCCGCAGGAGATATGAGGGAAGAACTTAAAGGATAAGGCTGAAGATATTCTCTATTTTTATACCCCTGCCAAAGGGTTACCCTTGACTGTACGTAACGGGGTAGGATCTATCCACAACTCCTCCTCAATAACTGCTAGACATGTTCATAGTAATGACAGATTGTCACCCTGTGCAACAATATGGCTCTCTGATGTGTGTTTGATAGCTTCTAGACAACAGTGGAAGATGTGGCACGGATTAAGATATATCCGGCTTTAAATACACAAAAAACACTTGTTAGTTGTTACTTAGATGTTTTATGATTTTTGCATGTTGTTTTTTAATTAAAAGGAATTATAGAATATCATCAGACTTATTCAAACATCTGTATATGCACATGCAATTAGTATATGTTGTCACAACTTACAAAATGTGAGTGTACCTTCAAGCTGTCTGTCCATTAATGTTGTAAGTTATTTTACAAGTCAGTATAATGCAACACAGCAGACAGGTTTAATATTAGGGCAGATACAGTATTATATTGTCACACAATTATTATCTGCACCTGTTCTTTAAAACAACTCTCTGATTTGTCATGTTTTTTTTCCAGCCAGATGGTTCTGTAATATGTAATGTTGTTAAATGATGGCCAGATTAGGGATGCACCAGTTTATTAATCTGGAATAATATTAATGCTAATACTGACCTCATGAAGAAGATCAGGTATCAGCCATGACACAACTGATTTACGTCTAAATACAGCCTTTGTACAACCCGATTCCAAAAAAGTTGGGACACTGTGTAAAACAATAACAAAGAATGTGATAATTTCCTAATCCCTTTTGGCATTCAATTAATTCAAAACAGTACAAAGACAATTTATCTAAAGGTGGACCTCATCAGCTTTATTCATACTTATTCTGAATATTATAGCAGCAACGCATCTCAAAAGGCTGTGACAGGGGCAACAGAGGACAGATGTCGAATGATCAATATCACCTGATTGGACTATTCCACAAGTAAAAGGTGTTAGTATCATAATTGTGTATGAAAGGGCCATCCTTGAAAGACTCAGTCCTTCATAAGCAAAGAGGAATTGTAGGAATCAGTGTTGGAGAGAAAAAAGAAGAGAATAGTAATCCCCCGCTTCAAGTGTCCTACATATTAAAATGACTCCAGTGAGTTCCATGCAGCGTGGTATACAGATTTCACATTCGGGAAAAAGGGAGTTCTAGTGTCTGGTATTCTGTGTTTGTAGATGCCCAGAGGAATCTGGATCGATGCATCCTTATACTATGGTAATTAATGTTAATTTAAACAAATTCCACTTTGCCTCTGTATCTCTGAAAGGTGTACCACCCCGGCACATTCATCTCATTAGAGAACTCGCCTCGCTCCACGTACTCGATATCACAGAAGTTGGGGGTTATAAAACCTTCATCCACCAAAGCCCAGAGAATAAGTACTGGCAAAAGTGAGTTTCTGACATCTATTTACGGCCTCAGTTCAGGGTAGCACCATTGTTTTTTGCAGTTTATGAACGAGATTATAAAATATGATAGATATTTTCTTCATCAATGTTCATTTGTTCACATTTTTTCCTGTGGACCAGGAAAGTGTTTCCGCTGCCAGTTTCCATTCTCGACAAGTCGCATGCTGAGCTTGTGGACAAACACTTGATTGATGGAGGCAGTCAGGAGAGCATCAACTACATAAGAATTTATATCCGCCATCTGCCAAACCAGTGTGTGATGAATCAAAAGGGCCAGCCTGTGTCCTGGATGCCGTCTGACGAGCTGTGTGAGCTTAGAATGGCCTTCACTCTACCAGAGTACAGAAGGGCCGGTTGCTTGAAGGCCCTGTCTCTGACTCTGATCTGCAGAATGAGCTCCATAGGTCTGCCCATCTACTGCCAGATCCACCCGAACAACCAGCCCTCTATTAACCATTTTACTTCAGTCGGCTTCGCTGTTTGTCTGGAGAACAACGCAGCACGGCTAATATGCAAAGACAGAGTCTGAGAAAGCCAAAGTAAAGTCAAAAAGTCTGCTGTATCATAGAAACCTTACTGGAAAAATGATGCTTTATTGTAAGGGTGGAAAACAATTTCTCTCCTTGTTCTATTAGTTGTGTTTCCGTACACCTCTCAGGGGATGCTGCTGCTCTTGAGAAAATTTAGTCCATATCTGTAAGCAAGCTACAAGTAGAACAAACTCAAAATCAACATTTTCTGTGGCCTTAGGGTGGATTTGATGAATATGCCAGCCATGCTGCTCTCTTCTAATCAATGTAAAATAAAAAAAAAAGGGTATATTATTGCCCCTCAATGTGAAACGATTCTTTAAGAACAATACAGACCTGTCTTTAGTTTTCAGTTTGATCTTCTGGCCTGTGCTTAGCAGCTTTTTGTGAGGAAAAGTCTCCTTTATCTGAAGATCACCCAAGGAGGCTCTCCTCCACTTGGGACCCTTCCCTGTAGGTGCGCTGTTCCGCTCTTGCTGGCCTCTCTGTGTTTTAGCAGCAATGCACCATTCAAGTCTGCAGGCAACTTGACAAATGAGCAGCCATCTGAATGGAGGGGATGCTCGTACTGCACCACACATCCTACCCCATTCACATCCCCCTGTCCCGCAGTGGTGCACCTCTCTTCACTAACGCCCTTTTGTTACTGTAAACCGGTAAGAGCTCCTCTCAAAGTCAAACAAGCACAGCACAAGCTAAATACATGTTCACTGATGCATGTACGTACACAGACACTGCTAAAATGGTGAGCAAGTAAACACAAGCCTGTACATTTCGACTGCTTCGCACTCTGCACTTATTACCAACTATATCCTTTTAATGCTTAAAATAATTGGTGGATGTTTGATGTTTCATTTGTTAGAATTAGAATTAGAATTCATCATGACTGCATGTCAAAAAAACCCACATTAAAAAAAAGAGCTAAATACAGCTAAATTATTCAATTAATCTAGAGGACATCTATTTCAATAATCAATTAATTGATCATTTGAGTCATTTTTGAAACAAAAAAGCCAATAAGTTGTTTCAGATTCTCCATTGAAATAATTTGCTGCTTCTGTCTGTTTTCATTTCATTTAAATTTGAATACCTTGATCTCAGACAGCTGTTTAAGAGAATAACAATCTAGAACTCATTACCTTTGGTTCTGGGAAACTGACAAGCTTTTTTTCATAATGTTATGATATTTCTCTTTCCTCTGTGGATCTCAGGCCAGTTGACAGACTAGTAAATTGTATTTAATACATTAATTGTTGTATGTTTAGACACTTTTTGCAGCTAAATACAGACAAGGCTGAGATACTAGTTGGTTCTAAAAGTCAGAGACAAGAGATTTCCTCACACCTGGCGCCGCGGTCTCTGAAACATAGTGAGTCAGAAACCTTGGAATTATTTTGGACAAAGTTCTCAGTTTTGAAAATCACATTACCAATATCAACAGGACAGCATTTTATCACTTGAACAATATATCAAAACTTAAAGCATTTATATGTCAAACGGACTCTGAGAAACTGGTTCATGCATTAATCTATAGCAGATTACACTGCTGTAATGATATATTATCTGGATTATCCAAGCGATCAATAGGACGTCTCCAGCTCGGTAAGAATGCAGCAGTCAGACTGCATACATATAAATGAAAATATGAATGTATTCCTCCATCACTGCAGTCACTTCATTGCCTACCGTTACAATACAGAATCACCCTCAAAGTACTGTTAGTGGTCTATAAAGCACTTAATGGTTTGGCTCCCTGATTGCTCTTGCTCACTGATTATAACCTGATCAGGCCCCTCAGGTCATCAGGTGGAAGTCTTCTAGCTTAGATCTAAGGTTCTAAGGCTGGTGAGGGTGTGTTTCTTTTTTTTCTTTTTTTTTTCAAACTGAAGCATTCTAGTAAGAACTATGTCTTTCATACTCTGTGACAACATTTGTCATGTCTTGCCATCTGTTGCTTTTCTTGCCATAAGGCACATTCGCCGCCAAAGTTTGCCGAGTGTGTTTTTGTGCTGGCACCTTGGCTGGTTTAGGCATGTTGTGGGCAGATGACTCCAGAAGCTTTTCATATTCACCATATTCTGAGCGGTGGTTTGTTCAGAGACGGTGAGACAAGTTGGTCATAGAGTTATCTTCAACGGCAACCGATCTTTTGAGCAACATACGTCCTTTTTAAACCCAAACCACTGCCATGCGAGCAAGGATGATCCTCGCCTTGCAGCCAGGTCTAAAGTCGTGGAAGGCGAGGCTGGTGATGTCTCTGTTTTGTTTCCTGATGCTGTTTGTTTGCTCATCTTTCAGTCACACCAACTAAACTTCACGGTGCTGTGACCATGCACTCTCAATGCAGTATTCTGTCCTGCTAGGTTACACGGAGCAATGAATGCTTCTCACAGTGTGTGTTTTTGTTTTTGTGTGCTAGAGTTCTCTCTAAAACATCATCCTTGTTATAAAAATATATAATATAGTGTAGTATATATTTATATTTATTAAAAATAAATAGTTCTATGTTATTATTAATAACCATACAGATTTGAGTATTTTCAGACTGTAACATATTCTAAACCTCACTGTCCATGAAAACAGGAAACGATTACTTTCCTTTCTGTCCAAACACTTCTACTTTAGCTGGACTGTACAGGTCTTATATTGCAATACATCCACTGAAACATGAGACGTATTCTCACCTACAGCATGAATCTATTTGAGTGCTCAACCCTCAATACGATCAGAGGTGTAGGACGTTTTACAAAAGGGCATCGGGACGACTTTATGTAAGCTGCATTAGTCATCTCAAGATAAAAACTCACAAACTGTACCTGACAGCTTAAGAAGTAATGTGGCTTTATCACGACGTTGTCTGCAACTGCAACCCCTGCTTAAGGACAGCATCCACCCACTGAACCTCGGCAGAAACTGCATCTCAGAGCAAGTGAGGAGCAGAGCGTCTGACGCAGCATGCGATCATTCACCTTAGCAGCTTGTGCCGCTCGGACTTGCCTTGTTGCAGCTTTCCATACATAACCCCTGCACCACCCCAACCCCCTACCCCCCTATAGAGGCAGTATACCCTGCCAGCCTTAGAGTGGGACGTACTATCGATCCTGCTGAAATGATGCTTTCTAAAAGAGAGGCAGTAAGCATGTCTGCACTCCCCTCCTCCTTTGAGGAGAGGCCCTGAGATATCACCAAGCTCAGCACAATGCACCATCACCTTATGGGAAAATGGGATTTTCAACTGGAAGACGAGCTGCGGGTAAGGTAATTCAAGTTGCCAAGCTACTGTATGTTCCCCAACAAGGACGTAAAACGAGCCATATTACCTTCAGACGCCTCACACAGTGGACAAATGAGGTCATCATAAATGTCCTGTTATTTCTAGTCCTTGTCACAAAGAAATTAGATACCAACTGAGTTTGCATGTTTATTCAAGTTAAAAAGGAAGAGAGGGACGATGTCTTCAATGACATTCATGTGTGCAGCTTTTAGCACTTGTTCATGTGATCATATGTACCTTCATGGGCTCACATGAACAGCTGAATAAGTAATAACAAATGAAGTACACATTTATGCAGACTAAATAACAGGAGGCTCCAAACCTCAAGCAGAAGGTGTCTGTTCCTGAAGAACCACTAGATGGCAACAGTGTCCTGGTATTTTCAAACATTCAGGTAAATCATGATGCACATGTCTGCTGTGAGTCACACATAAGGGCAGAGTGCGAGGAAATTCTGAGCTTTTTAGTTGCCAGGGTCTGGGAGACAAAATAAAACCAAACAGAAGTTGAAGATCATTTACTGGGGTCACTATTCTGTTCTTGCTTCATCTCCCTCTATGAATGGACCTTGAGGCTTTTAAGGGAGCTCCTGTTGATGAGGATGTTTTCCTGAAATTTCGGAAGTGACATTTGCTGACCGGCAAACGAAGGTCATGTGCATGATGCAACGTTTGCATCAGTGCAGCTTGCCTGTCATTCATCAGACTTGGAATTTCCCAGGGGCCAATGTGTCAGTCAGTGTGACTTATTGAGCAGAAGTGAGTGGTTTCTAGGATCT
This sequence comes from Chaunax sp. Z400, assembly GCA_037577475.1. Lineage (NCBI taxonomy): Eukaryota > Metazoa > Chordata > Actinopteri > Lophiiformes > Chaunacidae > Chaunax > Chaunax sp. Z400. The sequence goes on along the minus strand of CM075195.1, from coordinate 15,642,418 downwards.
CCTCTTGTCTTGACATCATTCTCTGCTTTTTGAAACCATGTCAGTGAGGGACTGAAAGTCCTGAAGTTCCAGTTATGCAACAAAGAGCTCCAATGTTTCATTGCAACAAGAAATCATAATTAACTGGTGATGTTGATAATTTCATGCTCCTGTTGAAAATGGGTCATGTGGGATGTGTGTGTAATTTGACGGACTGAAGTATAAATGATCAATCACGGCTCCTTTTCACCACCACACATCACATGCTTGTCCTCAGAATAGACTATATTGCATAATTCTGTTTTTTAATTGATTTTAGGAGCACACAAGTACAGAAACCATGAGGAAGAATCCAAACATTTGCGAATGCAAATGCAAAGTCAGCTATTTGTAGTTTCACTAAAATATATGTAAAATGTCTTTCCTTCCTCTGAAACAAAGATGTTTATGGCCAGCGGCAGTGTAGTAATTTCACAATAAAATGATCCTGGGTGGTGATGCACTGCACTGAAGTTAGTTTTATATTGAAGAGGCTTCTCAGCGGACATCCATCCTCATATGTTGATAGAGGAGGGGGGAAACAGGTTTAGAGGCACCTGGCAAAAAAACTATTAAATATTTTTTAATTACAATATAAATAACTGTATATGTCAATTTAGCTGTTTTACTCTCTAAATGTGTAGTGTCCCTGGTTAGCAATTATTTTTCATAATGTGAGCACAGCGGAGAGAGTGATACTTTGTGATGCTTTGTAGATAACATCAATACTGGGGGTTGTTTAACAATGAAGACAACAACTCCCATGATCCCACTCTACTTGAGTTTGTTGTTGTTGTTGTTTTGATTAAGAGACCCCTAGCAGAAGCTATTACATACTATGCATTTAATTTCAGTCATAGGCGATCAAATTAGAACCAAAATTTCAACAAGGACCATAATGGATATAAAATTTTACCTTTTGTTTTTGTTTATATTTTATACAGTACCAGTCAATAGTTTGGACATACCCTCCCATCCACTAGAATGGGAAACTGTGTCCAAATTTTTGACTGGTACTGTAGGTCAACACTGTTTTGTAATTAGGCCTACTTATATTGTGACTCTAGCGATCTAACATTTCTTTCAAATAATATATGACATGTTATTTATTTTTTTCATTTCATCTAGCTACAACTATGTATTCAACATTTAATAACTACTTTGCCGTAGAAGAAATCGACTTGGTGGGTAGACAGGTTTTGGGCCACAATGAACCCCATTAAATTTAGGTGCAGATCTGGCCTTTTTTTCTTTCTTTCTTTTCTTTTTTAATTAGCAAGATAAGGTGTTTTTCAACATTTTTATCAAATTCTAAGGGAATAATGCATGGATTTTGGAGGTATGTGCACGACTGGGTGCAATTCTAGTTTTAATGTTCTTTATCAACAAGAGAACCTTTTGTACTTGATTTTCTGACAATAATTCTTTGTCATTAATCATAGCTGTAATTACTCAAATATTAGTAGTAGTAGTAGTAGTAGTACTACCACTAGTAGTAGTAAAAACAGTTGTAATACTAGTAGTAATTGTAGTGGTAATAGTAGTAGTACCCTAGTATAACCAGAAAAAACAAAACAAAACAAAAAAAAGCTATAAAGGCACCCGAATAAACTGCTACCAACGTGGAGCCGACTTTGCTCGGGATGCAGAGTAGACTGTCAGAAGGGAGGTCCTAATCTGCCATAGCAGCTGTGAGCATTTACCACGTGATGCGAGAGAGACGCTAGAGAGCAGCCATTACTGTTTCATTTAATTAATGTCCGGCCTCAGATGATAAACTGTAAAGCGACAAGGAAACCACGATGGAGTAGGTGAAGAATGGAGCCTCTCCTGGCGTCATCCATTCTTCTGTTTCACTGCCGCACAACTTAACAAGGTCAGTTCGCCGTACGCTTTTCATCCCCTCCTCCCCGTTTTCTGCTCATACGGTGCCTGCCGGAGCACTTGTTTCGGAAACAGAAACATCACATTTACATGTATGATGCCAAAAACAACACCCGGTAACTGGCGTCACTTCTAAACGTGTCGTTTTGGAGTAAAGAGTTGCTTTGTTTTCTGCTCAACAACAGGAGCCGTGTCTTGTTGTAGTTTATGCTAACACGGGTTTGTGCTGCTTCTTGTGTAACATACGTTTCGAATGCGAACAAGCTTCAAGCGGACTGAAGCCATATGTAAAATTAACTTTTAGCAACGTTTGATTCAGGCGCTGAAACCCAGCCGTGGTCGAGAGTGGACGGTCTTTGGGTGCACGGCTGACTGTCCTACGTGAAGATACATCAGCTAGCATGACAAGCTAGTTACGGTGAACAGTTCACAAGGCCTACATTCTCTCAGTTGAGAGTGTATTAGGTTTTCTTGAACCGATATTCTCACATAATATAAACAATGAGCTACTTTTTGCATCCTAAAAGCTTACAGTGTTTGCTAGAGTGTGAAATCAACCTAATGGTCACTGTGGAGGCTGCACTAAGCTACTTTTGACTTGTATGTCTTGCACGAAACAAACATGGATGGACCAAACATCAGAAACATGAATGGTTGTATTACACTGCATTAGTTTGAGTTAGATGTACCTATTGAATTGGTAACTTGGTATAGTACACATAACAGCACCAAAGCAAAGTGAAGGTTTCGGGATCAGGGCAAACTAAATAAAAATCAACAAAACCTCTTTAAATAAAGGCTCAAACAATCAAGTTTTCATTTCATCATAGGTCAAAGAAGTTATAGATTATGTTATATTCGGTAACGCTCTTCTACATAACACATTCAAACTGTGTATCGGTACAATGGATGACTTTGTTTTTGGAAACATGAGGATTTATTTACTCAGCAGGTCAACAAACAGGCTTGGGCATGAAGTTCAGGTGGGCTCTGTCGAAATTGGGCCTTAGAATAGAGACAAGTGTTTCCTTGGCTCAGCAAAGCCAGCGAACCCTTCATCTTGCATTTTAATAAGCTCCAAACCAACCCAGGGCCCCAGGAACCCCAACCAGGCCAGGATCCAACCCAAACATATCCCTACACTGCTGATGTGTTAGTTCTGTTGTCCAAGGTAAAAGTGGGAAGATCTATTGTTCAGTTAGTTTCGATTTCCTTGTCCATGTTGTCTGTGATGTAAGGTGGCCCGGAGAGAGGGAATGATAAACTCCGTGGCTCAAGGGGTGTGCAAATTAACATGTTTCACTCTCTCTGAAGGCTGGACAGGCATTGAAAAAGAGATGATTACATTCAGATGCTGGCCACCCGTTGCTTGCTTTTTCTTCCCTTCTGTTTTCCAATCACTGGAGGGACATGACCCATTTAAATGGTTGTTTACTTGCATTAGAAGAAGAGCCAAAACACTACTCAATGAACTCTTGTCTACAATTTAATTAGAGTTGCCTATCCTACTGCACAGTTTTCCACGTTACACAATGCTCTCTTCAGCCTAGCTGCAAAACGGGTAGAATTACGGAGACCAAAGATCAGCATTAGTTACAAACGTGTCCACAAAAAGTCACATTTGTTGGGGTATAATAGATCCATCTAGAGTAGTTAATGAAACTAACTGGTAGTTGTTTTGGAGAGACAATTTTAGGGTTCTCGTCATAAAACACGCACATCTTTATTTGTCCTGTATTTTACTGTGATGTCAAGGACATCACACACTATCCCAGCTATCACCAAGTAAACACCTTGTCCAGAGGTAATTTTGACCATCTAAACAAGCAAATGTAAAATGGATTATACTCTTGAATCAAAGAATTTCAAGAAGAAAATAATGCTTCAGAAAAAATTAAAGGAGAAAAAACCCCCACAATGCTGGCCAATCGGAAGTAAATCCACTCTAGGAAGAACAACATGAGAGTGAATGTCACACTGCACTTGAACCAAAGGTGAACTGAGCCTGGACTGATGTGCAGCAGCTGTGCTTTTTTTTACACTGGGGCAGCAGCAACATTACAAAATAAAAGACGTGATCAGTGTCTTTAAATGCGAAAATTAGTAGTACCTTAGATGGAGGTAATGTTGAAACTGCTTGTGTCGAAAATAATGGTGTTTAAATGAACCAAAAGCAAAGTCGTATTTTTATGAAAAATTACCAGTCCGTGACACTCCTCAGTTTTCTCTCTGGTCTCTTGCCGTTGAGAACGTGTCTCTGCAAGCTGTCCCCCGGCTGTACTGGAGGTGCTACTGGCGCCGAGTGACGACACACTTCAGGCTCAGAGACTGTAAGACATCACTGTACGGTGTGGAAGATGGGTGTTGTGCTACCTTAAAAAGTTAGTTCAGATTTGATTTACAAGCTGACTTTCTAAAGTGAAGCCACGCTTTCGACCGCCGCGGTCCATCTTTTCATTGAGGTCATTCATATGTAAACCAATGGACACGCTGCTGCGTTGATGTGTGACATAGTCACGTAGACGAATCCTGGCAGATGGCCACATACGTCTATGCAGAAACGGATAAGCAGAACCAAATATCAAGTTGGTGGTTTTTTTCTTACTGATTCCCTGTACTTGACATTTTGGATTGAGATCTAATTTGGAACTGAGTTTTGGTTCCGTACCCTAATGCTTTGTGAGTAGCTATCTTTTACAGGATCTAGTCTTAACATTAAGGGGAAATTATTTGAAAATGTCATCATTCTAAGAATTCACCTACAGTTTTATCACCGGAGGCGACTCTTTGCACTACGTAGCTTTATAAATACAGCTTCAGGCTGAGGCAGAAAGTTTGTGTGTTCCTGAAAGTGTCTGCATCAAAAGAGCTTTCCATGGTCCAGCAGTGCCTCCTTCAAACACGACTGACCCAGGTTTTATGTTTTAGGACAGACTTTATTATTGCTTTTCCTGTTGCCCTCTGACTAGACAAGCATATAAGAAATGGCTGGAGTGTCTACACCTTTCTTTTCTCCTATTTTTTTTAACCCTTTTGTGTCATAGATGCGTGAGAAGTGGAAGATATTGGCCACATCATGCAATGACACATTTTGGGATTGTATCTGCTTTATCAAGATGAGCTTTGAGAGGAAGTAAGCCTAAAATTGAGGACAAGTAATCAAATAACGTTTGACTGGTTTTCATGTTTGTACGCCCTTGTCCTTATTGAGTCATTTAGCAAAAGGAGCACATAATAACATGGGTGTTTACCATTTGGACATGCAGAGCTCTAAACTTTTTATTGGTGTTTTATAAACTGCCTAAGAAATGATGAGAATACTGTTTAATACTTGAAGGATGCTATATGCTATAATGCTATAAAGCAAAATTGATATGGTCAATGTCAAAATGTGTCCCCTGTTGGATAATGTAAACATATGTCATCTTTACTGTGGGATAAATATTCGTTCCTGATCACAGGATTTTCAGATGAACATGGGCAAATACGTCACCATGATGGCAACTCCAGGCTCTCGGAAATGAGGCCATGGGCAGCGGCCACATGTTTTCCTGCAGTTGTGTAATTATAATGTTATCAGTCTCTATTTGTTTTAGGCTTACATCTCAGATTTCTTAGGTCATGGGACACGAACGTCTTTGATTTATAGACATCGTAGGCATCACATGAGAACAAAACCACGTTTCAGACAAACACCCCACCAGCTTATATCAGCTGTTGTCCACTGATGATGAAACGATTCAAGTTAAAACACTTGAGTGAATTTTCCATTAAATGTAAACATGCACTGCGGTATGTGTGTTGTAATTTAAGAGTGTGTACCATTTTATTGCCATCAAAGGGCACGATAAGGATGAGCTTACGATGTGTCCCATGTGTAACTTGGTGTTGTTTTGTAGGAGCTGATGTGAAAGTTTCCTGGTCCAAACAGAAAGATGTCTCACTAGATAATAATTAACTTGTTTCTCCTATCTGTTTTCATCTCCTCTAATCTTTCTAGGTAGGCTCTAAACAACACCTGCTCTGACCTAGACTGTCTGGATCTAGAGACACAGGAGCCTAAAACTGCTTCTTGGGTTGCACAGTGGAGGAGAGGGTCTCTGGCTTGTTACTCCCCCCATTTGTCTTTTAGGAGGGGGGAGGAAGAGGAGGAGGAGGAGGAAGAAGAAGGAGCTGCTGTAACCATCCATAGCATGGGGCAAAAAGTCCCAGGTGGCATTAAAACCATTGATATGCGGGATCCAGCATTCAGCCCCCTGAAGCTGGAGCTACAGGCCCTGAGTCACACCAAGCCTTCTCGACTGGATCTGCTGCTGGACATGCCACCTGCCAGCCCGGACATCCAGGTCCAGCATTCATGGAACAATGATGACCGCTCCCTCAACATCTTTGTCAAGGATGACAACAAGCTGGTTTTTCACAGGCACCCTGTGGCACAGAGCACGGATGCCATCCGGGGCCGTGTCGGCTACACAAGGGGACTGCATGTTTGGGAAATTAGCTGGGCTATGCGTCAGAGGGGCACGCACGCTGTGGTCGGGGTTGCAACAATTGACGCCCCGCTTCACTCAGTGGGCTACACAGCTTTGGTGGGAAGCAACGCTGAGTCCTGGGGATGGGACCTGTGCAGGAGTAAACTCTACCACGATGGCAAGAATCACCCGGGAAAAAGCTACCCAGCCTTTCTCGAGCCAGATGATACCTTCATAATACCAGACTCCCTCTTAGTCGTCTTGGACATGGATGAGGGCACCCTGGGTTACATAGTGGATGGACATTATCTAGGAGTGGCATTCAGAGGACTTAAGGGCAGGAAGCTGTACCCGGTGGTGAGCGCTGTGTGGGGACACTGTGAAATACGGATCCGGTACATAAATGGACTTGATCGTAAGTGACATTTTTAAATGCTTTATAATACTTATGTATAATTCTTTTCTCCCATCCGTGAGGTCTTGTGTGCAGCTCTTATAAAACCAGTGGCAGAATTTATTGATGCAATAAACAAAGGTGTGACGGTTCATGGTCGGTCATACTGTCTAAGATATTACTGCAGACAGGGTTACTGTAGAGCAGCAGTACTGTCAGACTTAGGTCAGTATGGCTGCCTCTCCAGCTGTTATATAAAGCAGATGTGATAACGTGATTTTTGTTTGTAGTCTCCCAGTCTTGTCATATTAACATTAATATTTAACCGTGTCCCTGAATCACGTTAGATGATCTTATCTCAGTGTATTGCCCCAACTCTTGTTATTAACTGTACTTTGCCTTCCTTTTTGATACTAGACTGGTGCCTCCATCGTAGATGGGTTTTATTATTATGGAAATGTCCACTGCAATAATGCAATAAAACAAGCTGCATGTTTTTTCCCCCAGACAGTTATAAAATTAATTGATTGGATTTATTACAATTATTCCATGGCGAAAGGGTCACAAACATTAAAATGAGGGAACTTAAATGCTGGCTTATCAAAACATGTTGTACACTAGCACTCTGTCCCGAGTGCTCTGTGTTCATTAGATTAAGTCTGTGAAGAAGAAGCTCTGCAGATGCAGTGATTATGCATAAAAGCCAGATTCAAATGGATATACAGTGGGAAAATCCTTGATCTTATACACTGATGTTAAAGGCAGCTTATCTCATGATGTTGTTAATCTCATGGCTGTTTGGATCCAGTGAACAGTATTAGCACTCTGACTAAAGAATATGGCTGAAAGTCATTATGATCCACCTCCAAGAACAAAGTGAGGAAGGCGATATGGGAATGCATTCCGTGTAGGAACTGGATTTTTCTTTCTTACCGTGGTGAAAAAGCAATATCTAACCGCGGGACTATCAAAGAAACCAAATGGTAGCAACGCAAGCTACCCTAGAAATATGAGGAATAAAACGTCATTTAAAATCCCAGAGTAACCTAAAACATTTCAAATATACCATGGGAGAAGATAATTGCTCTGTTAATTAAATTAAATTAATTTCACCCTGCTAAAATCTGCTTCTCATCCTAAGATACCTCAGTCGAAATATCTGAATAAGTGTCAAGCGGTCCGTCAATGGGGGGATAAATCTGGCGCTTAAAACTAAGTTAAGAGGGATCGGGAGGAGAGGGAGGAAAGTACACATACAGTACCTCCATTGGAATTAAAGTCAAACAATCAGTCATTAAAACGAAGCTGTTGATCGGGTTTGGAAGAGGTTCAAGTAGCTATAGCAACATTGTTGTTCTTATTCTTCGGTGGTGTTTAAAAGCGGTTTGCATTTAAAATGCTGTATTACCATTTACCATTAGACCAAAAATACTCTCAATTCTCCATTTATAACTACGTTGCCTGTGCAGGTATCTTAAATGCTGGCCAGATATTCTGGTCATATAAGGAAGGTATCTTCACCCAAACATTGACAGGGCATGGTTAGGTGAGCTAACCTAAGGCTAAAATGACACAACGTCCTGCTATGCATATATAACACTCCATTTGCACTCCAGTAGATTTCACCTGCACAAAAAACACACCCACAAAAATTCCAGTTCTGACTGTAAAGAGCTTAACCCCCACAGTAATCACATGACTGCAGTAATGCGTTCGTCATAGCCCTCAGTCCGTCCATCCTTCTGTCACGTTTTGTTTCCAGAGCATAATTCAAAAACTGTTCAATATCTTTAGAAACTTCCTACACACAGCAACAAAGTACAGATTTGTTATTTGTTATTTTTCGTTTCCATGGTTACAAGTTGATCGTGGAGTCATTCTGAGGGTGGGGGTTTTCATGACACTCGATGTACATATCTCCCATGTAATGGAGAGGTGTCTTTTGATATTTATATATATTTAAGCTTTTTTCTATTTATTTTGAAAATTGGAACATTTCTCAGCTATTTAAGAAGAATTCTAATTAACAGATTCTGTCTGTCTTACTCCCATGGTGGGGGATCATGTGTGTTTCATGCTTCTTCTTTTTTTTTCCTGTCCCAAGTTGTTACATCTACAAAAAGTCAAACCCAATGATAAGTAGCCATATAGCTGGATATTGAACATTAGTAGCTTTTGAAGCCTGAATAAAATCTGTTTGTAGCATATATTTTAAATTGTGAACAATTTGGCGCTGAAACTTTAGTCAAAAGCCTAATCTTGTTTGTTCTTTGGTCAGATATTTCCTGATTTAAATAATAATTTTGTTCATTCCAAACAATATTTAGTTGTCTATTGTGGCTTAGAATCAAAGACCTGTATTAGAGAATTTTGCTTTGGTTAAGAAGTGTGAAGTAACTGTCTCACTATTATTTTTCCCAGAGAAAAGGTCAGATAAATTTTCCTTGACAAATTATTTAAATGATTAATAGATTACCAAAAATGTTTAGATAGTACACAGTACAGAAATTTGCTGAATTTCATTTGCTAGTTTTAATAGCTCTGGAAACATTTGTCCATGTCATTGTTTCAGAATGGATTTCACATGAGTGTGAACCTCCGTGATTATCCACCCTGTGATGGAGACTACATGTACTGAGGCCAAAACTTTAAGACTTTTCCACAATTGTTTCTTATATTTCACATCCCAGTACGACTCAAATGTTGAATTCAAATTGACCGATGTCAACATGGATGGAGGCAAAAGAAATGCAAATGATTTGAGAATAATTTGGTTAATTTTTTTACATACACAAAATGACTTTATAGCCCATGGAAATGGAGAGAAAGGCCGTTGTGTTCCAATTTCATTGTATGCTTGTGTCTGTCCATTTAGTGGATTTAGTACATTATACACTGTCCCTCTCAGATGTAAGATTTAGGTTCAGGCTTGACATTCATACACTCCTGTAATGAAATTCACAGGCCTTTCTCATACTTTTCCTCCTCTTGTCTCTCTTCAGCTGAGCCGCTCTCTCTGATGGACCTGTGTAGGCGTTCAGTGAGAGTGGCATTAGGAAGAGACCGTCTGAGTGAAATCCATAGACTGCCCCTGCCGGCCTCTCTCAAGAACTACCTGCTCTACCAATGACTGCACTCACAGTCACAACACACTCAGCACGCCCTCGTCTCCTGTTTCTCTGGGATCTTTTGGCTTGAACCTGTCTGACAACATTGCTCAAGCTTCCACCACTGACTCAGCCTTCAGCAAGTTATGCCTCTGTGTCAGTGGCTGGACTGCTTTGAGATTCTTATCCTGTTTTTAGGACTTTTTGCAGATACTCTATAACTTTATGAAATCAGGAATCACTGAGCACTATGCACATGCTGATCCAAACAACGCCCAGACAGCCACCATATTGATATACCTCCTCCAGTTTGTAAGTTAACGTGTTGTGGTCAGTATCTCTGCTGTCATTTCCACACGATGAATTTCAATAATATAGCCTTTTAAATTTGAATATTAGAAATTGTGCTAAAACACAAACCCTGTATGATGGAAATTGAACTTTGACCGTTGGTGCAAAGGTGCATTATCCGTATTTGAACACAAGGTGGCAGCACATAGACATATCAACCTGTACAGCTGTTCAAATTGAGAATAACATGGCATCCTATTGCTTTTAGAAATCCCAGATTTAAAAAAAAAAAAAAAAAAAAAAAGAAGATAATAAATAATAGCAGTTCACACAACAGAGAGAAGATGCTGACCCTTCCACGCTGCATCGTCATTGCAGTGTGGATGAATGCACTGTGCGGTATCTCCAACTGCTGACTGCACAACTGGGTTTCTGTGCGATATGGAAGCGGGGCCCCATTGCTTATCAGCAAGGCATCTGACAGGAACCAAATCAGCAGACGTTTTATTGGAAGGGTAATGTCACTGTGATCATTTGTAGCATGCATCTGCAGCAATTTTTCTCCTCAATATCACCTCTTTTCTTTAAAAAGACCTCCTCTGTCACTTTTCATTTTTGATGTTCAGTAGTTTCCAATCACATGTCGTCAGGACTCGAGTGCTGTTCTTTTATTCAACCAGTCTTCCCAACAGCTGGTTTCACTGGTTCGCACATATTCAGGCATAGAATTGAAACTAACCAGTTAAACAGCCACTGTAGTGGTTTGTTGGAATGAAGACCTGATATTCTTGGACCTTACTGGCACATAGCAGAGAACCATTAATGTAGTGGATGTGTTTTATGACATGTAGTGCTGCACAGATGTACTAAAAGAAGGTCAGATTACCAACATATCAAATGCCACATACACCTCTTGATTCAAATGTTTTTAAATGTGCTGTTCTTATTCCACTCAGCTGGTGTAGACACACTGTGCCACACCCTACTTTTCCTTGCCTCCATTTTATTTGTATCCTTTGTTGTATATTTGTTTGTAAGTATCTATTAAAGATTATTTCAAAGTTCCTATTGTACATTGTACAGGAATCTTGTCAAAACTGAAAAATACCAGAAGGTACTACCTCTATAGAAGCCAGATAATAGTTTGAATGTTAATTACTTTTTTTTAAAAGGAATGTGAAACTCGGTTTATAGTGAAATATAAGATAAGATAAGATATCCCTTTATTAGTCCCACAGTGGGGAAATTTACAGTGGAGGTTTACATAAGTGCAGCCACACAGGTGTTTTCACTTATTTTGACTGATTAGATCTGGTTTAAAGGTCCCTGTATTGTTCATATGGGGACATCAAATGTAACGGCAATCAATAGTGCCGTTCGTAAAGGCATAAAATGCATTAAGACAAGATATTAAGCACAAGAATATAAAAAGACAAATGGGATTTAATTGGTGTAAGGTAAGTTAAAAATCATTTTAAAAATAACGGCTTAATACGGAGAATACAAATTGCAGTTCTGTGATATGAATAAATAATCCATTTCTTGACATGCTTTTAGGTGCATGAGAGGCAGGGTACATCCTGGACAGGTCACCAGTTCATCACTAGGCTGCCACAGAGAGAACCAACATTCACGCTCACATTAAGACCTATAGAAATCATAAATTAAATTTAGTAAAAAGGCAGTGGTAAGTCTTAAGCTATGAGAGTTGGAGCAGTTCTCAAGGTTTCTGGGTATTTGTTACAGATATGTTGAGCATAAAAAAAAGAAGTGTACTTCTATATTTAGACTCGGGGGACAGAAAACAGGCTTGTCCCAGATGATCTGAGAGGTCTGGGTGGTGCATAACAGAGTAGCAGATCACAAATAAACCATTTAGTGCTCTATAAACCATCTGTAAAAATTTTAAATCGACTTCAGCTGCAGTTACCGGATAGACGTCTTGGAGAGACAAGTGAAGACAGTGACAAACCAGGACTCTACCAGCAGTGGGCATGATGATCTAATGCCCTCTCTCTGTTGCATCATTCTCCAGCTAGCAATTTTATATAGAAACTGGCACAAAGAATATGGTGAAGGCAATGAATTTCAACATACACATAAAGGCCACATGCTCACTATTCGCCATGGGAAAGTTTTTGAATATATTTTTAAAAGAATCTTAACATTTTGTTTTGTATTATTTGTGACAGTTATCTGAGCCCAACTAGATTATTAAACAAAAATGATCAATCCTATTTTAGTCTCACAACACATGGGCAATGGTGAAAATGAGTTTAGAGAAACCAGAGAGCCCCAACTTGAAATCGTACAGAATCCTCTTAATGCTGAAGGTTACTCCTTCCCTTCTAAAAGTCAGTAAGATATGTGCCACAATCTAAATCTGCCTGGAAAATTTCCTGTTAAAACACATCCTGGACTTGACAGTGTGTGTAAAAGAGACTCTTTTTGCATTGAAAAGTGACGACATTTCTTTTCATTGAATGTTGGTTCCTTAAAAATACATCAAGCTTTTGGTAGAGGGTCAATATTGAACAACCAGGTGTACACTGAACTATTCCAGGTGAGGCAAACAAAGCTCTGTGCTCCTTCACTGAAATTTACTTAAATTCACATTAACCAAACACAGAGTGAAACTCATTGAAGAGTGGAGGTAAGTGGTGGGAGGGCTGTGTTGGGGTTTGAGTATCATTAAATGATGTCTAGTCTCCAACTAATTAACAGTTTCATCGATAAAGAAACTTCTATTTTAATCACTGTAATTGTTTGGCTTTTTTTTTACTTCAGTTACAGACTTCAGATTCAGCTATGTGTACTAACTATACACATAGAGTACATCGTGTGCAGCAGCAGACTGAAATAAACCCAGAGATATTTCTGACCCAAGAACCCCAAAGGGATCTAAATTTCACCTGCAACTTTACAAGGCCAGTCACTCAAAAACCACACTATTACGAATGAACATGAGATACAACATGTGAGACCAAGGTGTGGTTCGCTCTCAAGTCAATACAGACACACTAATGCTAGTATTACCTGACGGATCGGCTGTTATAATGCTCTACTTCCTGTTTTCTCACTAAAAATAATAGAGCTCAATTACTTCAAAACTCAGCTGTATATGTGTTGACTTGGTCCAGGTAGAGTCCATACATTACACCAATTTCAGAATCCCAGCACTGGCTACCTGTCTGTTTCAGAAGTAATTTTAAGATCATTTTATTAGTTAATAAAGTTCTTAATAGTTTTGGACTGATGTATTTGTCATATTTTCTTCTGCTTATGAACCCTTGAGAACCCTCAGGTCTTCTAGTAGTGGTCTTTTAATTAGCCAGAACAAAACCCCAGTATGAGGCATCATTTTATTTCTATGGTCCATGTGTCTGGAACAGCCTTCCTGAAGACCTGAGGGTGACAGAATGTGTTGATATTTCTTGCTGCAAGCTTAACGCCTTCCTTTGAACCTGGCTTTTAAGTTTATTCTATTTTTGTCTATTATTTACATATTTTATTTATTCATGAAATTATTTCCTGACTTCATGTTTTAAAAGCAAACCTTTCAAAAGCAAACTCAAGACCTACCATTTTAATCTGTCTTTTAATTAGACTTTATTTGTCCATTGATTTATATATTTTATTTATGATAGTGTTTCCTCACTTCCTGTTTTTTTATTTTTTATTTTTTATTTTCAGCTTCATGTGTTGATGAGGAAGGGACTATCAATATAGTGTGATGCACTTTGTGTTACATTTTGCTGGTATGAAAGTGCTGTACAAATAACGTATTGATAGACAAGAAAGAACACTAAATAGAGCTGATAAAGAGGAGGACAAAAACATTACATGGATTATGAATTTCAGGGCTTTGAGGAACTGTAGTTGTGTGTTTCATATTTGGTCTGTTGGTGTCAGTATTTCCAACTCCTACATAACCATGAGGACAGTCAAGGTCATCCAGTTTATTTTTGAGCACAATGTGAATCCCATTGAGACTGATAATGAGAGGTGGAAGAATAATTCAGATCCTTTTCTTGAGTAAAATTATCAATACGACATTGTTGAAATCTCCATCCAGAGTCAAAATCCTACTTGAGAAAAGGGATAGCCAGCAAAATGTCGCTAAGTATCAAAGCTTCATTCTACAAGAAGGTTGCCCTTGTGTGATTTTTCAATCAGTGACATTATTATTGTTAATGCGTATGCATCAATGTGTGAGCAGCTATTTACCAATGTTGAGGTAGAGGGAGTGTCATAAGATGATTAATGTGTTAGGAAAAAAGAGAAAACTAAATTCTCCAACACAATTTTTTTGGCATTTTTTAGACTACCTTATTTTGGGAGATATTTGATAGTTTTATCTCTTTGGGCCTCAAATGTTAAAGCAAAACCATCTGAGAAGTTTGCTAACATCTGATATGGGACAAGGACCCCCACCCAGACACTATTTTTGTCTAAGGTCTCATGAGCCAAAAAAAGGTTGAAGACTGGTTTAGTCTTTAACCATATATTATATTATATAAGCACTCATATGTATTTTTGTAAAACTCTTAATCTGATCACAGCTGTAATGGAAATACATTTTTTAAAGAAAAAAGTACAGTATTTCCCTTTGACGTGTAGTGGATTAAAAGCTTAAATTAGACCATTCATGTTGGGAAGGCTCTTACAAAGATCGGCAAACGTGACACAATGCTTGAAATGAGCTATAATTCTCACAATGCATATTCCAACAGTCAAGTTAAGTAAACAACAAAACTTTCAAATCCATTGGTTTAAATTAAGTTGAGATCTTTGTCAAAGAACAAAATAAAATCTCAATTCTGTTTTGCTTCCACAACACTGTCAAAATGCTGTTCGGCAGGTCTGACGAAACTGTGAGAGACAAGGATCTTGTTGTACAGGCATACAGACAAACAAGGTGCTACAAAGGTGGTTGTTATAGGTTCAATGTCTAGATTTTCTCAGAGTGAAACAGTTACATTCCAATTTTAACCCTAACCCTAACCCTCATTGCTGAGCCGCACATTACCGTAACATCACATGTCCTCTATGGCACAGTAAACAGATGATGTGGCCATAGTGTGTCCCATTAAAATCAAGGTCTTTTCTGTTGTTATGCTGAAAACGAGGAAGTTCTTTATCTGTTTTTGTAGAAGCTGTCATAACAGCAAGAGGTAATAAATATTATATGAATGGTTTGTGATAAGCATACAGACCAAAATGTACCACTAAGGAATATGAGGACTTATAACAGGATATTGCTCTTTTGTAATTTTCGAACATCAAAAATAAGCCAGTAGAAAGATTATTTAAGTACAATTTGCACCCCTCTTCATCAAGATCTTAATATAATAAAATCTTTTTTTTTAAAGGTTTATGCAGACATTATGGTCTCCTTTCATAATATTTTAACGTTACTTGTAGCTCTATATTTTGGCTTTTATAACTTTACATTTGTATGCATTTGCAATATGTAGGTTTACTCTATTGGCTGCCTGATTAAAACTATTAATAAATGCCATGAGTAGAATATATTCTTTTTAAAAAAAAAATTACTTTTATCTTGTAGTGAAACAAGTGAAGGTCAGGTGGGACACAGAAGTTCAAAGTGTAGTCCTGCTGTTGTTTTTGTTCAATAATTGTGTTACAACACGGAAAAGAACAGGGCACGGTGGTAAGCACATGTTCTTACGTCACAGACAACACCCCCGTCCTGCCCACTGACGTAAATGTGAGCAGTTCGTCAGGTCACCCTGTAGTTCAGCCCACAGCTGACAGCGCTACCAAGCCGGTTGAGGGATAGATAAACGGCAGCAAACGGGATAATAGAACCTATTTTTATTCGATAAAAACGCAATTTTAGCATAAATATAATACGAGAATGGTGGCTGTTTGAAAAAGAAAAGGATGGCACAGAAAGATACACTGCTGCATCTGTTCGCTGGGGGGTAAGTCACATGAAACCTTACTGGTTCCAGCCAGAGTAATGCTATTAATATCTCTAATGCCAATGAAGAGGTAACTCTGCGGTTAATTAGCCTACGAGTTCTATGGTGATTACAGGACGCTAACTACTTGTGAAAAATCTGTATTAAACCAAGTGGAATTTACTCGTCTCGTTAATCTTATGCAGTTTCAGGGTAGAGCGCTGCTAGCTAGCGGGCTAATGGATATTCATAAATGCGAGCGAGCTCGTGTTAGCACTGAAGGATCTTTTGAATGTAAATTAACGACGGATTCCTCTCGTTGGCTGACAGATTTATGATGTACGACGACTAAGCGAACATA
Organism: Chaunax sp. Z400; assembly: GCA_037577475.1. NCBI lineage: Eukaryota > Metazoa > Chordata > Actinopteri > Lophiiformes > Chaunacidae > Chaunax > Chaunax sp. Z400. Next base: position 15,625,964 of record CM075195.1, on the reverse strand, counting down.
GAACGTTTGTTTTAATATTCATGTCGTAGATCAAGACCTTGCGTAACGTTGAGGTAACACACCGGCCGGCAAAATCTTTTGGCACCGATTAAGCTAACGTTAACGTTGCATCAGCGTACAAATTGAATGATGTTTGAATTGTCAATCCAAACAATAGAACCGCTAGTTGTTTGGATGTGGAACGTCGTAACGGTACCGCGAGTTTCCACATGACGTCTTTATAGAATACATTATTGAATCTTTTGTTGCTATAACGTATCTTTCGTGCCTGTGAGTTAGCCATTGCTCCTAATCACGGCTGGACGTGGCGCAGCTCTCGGCTTTTTACGTTGCCATCAATCATGGCTCCATTAAGCGATCCTCACCGCTCATTGCCTCCTGGCATAAGAAGCAATTTGTTAAAAATGTTAATAATATACGGTGTGTGTTACACCAACTAACTGGATGGCGTACAGTTTATGTTAAGGTCACATTTAAACAATACAAGCATGTTTTAAATGACGCCATTTTCCCCTTGAAGTGTTGTGACGAGCCTTCAGGTAATCTCGTTGTAGCCCCAAATTATATTAACATGGAGAATTTATTTGAATATATAACACTTTGCTGAGAAACTTGACCACTCTATTTTTAGTTTTAGTTTTATTGTACCCGTCTCAGTCATATCATAGGCTGTCTTAAAATTATGCAATATAAACCCATAGAGCAAAGTATATGTTTAACCGTAAATCACCTCTAATCTTCAGATTAACTTTAGATAGACTTATCTTATCGACCGATCCTGTATGAGACCCTTCGGTCGATTTCTGAACTCCTACTTGAACAAAACCATTACGTTACGTAATTCTACCCTCATTCCCCTCGATTCTTTTCTCTGTTGTCAGTGGTCATGAACTCGTCAGCTCATTTCACAGTATGGTACATGTTTTGTTTGTCAGATTAGGTCATGCAGTATATAAAAATTAGTCAAGAGTATAACTTCTCGCTATAATGCAACAGTCAATTAGCGGTGGATAGGTGACTGTTGACAAATGAATAGACAAGTAGCTCAGGTGTTAACTCTGCAAAGACCTTTGACTGTTCTTCAGATACAGGGCTCTACAGAGGCTTAGTTTAATCTGAACTCTAAAACAGTCTCGTCAGGAAAACAATTCCCTCCAAGTGCCTTTAGAGTGTCTGAGGTGCACCAGATGTGTTGGATTGACCCCTGAGTATACAGTCTTTCATCGTAACTGTTCATTGCACTTTGCCATTAGCTCCTCAGGTGTGTTAAAATGGGTGGGGAAAAAACCAAAAACACACTCAGTAAGAAAGCTGATATGAGTGAACTTGCAATTAATAGCACCCCAGTCCTCTGAGCAGGTCGGCCATTGTATTAATATTATCCCAGCACGGATGTATTGACCAATGGGACATTAGCCACCTTCTTTGGAAGATTTTAAACCCATTGTGGGATCAATTTGCAGATGTAGTGGTACGGTGGGAGCCATCGTGACCTGCCCCCTTGAGGTGTTGAAGACACGGTTGCAGTCCTCTGGCTTCACCCTCAGACCGGTCTTCCAGGTCCAACTAGGAACCCTAAGTGGCACGGGAGTTATCCGTCCAGGGACTGTTACGCCAGGACTGCTGCAGGTCCTCCGGTAAGACATTTGTTTTTGTTAGACAAGCATGCTGTGTATGCTGACTCTTGAGGCATTTTGATTTTTCTACTTGCAAACAAAGGTGCAGCATTTTCCTCCCTCACAGCCATTGCACTTTACTAGTGTTTGTCAGAACGACCCTGTCAGAACTGGCATAATTAATTTGTAGTGGTGATGTGTCTGAGTTTTCGACGTAACCACTTTGTCAAAATAACAATGTTTGTTTGGAATATTTGTATTCTTGTAATTCACTCCATGGGAACATTTCGTTTCTCTGCTTTCATAGTCTTAAAATAAAGAGCTTTAATCCTCTGCTATGTAAAGTGAGGATTAAGTTCACAGCATCCTGCTCATTTAGTGTCTTTAACCAGCTGTTTTAATGGGTGAAAAGAACTTCTTTTTTCCCCCCATCAGGCTTTAAGGTGTGTGTGTAAGAATTTTGTGTTGCCTGTGAAAGTAGACCTTTTATGACTCTGCTGAGGTTTGGGAAGACTTGAGGCCCTGATGGACCAGAGTGATGCATTGTGTTATATTACACTCTGAAGACTGGGGCACTTACTGAACTGGTCTGGACTGGTGTTTGCTGCAGCTGTAGCCTGAGAGTTAAAAATGCCTTAAGACAGTTTTTTGCACAGAAATGGGCACAAATTACCATTGTAACCTTCCTCTTTACTTGGTCTCTAGCAGACCACACTGTCATCTGGAGAATGAATGTCACTACCTAAGCTCCATTTCCACTGCGTAGTACCAGCTCGACTAGACTCGCTTTTTTTTTTTTTTTGCATTTCCATTAGCTAAAAAGTACCTGGTACTACTTTTTTAGTACCACCTCCGTTGTGGTTCCAAGTCAGCCGAGCAGATACTAAAAGGTCACGTGAAACGTTACAGACCACTGATTTGTCAACGCCCGACACGCATGGAATATCCTGCACAGCGCAAACCAATGGCCGCCTCACTCAAACAGCAAAGCTACTTTAGCGACCATGACTTTTTTTTTTTTTTCATTGCGGCTGCTGTATTGAGGAGGTGCAGACGTTCCTACCTTAAACAGCTGATGATGGGATCACGAGAGGTGTGTGTCACGTTGAAGACTGCGCCACGGCAGTTTCATGCAGCGCCCATCTACCCTGAGGAGGTGCCATCCCGTAATGGAAAACGACTGGCAGAAAAGTACCCGATACCAAGGCCAGTCGGGTCGAGTAGAGTACTAAGCAGTGGAAACGAGGCTCTACAAAGAGTTAACAAAAGTGACAAGCCAGCACTGCTGAGTGGACTTGACTCAGTGTACAAAATGTGTGCAAAACCAGCTCATGAGAGTTGAGTCAGAATCCCAAATACTTTATTGATCACTGCAGGGAGCTTGCAGAACTGGCTGGAAACAACTTAAAGCTATCATACATATGACATACATTGTCCTCAATAAAATGTCTGAGATAATTCTTTACAGACCTTTTCTGTAACATGTGTAGAGACAGTTTTAACGTTTACAGTGGTTTATATGAATAAAACTCATTTGGATTTACAGATGTGTTTTTTTTAAATATTTAATGACTGATTTAATATTTTTCAGGTCAATCCTAGAAAAAGAAGGACCAAGATCACTTTTCCGTGGCCTGGGCCCAAACCTTGTTGGCGTGGCCCCCTCAAGGTATGGTGAGATCAGTGGCTGCATATGCTTTAGTTACTCAGTTCTACCAGTGTTGTCCATTTCCCCACCGTTCTTACTTTCAGAAGTTATGTTTAACTAAGGCCTGAAACTGGGTGGCAATTGCTGCGTTAATGATCCATGCCTGTCAGGATAAAAAAAAATAAAGCCGAGGCTAAGAAGACTGCAAACTGGGGGGGGGGGGGGGTGTATGTGCGTGTTTCAGGAGAGAATGTTCTTCCACAGCCCACTGACCAAAGACAACAAAAGGAGAAGGGTGTGTTTATATTTTCAACTTGAACGTTCAACTGACTGTATAAACAGGAAGCCGTTATAATGGCATCAACTTCCGAGTGCCTGTCAGCCTCACAGTGTCCTGTAAATCAGATGTTCAGGCCACAGGATCTGTCAACACGAGCAGGCCTTTGTATTTTTATTCGGTTAAACGTTTTCATATCTTGAGACAAATAAAGAGAGCTGTGTTATGAGGGTTGATTGTAACAGATGCAGAATTTAGAGCAGCCGAATGATAATTGATCTGGTTTTTAATTGTGCGTAAAATTTCTACACCCGGTCTTAATGAAAGTTCCGTTTCATGATGGTACCTCTGGTGAAATCACCTTTAATACTATATTTAGTGTCATGAAATGGTCAGTGCTCTGGCTTGTTCCCTCAGGGTTGATCATCTAAAAAACACTTCTATGCAACTGCATTTGCCACAAAATGTTGATTAGACTTTGAGACTCTTTTAATGTGCTACGGGTGAATGGTTGCATGGATATTCCTCATGGTTAATGAGCAGCAGCAGCAGCAGCAGCAGAAGCAGCAGCAGCAGCCTGATCCTTGGCTCAGTAATTCTACTGTCCATCTGACTCACTGACCAGTTCAGACAGGCTCATAGTCAGCGCAGCTCTGTGGGCATCTGTGGTTCCCACTGCTTATTCAGCCCATTTTCTGGTGTAGTGACAGTTTGTTCCAGAAGCAGTCAAAGCAGGCCCCAGTGAACAGACAGCTCTGGATACACCCTGTGAAAGACCATGACAAGTCCAAATTGAATTGTTCACATAATTGCCCAGTTGTTAAAAAAAACAACCCACATTCATCTTTAAGCAGTGTGTGTGAATTTTTTACAGATGGAGTTCTTACCAGTTTGTTCTCTGTTTTTCAGAGCCATTTACTTCGCTGCCTACTCGAAATCTAAAGAGATGTTCAATGGGCTGTTTGTCCCCAATAGTGGACTGGTGCACATGTCCTCTGCTGGGTTTGCAGGTGAGATTTTAAACATGTACTTGTAATAGACATGACATTAAAAGGCATATAAGGCTATAAAAGGCAAACATATTTCTTAAGCTCAGAAGTGATGTCTACCCTGTGCATAAAATAAAACAATGCCACCATGAACCCTTTTTGAATTCTATAAAATGTACATTATATGCTTCAAAACATTCACTTATTATGTCACGTGTTTGTTTGACTGCAGCGTACAGTGGTTTTACAGATGTTTATGTTGTGTGATCCCACTGTATGTCCCTGGAATTAATTTGAGTGCATCAAAAACACCTGTCCCTTAAATTTTTTTTTATGGGTTATATTGAGGGAATGACATTAAACGTATGTCATGCCGCAGTGTAAAACTGAATGTGCCTCTTTTATTCTATGTCCACAGCTTTTGTTACCAACTCTCTGATGAACCCAGTCTGGATGGTCAAGACCAGGATGCAGCTGGAGAAAAAGTGTGTACACTCTTAATGTCACCTGCTCTCTGTGTATTTAGATTGCTCACTGTAATTGGCTGGGACTACACACCAAATACCCAAATGTTCATGCCCAAAATTGTTGGCACACACTTCTAAGTGATGATTTAGAGTGATTATTATTTTCATATGATACTATACTACATTTCTTTTTTGAAAACAATCTGGCCCATTTGAAGGACTTTGCAGGTGGGAATGGACTCCATATAATGTGACCTTTAACTGAGCCCCCACGTAACAGTAGTGTCCTTGGGTTATGCAGCGTGTGAGACTGGGTGTGTGACATGACTCCATAAATACACAGTGCTGACGCACTGTCCTGCATGAGAAGTAGAGTCTATATTTATTTTAACTGAGTACAGGGCAGTAGTATCACCAGAGGTCATAAGTCCTATTCCCCTCCCATTAAAGAAGACCAGTTCTGCAGCATAAAGTTGCTCAATGTTTGAGTTTGAAAACGATTGAATAAATTCTGCTTGGACCGGTTACTCATTCAACTCAATAAAGAAACCCTAGAATGTTACAATCTTCCTGTTAAAAGTTGTCTGATTGCTTAAACAAGAAGTAGAAAATGAACAGTTTAGAATTTTAATCATTTTTTTTATAAGTAAGAAAAGTGCACCGCTTCTTTTCATTTCTGTTACCACTTTCAACTCTTTGTTGATTTGTTGGGCTCTGTTAACTTGTGATGAATTTTGTAGGTCGACAAATGCGATTTTTGTCACTCATTTGCCCAATCTGCTTAACTTTTTAGAGCCAGGGGGGAGAAGAAGATGAATGCACTGCAGTGTGCCCGCTATGTTTACAAAACGGAAGGGTTTCGGGGCTTCTACAGAGGTCTGACTGCATCTTATGCTGGCATCTCGGAGACCATGATCTGCTTCCTCATCTATGAGACACTGAAGAAAAACCTTGCCAAGAGCAAATTTACCTCCCCAAATAGTGAAATGGAGAAAGGAGCATCAGACTTCCTGAGGCTCATGATGGCAGCTGCTTTTTCAAAGGGTTGTGCGTCCTGCATAGCTTATCCACATGGTAAACTCATGGATGCTTTTGTCTCATGCAAACTAACCCTCTAATGTCAAGGAGACCCTATTTATTTAAATGACTAATACGGTTTGTTTTGGTTTGCTTCCACAGAGGTCATTCGGACAAGGCTGCGCGAGGAAGGCAGCAAGTACAAGTATTTCTTCCAGACGGGGAGGTTAATAGCAGTTGAGGAAGGCTGTGCAGCTTTTTATAGAGGACTCATTCCACAGCTGATCAGACAAATTCCTAACACAGCCATCGTCCTCTCCACGTATGAACTCATTGTCCATCTGCTGGGAGACTGCAAGTGAAGAAATGCTTGAAACTGATGAAAGCCACTGAAAACCGAACACACACTGGGCAGCGGACGTTTGAAAATGCAGCACATACATTTTTCACTGTGGTGCTACAGAGACTTCATGGTTGGACTGAAGCAGGTTTTGCTGTTATCCAAAGAACTAAACACATTATTTTATTGAAAGCTTGTCTTTAGGAGTTTATCAGAATAATTAAGAAGTCGTTGTACTTAAAACTCCACACCTGTGAAAGAGGTCATTTTCTTAGAGGACTGATGTTAACTAAATTATTTTATGTTCTGTTATTTTATGGCAGTGTTTGTTTCCTTTTATCAGTGGTAAATGTACCAACACTCATGACTGCGCAGGCTGACTCATTTAGTTCATGATGAGAAGTAATTCAGGTTAAGTGCTAGTAATAGTACTGCCCCTTGCAATGTGATAACCACACATCATTTTGAGATTTCTGTTTCAAGGTTCGATTCACAGAGAGATTATCTTATTTTTAATTTAAAGAAATATATATATATATAAATGCTTATGTGTTTTTTTTCTTTGTGAAAAAACAGTCACCTTTTACAATATAATAAGAACTCTGATGCTTATTTGACCAGTGGCTCAATAAAACGCATCAAGAAACTACAGCATTTTATGGTTGAGTCTAATACTTATGAAACAATTGTATTAACACAAAAAAAAATCTACTTTTTGCCACATTGTTAGCACATACTCAGAGCAGGATGGTTGCACTATGGTCAAGTGACTGACAAATCTGCATGAAGATCTGGTTGGCAGCTCTGTTCAGTGGAAATATGAAGTATTATGTAGGAACTTGTCAGGTCATGACATAAAGATTTGACTCAAAGTACATTTGGGAGGAAGCTTTAAAAGATCAAGATCAAGTCAGAGCTTTAAACAATCAAGTTGATTTCACTTTCAGAATTACTTTGTCCGGATGTAAATATCACATGGTGTAACAAATCAGACTTGGTCATAACTAATGTGAAAGGAAAAGTGTACAAAGGCCTTAATTTATGTTTATTTTATTTAAGGAAAAACTGCATAATATTAACATGAATAACTTGTTCCATTATGTAAAAGCACCAGATGTAGCCATTCAGACTAATTACCTCTGCTAATGAGAGTTGGAGGAGGTTATGTGATCAGTGCCATTTGTTTGTTTGTGTATGTTAGTAAACAGGATAACTCAAAAGGTTTTAAATGGATTTCAATTAACTTTTGAGAAAAAGCGAGCCCTGGTGAGACGTTTGCTGGATAAACAGTATAAATTTACTGACAGCACTCAGATATCACAAACCTCCACCATGGCAGCTCAATTTCCCCATTATGTCATTGCACCTAAAAGCCATAGTCCCATGATAGTTTGAAATCACATTGTTATAATTATTACTTTAATGGTTATTCAAGGAAAAATATATATTTCACTAATGGCACTTTTCTTCAGGATCTAGCTCAGTAACTTTTGAGGATCTGTCAAATTTCACACCTAGGTCACGACGTCTGTAGAATTATTTTTTGTTATCTCGCACTCCTTTCTGTGAGGCCTATAAATTTAAACAGTCCGGATCATCAAATCTGGAATATTACTTGGATCCAGATCATACTTTGTGTGTAATGTGTAGTAGATGTTACGGTGATGTCATTGTTTAATGTTTGTCCAAGCATTGTTACCTATGAAGTTAGAAGCAAAAATCTTGTAATTGCCCTTATCCCTCAATGGTAAAAAAAAAGAAAAAAATCCTTTAAAATGTTTTTGGGTCCAGACATGATGCAGATTACCACCAAAATCTAATAGGATTGCTCCCTGCTGTTGCCTCACAGCAGGAAGGCCCTGGGTTCAAATCCAACTTGAGGACCTGGGACTTTTCTGTGTGGAGTGAATGTTCTCCCTGTGTCTGCTGTTCTCTCCGAGTTCTCCGGCTTCCTCCCACCACCAAAAACATGCAATATAGGTGAAATGGTGACTCTAAGTTGACCATAGGTGCGAATGTGTGTGAAAATGGTTTTGTCTTTCCACAGAATGTGGCCCTGTGATGAACTGGTGACTTGTCCAGGATGAACCCTGCCTCCCGCCCAAAATCGGCTGGGATAGACTCCAGCCCCTCCGCGACCCTACACAGGATAAGCGGTTCCAGAAAATGAATGAATGAATGAACTTTTTGAGGCACCCTGCTAATAGATAGACAGACAAACAAACCAACATGGTAGGTAATAATATGCCTTCTTGTGAGATGACTCTGTAGGACCCAGGATTTGTAGATACGCCCCTGTCTAGAGCTGAGAAAGCCGGAAGCTGTGGATTGTGGTGACCTCTGTCTGTTGCACGGAGAACGGCTCAGTAGTAGCAGACAGTCCCTTGACTGTTGACCAGAGCGTGGCGGCCTGACGGTATCTAGCTTTGTATGGACATCATGTTTTTGGAACAGCCACTCAGACTGACTTTATCCCGAGACAAGAATTAACTTTTATCCAATACTTAATCGTCGATAACAATAATGTCTTTTACCCACGTTTAGTTTTAGTTGGTCAAAGTTGCTTAGTCGTAGTTAGCCAATCCAAGCTAGCTAATGTCTTGTGCGATCACTAGCTGTCAGCGGCTTTCTACATCATCACCACGACAGCGGGCATCATCCCCACCCGGCATGCTGATGGAAGGGTGTGGGTAACAATGCTGAGATTCCTCTGTATCATATTAGCAGGTAAGCCAAGTAAAGGCAGCCATAAACAGCTAGCCAAGCTTGTTTGCTAGCTTAGCGTTAAAGCAGGACCAGAGTTGTGATTATGCAACGGGATAACTTTGCCAGAAATAATTAAAGCTCAGTTAGCATTGGTTTATCGCATTGCATTGGTTAACGAAAAAAGTGTTGTCTAAATTTAGATGATATCTTACATTTATGCTAACGATACGATTTAGCATCAAACTTGATAATTAGGACAACCTTATGATATTGCTAGCAAATAGGATGAACAAAGACAGACTTGCAACACATGTGGGCAGCATCACTAACCACAGCCTCTAATATACTTTATTAAAGTTGGATCAACATCTCCCAAGAACAGTTTCAATCAAAACCGGTATTTTTTTGCAGGACTGTTGTATTAGACTGCTTTAGCTTGGCTACTTTTAGAGTGTAAATAGTTGCTATTGTTGGCATTGTGATGGATATAAATCTGTATTTTCCTTATAATAATTACATGTTTGCAATCTCCTCACAGGGCTGGCAGGTGTTCTGTGGGATGGAGTTACTGCTTTTGGTAAGACTGGGATTGATTTGAACCTGATGCATACAAAGTTGTCAACTCACATTTTGTCTCTGAGTAATTTTGCCTCTGATCCACAGGTGACGTCAGACTAGTGGATGGGGAGAACAAGTGTTCTGGTAGAGTAGAGGTGCTGCACAATGACCAGTGGGGGACTGTTTGTGACCATGGCTGGGACCTCTGGGAGGCTGATGCGGTCTGCCTGGAGCTGGGCTGTGGCTTAGCTGAATCTGCCCTTCATGGTGCAGTATTTGGTGCAGGCAGGGGAGAAATATGGCAGCAGCATATCCAGTGCTCTGGGCATGAAATCAGTTTGATACGCTGTGCTGTTGTCCTTCAAAGTAACTCCTACTGCACCCATGAGAATGATGCAGGGGTGAAATGCTCAGGTGAGACTAGCGAGGCATTTCATCTACCAGGAAGCAGTGTCAGGTCATTGACTGAGTCATTTCTGCTGGGTTGATTCATGGAGGTTATTCTGGTTATTGACCAGTATATGCGTACAAATACTCATTGGAAACAAACTCAGGATACTTGAGTATTTAATATACATAATAAATCATGTGTAGAGTACAATGCACATTTTATACCCTAAATATAATCTAGACAAATGCCTGGAAAAGCTGGGTATTGTCTGTGACACTGAGCCAGAAACACCATCCATTCATTTTACCACAAGCCCTGTAACATTAGCATAACGGCAGCATAAACAGCCTATGCAGAAACATATTGTGCTCATTCACTGCTGTTTGTTACATACAATACAACTAGTTCAACCATCACTGCGTGCAGGAAATGTTAAAGTAAGATTGTAAGATGACTTCATTTGGATGTATAATGACACAAGCTGCATGTCAAGATGCTAATAGACGAGCTGACGAGTATGTTTAATCATATTCGCATCTTCTCATTTCATGACATCATTTTGTGATTAACCCGTCTTTCCTCACAGGTACCCTCTTAATTCCCACCCTCACCCTGCTGTCACCTCACACTGTGTTCTCCCCCGGGGAGCCTGTTCGCTTCAGCTGCAGCGTTCTGCTGGGTCACCACATCAGTGACTTCCAGTTGTACAAGCATGGAGTGTCCACACCGCTGGTTACACAGAGGCCGGACCAGACTCAGACCAGAGTGGAGATGACACTCTCCGACACAAAAACGTTCCACCAGGGCAGCTACAGTTGTCGCTACAGGATCAAGGGGGGCTTTCCTTCTCAGCTGCTCAGCTCTCCAGCCAGTAACTCCATCAACATTACTGTTGGTGAGTCTTGACCACATTGTCTCGCCAGCATGTATTAACTGTGTTGGTTTGTGATTTACGTTGCACACAGCTCCTACCGTCAGCAAGTAGCATCCCAACACAAAGAAATGATGCTTTACTTACTTAAAGCAGAGATCAGCTGTTGACGCTTCATTGCATTCCTGTGGACTGCATAGAGATCATGACACACAAATGGCCATTTCTAAAAACACTGAAATGAAATGAAAAGTAGAAGAGGTTCAGAGGGAGGTATGTGTGAGAGACTGAGAAGATGTCGCTCTGGATTTCCTCCCCAGCCATTACACTGTCAGATGCACAACAATGACATTGATGAGTTAACAGCAAGACTGACCCATGACGCAGACTGTAAATGGTCTAATCCCATCTGCTTAACACTGACATGGCTAAAGCCTGGAGCAGCAGTCTCCACTGATGGATATACAGCGATGGGCAGACAGAGTATTCAAAGAAATCGATCGGTGCAGAACTAAGTACGTTCATGGACAACATCACAAACTCATTTGAACCGTGGATTATGAAATTCTGACAGTGTCATTCAGACCGTTTTATCTGCCACAGATCAGTTATCCTGACATACAATATGTACCTGGACTGAAACACATAGAAGCCATAGGTAGGATAACTTAAAGTTTTAACGCTGCACTATCAGGCTCACCAGATGAGCCAGTATTCATTCTTTGGGACCTAAACAACTCTGATGCAGCCCACCTCATTCCTCAACCGTTCAATGAGCGCCCGACAAGGCACCTCAGAATTCTTGATCAGTGCTTTTAGCAACATAACATAACATAACATAACATAACATAACATAACATAACATAATTGTACTGACAGGGCCAGAGGTAGTAGCCAATGGAGCAAGAATCAACTCTAGTCAAACACTGATCGATGTGATGGATTTATGGGTAGGACGATGAAATCATGTAGTTTTCAGCCCATGGGAGTTTTTATGAAATTGTTCCAGTTCTTATTAAATGAACATTTGCACTCCAATATCATTTCCTGTCCCTAAGAAACCCAGAGCAACAGAGCTAAATGATTTTAGACCAGTTGTTCTGACCATCATCTTATGTAAATAAATGGAGAGGGTCATAATCGATCATCTCTTAACATCTCTCACTAAATGGTTTGTCGGTCTCATAAGTGCGAAGACAGTGGCCTTTTTATCAACAAAAATAAGACTAAGGACCTGATTATTGTGTCACCACAATGCCTATTATTATTTTTTAGCTTGTTTTGATTAATGATCAGTCTGTTAAGGCTGTACATTTTTTCAGTTATACTTTAAGTTTTAAAGCCAACAACACAGCATATATGTTCAGAAGAGCAATGCAGTGCTTGTATCTACTCAGGACCCAAGAACATCTCTGAGGCTGTCTACAGAAGTCTTGTTGAAAGTGTTTTTGCTTTGAATATATGGACACAGCTCCTGGGCGCAAAGAGCAAGAACCAGCCGGTCAAGAATTACGAACATGGTCGGTAAAATTATAGGGAAAGAAAGAGAAAGTGGCAGAAACCACTGGGATGTCTACACTAAAAGCAGGTAAAAAAAATAAAATAAATAAATAAACGCTCAAAGATTTGTATCTGATCTGGCTCGTCCCCTTTTTAAGGAATTCAGAAAATTCAGAAACTAAACAGCTGCTGCAGCAGCCAAGAACATTTACAGAGTCCCTAAATAAAAATAAAATAAAAAAACGTTGCCAAATTTTTGATTGTTTGCACCGGAACCATGCTCATTATTGTTGTGTGTACTGTGCATGTTGTGTTATTTATTATTGTCTGTATCGTGATTTACTATCCTGTGTTAATAACCAACCTGTAAAACTCAAGGCAAATTTACCACTAATAATTAATTCCACTCTGACTGGTTCGACTTAGTGGAACTCCTGACTCCACACCACTGGTTCAACACGTCCACCGAGGCTCCGGCTGGTTCCGTCCTTAAAGGCCACAGTTTTAACATCACCTGCTCCACCCTGCAGCAGTACCCTGGAGGTTCCTTCCAGCTGCGTCTGATCCGCTCCAACGGCACAGTGCGCCAGTCCCTCCCTGCCCTCACCTCGTCCGTCACTTTCACGTTTCCCAGTGCCCAAAGCTCCAACGAGGGCTACTACTACTGCCTGTATCGGGTCCAGCTGGGCGGGCGCACCTTTGTCTCCAGAGAAAGCCAGCCCCTGCCTATCGCCATCAGAGGTGAAACTGATACATTCTAGAAGCTGACTACACATAGACAAAACAAAAAAAGAGAATATTAATATGTGCAGTTCATTGTGCTTCTCTTGCTCGCAAACTGTTTTTCTGCTGCAACATTGGCAAATCTGTCAGTCGAAGATGAAGCTCCATCTATGAAAACCCATCCCGTCTGTAACTGACACATGACGCCTCTCACCCTCAGACCCGGATCCAGTACTGAGTCCAATGGTGATCAGCTGGCTTGTGTCTGGACTGACATTTGTTGTAGCTGTCATCATTATACTCATTGTGGCCAAGGTGCTGTGCAACAAGAAGAAGAAACCCTCTGAACTGGAGCGAGAGACCAGAACCTGTGAGTTTCTTTTTCCCCACCAGAAGCCTTTAAACTTTGACAGAGATGTGATACTTGAGAAAACATCCTGTATTTGCACCCAGAGTAATAGATGTGCTTCCATCCACAGGTGTGGACAACACTTATGTTGCTTTATCAATTAACAAGCTATGATGGCGTATGCAGGCAACAGATAAAGGTAATAAAGGACAATTTTTATAATTTGTTTTGACCCAATAAATCAATGATTTAATATACCGAGCAACTTTAAAAACGCATATTTTTAAGAACCCAATATTGTCCTTTCACTTGCCCTAATCTATTGAAACAAACATGTGATACACTGAAATGCCTTTTTTTATGTACTCAAAACCAAAACATGTTAAATCATGCATAACCATCAATTAGTAATAACATAGCCATAACACTCATCGGTGCATTGCAGAGTAAATAATGTTGGTGGTGGTGCTAATTTTTGTTTGTTGTTTTGTGGGCGTCACCTTCATGCATGACAATGCCAGACCACATGTGGCTCACGTCTGTCAGGAGTAGCCTACCTGGGCCAGAACAATGTCGCTGTCCCTCCTTGGCCAGCATATTCACCACATCTCAACACATGCACAACTTGTCACAGCGCTGCAAGAAGAATGGCATGTCATCGCACAAGTCCAGATTAACGTCTTATCCATTCAGGAGGCGTAAAGTAGTGATGAATGCTGGAGGTGGTCACACGCAGTACTGACTGTTGTCGTTCTCTGTATCACCATCCACACTTTTTGACTTGTAAACACTAAGGCAACAACCATAATGTACACAAAACTGATTTTTGTGTACTGTAAAGTGTGAATAAAGCTGTGTGAACCATAACTTCCCTTTAATATTTAATATGAATATATTTAATATTATGCGTTTTTACTGTTGCTCAGTTTATTTTCTTGCATCCCTCCACTGACTTGTAAGTTCCTATAGTCCATAGGAACTTACAAGTCCAACAGTCCGTTGGACCTTCTAGATACAAGCGTGATTAAATGACAAGCAACCGAACCCCCTTGACTGCATATAGGTGGTCTCCATTTAACCTAAGTATGTATTTTATTGTGGTAATTAATTTAGATAACATTGTAGATTAAAGGGTGATATTATGTTTTGTTTACACTAATGGCACAGTATGTAATTTCTGCCGCCATGGTTCTCCAAATCAAAACAAAAGATGTAAGTAGCATGGGATCCTGGGAGTTGTTGCCTTCATTGTTAAACAAAGTTTTACTCACGCTCATTTGCTGACTTCTGTCCTCACGCTATGACTCTCCAAGAAGTTATAGCGGCAGGAGTCTAAATGAAATACACACAAGATTTCTCTGGGTTTGAACAATAATGGTTACATTTGGTAAATACACAACAAAATACATAATGGTATAAGAATTTTTTTGACATTTTATTTTATGCAGTAATGTCACATAGTGTATCTTTAAATCTACTTTGAGTAAATAATAAAACTTACTTTTTTTTATAGGCACTCAAATGTTTCAATTTTGATTATCGATGTTCATGTTCTTAATTTTGTAATACTAGTTAATTAAAGTTAAAGAATTAAAGAATTTTGTTACTTTTTTCATAAACAGGCAGAAGACTCGCTGCCCATTGTGGATTCATTTAGCAGTGGATGTAACGCAGACGCAAACTGCTTGGTCGATGCGCCATCGCACCTTTTGGAAAAGGCATCAAATGGACCACATGGACCCAGTTCAGTGCGGCTTGGACGAGAAAGAGTGTGTTCTATCTACAGCTGCACTGTAGTATTCTCTCATACCAGACTTCAGGCTAGAGTTCCTGCTGGGATTAAAATGGGCTCTAATAGATTTTTAAGCCATGCATTATAGTGAGATTAAAAACACCACCACGAATGACTCCCAGCAAAAACCATTTCCAATACAAAGTCAGTTTTGGTTCAAGCTAAAATTCAGATTTCACTCTGACTTGGCTACTGCCATGAACCCCACATGTTTGGAGTTAAAAACTGCTACTCAATGGTAAAGCTGGGGAAACTGACATGGGGTTCTCAAGTCTCTGATTTGTAGTTTTTTGTATTTGTTAGAACAGGCTCCACTAACTTATTATGTACTAGATTCAACAGATGAAAGATTTTTAAAGGATAAGAAAATGTTTTTGTATCAAGTCTAACCCAACTATGCATCATATGTAACTTACAATATGTACATTACTGCACTTTAACATGTAAATAGAAACTGTAGTCGATTAAAAGGCTGCTGTTGTTGCTTTTGTTTGACAATCTACAAATATCACTGCATAGTACTGTTGAGTTAGTGTCAGATCAAACTACAAGAAATACTTCTTAGCCATAATATGCGGTTCATTATTGTACACCGTTAATTATTTAAACATTTCTTTTATTTTTGGTTCCGAATAAGGTTCTTGATGCATTAAATGCTTACATATAAAAGTACCTTTATAGTTTATTAAACAGCCATACAAAACAAATGGCAACATCAAACTTTACAGGATTTAAAAATTGAATTATGTAAAAGTGATATTGCCGAGCTGAGTTTACCGAAACAAAGAATAAACATAGAATGACAGGTTGTAGAAACAGAGCAATTTTATGCTTGTATCCCAAGACTAAACTTTTCTGTAACTACTTATTTAAAATGGACAAATTATTAACAATATCCAAATTTCTCCTACAAAACTGAGGCACTTGTATTACAGCTGGTCTATAAACTGTCCAAACTATGCTTTACCAGAAGTGGTACCGATAACTGGCAGAAGGAAGCACTGTTGTACCCCAAGGTTATAGAAAGATTTGATGACTCTTCATGTTAGTATACACAGAATCACTAGACACCCTTATTACAAACACTGATCAAAGAATAATTTTGGGATGCTAAATAGATCTGTCACAGTGCCTTTGATTCTGAACTGCAGATTGATTAATACACACTGTGACCCAAGCCTGGGTGGGTTAAAAAAAAAAAAATGGATACATTTTGTTTACCGATATTCATCAGCAAGCAAACAAACAATTATAACACACAAATATTGCATCAACCACAACGCCTAAGCAATGCATAAAACAAAGGCATTAAATAAAATATTCCTCCAATTAAAATGCATAATAAACTATATAGTAACACCCTTATAAACCGAGCATGTCTTAAAAAAAAGAATCATTCTATTCCTTTGAAGAATTCATTTGTCTCCATGTTGGTGAAAACCATGTAGAGGAAGACGGCCACAAACAGGAAGAGCACAAACTCAACCCACAGTGGGATGAATCTAGACGACTTGGGTGCTTTTGGATAATTTGGAACAGACTCCATGGGTGTTGATTTCAAATAGGTGTTTCTGTAAGTAGTCGGCGTGTCGTACATCTGGGGCCTGAAAATGAATTGAGAGGAATTATTCAACGAATTAATAATTAAAAAACCATAAGTAAGTAAATGTGATCTTGGTTCCTGGTTACAGCAAATCATTATTGAACATAAGGGCATCCCTCTTGGGGTTATCAGTGTAATATTGACAGAAAATTAAAGCAAATTTTAATAGTGTATTTTTTTTAGACCAGAAATATTTATTATACATTTCATATACTTGTGGATCTGGATTGTTCTAGGACAAAATCAGACATTTGAAGTCGTTGCCTAGGACTCTAGGAAAGTTCTGGGCATTTCCTTCTACATTTTAATGACTAAACGTTTAATCAGTGGAGGAGCAAGTTTTAAGATATTTAAGTAAAAGTAGCAGCAATGCCATATGAAAACACTCCAGGTAAAAAGTAAAATCCCTGTGTTGAAAATAGCACTTCAGTAAAAGAACATAAATATAACAAAAAGATAAAATGAGTGTTACTATAAACATATTGGATTCATTTCACTGATGCATTAATGTGTAAGTAGCTTTTTTCTCATGTAGTCAGCTGAGATAAAGCTACTATTTTACATAATGCTGAAGAGTATAATTAGTTAATGTATATATTATTAATCAGTCAAAAAATAAATATAATTATAATGAGGTTTGAATCACTAAGACTTTGAATGCAACTTATAGTCTACATATGGTGGTCGTCTTGAATATTCAACAAAGGATTCTTAAAACAACTTTTACTTAAAAAGAAATAAACTTACTCAGGCTTTGACCTTGAGTAGAATGACCTGTAGACAGTGCAATAAAACAGCAAATATGTGACGGCTAGGCACCAAATGAGACAACCACTTCCACGAAGATTTGTATCGCTACAACTTACTCATGTTCAAATTCCGTTTCAGTCCAGTCTGGTCTTGACCTCAAGTAAGACTCCCTAGATTGACAAAAGAATTATCACTAAATTAGATTAGACTAACTTATATTTGATTTACTGATATAGAAGAAGAGCAGTGAATGTTTGGAACTAATAGGCAATTTGTAAGAGGACCAACCTGTCTCCATCTTCGTCGCTCCTCACCTGCAGAAGTGGAAGCAGTGATAATAATTAGTAGTGAAATGTTACAACAGTGTTGCTGCATTTGATTTTTTTTTTTTTACACGTACTTCTGACCCTCCTGTATCAGATTACAAAACAATTGAGTATTAAGTCCCATTTAATTGTTCATATTTAATTTGTAGTTGCCACAAAAGGCCATTTTTTTACCAATGTTCTTCGTCAAATATTTATCTCTACTTCCTACGTGCCTTTGGGCAGCAAAGCAGTTTTTGGTTGGTTGGGCCTTCACCCATGGGGCCCGGCCAGGCACAGCCCAAAGGAGCCACGTGGGTCTGTTCTCCAGTGGGCCCACCACCCGCAAGAGGAACCATAGGGGTCCGGTGCTATGTGAATCGGGCGGCACGGCAGACAATGGTGGAGGCCTTGCCGGACCGATCCTCAGCTGCCAAAACTGGCTTTGGCGACATGGAATGTCACCTCTCTGTTGGGGAAGGAACCCGAGCTGGTGCGTGAGGTCGAGAGATACCGGCTACATATAGTCGGGGTCACCTCAACGCATAGCATGGGCTCTGGAACAAAGCTCCTTGAGAGGAGCTGGATTCTATTCCAGGCTGTCACTGGGACAGTCTGAGTCTGAGTCTGAGTCTGAGGCCATGGTTCTTAGTCGGAAAAGGGTGAATTGCTCACTCCAGGTCAGGGATGAGTTGCTGCCCCAGGTGGAGGCAGGTTCCCAGGGTCTTGTTCACGAGTGAGGGAAGAATGGAGCAGGAGATTGATAGCGGATCGGGGCAGCGTTTGCAGTGATGCGGACTCTGTATCGGTCTGTTGTGGTGAAAAGGGAGCTAAGCTACAAGACAAAACTCTGCCCTGGACACCTCCCTGGGGACGTATTCCGGGCATGTCCCACTGGGAGGAGACCTCGGGGTAGACCCAGGACGTACTGGAGGGATTATATCTCTCAGCTGGCTTGGGAACGCCTTGGTGTACCCCCAGAAGAGCTGGAGGAGGTGTGGACCCGGATAAAGCGGAAGAAAAGGGATGGATGGATGGATTTATAATTATTGGCGAATGTATCTCCTGCATACATCCACGCCACTTTTCTGGTCATATTAAGAATCAAAAGGCGAAGCAATGCACACAAAAAAGGCAAAACAAAACAAGGAATACAATATGGACAAAGATACTTACAGGTGTCCTGTACACGTAGGTGACTTCCTCCACTGAAATGAATACATAAACAAAAGACTAAATGTCATGTACACTATTTCTAGGACTTTTGCAATATTTAGTGCAGTCATGGCTGTCGGAGCATATCCTGCCCACTTTCAATTAAGGCAGCAGTTCATTATAGCTAAGTGCCATCCAGTTGGTGGTGAATCATCTGATCCTCTCTTGTTTATTTAAATACAACAGCAGCACAGATATTTCTTGTTTTGTTTTTTTGCTGGGCTATGTGTTTTTAATCATATGATAATAAACATAATAACTTAAGAAATGTGTTTGCAACTTAAACTAAACTTAAACTGGCCAAATATTAGTTATCGATTTTAAAAATTTTTCCCATTTTTCCTGTGTTTAAAAGGGACACTGAATAGATTTTTTAAAATAAAAAACAAGTTCTGATATATTCTGTTGCTCTAGATGGTGCTTCCTTTAGTCTGAGAAAATTATCTTGGGGTTGAGATTTCAAATTTTCTAACAGGGAGTCTGTGAGAGCTGCATAATGTGAAGTGCAGTATCTATCAGCCAGCTATGTCTAACTAATGTAGGTTATTTCGATCTGGGTTGTTTCAATACAATACCATTTCAATCCATATTTCTGTATGAGTTGAACAGGTTTGTATCAAATGCTGTTCGGAGTATGGATGAACTTACCTTCCTCTCTGTAGAAGGTTTTGTCTGATGATGGTTTCCCTCTTTTCCCTTTGTCCATGGCCTCTCTCAGCTTCTTCTCATACAGACTTCTAGTAGAGGCTTAGTACAAAAAAAGTCACATACAACGTATGTTTTAGATACAGTGAGCACCTGTATACATAAAACATAGCAATTCAAGCTGTTACAACAGGGGCAAACGTGAGCTTCACACAAACAGAGTGAGGCCTGAGACTTTTACTGGTATGAAAGTTGATTCAAAAATGGGCGCAGAGTTAATGTTCAATCTGAGACACTCACCGACCACAGGCCCGTGCTTTATCCCGTATTCATCAAGCAGGTCGGTAATTTCCTGCGCAGACATGGTGCTTAGCGAAGACATCGTTTTAAGTCTAAATATATGTTTCGCTATCTACGTCGTGATATGTTTGGATGTTATTGTTTTATTTTCAGTTGTACAAGGGAGACAACAACCTCAACTAGTTTTGTCGTGCGGGACGATCCTCTGAGGAGTGGAACTACAGCTCAGAAGCGTCCAGACCTAACCCCGCCCTCGTTTGTTTAACCAGGTATCAAAAGCATTCGCACATTCAGCAAAATAGTGCGTAATTTCCGTTTCCGTTCGAAAAATTCTTCCTTTATGGTTTAAATATTCTCTGGGTTCTTTACAGAAATGAAACAGCACCGCCGCCATCAGCAGGCAATGTGTAGTAACACAAACTCTAATAGTTGTCATACAATAGTAGAGCTATGTTAACATAAACTTTACAAGCAACAGATTCTTTACTTAATTAAGAGTAGTTTTGCCACAATACGAAATGCTTCAATATAAAGAAAATGTACTTGTGCAAAATGTGCTGCGACAGCAGATGCTGCACTTCTGTGTTATTATCAGCCAAAGCTATAAAAATTATATATAGTTGTTTTTTTTTAGGTAATTGTACTTGCTTCTTGTCCTTGTCAACCATCACTATGTCTATGTCTGTTTGGTTAGCCAGCCACTGCTTGTCAGTCTGGAACTTTGCTCTGTTGTTGGGACTTGCACATATTTTTCTGTACCTGTTCTTGTGCAGCCTGCAACTTGGGTTCTGTCTGCCCTGCCTCTATGCTTAGGGCTTGTTGGTTTGCTGCCATGATCAGAGACTGTGGCCAGCTGTCCTTCAGGCCAGCCTTTTTCCAGCCACTGGTATGATGCCAACCAATTCTGCCAGTGTTGCATCCCACGAAGAGGCTTTGTCTTCCATCATACATCCTCTTCTTCCTGATCACCCTCTGTCTCATCTCTACCAGGCACTCTGAAGCTGCTCTTCCAGGATGGTGGTTCCAAGGTTCAATGACATTACCGTTAAGCCATCCAGCTGCTATATATCCATATCATATATCCATATGTATCCATATGTATATCCATATTGTGAATTTCCCCACTGAGGGACTAATAAAGGGATATCTTATCTCTTATCTTATCTTATCATATATATATTTTACTACACTAATCTTGTGTAAAAAAAAAAAAAACATTTGTCTGAAAATACAATATTGTGTACTGTGTTGATGAAGATTAGAAGCAAAAAGCATTTAAGTGAAGTACTTGAGTAAATAAGTAGAAGAAGAGTATGAGTTATTCAGAATATTTCAATGAAATTTTATATCTGTTTAGGTCTATTCTGATTTAATTTACATTACTTATGAAAAGGTGTGAATAGTGTCTCTACAGATCATACAAATATGTCAGCATCATTGTAAACAACAATCTTTATTAGGCACAAAACTGTTTATTACAGAAAGGACACAAGTTTGAATGTCGAGCATTTTACATTGCATTGTGACGAATATTATTGATATATATGATAAAATTGTCAATTTGGATTTTAATTTTACCATCTGTAAGCATATGAAAAAATTAAAGACAAATTTCTGGCACCAACCAGATCATCAGTAGTCCCATCACTGTCACCGCAACCGCCTGCAGTGTCACCTTCAGCATGTTGACACTCTGTAGAAACAAAAGAAAGGACAGAGAGGTAAAATCAACCAAACATTTAAGAAACAAATGAAAGTGAATGTTGAGTAAAGGCCAGTGAGTACACACTTTGTCTTTCCTGGAACAGTTTTGTCTGTTGATCAGATCTGGCACATTATCTGGTAGCTGTGTTTTTAGGAGATCACAACCAGCTTTCGTTTCCTTGCTTTCTTCAAGCCCCCTTAATTGCCGAGTCAAAGACAAAATCTCAGATGCTTCTGCAGAGCTCAGGTCCTCCTCGCCGTCTGTGGAGCTGCTGAGTGAATCTCTGTCGCTGCTAATGACAAAGGAGAAAGCAGACAGTTTTTTTTGGCTGGATCTGTCTGTCGCTCAGGTTGTCATGGTTCCTTAAATAGACAAAAGTTGAGTACATATTCTTCTTACCTGTCCTTTTCATAGTGAATGACTTGAGACAGTGGATTTGTGCAAAACTGAACTTTTATCTGCCTTCCTACAAAAGCATAAATGGAAATTGTGTAATGTATTCAATGCTTTGAAAACTTTGTGACACTATATAACAAGTCGTCATCGTCACTCACCTTCTCTTCTCTTCTCCGTGTCACTTCCATCATAAAACCTGTGGAATGCCTTGATTCTCTCCTGTTCTTCTTCCCAGTAGCTCTCATCTTCAAAGTCGTAATCTCCCACATGTCCCAGCTCAAAGATCCCAGAGGCTCCCAGTTCAGTGTTAAAGAAGAAGCTATCATCTAGAGATCCCAGGTTCCAAGGGCTTATGGTTCTTGCATCCCCTCTCTGCAGCACTGAGGAGGTGTCGACGTCTTCTGCCTGAGTCACATCAGAAAGCGGCGTTTCCTCTTTGATTGCGTCCTCTTCAGAAAAAAGGGCATCACATGTTAATACATCCAGATTCCAATTGATGTTTGGAACCGCTTCATTGTAGACATCAGATGTGCTCCACTCAGCAAACACTGCACTGCTCTCACTGTGAAACTCCCACACTGGCTTGTTGTTTTTATCATGTGGACACATATTTTCTAAGCGTTCCTCACAGCTCCTTTTTACTTGGCCATCATCATCACCGGAGTTGTAGGAATCACTCTCACCTGTTTCACCTCCATCATCACACCTCATTGAAGCTGCGTTGCCCAACACAAGCTCTGTTTTCCCTTTTTCTCTCGTCAACACATCCAAGCTCCTAAACTTCTCAGCGTCAAAATGTATGCTGTAGAGATACTCATCCCCCTTATCATCATCATCATCCTCAGCTTTTCCCATCTCTGTTATATCTGTCACAGATTTTTCCAGGCAGGCGTCCTGCTGTGTATTCAACAGGTGTTTACTTTCTTGATCATCTTCTATGTATTCACATGAAGAAAAGTCAGAGGGATAATCTGCAAAGCTCTCACCTGCCTCTTGGTGCTCCTCCCCTGAGAAGTTCTTCATTTTCTCTGCATACTCCTCCTTATCATCTTCAGCAATAACATCCCTTAGGTCTTGCACTGATTTTTCTGGAAACTCTAAACTGGCTTCCACTGGACCATCCCTGCAAGAATTATTAATCTCCTCTTCAAAGCAACCAGCAAGGATGTTTTCCTCTTGTTTGATTTGCATGCCCTCACACTCACAATCAGACAAGTCTCCTAGCTTTTCTCCTTCCCACTCTCGCTCCGCGTCGTCAATCCCATCACCTTTTATCACCATCTCACTGCCACGTTTAGGGACTCTCTCAAAATAGGACAACTCCTCATCGGTCTCACTGTCTCCTTGCTCCTTGTTTCTAACTTGAGGTTTTTCGGAACCGATTGGGGCCAGAGGTTGCCCCTCAGCAAAAATCCTGTCCCCTTCATTACCATCGTAAAACCCGTCGTTGCAGCAGACCAACATCAACAATTCCCCTGGTTCACCTTTTTTTCCCATATGTTCCTCCACATCCTCTTCATCTTCTCCATAGACAGAACCTTCCTGTTCAGAATCTCCATCTGAGCCTGTGTAATCCTCCTCCAGTGTTTTGTCCATGCTCTTAGCCTCTTCCCATTGAAAATCCTCCTCATTCGACTGCTCCTTGTCAACATTTTCAGCAGCGTACATATCTTTAGTTTCAGTGCCAGACAAAACTGCTTCCTGGTGCTGAGCCTCATCTTCCTTTGTTGGCATGTTTTCATTAGAGATGCCTGCTTTTTCTTCAAGTTTTTTACCAAAATTTAAACTCTCAAAGTTAAAGTCTTCATCAGGGAATGATGGAGCAAATGTTTCTGTAAAAAAAAACAACATCAAATTAAAATTAATTATTTTCATAAATAATTTTGAAAAAGAAACAAAATATGTAGCACAAATTCAAGACATATTTCTTACCAGAAAATGCGTCATTTAGTACATCAGCAAAACTTCTTTCCATGTTTGTAAATATTGAAATCAACAGTTTATAGAATAGGAGTTACATCAAGACGGACATGAATGCATTGCTACAGACGATTTCTTCGAACAGAGAGGAAGAGAGAAGGAAGTGACTCATCTGGTGTCGCTGCAAGTGGTTTCCTGTCAGAAAGACAGTGTATAAATTATGCATTAAAACGAATTTATTTGACTGAATATATCACCACTAATGTCTACATTATGTAAGCTTACTGTAAAACTGAAGACAATCCAAAAGCTGCTTAAAAACTCTCCCTGAGAGGTAAAAAAAAATGAATGTTTTGTGTTTTCTGTTGCTATAGGAAAGTACCTTCAGAAGTTTATGAAATGATGTCAGCTTTGATGTGGTTTCAGATGAAAAATACCAAAAACTCCAGCAGATGAACATTCAGTTCCTTCATGCTGAAACAGCTCATGTTTATTGGTGTCTTATATAACTAAGACTTCATTGCCACTTTGATGATGAATTGGAGCAATTAAAAAACACTTGTCATCAGTGAATATTCTGTTGAGTGATTTATTTTAACAGCTAAAAATTATGGACAAAATCAAGACATCCTGGTTTGTTGATGGTTGTCCTGAGTGGCCTCACAGCTCGTTGCGGAGAAGGTAGCGATGGTTTGGCTTGAGGTCAACTTCCACAGGAAAATGATCGCTAACCTCAAGAGCCTAGAGGGCCGAAAAACTACAGGATCAATGTTCAGTTTAATTGTATAATTGAACTAAAGAAAAGTATGTTTTTACATGTTTACCTCGTCTTCTGTGAGGTGGAATTTCTCTCTAAAGTTGAATGGTTGAGCTGAACCTGGCACAATGCAGGAGATAATCTCACGTCCATGGACAATGATCCTGTTTGAAAATGTACAAACCATGTCTGGGTGTCTGCAGCACAAAGTGGACAAAGTAATTGTTGAACGATCTTATGTCATTCTGTCACTGACCTGTCATAGGCACAGTGTGTCTTCTCACGAACAGTGGTGTCTTGCTCATCTCCTATCAGCCAGTGAAATTTTGGGTCATTCCTCAAGCGCAATGCTCTCCAGCCCTTGATGGTGACGTAGCTGCATCCAGCGTTGAGGTCCCCTAAGATCATCACATTCTGGTGGAATGGAAACGTAGCACAAAAGGAACAGATATTGAAATTAGGCTAAAAAAAATGATCATATGCAAAACCAACACG
Organism: Chaunax sp. Z400; assembly: GCA_037577475.1. Lineage (NCBI taxonomy): Eukaryota > Metazoa > Chordata > Actinopteri > Lophiiformes > Chaunacidae > Chaunax > Chaunax sp. Z400. The sequence continues at coordinate 15,600,629 of CM075195.1, read as the reverse complement.
GGATAAACTAATGAACAAAATATGTCAAAATAATGGAACTGACATCAGTCTGCCACCTCTTGTGAATCCCTTTAAAGACAGTGTACAGTTGGTCAATCTCTTTCATGGCATTTCTGGGACAGGTGTGCTGCCCGATCAGGACAAAATCCTTCACCGCTGCAAAAAACACCAAGACATTTGTGACACATCTGCAGAGTGTGTTTACATGCAGACTAATGTCCAATTCTTTCCTGGGTTTAATCACATATAGTTTTACATGGAACACAGAGAAACCTGAGTATTCATACTACTTATTTTAACATAATCCAGGTTTCTGGTGGAGGTAAAAGTGCAGGTGTCTCTTGCTTCCTTCAAATAAATTGATCTGTTTTTCTTCAAATGTTGTGGATGATCAAAGTTGGTTTCAGGCTGCCTGAACTCTGCTTAGTTTAGCTTTTTCATGTGATCCTCAGTACTGAGGGATGGAAGCGACACTTAAATTGACTAACCACTCCTGAGTTAAGGACTTACTATGCATGAATAAAGTGTTGTAATCCATTTAGAGTATACAAGTTTACAAAATCAGGGTTCTAATCCAGGTTATGACGTTTACATATGCAAAACATCACAGATAGCACAAAACCCTGGAGCCAGTATCACAGGAGATTTGATTGGTAATGATTGACTAATTCTAATTTTTGGATTTTTTTAATGTATTTATTTAAGTATTTATTTATCTGTTTGTTTGTTTGTTTAACACATTCTTAGATGTAATGCTATTGGAACCTTTTTGTATGCTTCATTTAATTTTACCAGTAAAATGTCCTTATGACCAGCTCCCAGACTGTGAACATTCTGCTGGTGTAAGAGGAGCTGACTGGTTTGATGTGGTTACTTGAGCAGCCATAGTTGATGGTTTCAAGAAAGTCTTAATTTGCCCTGATTTCATAGGAAATTAATCTTGCTACAGTCAAGAACAATCGATTATCTCTGAAGTTTGACGAATGGTTTGATCTTAGTCTATCTTTATGAAACCAGCTTCAGATCATAACTGGGATTCTGTGCACTAAGGTGGATTTCTTTTCCCATATAATTCCACATATGCCTCGTGATATTTCATCATACATGTAGTCGGGGAATGAAAGCGAACAATGAAAGGCTCTCTGGAGAAAACATCGGTTTCATTGGTCCCGTCTTCCTGCTGTACTTCTTGATACTGATAATGATCTTTGACCTTCAACACATTGTTCCTGTAGAAGATGAGGAAAGAAAAAGACGACATTAAGGACGCCTTGTTAAACTGAGCATCAACAGCAGTGTGTCATGACTGATACAGGTTACCTGTAAATGTAGACATACTGCTCCTTGTATGTTTTCCTCCCCAGCCTCTCACTTTCCACATAGGAGTATGAGTTGGATTTGTCAAATCTGCTGACAACAACATAGATAGGTGTAAAGATGGAGGTGTTGACTGAATGTTGGTTCATGTGGCAGCTGTTTCACAAGTTCCTTTAAATCTGCAGTCTTTGCACCTGTTAAGATCCTTCACCAAAGCTTGAATTGCTTCTCCTTTAGAGTCTCGTACCTCCTGAATAAGACACAAGTCACACCGAGAAAGAATCTTGCGAGCAAAAGAAGAAGCAGAAAAATGACGTTGATCAGTTGTCTACATTAACATGGATGTTGCTCTTCTTGTCCCACACATAGAGTAGAGTACCTTTAGTAGAATCCCCATGACCCTCCTGTTATTTGCCTTTGATTCACCAAAGCTCTGAACATTGAAAGCGCAGATTTTCAGGGAAGATGTGATGTTCAGCACACACAACCCAACAACAAGCAGCAGAACTGCAGTCCTCATCTTCGCAATGGGTTATAACTCTGTAAGTAAAGGAGAGTTTGGCAAGATCCTCTGTTTCATGTTGTGAAATATGTTAAAAGAAAAGTCTTCACCCATCTGCACCCACAGCACCTATTTTGCAGCCTCTTACCTGCGGTTCCAGTTTCACCATGAGACTGACCCCAGTCCAGTAAAGATCCATCTCTTCAATGATCTGCGGTGTATTTGGGGAACATACAGGTAAACGTGGGTGAAAGACAGGGCCTGTAGATCCTGCTGTGTCAGTGCCTGTTGAGAATGGAGCTTCATCTGGAACAGTTAAAACCACTGAATACAATGAACAATAGCGTCACACTCGGTTCAGCTTTGAGTGTGTTTTGTATCCAAGTGTAATCAGACAATAGAGATGACACGTGTCAGTTTCATGAACATTTATGTACCGTTCTGTCATTTGAGTATCGAACAGCTGATAGTTACCACATGTTACTGAAACAAACAATGCTGACCTCTGGTCCCATCTTAACTGTGGTTGGGATGGTTCACCCTTGTGATAAGAGGAATCTTATATCTGCTGTTAAAATCATTTTCATTTATTGTTAAGACCACTGCATAGTTTTGGTTGTATTTTTTGCTCTGAATTATGTGTGTAGATTTGACATGTTTTGATTTGTGTCATGAGATTCAGGATCTAGTAGCAGCTGAAAACAGTGATATGATGATGCTGATAAAAGCCAAGTGAAAAACATAAAAGATATGTTATCTTTACTGCCTGTGATTAAAATACGAATCCGTATTAATCATTTAACTAGGTTTATCTTGTCAAAGTGGAATAACAGGAACATGATGTTGTGTTAAAATGTAATAAAGTGCAACTATTCAAGTAATGTTTTGATGTACTTGTATTTTACTGAAATATTTCTATTTCCTGTTACTGTCTTTTTCCTATCTAGTACATTTCTGAGGCAGATATTGTACTTTTTACTTCACTACATCTAGTGACAGTTTGTTACTCAGGAAGCTAAGATTTTATTTATTTAACATATGATGAATTCTTAAAATATGTTACATTGTTATAGATTAAACTGCCAAACAGTATATAATAGTTATAATTTGTTCCAGCTCAACCAAATATGATAAAAATGTTACTTATGAATAACTGTATGTACATTAATGATCAGTAATGATGATCCAGTAATGTTTACATGGAAATCCATCTCTGACAGGTTTGTTGTATGAGTACTTTTACTTTAGTTACTTTGAGAACATTTGTATGATGTTACTAATACTACTGAATTCTACTTAATATGCAGATCTTACTTGTGATTAAACATTTTCACAGTGCTGTATTTGCTATGTGTGCTTAAGTTAAGGATCTGAATATGACTTCCAACTCTTGTGACTGGGCAAATGTTAATTATTGCTATTCCACATATCTAAAGTAGTTGAAGCCTGTCAGATAGCAACCCTGTGTCATGGAAATAACATTCTGAGTCTCAGGCAGTTTTTTTCACCATATTTTACTTTTATTAATTTCAATATATCGATAAGGAGACATAGGGATTTGACAGTGCAGGACTCAAAGAGTTTAGAGGATAAGAAGAAGCATCAAATCTGACCCAAATACAAATAAATGTTGGTCAGTGGATGATGGAGACTGTTTAGGTGAGACAGTAAATGATATCATTTTGTGTTCCTTTGTGTACGATGCAATAAAAGACATCAACCGTCAACTCTTAGGTCCTTCTTAAAAAGGGAAACCAACAAACATTATCTAAGTTAACAATATGTCTGTATTTATTTACCCTAATAAAGCCCTAATGCATGGCTCTTCTATTGAGTGCTTTTGTCTTTTACTATAAACAACTCTGCAACACCTCAGAGAACTGATGCTAATTCCATCATCACAACAGATGAAACTATTGCTGTGATGTTTTGTCATTTATTTAACATATTGTAATAATTCAAGGAGGTTCTCTTGACTCGACAAATTTGTTTACAGTTGTAAAATAAAAAATCTCTTATAATGTCATCCACATGAGCCAACTTGGTTAGCTAATAGTGCTTCAAACTTTCTGCAAACCTACACATGAACACATTATCTCACATCACACACACACACACGCACACACAAATGATGTGAAATATAAAAATACCAAAAAAAACTACATCTTTAAAAAAAAATCTTACTTTAAAACAAATATAACAAAAATGATAACACTGCCTGTGCAGTGATATTATCATATTGGTCTAAAACAGTTCGAGTGTTGAGGACAGGTCATTTCCATGAGGTAGTCTTCAATGCGTGTCTCTATGTCTGAGTACAGGTTTTCAACTTGCTCCCTGAAAGGAGGATACCACACCCACAACATGGCAACCTCCGCCACGATAAGGAGTAGAAGGAAGAACATCAACACTTTCCACCAGGAGTCACACAGCGTCTAAACAAAGAGGGAAGACATTTATTTTTATTGCTGCAGTAATGAGCAGGCAACAGCCCAGTCGCCAGAATAAAATGTTAACACAAGTCGTAAGTATCACATCAACATTTCTACAATACATGTCAGATCATGTTCAGATTACATGTTTATGAGGTGGAGGTGATGGGGGCCTGTCACCTGGGTCCAACGGTTGCCAAGCAACAGACCACTGTCTGAGACTACTTCATTGAACCTACACACTGGCTCAATTTAGTGACTGCTGCGACATTTTGTAGTCGCGTTTGGGGTGACTAAAGCGAACATGTGTGAAACTTTTTTTGTTGTGGTGACAAAACCAGGTATCTTAAGGCAAAACACATTATTGTCCGAACCCTGTTTTTTATGCCTAAACCTAACCAGACCTTAGGCATAGCATTATCACAACATAAAATGTTAGATTTAAATGTAAATGAACTGAAAGTTTCAAGATTATCCCTGATTTGCACAAAGGTACAATGCTAACATTTATTCTGACTATTGTGTTGGCAGGGAATCATATAGTCCTTATTACTGATGTTGTGTTTTAGCTGATTCGAAAGTCACTGCAGCAAAAAATGTCACAAAGTCAAGGACATTTGGTTTCAAATCCCCCTCACACACCTACACACACAAACACACACACACACACGTACACAGCTCACCATTCTCCTGTAGTGGCCGAGTTGCCGGAGCTCGTCCCTGCACTGCAACAGCCGGGTCTGGCTGGACTGACACTCCAGCTCCATGGCATCCAGCTCTGTCTGCAGCTCCTGGCACTGCACACACACACACACACCACACCATATAGAAAATGCATAGATCATATTTGGCTAAGTACATTAACAATGCATGATGATCTTCAGAAATGCTGTTTTAAGATGTATGTGATGTACATTTTATGGACAAAACATTCTCCAGAAATGAGGGCAAGTGATATTAAAAAACATATTGATGAATACTTTTTGAATTTAATAGATGTGATAATCATTTGAGGGGGGCGGCCGGTATGGCCCGCAGACCCGGATAAGAGGGGCAGTGACCTGGCCACCGCTGCCGGCCTGCCAACCAGAGAGCGTTGAGGATAAAGGCCAATACACTCAGTGAAGGTTGGGCACCTCCTGATGACCTCGTCCCGGACCAACTCATCCAGAGGATGCAACCAGCTCCATCCAGGCCCCCACCCCCGGCCGCCCCCCCACCGGCTCCATCGTCTCCCACCCACAAGCCCAGGTGCCATCAGGATAGTGCAACTACCAAGGGATTGAAACACCTAGTCCCAGGAAGAACTGAAATACATCAGCAATTTTGTAAGTGGAACTTGACCCAATTTTAAATTTTATAGATTTTTAACAGAATACAAAAGTTTCACTCACAATTTATTTTGTATGTACTTCTACTGCATCTTTAACCATTTCTATAACTATAAGTTCTCATTGTGTACCAGCCTCTACTCCACATTTGTAAAAAAAAACATGAATGAGGTGAGTATCATCTTTGACTTATTGTGGATTCATAAATATAATATTTTGTAAAATGCACAACTGTAAATATTAAATATGAAGTGTGTGAATGTGCTGCATTATGCTGTGACACATCTCATTTCTACCTCTCTCTCTTTGAGTTGGAGTTTCTCCTGAGTGTGACAGAGCTGCTCCTCCACCTGAGAGTCTCTCTTCGTCATCAATCGTGACTCTGCTTCCTCTGACGCCATATGCCACTGCATCATAACGTCCTGGCTCTCGTTGCTGTCATCTAGGTAACAGGAATCCGTTTAAAAATCGGATCCATGCTCAGAGTCAGGAAAATAAAACAAGACCCCAAGGGTTAAATGTCTTGCCTTTAAGATGCTCTATTTCCTCTCTTAACATCTGGTTGTCCTCTTCCAGCAGGCAAATGTCATAATGTAGCTCCTTCTTCTCTTGTCTTAATGACAAAACCTCTTCCCTCAGCTCGACCTCTCTGGCTCTGGACAGCTGCATGTGACACATATGTTACAACCATTTACATACAGAAAACTTCTCACCATCCAACATGTGCAAAGACGATGCCGTACCTCCACTTGGCTGTGCAGCTGTTGCAGCTGCTCATTATTGAGGAGTTGGTTCTCCCTGAGTTGTCCAGTGCTCAGCTTCAGCTCCTCATAAAGGCTCTGCCATCTCACTGCTTCTGCCTTTGCTGTAATTAGCCCTTCCTGGTGGCAAAAAGTAAGTGTATTCTATATTAAACCTGAGTTTTTGATAGGTCAGCTGAACACTTCTGTTGCCACAAACTGTTCTGGGACATTTATTGTGTCTGTGTCCAGAATCTTGAAATGTTATGCTTTTTTCAAATAATAGATATTTGACCTGCATAGTTTCAGCCTTGCTCAGCGCCTCAGTTTTGTCCTGTGTGGCCCTCTGCAGAGCAACCAGGGCCTTCTCCTCATACACCAGTTTCTGCTTCTCCATTTGTAGCACCAGTTTCTTCACTCCATCCTTGGGAGACTTCAAGGAAGGACAAAGACATCTGAGTTAAACCTGCACATGCCTGCAGAGTGAGATGCAGGAGCATGCACAGTAGACACTGCCCTATCGCTGCATGACAGCAAGAAAGAGTAGAGCAGGTGGCTGTCACAGGAAGGAGAAAATGTTTGAGCTGCTGCAAAGAAATATATATAAAGAAAAGACTCCCTAGCGTGATTTTAAAAAAACTGCTTGCTTGCCTTGTTACTACTAGCAGCTGTTCTTACCTGCAGGCAGACTTGCAGCTGCGCCTCCAGAGCCTTGATCTTGTTTCTCAGCAGATCTTCACTGCAGCGAGCCTGTGTGAGTTAGAACGGAAATGACTGACTGTCACGCTGCAACCTGCAGATGGAAAATTAATGCTCCGTGTGCCAAAATCTGTGACAGCATCTTCTTTCACTGCCTGTGCTCACTGGTGCACAGAGAAAACTTTCAGCATCTGTGAGTCTTAAGAAAGATCACAATGTCTGCATGTGCAAGTCAGGGAAATAATATACATGTTGCCTTCTGATAACAGAGACACAATTTTCACAAATAAAAAGCATGTATTATTTAGACCAAGATCTCAACATTAATAGGATACGATTAAACAAAAAGACACCAATATTTCCCTTGTTTCATTATAGCCAGAGAGGCGAATAGAGAGCTAATGAAGATGCATAACACAGATAATAACTGACTGCCATGCCCTGCCTGTACAAGAATGAGAGCTAACACTCATCCTGTACAGTAAAGGCTAGACCGGAAGCAGATAGCTTCAAACCACAGCCTACATACTGGAGGCCTTCCTGTGGTGTATATGACTGTGAAAAAGACATTTTCTGTGTAATACCATACAAGGGACCAAAGAAGAACGAACAGCAACAAAGAACTTTGTTATGGAACTATAACCAATATGAACACTAGAGATGTGTGTAAGTCAACTGCCTGGGAAGTCTTACTGTCCATATCAATTGGGAGGAGTTCGTCAGTTTTGACGTGCTCTCCTGAAGGGCTGACAGTTTGTTCTTCACTGCCTCCTCTCTCCACAGGGCCTCCTGACAGAAAACAGACACACGATACAACAACATACAAACACTGAGTGTGGCTTAGGTTAAATAGCATCTTCTGTTGAGGGTTTAAACTCATATTTAAAACAAATTATGGTCACTACATCAGCTAGGAGTTCACCACTCTGTGCAAGACTGCACAGAAAAGTAGTGCAACAATTTAAGAATAATGTTTCTCAACATAAAATTGCAAGGAATTTGTGGATTTCGTCGTCTGCAGTAACAATATTGTTAAAAGATTCAGAGAATCTGAAGAGGCTAAAACCAGTATTAGATGGTCATGATCTTTGGGCCCTCAGACGGCACTGCATTAAAAACAGACACAGTTCTGTAGTGGACATCACTGCATGGACTCAGGTAAACTTCCAAAAGCCACTGTCTGTGAACACAGTTCGTTGCTGCATCCACAAATGACAGCTGAAACTCTACCATGCAAAGAGGAAACCGTATATAAACCAGATTCAGAAATGTCGCTGCCTTCACTGGACCTGAGCTCATTTAAGACGGACTGAGGTGAAGTGGAAAACTGTCCTGTGGTCTGACGAGTCTAAATTTAAATTCTTTTTGGAAATCATGGACGCCGCGTCCTCTGGGCTAAAGAGGAGAGGGACCATCCAGCTTGTTATCTACACACAGTTCAAAAGCCAGCATCTGTGATGGTATGAGGGTGGCTCTGTAGTAAAAGAGTCCGGGTGCTAAACTGACCTGCCTGCAGTCCCAACTTGTCACCCATTGGAAATGTTTGGTGCATTATCAAACGTATAATAGGCATAGCAGCTGAAATCCTACATCAGGCAAGAATGGGAAAACATTCCACTTTCAAATTTACAGCAATTGGTCTCCTCAGTTCCCAAACGCTTACAGAGTGTTAAAAGAAGAGGTGATGCAACACAGTGGTAAACATGACCCTGTCCCAAAGGATATAATTTTCAAAAACAATTACATTTTTCTATTTCAGCATTTGAAAGAGATAAACACTGAGTAACTCCTGGTAAAATGTATTTCTCCTTTCTTCAAAAATGTTTAAGCTTCTTCCTTGTTCACTATAGTTTTCTTCCACCAAATGTATTTGAGAGGCCAGTTGGGCCAGTACTTTATTAGTACTTGATTCATGCAGCACATTTACACTGTAAAATTGTGGGCTGTAATAAAAGGTTTTATGAAATTCCACTTTTCATTTGTAAGAAGAAGAATGTGTTATTTCTATCAAATGTCACTTTTAAAAAAACAAAAAAAAACAAAAAAATCAGCTTAGAATGGATTCAGAAATTTTAGAATAGTTTACCTGCAAGTAGTCAGCTAACCGCTGGACATCCTGTTATGCAAGATGAGAGACAAGAAATTAAATCAAATTTGGTAAATCATAGTTTTCAAACGTGCAAATTACTTTTATAACTCCAGTAAATAAAGTAAACAATTTGATACATACTGATTCCTTGACAGTAACAAGACCAGACCTGCACAGAAAATAATATCTCATAATAAAAATCTAAAACTATTTACAGCCGTCTATGATAAACAATTAGATATTTAATGTTTTAGTTAGGTTTCAGATTTAAATGAAACTCACTCTGTCTGCACACTGGTCTCCCACAGCATCTTTTTATGGACCATATTTTCAGTTTGGACGGAGAATTTTTGCTGAATCTTTTCTGTTTGTGTGAATGTTTTGATGCTTCTTTTCTGAGCTTTGAGAAAGAGTTTAAAAAAAATATTATATAATAACAAAGATTAATAATAACAAATATGATTTGTTAGTCCCTGGTCAAAATTGTATGCAAATCTTAACAATAGTACCATTAACACTCTTCTCTATTTTATCAGTGCTTTTCATCCTATGCTGGGTTGACTCTGTTATCGCCGGTGTGGAGGTAGATGCTTTTATCCTTGCCTGGCCTTTCTCTTCCCTCATCAGTGTTACCTGATCAGACCAGAATGGAGCCTGTGGACATGAGAAGAGAGACGATGCAGGCATTATTCCTTGTGGATGCGAAAAGATGAAACATAGATGTGGTGAAATAACACTCCTTATAACATCAGAGGATTTAGCTTTTACCCATTTACTGGTGCTTGGACCATCAGTTATCCTGTTTGGTGTTAGAGTTGTGACTGGATATCCATTTGCTGTGGAAGTATTTTGGATATTTGCATGCAATGTCTCTGACTTGCTGAACGAACTGTTATGTTTCATTGAAAACATCTTGGTTGAAGGTTTCGCCATTGAAGAAGGGTTTGTACGCCTCAAACCACACAGCTCTGGACTCACTGATCTCCTCCTCAGAAATTCCAAATGTCTCTTTTTCTTCAGTTCGCTCTTTATCAGTTTTGAGTTAAAATGTCTCGTAGGGCTGCGACATGAAGTCACGTTGTTACGTCCTCGCAGGTGTTCATGTCTCTCTGCTCTGATCTCCACTATTTGGTCGAAGTCTTTCACTGGGGGGAGACGTATTCCACAGACAGGCAAAGCATCCATGGTAATGAATGCCCAGCTGGTGAAACAGGTTTGATAGCTGGTGAAACAGGTTTGATACCTGGCATACAAATCAAAGACAGGCAGGTCAAAGTTCACTTGTAGCCAAAAATATACAAATAATTAGGGTTTACAAGCAGAGGGGCTGCTGTGGCTCAGGAGGTAGAGCGGTAGAGCGGTCGTTCACGGAACGAAAGATCGGTGGTCCGATCCCCAGCCCCTGCAAGATACTGAACCCCAATATGCTCCCCGGGCACTGCAATGTAGTGGCAGCCCACTGCTCCTCAAGGATGGGTCAAATGCAGAGAAAGAATTTCCCCCTGTTTGATTAATACAGTATCCCAAAGGGAAGGGGTAATGAAAGAGTTACTTGCTCCTGGCTGGCTATTTTAGTCCCTTGACAATGTATCAGGAAATAAATTATAACTTTTCATATTGATGGAATATACAGTATGCAAACATAACAGTAACTACATATGAAATGGTATAGATCACTGGAAAATCTGACTTTTAAGAGCTGCGTGTGAAAAGACTCAGATGGAACATCTAAAGATAATTATATAGCAGTTCTGTGTTATAATATATTATTAACGTAAAACACTACAAGAATTTGAATTATGACCTCATTCTTAGGTGGTACATTTTCATTTGTCAAACATTGCCCCAATATTTTAATCTCAAGAGACTGTATGGTTGAGCTCCAAAAATATATGAACAGTGTATGTAAAATAAAGTAAAATGCAAACCCTAACAGTGCCATTTACATTTAAGTTGTCCTGTGTTGCAAAGAAATACAATTTCTCTCAGAACCATGGCATGGAATTGTTGTTGAATCAGGTATTGTACAGCATAGTACGTAGTTGGTCTGTAACACTAGTATGGCAGCACTTTTAGTAGTATTAATAGTAACTGTAATAGTAGATGTTCCAGTTGTTGCACTGTTATTGAAGTTTGGAGGAAAAATTCCATTTAACACTGCTAACTCGAAGTATCACATACAGAATAGCCACAGGATGTGTTGGTTGAGGCTGCGGAGGGAAAATGTACAAGATGCAAAAACAAAATGTTGCTTAATAAGAACAAACCCATGATAGAACTTACCTACAATGCCATCTCATTCAGTGGGTAAAAGCCTTCATGAGGTGCCTGAGAATTTACCCATTTTCTTACTCCTTTGAATTTGTGTCTGGGGGTTAGACTGTGTTTTACATGTAGCTGTTTCTGTTGAGCATAACTTGAGCGGAAGTGAAGAGAGCCACCACGTCATATGTTCCTCTATCTCAGCAGCCACTCGCGCCAAACTGATGCCATACACAGGTGGGCCCCAAGATTACACACAGACCCAGTCAATTCCCCCTGCATGTAGTCTGGGATAAAACACACCAATCAGGAGAGAGAGATAGAATTGTGTGTGGTTTCACTCCTTAAATTTGAATTTTTTTCACAAGAGCAATCTATTACTTTTTTCATTAAAATGTGTTAATGGCTTAGATATTATGCAGTTGTTATTTGTTAATGACTGTACAACTGCTTTTTAACAGCTTATTTGCTGATGGTGTGTATGCACGTGCATGTACATGTGTACTTGCATTAAAGTGACAAACAGATTGACTTCATATTTTACTTGGTGTCAGCTTTGGTTCAAATCATATTTTCAAGATGATGACTTGAAAAAAATGTGACTAACATGACTAACGAAAAACACTGAGTCTCACGATCATGTAGGCTATAACACCAAATTCTTTCCATAGATATCTTAATTACCTCAATTTATCCCAATTTAATCTTTTAAGTACAGCGCCGTTTAGTGGTCACTTCCCGTAGGACATCTAAAAAACATAAAAGTCCTACTCTATTCTCGCGATGTTTCAGGAGGATATCTCGTGTGTCCGCCATACTTGTGGCTCTCTGCAGAAGGGCACGAAGAGACAGAAACAAGGGTGCCCGGTGTATCGAGAACTTTGCAATTCATCCTTTCAAAATGTTGTCCAGGCTCGTCTTTGTCTCAGGTATGCACAAATCGTGATTTTTTACAAGATTAGTAAGACTCACTTCTGGTATGGCCAAACTCTCAAACAGCAGAAATAGAAGTTTAAAGTGAATGTGAAGCTGAAGGGTAAAGTGAAGGCCGCACATTGAATGAGAGACATGCTAATGTTAGCTGTAAGTAGCTAGGGTAACTGCAAGCAATGCATGAGCTCTGAAACTTATGTTAGCTAATTTATGGTATGTAATTGTGTCAGTAATTATTTTTAATGCTATTGATTGTGTAGCATTATCCGTATGTCAGTCGGTTAATGTAGATAAACGTTGGCACATCAAAGTTACATTAGCTAGCGTTAGCAGTTCTCGCCTTCAAATGTCACCTTTTTGACAGCTAGCATCAGTCGGGTTTATGTTATTTACATGTCTAGTTAAAGAAAATTAAATCGCTTCACAGTCCAAAACTGTTTTAACTTCAATGCATTCAAAAGTTGTTAATTTGATACCGTTGTAATTCCTGCCATACATTTAGTTGATATTATGCTGTTGCTGGGTTTCTCTTGACTTCTGTCTGTACAATAAAGTTATGTACACTTTGATTACAATTTATTAGTTGTACTTGCCAAATGCAACAGTCCTACAGTTTATGCTATCTTAATGAAGATTACAATTGTCAGCTTTTGTTAAAACATTTTACTGATGTGTTGATTATTAAAGGAAAATTAAAAAAAACAGATCAATTAAGAATGAGTGACAGCAAATTTTAATTACAGCCCTGAATTTGTCATTTTTTTGGTTTTGTTTGCAGCTAGTGCTCTGAAAGGCAGTGGCCACTTTGGAGCTGGGTATGTGTCATTAGATGTTGTTCTATTTACTTTAATCACATGCTGATACTTCAATCATAAATCCTATGAAGACTGCCCCCGCTAAAAGGTTTTCATCATGTTGTCCCACAGTCTGATTCAGGCGTCTCGATTTCTGCACACATCGTCCCAAAGTCTGGCGCCATTGCCCCCTCTGCCAGAGACGGGAGGCAAAGTCCGTCATGGCCTCTTCCCAGAGGAACTTTTCCAGCTCCTGTACCCCAAAACTGGAGTCACAGGTAAGTAACCAGAAGCAAGACTACCAAAAAAGTAGTCACTCATTCTCATCAGCTCAAACACAAATACAGTATAAGAATTTTTGTCCTCTGTCCTTGCGTTCAGATTTCAGCACTATGCCAAGAATTAGAATTGTGTCAACTTAAGCCAAACTGAGCATTTGTTCCAGATATTTCAACTTAAAATCTTAATGCAGATTGTCCATGTCTAGTTTTGACTCTGGAAGCACACAAACTGTGATGGGAGGACCTCAGACACTCAATGTGGGTTGAAGGTATACTCCCTTCCGAAGAAAAGTTGCCACATTTAAATGTTAAATCCATTATCTTGCACACTTTGAGAGCAAGATTAAGAGGCAAGATCATAAATAAGAAATTGTAGAAAATATAAAATGTAGAAAATAATGTAACACTTAGCTCTGGCTCTTCTACTTGGTAATTCGGGGTTGGGGTAACTGACTGTGTGAGAGGCGGTTGGCTGATGCACTGGCACAAAACACAACATTAAGAGACCTTTACTCATGTGAGACAGGCTGCCACTGTTTAAGGTATTGATGGGAAAGTTCAACAATTATCTCTTTCTCACTAGGACCCTACATGCTGGGCACTGGCCTCCTCTTCTACCTGCTTTCCAAAGAAATCTATGTCATCAACCATGAGACTATAACTGCCCTCACCCTAGGCGGCCTCGTCATCTATACTGTCAAGAAATATGGTCCACTTGTTGCAGCTTTTGCTGACAAACTAAACGAGGTAGGCTGGCAACCATATGGATTTGTGTTTTATCTTTTATTCCTGACTGATAATGTGTTACTTAAAATATTTAAGATTGCAGTATATGGATTATTATTACTACTGTTTGTCATTGTTTTATGAATGCATCGTCACTTGATTCTATTGTACTGTTCAAAGTAGTAGACAAAAGCTTTCTGATCAAGCTGCAGGCATTCTGTCAAAGATCAGTGGTTGTCTCTTTTGTTCAACACTGCTGTGTGTGTGTTTGCAGGAGAAAGTGGCCATGGTTCAGCAGGCGAAGGACATTGCCATATCCGGCCTGTCTCAGGCTATTGAGAATGAGAAGAAGGCGCAGTGGAGAGTAGAGGGACGATCAATGCTTTTTGACGCTAAGAGGGTAACCAGATTTTTTTATGTGCTGCTGCTTTATGTGCTGATAATAAATACAAGTTTTCAACAAAGTCAGAGTAACCAAAGAAACCTGCCATGATTGCTATGAATGAAATAATATCTTGGAAAAATAAGACTCTCTTGATAAATGTCATTAGAGTTGACACTGATCTAAACAACACCCCAGCCAGCTGTCTCTCTGAAAGTAGTGCAGTGATACATTTGATTCTGCTCTATATACATATTTTCTGTCTGTTTCCTATATTCTGGCTGCATATATTTGCATATCATATATTTGATATAGTTTTTTGTTTATGTCACTTACACTACCAGTCAAAAATTTGGACACAGTTTCCCATTCAAGTGGATGGGTAACTGTGTCCAAACTATTGACTGGTACTGTAAATTGCAACACCGTGTTAAGAGGATATAAAGAAGGACATGAACATGTTCAAAGTGCACAAGGAAGATGTATGAAGTGTAGACCAGATTTTTCTACTGCATGGTTACAAAGAATACATTGACTCCTCATTTCCCCCCAGAACAATGTGGCCATGCTGTTGGAGACCAACTACAGAGAGAGGCTACACATGGTGACCAATGAGGTGAAGAGGCGCTTAGACTACCAGATCGCCCTGCGGGACCTCCACCGCCGGATGGAACAGGAGCACATGGTGAACTGGGTGGAGAGGAGTGTTGTCAGCAGCATTACTCCTCAGCAGGTCAGTGTTCTTGTGGCAAACTTTTCTCAGCAAGTCAGTGTTCTTGTGGCAAACTTTCACTAGACTCAAGCTGAGTAATACTTCCCAATCTGAGTGTTAGCTAATGTGAAAGGTTATCGCTTTATTGTGCCGGTAGTTTTAAATTTTCGGTTATATATCCAAGGCATGATTTTAAACAACGTAGATTACTGACACATTCTTAAAATCAAACATTTCATTTTCAGGGCTGAATATTAAGCCTTATTTGTGTTTTGGTACCAACTTAAATTCGTTCATAGTACAGACTAAGAAAATTAGAAGTTGGCATTGGATGTCTTCTCAGACTTGTAGTGTTCCTTACTTACACACTTGAGCTGTGTTTCCACTATGTGGTACCCGCTCTCCTTGACTCTACTCGCCTTTATTGGTTTTCCATTAGGTAAAAGCACCCGGTACCTACTTTTTTGGTATCACCTCAGTTGAGGTTCCAAAAAAGGTGAGCAGGTACTAAAAGGTGATGCGAAAACACTGCAGACCACTGATTGGTCAGAGAGAATTGTCACTAAGTCATTGTGTCATCAGTGTGTGGCACACACCGAATATCCTGTAGAGTACAAACACATACCTGCCATGTTTAAAAAGCCCAGCTACAATGGCAACAGTAATTTTTTATTGCAGCAGCTATATTGAGGAGCTGCAGACGTTCCTGTCTTTGATGCCAGATGAGAGGATCAGGATAGGTGGATAAGAAGATGACGCCATAGCAATTTCGCATGGCATCGCTATGACAACCAGCTACCAGGTGGTGCTATCCTCTAATAGAGAAATACCTGAGACCTCTCAGATCTGATCTCTTGCCTTGACTGTTCACATTTGTCTTTGTATGTGACCTGTGTCTGACAACAGTGTAAACTTTATTAGTACCATGACCCCACATTTACAACAAGCATGCCACATATGACCGCATATGAAATCTGAACTGAAAAGATCAGATTCCATGTGATTTGTGCTATTAACACTGTCCTTAAAAAAAAATCCACACACATCTGAGTCACAAATGAGCGAAAAGAAAAATCTTTGGGCCATGTAGCCTTAGAGAGATAGTATAAACAGACCTGAAGGTATTGTTAGCCTAGTAGCATTAACGCTGCAAATCACTCATAATGCAGTCCTCTGTAAGAGTTGGTGTTACATAGGCAGTCTTTCCTTAAAAAATAAAAAAATCTGATTTTGTGGACATGTAATATGTGTAAAATGTTTAGTCCCCGAATATTAAATGAAAAAATGATCATCTAGTATTTGGGGCAGTATGGTTTATCTGATCAGATTTTCTGATTACCATATATAATATTTTTAGTCTGTATTTTATTTTGTATGTAGTTCTTCAACCATTGTACCTTGTTGGTTTTTGTCAAATGGAAATGTTTTTGTTGAAGTTAAAAAGGTAATAATAATTAGGAATTAGTAATGTATTAGTACTGGTAGTGCAATTGATTTTTTTTTAAATTCTTGATTCAACTCTAACATAAGAGAGCCGCCATTTAAAAAAAAATGTTATCCTATTTTCTTACCAAATGGTTTGATTCATAATGATAAAATTATCTTAGTTGTGAAATTGTTATTGGGTTTTTCCAACTGATTCTGGATGGTGTGTTCTTAATATCCACAAGGTGACACCTCAGGACTTCATATCTGTGTGTGTCTTTGTGTTTTGCAGGAGAAAGAGAGCATCAGCAAGTGTATCACAGACCTGAAGGCTCTTGCCAAGGCTACTCAGGCACAAGCCACAGTCTAGACTGTCGAGTCTTCAGAGAAGGCTTCACGATCCCCTAACTCATTGAGATATTGACTTTTCTTTACAGAATAAACTGTGTACTCTTAGAAGATTGTCTTCAATATCATGGGTGTGTACAGTATTTACACGTCAGCTGATAGAAAAATAAATTGTTCTCTTATTCATCTTAAAATGGCTTGTTTGTGTTTTTCCACCTCAAAGTTTTGACATTTTGGTCTTTGTTTATTTTGTACTTAACATTTGGAGCGGATATATTTGGAACATATCAGTGTAATAGCTAAATAGATTAGGCTTAAACTTGATGATTGCATAAAAGCGTTTTCTGAGGCATTGAAGAACTTTGTTCTCTGAAGGAGATACTGTGAGGTACGTTTAAACCTTTGGACTCATAATCAGCTACAGACCCGCTGCCTTACGTTATACCTCCAATACTAATCCCAAATGACAAGTCAGACCAACCCTCCTGATTCATCACTCATGTCAGATTGTTGCACTTTGATCCTGGTGCCTTCAAGCAGGAAGTCGAGGTGTGTGTTAAGGAGTGTGAGGAACAGGTGCTTTCTGCTGCTTTCTGGTTGAAAATTTGTTTGGAAGAAGAGAACGATGACACCAGAGCAGAGCTGACACTGGTGGGTAATAACTTTAAATTATGGGAGGTGATTTGACTAGAGGTTATAATAAAAGGAGGTTAAATAAATGTTAACTGGTGTTGACATCCTGTTAAGAAATGGAAAATGTGTTTGCTCTTACAGAAAGTGTTTAGTTATTGACAGGAAAGCTAATTTTCTATCCTTCATTCAATCCAGGAGGTATGTGAAACTTTGAATATAAACATTAAGAATCAACAGTGGTTTACTAATTTGTTTCATTATGTTACTGAACTGCAGAATGTGTTTGTAGAATTTGTGTCTTAAATCAGCCACTTGAACAATAAAGAAGAATAAGCTCGTAGGCCAAGATGCCCTTTGTACTTGTGCACCACCGTTTATTCTGATCCAAGTCCAGTCAGGATGCGAACACTGAGAGACATTGAAACAAACAAAAAATATCCTTTTATTTTGACTTGCACTCGGTTTTAAATACATTCTGCTTAATGACAGCCACTGTAGCCATAGGTGACAATCACATTAATGCTTAAGTGTTGTGCAACAGGAAAAAATTGCTCCAGTTGTGTTGCTTAATCATAACCAACCTAAGATGCTGGTCATACCACACCAAGTTAGATTGTGGCAGTAAAAGCCCTCGGTGTGTTGCTCTGAGAGTTTATTGCTTTTGAATTCAACATTTAATTTGTGAAATTATTATTTTATCCTTCAAAAAGTCACATAGTTTCATAGCTGTCAAAATATTTAAATATCCCACCTTAATAAACAAATTCTTCGTACCCTATGTGACTAGTGTATCTGCAACCACATGTCCTCGTTTAATGTGAAACAAGTGTAATTTACTTGTGTTAGATTATCAGTATGAGAGACAACTTTCTTAACAGGTTGGACCGGAGGGATTCTTGCAAATTTGAAGTTTTTAAAACTCTTCTGAAGGAGACCTACAAAGTTTTGAAAATGTTTGGACACAACGGACCTTTCTCTTACTCTCCAAGGTCAGTGAAAGTTGATAAATCTGTTTACACCCTCTGATGATAAAAGACTTCTGTGTTGTGGCAACAGTGCAGTTGATTTTTGTTGTGGATGGTTTATCTTGAAATCACTGGTGACGATGATGGTTTTATTGACATCAAAGGTCGTAAAGCCTCATTTGTCCTGTTTCCTGTTTGATAATTTACCTTTTTTTTTTTTTTTTTTTTACACTTCAGGGGTTTCCAACAGGAGGATTTCCCTCAGCAGAGGCGGACTTTCCTACAAGATGACCTCAACGTGTCTCCACTACAGAGAAACAACATGTTCAGACCCAGTGGAAAATCAATATACAGTATGTGCAGACACTAAAACTCCTCTTATCCATATTCATGTTAATGAGGCACCTTTTTGAAACGATGTCTTTTACTTAAGTGCAGAGAAAGGAGTACTCTGATGTGCTGAACAAACAATCAGAAAACATTCACGTCAGAGTGGAGGTAAACTAGTTCTGAAATCTGCATTTGCATGGAGATGAACACCTTATAACAGTACAAGCCCTCCTCATTCATGACCCTCCGCACTGACTCTACAGCACCTGTTCACCTGTGAACTGGACGGCCATGAGCTGAGGACAGTGGACGACTGCGTAGCCAAGCTCAAGAGGCTGGATGCCAAAGGTCGTCTGTGGCCCCAGGAGATGATCATGGAGGCTCAGGGAGGATATCTATTGCTCAGTGACATTGAGACAAAGGTTGGCTGCTGCATGTAGACAAAGTCAGAGAAATTTAAACAATGTAGCACATGGCCAAAAATATGTCGACATCTTGATACTCCACACATACTATAGGCGTTTGATCGTCTCATTATAAAAGCAAGAGCATCAATATGCGCCTTTAACAGGCTCCACACTAAAAAGAAGGCCTTGTGACTTATCTGCACAGATTTGCTCCCATTTACCCACACGAGCATTAGTGAGGTCATGCAATAATTTTGAGAGATGAGGTTGCAATTCATCACAGAAGTGTTGGATTGACCTGGCTTTGTGTATAGGGGCATTGTCTTGTTAAAAATCAAAACAAAAGAGGTGAATCGTAAATGAAGCATTACTCAAACATATCATGACAACTCTTTAAATAAACATTAACAAAACTTGAAATGACCATGAATAGAGCCAAAGTCTTAAAACACATTCCTCTATTGTATGTGTGTTACAAAATTTATTAAAGTAAAGTACTGGTTTGTGAGTAAATGAAAGGACAAATTGAATGAGTTTAACAAGTGCAAGAGTTGATAAAATTAGATGATGAATTCTTACATTTTATTATTTTATGTAATTTTGCTTTTGCTGTAACTTTAAATTTACTGCAAGCATTTATTTTTGGTTTATTCAAATTATTCTAATGTATGAATAAAAATACAACAGACTCTGCTGGCGACAGGACGGTCAATTCAAGACGGAGGCAGCCACTCAGTGTCTGACATTTAGTTATGAAAGAAAAGAAGAACTAGAAAACTGTATCACACGAACAAATGATTGACAAAGAAAGCAGAGCATGTAAATACTTTCAATAACCTGTGTCTTAATGTTTGTCCCTTTCAATCCGACTCTACAGGCAGAGCTGGAGGTGCTGCCTTTGAGTTACATCCTGCGAACCACAGCTGTGCTGGATAGCTGCGCATACAACTCTCTGCTGACAATAACCATGGAGGAACACAAAAAACGCATGCCCCAGGTCTACATGTTCCAGTGTGAGGAGACCGGGGTGAGTTACATGCCACCAGAATTTAGTCATGTTGGGGTGCAAATTCTGAAATCAGGGTCATGTTAGCTATATCTCTTAACTAGCTGTTTCTGTTGGTGTCACATAAGAGTTTGATTGTAAGAAGTTCTGTTTTACCAGGCGGAGCTCATCAAGAGTGATCTGGATAAGGCAGTCCAAAGAGCAGGTGGTCATGTGGAAGCACGCAGAGACCAGTCTGACATCAGGTACACATCACATGGATACAGTCTGAACAGAGATGAAATCACAAGAGAAAGAGGAAGGACCGATAAAGAGGTTGGATCAACCGCTGTCTGTCATTGATTGTTCCTAGGATTAATCTTGAGAACATCATCGGGCATCAAGCTGTGGGAAGTTTCCGGCAACCTGCGCCTCATCCTGTGCAGCGGGAATGGACCCCCCCACCACCGGACCACCCACCTCCAGAGTGGAGCATGAGAGAGCCAGGTACAGGAGATCTTTCCTTGTCAACAGTGGTGTTTATCTGCTACTGACATTTTTATTTTCCCCAAAACTCTTGGATGTGTTTATAGATGTGTTCTCTGCAAATAAGATGGATTCAGCCTTAAACTCTATCCAGTGTGTTTTTCAGAGTCAACGTTGTGCTTAATTTTAAGTCACATTGATATTTGATATCTCCAAACAATTTATTTCATTGACATTTAGAAAATATGCCAATTCCACGAGTCTACACCCCACAAGAACAAATGATGCCCAGTCCTGATATTCGTGAATTACGCAGAAGCCCTGAGATCCCTTTGCCAGTTGTGGATTTGGACGCAGAGAGGAACACAGTCAATACTGCAAGTGAACCATTAGATATAGACGTATTATACCAGTGAAAGTTCTCATAGATATTGTCTGATCATCTTAATCATGGAAGTTTCTATAGGCCATTAGAAATGATTTGAGTCATTTGTGTTCCTTTCCACAGGAAATTTTCAACCATGTTGTGGATGATTTGGAGATATTCATCAACAAAGTGAATGCTGCAGTCAGTGCACCTTCACTACAACAGGGCAAAAAGACGAATATGTTTAAGAAGAAAAAGTCAAAGAAAAACGGTAATATTCATTTTTCCAGTGTATCCTTCCATGGACACTTGTACCACAGTTGTTACAGGAGGAGTGACCTGTCGTTATTGCAGAGATAGATGTTTGCTTCTGATCAGTGTTTTCTCCCGCAGCAGCTGTCAGACTTCCACCTTGTGGAGAATATATCTCCTGTCTTCAGAAAATCAAATATGGGTTCAATCTGCTGGTAAATACTTGTTCAAAACTTTAAATGTCTCCTTCCGTTACGAAACGACCTGAGTTGTGTTGTAAAGAATGTTGAGTGTAACGTGATGGCAGCAGAACGCAGCAGTGTGTGATTGAAACTCTTAACATTACAGGGCCAGCTGGACGGCTCATTGGCCGGCCCCACTGCTCATGACTTTGTTCACATCTTATTCACTAGTTTGGCCATGGTGAGCTCCTCTAAACTTATTTTTCACAAGTTTTTCTTCACTTCAACATGAACAGTTGTTACTGAATTTTTCCACAGATAGTGCCTCGGTATCCTGCAGACGTGCCTCCCAGTGTGCTCTCTCCTCTGCTGACAGTGACAGCCCTACGGCTGCTCAGTCAGGCTGTCGACCCGAAGGAGGACCAACTGTGGAAGTCTCTTGGAGAAAGCTGGAACGTCCCCAAGTACGGCAACCTATCCATGGCAACCCAAAAGTGTTTCCTATTAATGGGTGCCAACTGATCTATACAGCAATAGTAAACGATGAATCCACCATTAGCAAGCTATTAAAGGAATGGGTTGACATTATGGAAAATAGCTGTATTTGATTTTTTGATGAGAATTTGATGAAAAGATTGATACTACTTTAATGCCTGTCCTTTAAATCTGAAGCTATTGCCAGCAGCCAGTCAGCTTAGTTTAGTATAAAGACTGGAGACAAGAGAAGCTTCTCTCTGTCCCAAGGTAGGAGGTCACTGCTATGCAAACAGTCGAGTCCAGGAAGTCACCATGCTGAGCCAAAAATAATCCATGAGCCTGAGCCTGGATAAACAAACTAGATATAAAATGTGTTAATTAGTGAACCAAAGAAAATTAAATGTCAGTCTTTACTTCTTACTGTGTTGTTTGTATATTCTCTGTTTGAATGAAGAGGTCACTTCAGCATGAGATTTTTCATTTATTTATCCCCCTGGCATATCATGTGAGGGTATATCTAGCTACCGCTCTGTCTGTCTCTCTGTCTATCAGTCTGTAAACAACATTTTTTGCCCAGGGCATAACTCAAAAACCAATCAATATTTCTTTTGGTGAAAATTGGCTCCATATGCTGGAGTGGTGCCTTTTGCTATTTAGAAATTTCATACTTTAATAAACAGCAAGCATTTTTCAGCAAATATTTTATATATATATAGATATATATCTATATATCTATATATATATCTATATATATATATATATCTATCTCCCCAATTTTCAGTTTTTCAAGGATTCACAATTGTCTTTCCACATCCTTAATTTTTACATACAAACATAGCCAACATTGTGCTGGCTCTATTCGTGCTAGTATGGAAGCAAACAGACTTATAGTTTGGCTTTAGAAGGCCTGGAGCACCGGGAGTGCAAACAAAACTGGAAATTTTTGGAAAATAAACTAAACTAAATTTAGTTTTTTACCTTCCTCTCACCTCACAGGTCGAGATGGCCAGATGATGTCCCACCCTACATCCCAGAGTTCTATGATGGCTGGCAGCTGCCTGCCCCCCCCCACACGCCTCCTCCGCCCCCTTATCAGAGCAACCCAGTGAGCAGAAGCAACAGTCAACGCATCCCACCTGACCGACCCCATCCTGAAGAGGTAGAATCATACAGATAGAATCACTCACATTTAACTCTGGTTTTGTATTTCTATGGCTGTCGTATCAGTAACTTTAGAAATATATATATACATAGTATGTAAAATAGGTAATGTAGTATAAATAAATGTATGATATATATATATATAATATATATATATATATTCAATTTCATCATGTTTGATTTAATGCCATTTACAGCCTGTAACCAATGCTCCATGGAGTACACACCCTCCCAAACAGTAAGTGTTATTACGCTGCAGTGAGTATAGCTTTATGATCACATTTGCTGCAAACATGGCTTTTAACCCATTGCCATCACAAAGTGTGTTTACCGCTGTTTCAGCTCCAGTGAGCCACCCACTTACGTGCGGGTTATTTATGACTTCATGGCCAGGAACAACCGAGAGCTGAGCATTATGAAGGGTGAAGTGGTTCAGGTGAGCTGGAAAAACAAAATGCTTTGATAACCATCTTACCAAAATGTTACCCAGGACTATATATTAGATATTTGCTTTATTACATATTAAACACATGATGCTTTTCTTCAAAAAATGTAATCCTATGATCCAGACTTAAATTAAAATAGTCCAAAGCTGCCCTGTGCCAAAAGATCCCAAAGGTACTGATTCTAGAGTTGGTTTCTGACAACCAGCTCTACTCATAAGATCTGTCAAAGGATGGTGACCAAATCCTTAGTTTACTTGTTTGTGGGAAGCATGATCTTTAATAAAAAAAAATGTAAAAAAAGAAAAATACAAAAATGTAAAAGATGTTTTTTTGGGCACTAAAACAAAATAAAAAAAAACAGACCACAGGTGTGGTCACACACATTGAAAGCAGCACTTTCAGGATGTTCAAATCTATTCATCTATCTATAGCAAGTGTATGATTATTGCCACCAGAGCAGTTAGATGGTTATGTGATCACCCAGGTGGAAAGCTATTCAAAATTTTTATAAACAGATTTGGGTGAAATTTTATGACGGGGTAAGCATAAGAAGAGCTGTTAGATTTTTTGGACAGATCCAGATCCAGGATCTTGTTTACCTATGAGCAAGGGCATATTTTGACAATTTCGTGATAAATCTCAATAAAAAAATAAGCTATAGGTGTCAATGAAAAAAAAAAAATCAAACATATTTAGTCAACCAATATTTTTTGTTATTTTAAATATCACTAAATATTTAATTGTATACGTTTAAAAATTGTAAACACTCTTCTCTCAAATTGTCCTACTTTTGTGTGTGAACAGATGTCAAACAGTACTATAGGTGCTTTTTAAAGTCATTGATGAGGTTTGTGATGAATGCTTAATTACCAGCTATAGTGGTTTGGCCTGGGAACTACTTCTGCTCTGGTTTTAATGACATGGTGTAGGCGGAGGTATGTGCTCTGAGTGCTATTATTAATGCTATTATTGTCAAAATTACAACTTATCACGCGGTGAGAATAATTGTGCCTTCGGATAACATTTACCACTTTCACAGTCATAGCTGTCAGTTTGAGATTTACGATAATTTCTCCATTTCACAGGTGATTCAGACATCCAAACAATGGTGGGTTGTTCGCAACAGCCGTGGTGAGCAAGGCAACGTCCCTCAGAATGTTCTTGAACCGCCTATGGGCACTGGGCCCATGGAAGATCTACCGGTGAGCTAAGCTACATGCATTTCTGCCGAGTAACCAGTTCAGAGATTTCACATGTGAATGTTTTTTTTTTTTACTCCCTTTGCTGTCCCTCACAGCGGGAAATTCGCAGTCCAGTTACTCTGAACATGAACTCCACATCTGCAGAGGTCAAAGCCTGGCTGGAGTACAAAAATTTCTCCAAAATGTGAGTGAAATTACGCAGAGAGCTATGGGATGCTTGTACTGTAAATCCTGCAAGATCTGTATTGCATGGTGTTCTGTGTTTCAAGCCTTTTTATTATGTGCAGCACTGTGACCACCCTTGGGGTGCTGACTGGTAAACTTCTCCTGGGAATGACAAAGGATGAAATAAGGACTGTGTGTCCTGAGGAAGGAGGCAAAGTCTTTTTCCAGCTTCAGGCCATTAAGTCAGCCATTGCAGTAAGTAATGTCGTATGCAAGTAAAAATCCCATGATATATGCACAGTATATCTATTGTACAAACACCTGCAGAATCTAATGTTTTTGCTCTGTTCCCTGCAGCTCGCCAGTGAACCTTCAGGACTGTACAGTGGCCGCTACTGACAATCTGCTCATTAACTTTTTCTCCAGAATTTTCATTAACAGATCAACATCTGGAACGATTGACTGCAATTTCTATTCTGTAATGCCATAAATTATCTTGTGTGGATGGCTGCTTTCAGCACTTCTGTTATTTAAGGCAAAGGGAATGAGACTTATGCTATAGAATCTATCACCAGGAGAAGTAATTGGAGGATATTAAAATAACCTTGTACTCCAGTTTCTTTACTCGGAATGTACATTGAAGTAATTGTCTAGTTTCCCCAACTGTGATTCAACAAAAAATATTTAGGCGACAACAACACAGTTGCATTGATTCGATAACAGTAAAGGCTTTTTTCTACATTAACTTAAACCCTAAACTTCCTTTTAAATGACTCTCTGGTGTCATGTATCGTACAGGAAATGATGATGAAACGATTCCCAAATAACGAGAAACAAATTTATTACAAGAGTCACTTTATTCTAACACAAAACGTTTTTAGATGTAACAAAGAAATCAAGTGCTTTCACTGAAATTAAAGTTTCTGCTTATCTTCACAATCACTGCAATCTTGGGTTTCTTTTCAAACAATTCAACTAGTAATGGCTTTTGATCTGGCGTGTAGATATTCTGAGTGTGACATCTGGTTAAATGACATGAAACCTACAAAACAAGTAGTTACCAGGTTATAAAAAGACAAAGTACAGTACAATTTATCTCTAGTCCTGAATTTGAGTCAGTTGCACTTGTGAACATTGTTAGTTTCATTACCTCTGTGAGGTGTAAAGGCATAGTCCATCACTCCTTTTTGTTTCCCCACTTGGCCATCTTGTTGTTGACGGGGGTCTTCATGAATCTGTCTGATTTCATGTACGCAGAAATCTTCTCAAGAGCCTACAATGAGATGATGACATGCCAAGACATTGTGAGTTGCACTACACTATTAACATTACAATACCAGCACAGGGGCAACTCCACATATACACTATTTCCCAACAGACATCACACTATGACACACAGGAAAGCAGAAGGGGTTAGAGTACAGTACTATTTCGTAACTGCAACCTAAGAGTAAAATGTGTTGCTACTGACGAACAGATGAGTGTTCTCACCTCAAAACGGTCTAAAAAATCTTGGAGCTTCTTGAACTTATCCAGGCATGTGGGCTGAAACATCCTGTGTTGATCCAACATCTCGTATATCAAGAAGTCCACAAAAGTAATCTGTTGTAAAGAAAAGGTTAAACATGTTAAAAAGGAAAATAATAATAAACTAGACTTTAAAATTGAACTAATCAATAGTTTTTATGACCACTCTGTGAAGCTTTACGATCTGTTAATTTGCATCGTTTTGGTTTTTCAACCCATAAATTCAGTGTTTGCTTCCTTCTCACCAAAGATGATCAAAATCAGTTTCCAGTTTCTGCCAAAAAGGCCCTTAACAAATCTACTGTCCACTACCTGCCAGCATGAGGGATCATCTAGCACTTCAAGACTAGGTTGTATTTCTCAAAACCATTCCGAACAAGAATGCTAATGTTGCCTCATATCTCTTAGATGTGTAAAAAAAGCAGTTGTTTACTAACGTGGTCAACTTATCAACTTCCTAAGGCCACATTATGTCAGATGAATGTGATTTTTGTGGTGTCCTGGTCTACATTGCTCATTAAACAAGAGTCATTTGAAGAAGTCATATCCTCCTAAATGTTCTACAACAGATGCATCAGTATATGACATATCCTCGATTCCACTGGTGAACTAGAGTACTGTGTACTGTTTTTGGTTACATGCTATGAAGGAGATGACCAACCTTAAAAGCCCTTTTTCCTCTGCATAGTACCAGCTCGACTCGACTTTTTTGCGTTTCCACTAGATAAAAAGTACCTGTACTACTTTTTTAGTGCCTCCTTTGTTGCGGTTCCAAGCGAGCCGAGCAGGTACTAAAAGGTTACGTGAAACGTCACCGACCACTGATTGGTCAATGCCCGGCATGCACGGAATATCCCGCCCAGCACAAATCAATGGCTGCCACACTCAAACAGCGAAGCTACTTTAGCGACTCTAACTTTTTGTTAGTGCAGCCGCTGCATTGAGGAGGTGCAGACGTTCCTGTCTTAAACAGCTGATGATAGGATAACGAGAGGTGGACGAGAGGTGTGTGTCACGTTGAACACTACGCCACGGCAGTTTGGCGTGGCCCCAATCTACCCTGAGGAGGTACCGTCAGCAATGGAGAATGACCTGCAGAAACCCGAGTCGAGTAGAGCTGGTACTACGCAGTGGAAATGCGTCTTTACAGTCACCTTAAAATCATCTTTCCATGGAAAACTAAAAAAAAAAAGCAGATTAAGAATGGCTGACATAAGTCCTCCCATGTGTAAGGGGTGACATACCTTGTCACCAGCGAACCACTTCCTGTCTCCCAAGAAATCGGAGAACTGCTTCAGTTTGTCATGCAGCTCAGCAAGGTAGCCTGGCTTAATCTTGTCCTGATATTAGAGAGGTGATATTAACATTAGTGAGGTGAAGATGTTAAATTACAAATTCAATGTTATTAAATGTTTAAAGCAGTACTCACCAAGTCAGTGTAGCACATCCTCACGAAGTCATTTCTGAAGTCCATCACCTGATTCTCCATGATGTCCACACGGACCTTCTCATCCTCCGTCTCTCCACCTGTGATCGGATCACATTTATTAGGACATAGTTTTGAAAGTAAGATATCCACCGACTTGAAAAAATGGTGGTTTTCTTAAATTGAAATGTTGACAATGAATAAAAGAAAATGGACATAGCATACTTACACATATTGTGCTTTCGAGCAATGTATCTCATGATAGCATTGCTCTGCACTATCTTCCTGTCTCCGTCCTCCAAGTAGGGAAGCTGTGGCGAGATGTTAACCACAATGACGTTTGGTGATGTTTTGAACTCACCTGCTTTACTCTTAATTCAATATTCTTAAAACAAACACTTTTAAAAGGCTGAACTCACATTGGGAAAGTCCATTCCAAGTTTGTGTTTTATATCAAACCAGCAGCTCTTATCATAGTTTGGAGCTAAAGTGAGAAAAATGTGGGTTAGATGGTTAAGTTACACTACTTTGGTTCAAATGTATAACTGTTTATTTCACAGGGAAGTTACCTTCACCACAGACGTAGAACTTGTCCTCATACTTGGTGCCGGTGTGCTCCAGCAGCAGGCGGGCAGGCTGGGCAAGCTGCAGAAGTGTCCAAAAAAAAAGAGAAAGAAAATCAGATGAAATGATTGAATTTTAGGGTTTACAGTCAAAATATACTTTTTTTAAAAAAAAAATCAGATTTTACGTTGTTTTTTTTACCCATTTAACACCAAATGCTACTTTTAATGACAACTGCAGTCTCAAAATTATTCAACCCCCTGAGTAGCATCCCTCATAACAACATCTGCAAATCAGATGCTGTTAAAACAACTTCGCAGACTTATTTAAGCAGTAGAGACCCAAAGGTTGTTTTTTTGTGTAAAGGCGTAAATTTACATAAGGGCTCTGTGCCCGAACTCTAATATGTACTGCAGGCTACATCACCGCTGACCCAAAAACACAAGAAGAAGTTGGCTCCAGTCCCTCCCTGTAGGCCAGTCATTTGCAGACCTTTCCCTCACATTGAAACGGAGTGGCTGCAAAGTGAAGTCATTTGTGATTTTAACATTAGTTTATCTGTTAGAATTAACGATGCCAGCTCCAAGAAGCTATGAGTTAGTTACTTCATTTTTAAAGCACATTTTAAGTATCAGTCCGTTTTTGAAATTCATCGTCCACCTTAATAACTTGCAGTCCTTTCATTCCACTAATGGT
The DNA here is from genome assembly GCA_037577475.1 of Chaunax sp. Z400. Taxonomy (NCBI): domain Eukaryota; kingdom Metazoa; phylum Chordata; class Actinopteri; order Lophiiformes; family Chaunacidae; genus Chaunax; species Chaunax sp. Z400. The sequence goes on along the minus strand of CM075195.1, from coordinate 15,571,385 downwards.
AATCGATAATTAGCATTACTGCTAATGTTGACATTTAAACTGAACACTTTGGTTTTTGTGTCTATTGTGAGCACGTGCACCGTAGTATTTCGTAAGTTACGTAACATTTCGCCACAACAGCTTACAGACACGTCACATTAAGGTAGCGTTGATGCACGATTATAAAACATATTACCGCTACGGAGTTAACACCTAAATTTCAGGGCCTTCAGTTTGAAGTATTACGGTATGGTTGCAGCGCTGTGTAGCGGTGGACCTCCGGCTCCAATGAACAACAACACTGGTTTAACGAGACGACTAAACTTACCCCACGAATATCCCAGTAGGCCAGAATCATCGCCATTTTCAATCACTTTCCGAGACCAAACGTAGTTCACAGAGACTTGTCGCACCTGCTGTTGGACGCTGATCAGCACACAGGAGGCGGTGAGGCGCACTCAATATTATAAGGCTGCAGCTCTCTAGAGGCGGACCGGATTCTTTCAGATGGAGAATGTGGGAGGGGTTAGTTAACGTGCTTACATAACATTGGCAAACACTGCGTGATGTTATGAATGTATTATATAAATATGGTTACACTGACCTGGTTTGCAATCATGCGTTATGAATTTTCTAATCCCACTGGAGATTTTCTATGGGATTCAAGTCAGGTTACTCTAGAATGATCCAGGACGTGTTCTGAAACCAAGCCTTGGTGCACTTCAAGGAATGCTTTGAATGATTGTCCTTTTTGGAATATTGAATGACGCCCAAGCTTCAGCTTCCTCGCAGGTGGTGAGACATTTTCTTTTAGGATTTCCTGATACTTGATGGAAATCTGTCTTACCCAATACTCACTGCAGGTTTCCCAGAGCTCGAGGAAGCAAAGCAACCCCAGAGCATCATTGAGCCATCGCCATGTTTCACTCTATGTAGGGTGTTCTTTACAGCAAATGCTTAATTCTTCCTCCTCCAGACATACAGATGATCCATAGGCCTGAAAAGTTAGTTTTGTTTTTCCATCGTTACACAGATAGTTTGAGCGAAGGCCTTCTGGAGCCATCTTTCCCTGCGGTTTTGGGTCAACAGTGGTGTAGATCTTGGAGATCGGGCATGGAGCCCTTATGCAAATTTAGGCCTTACCAGAAAAAAGCACTTTGGGATTCTATTGCTAAATTACATCTGTGAAGGTTGGCAGTGTTTTAACATCTGATTTTCTAATCTGTGCTCTTATGAGGGATGCTATTCAGGGAGCTGAATGATTTCGAGACAGCAGTAGTCATTAAAAGCATCATTTTATGTTGGATCTGGAAAAAAAATCAGTTGTATTGAGCTATTTAAACTGTTCTTGTGTGATTTTTGTTATTGCAAACAGCTGTAATCGATAGTATATTTTACCAATAAGTCTAATATTGATATAATGGAGGTTAAACTATTCAAGCCTTCGAAGGTGACTGCGACTCAGCAGGTCATCCACTAGTTGTTCAATCCCTGGCTCCTGCTGTCTTCATGTTTAAGTGTCCTTGTGTAATATACTGAACTTGACTTGTTCCAAGTGGCTGCTCCATTGGTGTGTGAGTGATTGTGTAAATGTTTATTGCTCCTGGTGAGCAGGGGGCACAGTGGTCAGTCAGACTAGAAACAAGGTAAGAAGAGTCCATTTACCATTTGAATAAATTTGCCTCCAACTGTATTCGGAAGGGTTTTGTGATATTATTTGCAACCACATGAACAGTAAGAGGTAACCATTGAAATGGCAATACAAGATCCAATAACTTTGTCTGGAGCTTTTAAATGTAGGGCATACCTGTCTTCTGCTCACCTGTCTGTACACATGAGCCTAGACCTTCATCCATTGCACCTTTCCAAAGTGATGCAGCTGAAAGCTCTGGAAAGGGCTGTCAAGCCCCTGAGTTAGGATTGGTCTGTCAAATAAGTGCCAATGCAGTGCCACCAATAGGAGCTATTTTTGTTATCAATTAACTAATCGATCTAGTTTTGATTGTATAGCGAGTAAAATGCAAAAATAAAGACAAATAGGAAAGATTTTATCGACTCAGTTTGAGTGATAATGAAAGCATTATTCAAATTGTACCCAAATCTTTTATGAAGTTAAGCATCCAGAAATTAGCATGTATTTTCATATGACACAAGACTAAAAGAATTCATTTTTAGAATTACTAACATCTATTCCTTTTCAGTCGATCAATTAATTGGCTATCTACTAATCATTTTAGCGCTGACACACTTAAGGGTCCCTGCACCAAAAATAAAATCATTTTATAAGGTTTATTTTATATGTGTGAGCTAAGGATTTATTCTTCGCAGCCCAAATTGGATCCCAATTCTTTAATTTTGGAAAGATGCACATTTATAATCTGTTTGAATTTTGTGTTGAACTTGTTGTTCACTCTAACCCACATGTGAGAGTCATGAGTGTAATATACTGTATATGTACTCCCCACACAATGCACTCTGTTTCACTTCTTTTACTAATGACCAGAGCTAGTTTTAGGGCTCATATGGCTCTCATCTTTGCTTCTCTGCACTGCCTCTCTGTAAAATCCAGAAAATAATTTAAAATCCGTCTCCTCACATTAAAGCCTTAATGGTCCGGCACCAACATATCTTAAAGTATTACACTTCCAGGATGTAGGGTTACTTGTGGACCCTATTTTCCAAGGGTACGATGGGAGTCGGTGCCTAGACCCCTACTGATATTATTATATTATTATTACAGTTACATTATGACATTAACTGTTATTATTGTTGTTTCTGTTCTGTCTCTCTCCCTCCCTCTCTCTCCCCCAATGTCTCACTGTCTCTCTCAGGCCAACCTGTCAGGGCAGTTTTTCTCACCATTGTTGACACATAGTTGGTCATGGATGAAAGTTTGGTTTAGACCTGCTTGCTATATAATTAAAAAATAGACTTGAATCATCACGGAGTCACACCTAATTATTAACTGCTGGCTCAAACAGACCTTATTTGTATGAACAATAATCCTTTGTAATCTGCTACTTTCAGTTTCAGGAGACATTTACTTGCTTTCTGGAATGTATAAAGTGCAGCAAGTCAAGCACTGCAATATGACCAAGGTTTATCTTTGTTTAACACAAATGCCATTTATTAATATTTCACAGCACATATAAGTACCTGGGAGGAAGACATAGTGCTTCTAAATAACAAGTTGTCCTATGAAGGCAAGGGTTTGAAAAGGGTTTGGCAATGGTTGAACTTGTGCAAGGAGTGGGAACTGAGGGAACATATCATGCTTCATTCACTGTAGGCTACTATGACTCTACTATGAGAAATGTAGGTATTTTAAATCTATGTGTAAAGGACAGATGTATCAGATCAGAGTTACAGTTCAGACTGCCAGTAGAAATAATGTCACAAAATACGAGTTAGTATAATAAGATGCAACAACTGAGTAGCATTACTGTACACAAAGAATATTGATCTGGCTTCATGCAGCCCTGACTCGCTGTAAAGACTGTAAAAAAAACAGCAAGAATAAGACAGGGAGAGGGAGATATGTTAATATCATTACCAGTAGCAGGAATAGTAAAGGACATTTTTCTGCCACTTATATAGCATGAAGTATCGCCTTAAGAGTAGATAATGTGAACCGAAAAGCATAAAATTTTCCTTTATGAAGTCACAATATTTTAAACTTACCTGCCAACCCTTTTTACATGTAGGTATGACTTGGTTTTATTTATACATACTTACAGTACCAGTCAAATATTTGGACACAGTTTCCCATTCAAGTGGATGGGAAGGTATGTCCAAACTATTGACTGGTACTGTATGTATGGAGAAATATGTTTACCAATTAGTAGTAAGTTAGTAATCAGGCAATTTATATCAGATTACGTGACCTAACCAACAAAGTAAAGTAAATAAACTGTGAAATGTAACTTGAGATCATGACCTTCTGTGTGTAGCTAGAGGCTCTTTACTTTGCTAACGGTTACAGATGATCTTCTTCCTGTATTTGATCAGTGTTGGATCCAGTTCTTAAATTTTATTAACCGATTGAATCTTGGTACATGCTGTAAATACAGAGTCCATACAGAAACTGACAAAAAGCAGTCACAAACCATAAAATTAGAGTAAATAGATGAAGAGACATCATGAAAATCCCCGTGACAAATTAAACAAAGAATGACTCAAAGGAAAAAAAAGGAAGAAAACATGTCGGGCACACAGATTGTATGTCCTCTCTCCCACTGCCACAGTAGAAACTCTCATACTCTTGTAACAAAACCTGTCTCCTTTCACATGTGTGATGTGATAGGCTGTACAAAGTCCTGAAGTGAAAACAGGTTATGTAGTGAGAATTTTGTTTGTGTTGTGCCACGTTTCAGTTCTCTCCCTGCACAGCTCCCATAGACAGACTCCCCTCCTCCTCGATGGTCTCCAGCTCATCAGTGCGGATGGCCTGTGTGATTAAATTCAGCTCCTCACACATGGTCTCATACCGGTATGCCACACGGATGTCAGGAACATTAGTACGCCTGATGTCATTACCCTCCTGCCCCTCCTTGATGTAGTTAGGGCCGAGCCAGGATCTCTTCACCTGATCCAGAGGAGGAATCAGAGGAAAATCAAATTGTCTGCTAACAGTAGACTGAGGAGGGTATCGATGTAGAAAATAAATCGGTATGATCTGCAATGTGCCGTAAACATAATCCATACCTTATGAGAGAATCCACTCATCACCACACTGTTTCTGGCCAGCTCACACATGTCACAGGAGCTCAGCTTCCACACTTGAGCAGCAATGCTGTACTCTTCCATCAAGGGCTCCTACACAAAACACATATCGTCACCGAGCATGACCTCATGATGAAGGATTTTAGAGAGAGGTTGTAGTAAATCCAAAGTAAATACCCTAAAATGAGTAATAACAGGAATGGTGGAGGTTGTAAAGTGAATTACAACTGTTTGTGTTGTTTAGGTACCTGCAGCAGGAAACATACTGTTGGGCATATGGTGGGAAGAACCCATAAATGTCGGAGTAGATGAGGATAAAGGGGTGGAGTCAGAAATTTCTGATTTGTTTTACTTCCTTTAACGTGTGATATAAGCCTTTATTCAGCATTTTTTATCAATTATGCATGAAGTGCTTGACAGATTTTCATGAAACTCTGTGGAAGAGTGAGGCATGGACAAAAAATGCAATTCCTCCCCCCCCCCCTTTATTTTAACAGAACTGTGATGGCAGCCATTTTGATGGCGCACATGTATTGTTGGACCAAAATTACACAATGACCTGGATGAATCATCCAGGATGACATCCAGGTCAGACCATAACATGTACCACAGTCTGACCTGGATTCAAGTCATATTCCACATCAGGTGATCCAGAATGTTTAAATTTGTAGGGCTCACAGAAAATTCACTACTGTGACATGAAAAATAATAATAATGCTGCAGAGTTGTAACTATAATCAAACTGTAGCTGAAATGGTGCTGGTCCAATTAGGTGTCAAATTTGATGTGTCTTCAGAAGCTACTGACCTAGATCCTGAAGAAAACCACCATTAGTGAAATATTCTTGAATAACTATCAAACTAAAAATGATAACCCTGTGATAAGGGGATATTTTATCATGAGGTTTCAAACTATCATGGTACCATTGCTTTTAGGTGCAGTGACATAGAGGGGAGGCTGCCTTGGAAGAGGTTTGTGCTTTCTGAGTGCTAGTTTTATTAAGGAGACAGTCACCACTGTAATCAGAGGTGACAATGCTGAACATATGATCAAAATGTTGTCTTTTGCAGTACATGCATACATAGCTCATAACCTCATTTCCCTTAGTACCATTGTCACCATTTTATTTCAAATTTTAGATAATTAAAAACTAATTTACAGAAGATCTAATGTAGGATGTTAGAAATATTCGACTGGCTGTGTACACCGACCTTAGTGAAATGAAACTGCAGAGGGTCATCAGTGGACAGGGAGACCATGAGGCCTCTGGACAGGTACTCTGGCAGAGGGTTACGGTGGTAGCTGAGGAACAGGCTGTTATTGCTGAGAGGGGACATAGCGATGCCTATCTGTGCTAAGTAGTACAGATACTGCAGTACAGGAGCCTGGAGGAACACAAGGCATAATATTGTGTGTTGTGTTGTAATAACCAATCAGTCCACTTTGACTACATTAATACTGCAGCCCTGATTTCCCATCAGCATTTAAAGAAGCAACATAAAAGCTTGAATACGACTCAGCTGATAAGGTGCCTTAGAGTTTTTGTGTTACGAGGTCACACCTTCCTGAGCAGCAGCCCGTGGGAGATGTTCTCTGACAGCATGAAACCAGACACCAAATGATGAATCGGCCCAGCCTCCCCGCAGTGAGGACGAAGTACGAGTGTGTGAAACCCTCGCTGCCTGGAATGAAAAAGACACAAACACTAGGAGGGTGACTTCAGCAGAGTAAAAGGATCAAATTCAGCTTTGCTTGGGACGTTATTTCAACAACAGTCACTCAAATATAAAACAGAGGACAGAAAAAGGCAGATTGAGTGTATAATCTTTTGTTGCCCTTTGTTCTATGGTTATATGAAGCTAATTTGGATGCAAAACTTCACAAGTGTTGTCACAAACCTGCGCAGGTGATTCAGCACAGTCATATTTGCATACATATAGTAGAGGTAGTAGGAATAGGGCGGGTTGTCCTCCTCTGTCCAGTTCGCAGGCAGCGGACTGTCCAGGTTGAAGATATGCTGCTCTGGCTTTGACTCATCATCCACACTGTCAAAACCCACAACCTGTGTGAGGGACAAAAAGGGAGATCCATGCAACCCTCTCAAGTATGGCCGCATGTGAATGTACAATCATGATTACAAAGCAAACATTTCCTACATGCTGAAGGAAGAGGTGCAGCTCTGGATGGCTGCCGGGGTTGACTGTAACCTCAAACAGAGGCGTAAAGATATTCTCCAGCATGTCTTGAAAGTTGCACAGCTGCCGCTTCGTGTGGTAGACGTCACTTTGAGAGAAAAATACAAGAAGTCAGTTGTGGGAATGACACGTTGCCAGTTCATCGCAGGGCCACATAGACAGACCAACAACCATTCACACTCACATTCATGCCTATGGTCAATTTAGAGTCACCAATTTACCTCTACTGCATGTTTTTAGTGGTGGGAGGAAACCAGAGAACCTGGAGGGAACCCACCACAGACACAGGGAGAACATACAAGCGTTACACAGAAAAGTCCCAGGTCCTCAGGTGGATTTGAACCCAGGACCTTCTTGCTGCGAGGCAACAGTGCTAACCACTACCCCACCATGCCAGCCCTTATGATAAATAACATTTCCTTATTTGTCATGATGCTTTCACTCTCAAACTATATGTCTCGCTTACTGGAGTCATCAAACATTACAGATCTTTATTCCTTTCCAAGCCTTTTACAGACTATGACACATGCAGTATTTTAATGTTACAGCTGGTGGTGGTTGAGCTAATTTACTTTTATATCCTGTTGGGCAGTTTAATCTACAAAGATGAATCATGAATTGTACACTGATCATATGTTGTCTATGTAAAATTGAAATGCGTAAGCAGCAACAGCCAACTATAAATATAGGGCATTAAAAAGTAAAATATCTCATACAGGAGTAGATGTATAAAGTGCCTCAATACTCCATTTAAGTGAAATACTAGTGTAAATGTCGTATCATACTCTCACCACTGGGGTTACTCACAAGAGTCGAGGTATTTGCACAAGCCAGAGCACGTTATTGGAATAGACCCGATGTTTAACGGCCCACTTGGCCAGTTTGTGCCACTCATCTCTGGAGCGGCCATAGATGGACAGTCTGAGCTCAACGTTCTGGTACTTGCTCTCCTGCAGGTCGGCCATCACCTCCTGAGAAGCAGTGACACAAACAGTCAGCAGAGGACGCCAGTGCATCATACAGTCATTCTGCAGGTATCAGTGGCAATGGCAAAGTTAAAGATGCAAGTGAGCACCTTGATAATGTGACCAAAGTATTTCCCCTCAATGTGGTTGTCTGTTTTGATAAAGATCTCTCTCAGGATGGACTCGCCAATGGGATTGTATTTGGCGTTAAACTTGTCAAAGCGATGAAAAGTGTTGCGGTCCTGCAAAAAGAGTTGAAACGCTGAGTCACTGTGATTCAAACAATGTCTCATTAACTGACGCTGTTTTATGGTTGAATCATCATCTGCCATTCCAATATTATGGCACATTTTTTTAACTGGTAATTTGCTTGTTGTGTATCCTTCATGGGCGTGACTCACTGCATGCATGTCCAGGGTGTCCACACTCAGGTCAAAGGCTGTCAGGTTCATGCTCTCAAACACCTCCATGAGGGTCTGACCCTTGCCTCTTTCCACATGCACAATCTCCTTAGGATATTTCTTCATGGCCCTTTTGATAAAACGCAGAAGGTGCTTCTGGTTCATGCAGGATGAAGCATGAATGTGTGTGTCGACCTGCGAAACAATTCAACAAACAATTACATATTGGAGTCCGGTCTTTGATTACAAGAAATAATTCCGATTAGGCTCAGTAGGAACAGATGTCAAGTTCACCTTACGGATATTGTAGAAGTCTCGATGAGGGACTTTCTTCTGTGCTGCCAGCTCTTTCATTTCATTCAACAAGATATGCATCTGGAACTTGGAGCTAAGATATTGCAGACGACGATAGCAGAAGGACTTTCTGTTGCAAAGATAAAAAAGTGATGATGTATTTTTTAAAAATATTTTCTAGATGGTTCTAATGAAGGTCTGGTGGTAGACTATTTGAAACTATCATCTGTAGTTGAATCTATAATACATGATACACATACTGTTCACTATTCAAAACTTACACTGGTCCATTGATTATGAGGGCCATCATGACATTCATATCAGCAATGTATTCATGTAGGTCTGGATATGGCAGGTCCAGCTCTGTGCTCCTGTTAGACATCAAAACTTAAGCAGGAAACTCTGCGACCAACAAAATGTGTGAACTGAGTCTATAAACAGACAAGCATCCTGCGACATTGAGGACTATAAGATAAAACATACTTGCACCCGTACAAATCTCACATTTCCATAATGGTCCTCGTCGTGTACACATGCATGACACCATTCACCATCTTGCAGCCATAACCCATGTCAGGAGGCATGCTGGCAGGGTCCTGGTTCTTATAGGGGTGTGTTTCAGAAGAAGGTGGGTGCATTGAGGTATCTGAGAAGAGACAGATTGATGCATTGTGTCACGGCTTTGAACAAGGTGGGAGCGTGCATGTCATGCAGCTAACGTCGGATTTGAGCAGCCTGCATGTTTTGACAGCCGGTTCAGGGGTGTGTGACAGATGGATTGTGAAATCTGTTGGTGTACCCGGTCATATCTTAATGTGAGAGTACCACACATAACACGAGACGTGACTTATATTCCCATACTGACATGAAATGACTGATTTTAGAGGAAACTGAGCTGGTATAGAATAATCAGAAATAAACCCCCATCATTTTTATTGGTTATTATGCAGATTTTATTTTTGTGATTGTCTAATTACTTACATTATATATTATATCTATAAGGACAAATCCCTCCTCTGTCACATGTCCAAGGGTCTTTTCTTTTTATTCCATGTTAAAGAGGATTTTTTTTTCATAACTTTATATCATCTGAATCGAAGGTTTAAGGAGAGAGGGTCGCTTATGCTGTGCAGATTGTCAAACAGAATAAACTAACTCAATTTTATATTTCTTTTGTTACAAAATGTCAGCAAATAATTAAAAAAACAAGGTGACAAGGTTCCAGAGCCCAAGATGACATCTCTGAGTTGTTTGTTTTGTACGATAAACACTTAAAAACCCAAATATATTCAAGCAACAATGACAGAAAAGAGAAAAAAAAAGCAGCGAGTCCTCAAATTTGAGAGGATGGAACCCAGAAAATATTTTGCATTTTTGCTTGATTAATGCCTTAAATACTTAAAATTATGATCATAATTGTTGGAGAATATTTTTCATGGACTAATACCAGGACCTCCTATTTGTTGGTTACTCGTGAATGTCCTTAGGCATGCAGTCTATGAGGCAATTACTCTGTGTATACCTGCAGTGACTGATGTCTCTGGGAGCTCCTCCTCGTAGATATCCAAATCCAGAGGTCTCTCACTCAGCTCCTGCAGGTAACGAGCAGTGGTTCCGCAGAAACTCTGCAGCGACAGGCCCATATACTTCTGTCTAATGAAGAGAGCCTTCACCACACATTTGGCGGCATCCAACAGATCTGTGAAGGGAACCTTGAATGAAGAACAATAGAATGAAAACAAATGCAGATAGAAGGAAAGACAAAAAGGAAGTGTTTTTGTGAGAAGAGATGTTATCTAATTGTGAGAAACAAAAGAAATTAGGTGTTATGTATGCGACTTACCCCACATTTCTCCTCTCCAGAAATAGAAACTCTCTGGTACTCTCTCTCTGGAACTAGTTCTCTCTCCTGCAGGTCAGGAGCTTGGCTTTGCTCCCTCATGTATCTAATGATAGATTGACAATTATTTTCCAGTCTGGAGGTTTAAGAAATACCTCAATGCATGGTGCGATCGCTGTTGCTTACAGTCAGAGGAAGCACTTACTCGAGATCTGTGGCACTGTCAATCTTCATGAACTCCTGTTTGGCTCGCAGGAGGATGTCGGGTTCAAACCTGAGCAAAGAGAGCCCAAGCTCACTTAAGAGTCGTCACTGTTAGTCTTGATGACCAACAAACACGTCTCATATGTTTGTATAACTGGCAACCGTCTTACGTCCTCTGCACTTACTTGACATCCTGGCTGATCTGTCGCTCGAGGCGATGACGTCTCTCCTCCAGCTGTTCGATAGGACTGTCCTCAGGAAATTCATAGGGAGCACTGCGCATCTCACTGTCTGCCAGAGTGCGGGAGAACAGCTCCTTAATGAGGACACATGGACAGCAAGCAATATTATTAATGTCTACATATCCAGCCAGACTTTTGAAATACATTTTAATTTATCTGATAACAATTGAGCACAAGAAAAATGTGGCTTTCATAAACTTTTAATTGAAACAAACCATCTGCTAGGATAAAAAATTAATCGTAATTTATCAAATACAGTCACCTTAGAATGGGAAACTAGACAAGGCTGCTGTGCCTCTCAGCTTCTTCTCGCTTTATTTATCGAGCCCTTGAGCCGACGGATTCGACAATATGATGATATTAATGGAATAAATATGATATCAGGACAACAAAAATTTGCTCTGTTTGCTGATGATGTACTGATGTATCTGACAAAACCTACACAGTCAATTCCAAATCTCATGAATCTTCTTGAAAAATATGGGACACTCTCATGTTTTAAACTCAATATACAGAAGACTCCAGTACTTAAATTTAATTATGAACCACATGACCATATTAGGAAAAAATATAACTTGAAATGGACAGCAGAACCAATTTGGCACCTGGGGTCAACCCTCCTAAAGATGTTTCAAATTTATTTGATCTGAATTATGGTCCACTGAATGCAAAGATTAAGTCAGACATACTAAGGTGGATTTTTTTTTGTTTTGTTATAAATTTGCACAATGCCATGTGAATGCATTTTGTTCTAATATCATTAACTGTATTGTGAATGAAAGTGAAATGAATGCTTTTCCAAAATAAACATCTAAATATACAAAATAATAATAAATAAAATAATTGAGCACAATCACTTACCTCTGCAATCTCCTTGTACTTCCCGTCCATGGATGTGCGCAGGTCAATGGACTGTTTCAAGGCCACGGGGATGCCAGGCAAGGAATGCTGGGTAGTGAGGAGGTGGCGGCCACCACGGAGATCAACTAGAGATAGGGATGGAGAGACAGAGGGAAAGAAAACCTAAAAAGAAGAAAATGGAAAGAAAATGGTCTTCTGTCTTAGGTCTCAGTAACCTCTACAGTAGTCAAACTAGTCACTCCTCATTCCTGTGACACACGCAGACACTAATCTCAGATTGGAAAGATGATAAAGATGTTCTCATTGCCAATGAGCTTATCAACTTTGATAACATAGCTTCTCCTTTTACCCAGCATGCAAAGTGAGTTACACATAAATATGAATCAGATGAACTCACAAAATCACTCTTCTTTTATGATTCTTCATTCCCTAAACATGCAATAAATTCACATTGGCCAAAAGCATCTGCTAAAGCTGGTCGTTCCTCTGTTCCCAGGCCTTTACACAACAGTGGAGGTCTGAGCTCAAGACACAATGGACCATTCAGGTGGAGAGCCCATCAGCACATGTTGCCATTGCACAAGATTCAAGTTTAATAAAACCCCAGTTGTCATGGAAAGCCGAGAAGTGACAGACAAAGGGGGCCGGTCATTGAAAACAAACATGGGACAACGGTGGCTGTGAGTGTTTGCAGCGATGACGATAATAGAAGTTAGCCATTCGTCCGTGAGAAACAGAAATGCTGAGGAGAGACATTGTCCTCACTGCTGCGTTTCCTCCTCCAGAGTTCATACTGTATTTAGCTCTCTGTCTGCAATGATATTAATGTTTACCTTGAAGCTACGCCCCTGCCACTGAAATATTCATCATCCTCATAAATATTTCATTGTGTGTGTGTTAGAGTGGACCTGTTGTCTCTCAGTATTCATAGACCAGACTCACAAGAAGGTAAAGATGGTGTAATCTATGTAACCTGCACCTTTGTGTTGTCTTTATGCGATCGCACCCCATCTAAAAGAAGTCTGGCTTATTTAACACAGCAGGTCTCAGTCTGACTGCTCTATGGGGACAGTGAATAAGACCAGAGAGGGCAATTAAGTGGGCCGATTGGGAGTCGACAAAAAGATTAATTTAGGCTCATTAGGCAACTGAAAACTGTAACTATAAAGAGAACAAAAGAGGTGTTGTAATCAATGTCCAGACCACAACTCACCACGCGTGAATCACCTTCTGTTAACACTGTTCAATCAACACATCCCACTCAACACATTCAGAAAGTTTGCCTGCACCACAAGGCACCAACAAAACTCACAAAGTATCTTGGACTGAAACTCGTGAGCGAACACTGAGGGGAACACAAATGTATTCGGTTCAGAAATAGTCAAGTGGGCGTTGACCTTCTAGAGGCTGAATAGTGGCGCTCTTATAGTGAGTGTATAGTTCAAATCAAACAAATTACATAGAAATAACAATGGCATTTAATGTGCATGGACATCACCTCTATAATGTGGACTTATAGGAAGAAGTCATTTTAATCTTTTTTTTTTAAGAGAAACAGTTACGTATGACTTATGTGTGGGATTTTTAGAAGAATGTGGTGCGAGAATTTGAATGGATTATTATTGAAGCTCACTTTTTTCTGAGAAGCAACATTTTATGGGCTGTTGTAAAAAATTTACTTCCCTATACACTGGTACAGTATAATATAAGCATAGATTGAGTTATAATGATAGTTGGGGTGTGTGATAAATGACGAATCAGTCAATACGTATCTTGTTATGCTTCATGGAAACCGATATATTGACATGGATTTGGAAAACTTTGTTGAACACTCCGTAACTTCTGTCTTTGTCCCTAAAGTCATGCATTCATGCATCAAAATGGCGATGCAAGACTGTAGTTCACTAACTATGGTATGGTTGATAAAAACATGACTGTTGAAAGACGGACAGAGTCAAACGTTTCGATGTCACAGTTGATGCACCAGTAGTCTAAGTTGTCTGAAAAACATCAACTGAGGGTAAAAACTCTGTTTTCCCAAACCTACTCCCACTCGATTGTGAAGATGTGTCCAAACTTTTGACTGGTACTGTCTGCACAATGAAAACAAGAGTGAAGTAATCACAAGTCGCAAATCTGAAGAATGCTGAATTACTTGTTTTATCATTCATTTACTTTGGAGCTTCTCTGAAAGGAATGTGAGAAATGTGGTGATGGTTTTTCATGATGGAGGCCATAGAGGGTAATTATGAAGTAAAAGTGCTGGATACATACTGTATGTCAACTAAATTACCTATGGGTATCTATCCCATTGGATTAAAAGTAGAACTAGCCAATTGAAACTAAGTTCTTTAAACCACTATAAAAAGTATTTTTTTACAATATTCACATCTTTATAGACAATTTTTATTTGATTTTATAAAATAATGAGACCTACCAATAGGCTGATAAAGATTATTAAATATATTTTGCGTAAAAAGATTAATGCAAATTGAATACAGTGACTAATTTTTCAAATTTTAATCAATTGTGTGAAACTGAAATCTAATGCAGCTTCTTTCCAAAATACAATAGCAAATGATAAAGTATATATTTTAAAATGTGTGTGCTTGAATGGATATAGTTGCAGAAATTAAATTTGAACAATTCAAATAATATAATATCAAACATGCACAAGCAAAGTTTGATTTGAAGATCTGGCAAAAGACCATTAACATAATCCTAGTGGAGAGAATGGCATCAAAGGTGGATATATTCACTTTCCTGAAAACACGAAATATACCTGATAGTATCATCAACCAACTAAAAGATTTCAAAGCAAACGCCCCCACCATTAACTCATTGCATGCTGTCATTTCCTCCCTGAAACATAGTCGGCCAAAATACTGTACTTTCTCTTGTGCATCAGAAACGTCTAGATTTTTTTTTTGCCCATGTCCCTTTAGGGACTCCATAGTAAATACCACAGCAAACTAATTACTAAAGAAAATAATCATTAGTTTGAGTTCTACAAAAAAAATAAATGCAAGAGAAAATGATGTGTCATCTGCAAACATTGTGGAAGAACCTCTAATGGACATATTTGATAAATCATTTATATAATGAAGAAATAATACCACTGTAAGTCACTTCCTCTATCAGCACAAGCTTGAATCAATAAAAGTCCTGCCACAGACAATGCTCCTCTGCTGATCAGCAGGATCACATCTATGTAATGTAACGCTTGGCTAAAATGTCATCTGCAGTTGTTTTGGGGCATATCAATTTCTCATGATAACAGTGGATGCTGGTGTGGAGGGCAGGAACAACCAGCGGCAAAGACATCCATGCTTGGCTACAGTAAAGCCGAGCCCAGCCAGGCCTGCCGGTTAATCCCCTAATGGCTGCTATATTTGGATCAGTAGCATCTTTGATTACGCAACGACTCATCCCCCAGCACAGTTGGAGAGCAAGCCACTAAGAAATGAAATTCAGCCACGATTCACTATATACACTGCTTAATCTGGTTGGCTGAAGCGTATATTGATCTAACAAGTAGCACGAGGGCTTCATGTAACATGAGTAAAACAGATTCTCCAACATGACCGGGTGTCTAATACAAAAGCAAAGTCATGACAACGCCGCCATCATTCCACTGACTGAGCCTCAAAACGAGGTCAAATAGTATCATCTTGCCGTGGGACTTCCATTGCGTGCATATTTCAGCAGCAAAACAGACTCCAATCCAAGTGGAAAGTCATCTGAAGCCTACAGGCCAGAAGGGAGCAAGGGGTCAGGGGTCAGGAGACTTTATGTCAAATTTACTGCTTATTTGTTTTTTTCACCGTTGTAATGAAACCTCTCAGAAAGAGTCAGGTTTTCTTGTCTGAATGAACAAAATTCCAGGAGAAATACACACATTTCTGAGTGATTATTCTACTTAATTATCAAGAGGTTCTCTTCCTTTCCCCGCCTCCGCTCTCCTCTTTGTTTCCAACCATTAGGCAAGCTGTGCATCATCAACTGTGTCCACATCAGCAACACTGGCTACCTGCTTCCACTGACGAGGCAGATTTGGTATTCAGCCCACAAGAAATAGCAGTGACTCAGCCTCTATAGCAAACGTCTCACAGTGAAAGCCATAATTACTCACAGCTCACATCAGTGCTGCTGAGAAAGCAGGAATAATGTGGAAAGATGAATATAAACATTGCATCATTGGAGGTTCATTCTGATAGGTCTTTGGTAAGATTGGGTCTCATTTGAATTTTTTAGTACAAGTGATAAAGGTTTCAGTGGAGCTACCATAAAAAATGAAATACATTACTTTGAGGAATATAAATATTTTTCTGCAAAAGCCCTTTTTTTATTTAAGTAAAAGCATGTTAGATGTTGTCTTGACATCATTTTGCCTTAATAAAATTGTCTAAAACTGGCCACAGTATATAAATCTTGCTGAGCATTTTAAAGTCAGATTTGAGAGCTTTCAATATTTTGTGGATTGGATGCTTCGAAAAATAGCACATCTTTGAAATCAGATACATAAAATCAGAAAAATCATATCTGAATGAATTCAAAATTACTCCCACTGCAGTTTTTCCACAAGAAATGTCGGCATACACACAGTTCCACGTAGCAACAATTAAATCTGGATGTTCATCAGCATCAAGTCCAAAGAACAAACACAAATGCATGATTTAATAACTCCTCTGCTCCTGAAAGGGATGCCAACTCATCCAGCATCTCTCACTGGCTCTGCATCAAACAGGTGGTGAATCTCAAGATGTGCAATAAAAATCTTTCTATGGCCAGACATTTAAAAATAAAATTCTCTGCAATTTGAGGAGGCGATGTGTGCATTTTGTCCTTTAATGCTTTCAATCCTCGTTTGAACCATTATGAAAATAAATGCTAAAGATATGAAGGCAGGATGCCCACCAGTCTTAAAAACAACCCTATTGATCGGGAGCCCACAGCTGCAGGTGTAGTCAGCACAATTTATCAATCTGCTCTGCTTCTTTGTGCACAGTTGCGCCGCTACACCATCTCCAGAAGACATGCAAAAGCTTGTTTGTGGGACATTCAACTGACCTATATTCTCCTCAGCATGGTAAAGACAACACAGCTCAGGGGCTACTACAAAAAGCTGTCCAGGGACAGGCAAAGGAGAGAGAGTGGCAGTGGGTTTGACAAAGGGAAAGGAAAAAAGGGGGGAGGGTTGGAGGAGAAGAGAGGAGAGCAATATTTGTGCTTTTGCACAGGATGAGGTCAGTGGAGCGTACCTGTCTCACCAGAGCCTGTGCTAATCAACAGCTAGCAGGACAGAGAGAAGAGACAGAGACAGAGAGAGAAGGTCTCCAGGGAGATGGAGCATCCCAGACAGTAAATGACCCAGGATGGGGTCTGCTGTCCTTTTAAGATGGGTTAAAAATGATGAGAATGAGGAATGGAGAGACACAAGAAAACACTTCATAACACAAAACACACATACACTCTCATATAAACAGAATCACAGAATCAGAGTCATGTCCTCTATTGCCTTAATCTGTCCCTGTCATACATACAAAGAGCTGGTCCAGCAGATCCATGAACTCCCCCTCACATCCTAGTGTGTGACCCCCCTCTGCTGTGTGTGCCTCCTGGTTCAGGCCAGCTGTCGCTGAACTAGCTACCTCTGGAGCTGATCCTCATTTAAATGCCTCTGACATCTTTCTGGGACGTACCACTGGAGAGAGAGGAGGCGGGGGGGGGAGACTGCGTACATCACCGAAGAATGTGGGTTCTCCTCCTGTGACTTTCTCTAACACCACCCCTCACTTGTCTACTTTATCCTGTGCTGTGTTTTGCTGAGGAGACCATGTGTTGGTATGTTTGTGTTGTCTGTGTCAGAATAAAATGGTGCTGTCTCAGCTGTAAGACATGAGATGTCAGGCTCTGTGTTTTTTTTTGTTTTGTTTTTTTGTTTTGCGAGCAGAATGGCAGCAGTCCAAGGCAGATGGCTGTCTAATAAATCAGACTGTGCCTCCATCTCCTCTCACATGAACGGAATTAGAAGGCCACCATGTTGTCCCCATTACATTTGCAGCAATACTTTTTGTAACATGCTTTTCCCTGTTGTGAAAACAGCAAATTGTTCTGTACTTGCCAAGATAGAAAATCTTAGATCTGGAAACAGGAGATAATTATCTGGTTTTAAAAGTAATTCAATAGTTTTTCATCACCAACTTCTTTTAAGATTTCCTGACAGGAAAAAACGATCCTGCTGGATGGACAGAGAGCATTAAGGCATTTTCTCCTCACATTCAGTGCTAATTCTAAGAAAAAATAATAATTCTTGTATTTTAGCTTCTCTTTTTTTTGCTGAGTATATGCTAAAAATGATAAAGGAGCACAATAATGATTCAAAGTACTGATGCAATGTCATGACACAGAACAATAGAATTTAAACAGAGATCTGCCTGCAGGTTTCACTGCAGTCATATCTCTCTTTCTATTATACTTTTGCGCTGAATATAAATTTGCTCTGATAACAGCTGCATACTTATTCATAAAAAATATTCATAAAAAAATGTGAATGTTTGTGCTGCACTGCACTTTTTCTTTGTGTCAGAATACTTTTCAGACATTTCAGGAAAAAAATAAGACATTTCTGAAACCACACAATTTTTCTGACTTTTAATTAAGTCAAGAAAGACTTTTTAAAATGTTGTTTTTTTAAATTGAGCTTTTATGAATGTGTTACAAGTCATATAGATAAAGCTACGCTGATTGAATCTGCCAAGACTTAATTCTATTGATTTGAAACCAGTGAGTAAACAAGGCATTTGAGCCCAATCAACCATTATTGTGTATCAAGTGTTTGTGCTTCCTATCTTATCTTTTCTGGCTCAATACCGTCTAGAGTTCAACTCAAGTGGTCTTAACTCAGAGCTGAGTGAGAAATTTTCACCTTTTCTAACCCTAACATCCCCAAACTCATTGGTTCATTGAAGATGTAAATCATTTAAAAGTGTCGCAAATACATTCTTTTATTGTAATAAGTAGACTACACATCATCGCAACTAAACGCAACAGCCCCATAATAGTTTTAACCTCACGATATGCCTCCTTGATCATGAAAACCATGAAATTTAAGAATCCTGGGTCACCAGATCTGGTATTTAAACACTGTTACAGTTTTTATGTCAAACTATACTGGACACATCTGGAAAATACTGTTCAAAAGGTTCTATAAACAATCACTGCCACTAGATGTTGCATTCGAGCACAAGTATCATGTATTTTTTGCAATGTTGAAGAAAGTGAAAAAGTGATCCAGAATCCACAACCGTACCCGGAGCCACCTCAAAATTTAATGAACTCTTTCTTTGTCCAAGATCCACCCCTACATAACATTTCATCAAAATCTGTTCGTAACATTTGGAGTAATCCCAGTAAAAGTCAAACTAACACTAGCAAAAAAACAAACAGTTTATCAGCAGTTTAACATTGTAGTTTCTTGCGAGTGATCCTTAAGCAGAAGTAAATAAGTAGTGAATTTATTGGGAACTATTTTCAGGTACAGATCTGGTGTACCAGTGGGCAGGACTGTGTATGTGGGATTGAGTTAAAATAAACACTACACATGGTCATCCTAATAACAATGAGGCTGTTTGGTGTGTTTTTAGACACATTCTGTAGCAACTTCACCTTAAAATAACAGCTTCAAAATATTTTTGATGATGCATTGACTTGCAATAGGGCTGCCTCTGTCATTCTTGCACTATTTAATTTGTGTGGGTACAATCCCCCCAACAGAGGAGTGCAATGCTTTACAGTGCTATGTCACACATTACCAAACTGGAGCATTGCATTTGAAAAAATGGAGCACCAGTCAAAACCCAAAGAAAAACAAATTGCCCTTCAGCCTCTCAAGGTTGGATTCATTTATTTCAGGACACTCAAAGCCAAAATAGGTCTCAGTAGGATTGATTAAATTGTCACAGCCTCAAGAGGAGCAGGACAAGAATGCAGTTCATTGACTCATCACTGTAGATCCTCTATCTATTGAGACCAGGCTCCCTCTGATGGTTGAATGCTGCATCACACACACACACAAACACACACAAACACACACAAACACACACAAACACACACAAACAAATGGAATTCGACAAGCAACCAAAGCTTAAATCTACCCAACTTAAATTCATTCATAGAATACAATCAGTGGGTGAAGTAGTACACCGGTACGTGTCTGGTGCAGCCATACTACTGCTTACAAGTATAAATCCTACAATCCAGATTTTATTTTAAGTAAAAGTGTAGCAGCAAAATATAAGTATCAAAAATAAAAGTACTCACTTTCAGAGATTTACTCTATATTACACGATGTTATATTATTGGATTATTATTATCATCATTATTGATACACAGGGCTGTCATGGTATCAGATTGTCACTACACAATTATCATGGCCCAAAAGAATTTGCAATAATATTTCACAATATTTTTAGACAACCCAAAAAGAACAGTTACACATGATGAATAATGACAAAAGTCAACAAGATGAACTGATAGACAAAACATCCACAAGGCTTAACGTCTGTGCTGGATTATTTAGACAGTCTTACCCTACAGCATGTGTGTTATAAACACAATATAGATATTTCATTTTCATGCCTATCGTCAATACATATATTGTGACACCCCTAACATTAACATGTAAATAACATATTGATTTTGGTGCTAGCTAATGTGGCGCTTTAAGTTCTTTATGTGCTACTGGGCATTTTCATTTATGGCTATGAATCATAATTTATTACATGATGACATTGACTAATAATTATTTTCACTGTCAGTTAATCTGATGATTATTTTATTTAGTCTGTAAAATGTAAAATTCTTTCATAATAAAATTACATTCATAATCGATAGATGTTGATTAATTTTATGTAACTTTCAAAAAAAAATGTATGTGTAACAAAACTGTTACTATAGCTGTAAGATAAATGCAGTGCTGTGGAAATACATTTCCTTCTGAGATGTAGTGGATTAGAAGTACCATCAAATGGAAATACTTATATAAGTACAAGTACATCAAACGTGTTCTTCAGTACTTAATTAATGTACTAAGTTATAAATGAATAAAAGAATGCAATGGACAAAACAGATTCTGTCTATAGCAGCATGCACCGTACCTTTCAAACAATTCTCAGGCTCTCCACAGCTCAATGTGTTGCAAACAACAGCTACGACTAGGTATCACTGTATGTGCTGCATCACTACATGAACGCAGCAACACAACACCAAGGTAGTCCCACCCACAGGGCACAAGTCCATGAGCCCACTAACAGAGTAGCAGAGACACACACAATGAAACAATAGTATGTTGCAGATGCACATAAGTGACTGAAGGTTATCAGATGAAGGTGTGTCAGTGTGGGAGTCCCAGAGGTCCCTAGTCAATCATTAATTCAAATCTGAGCTATATCTCGTACTGACTGTGTCACAGTGGGGAGTGACAGGGTGTAGGCTGTAATCTAAGGGGTCTCTCTCCCCTTTAATTACTGTATTTGTTCATGACACGTGTTTGCATGTACCAATGACAAGGTGTGACACAACCAAACCAGGCGTGAACAGGATGTGGGCGAAGTGAAGTGTGTTCAAAGGTCCATCATTAGCCGTCACGAAGTGGGTGGGGGGTGGGGTCGAGGGACGGGTTCCATCTTAGTGTTTGAGTCACACTTTTCAAACTCAACAAGCTTTGTCATTTCTCTGAATCTTTTGCACATCTGAAATAATTATTCATCTTTATATTCTGTTCTTGAACCGTTGTTGTTGTCTTCTTCCTATGGTGAGTTTAATTCATGTGATATTTTTTTTTTACTGTCACATTTATTATCTGTATAAGAAGATACCGTTTGTGTTATTTGACTTTATTTGTATAAAGTCTTCTGAACCAAAGCAATAAGGAAGAAATTAAAGTGGTTGTTCACAGTAAATGCATTGTCTGCCGCTTTAATTGTTGCTTTATTTTGTAGACTACGTTCAATATGCCACACAGTGCTGTGTAACTGAATATTAAAGTGCATATTAACATCAGACCACTCTAATATTATTCATTCCAGGCTGACATTGGTATGATGTGAGCAACACAGATACAAGTAATAACACTGATAATGGGTGTGTTAGATTTACAGTGTGCGAATGATCAAGCAATGACTACAGTCAATAGTATTGACAGTGGGCAAATTTTGCATTTAGCACATAGTGTCAAAAGATTGAAATTTCATGAAGAGGTTTATTGTCTATTGTTGAAGATTGAATTTGGAAATTATAGCTGAAAGTTAAGGCCCTTCACTACACACACCCCTTAGTGTTGTTCTTATGAACACTTTTTACTTCTCTGATTATTGCAACAAAGGGCTCTTTTTTTTCTTCTTTTTTTTACAGCATTGTTATCAATTATGCATAAACTACTTTGGTGAAAGAGTGGAACACGTGCCAAAAATGGAACCATTAGATTTTGGAGTACATCCGGATAAAGATAATTTTTCTTCCCATTTGCTTTAACACAACCTTGGGGGCAGCCATATTTGGTGGAGCACATACTTGGACAGAAATTAAACAGCGACATCCCCTTAAGATCTAAAGTCTGATCTGGATTCAAGTCACATTCCAGATCTGGTGAACCAGAATGTTTACATTTATAGGACTCACAGAAAATTCACTACTATGAGATAACAAACAATAATGATTCACACTTGCAGCTAAGATCAAAGTGTATAGATGTCCTGATTCAATTTGGTCCTTAAAAGTTACTGAGCTGGATCATGAAGAAAAGTGCCATTAGTGAAATATAGTTTTTCTTGAATAACTACCAAACTAATAATGATACCCATGTGATTTTAAATCCCGGAGAAGGTTTTTAAAGACAAGGAGTCATATTATGAGGGTCAAACTATCATGGGACTATTGCTTTGAGGTGCAATGACATAATGGAGAGCTGAGCTGCCTTGACAGAGCTTCACGATCTCTGAGTGCTGTCTTGTTAAAGAATCATTGAAGACATGGCACTGGAGGGTCTAATACACTAAATCATGTATCTGCTGTTTTTACTGCACTGTTTACACAGACTTTACTGAACAATCTGCCCCATTAGTGTCCTTTGGATAAAAAATAAAAAATAAAGATGAGACATCTAAATGTCATCTTAGCTTACGCAGATGGTTCCATGGATGCTTTATGAACATAAAAAAACACAAAAGAGACCCCTCATAATTCCAACGAATGTATATATATATATATATATATATATATATATATATATATATATATATATATATATATATATATATATATATATATATATATATATATATATATATATTCTTCCAGAGTGAGACTGCAGAGCAAATTTTGTAACAGACTTCCAGCTGGTTTATTTCTTATCAGGGCTGTGAATTAATATCTGACTATCACTGTAATGTCACACAGACTGCTGCTGCTTCATGTCCTCATTGGACACATGTCATGAGTGATGGACATTTGTAAAGACACAGGACGATGTTTGCACGTACTTTATGTATATATGTTTTTAGAGGGAGATTATATCATCTGATGTTATGTTACAGACATCAATCAACTATAGTTTCAGGATGTTAATATTTACAATTGTGTGCTTCTGTTCTTACTTAACTTAAAATGACCATCTTTAAGGCTGAATCTGACACTAAAGCTGTTTTATAATATCAAACCAATGGCATGTTGTGAAGACACTGATGGTTGTGTAAAAGCTGCTGTGTCACCATCTACATTATAACATGAACTGAATGAACCTTTTTAGATCAAATGTGTTCAGTTTAGATTGACACGTTCCCTTCACTGAGTGAACAAAGGGAGAGGTATTTAAATAGATGGTATTTAATTCATATGGTTATTCGTCAGTCTTTGTAGATTGGATGAAAGGCTGATCAGCATGCACATACATCAGTACAGAGGCTAATCCACTCAGTCATTGAGGGATCAAGACCTGAGGTACCAAACCTACATATTCTCTGCAGGCCACATCTCCCGTCAGGATAAATAAAAAGCGCTGTCATCACATGTAAGTAGGCAAGGGGAAAAGCCTCTACATAAAATAAGGAAAGTCATATTTTCAGGTTAAGTCTGCATTTTCTCACCTTGAGCAACATGTTAAAAGCGTGTCAGGGGCAAAAGGGTCACTGACTCACAAAGGATGAAAACTGACACATTTTCTCACATGACAACACCTGATGAAAAATACTTCCTGGTCCCACTTCAAATGAACTTTAGTGATGTGGTTTATGCAACAGAAAAAAATGTAAATAAAGGATTAAAAGAAAGCTAGAAGTCAGACAACACGTAAAAACTGCAGGTTATGAATGCAGAAATCCTCCACATGCAGAAAGCTTAATTCTTCCACACCTCCTGAGACAGCAGGTGTGCATTTCTCCAAACTACACACAGAATAATTGTTCAAAAAGTCGGAGGTTGCATTAAAATGCACAATAAAGAGCCACAGTACCTCTGGCTCTAATTACGGGACTGATGCTAAAAGTCTTCCCGTTTTCCACTCACCTGTGCTGGCCGCGTATTGCAGACTGCCCCGTTTCCTGAAGGGGGAGAGAGGCTTGCTTTTGGCCGTGGCTGCGGTCCCGGGGGGGAGGTTGGAGGACATGTTGCCCGGTTGTGTGGCTCAGCTCGGCGCTGATGGGTTAAAAGAGAGCTGAGTGAGTCAGAGTTGCGGAGGATGGAGCGTCGGAGTGAGAGAGAAGATGAAAGATGAACGAGGAGGAGAGATGTAGCACAGATGCTGAGAGCTTGTGGGGGTTCGGTTGCCGTCAGAGTGTGTGGAGGGATTTCCAGACTGGTTGGTCCAGCGTGCCTCTGCAGCGAAACAGGCCCCACCCCCTGCAAAACACTCTCGTGCCTGATCTGCAGCAATGATGAAGGCTCTGCTGTTGCCATGTCAACCACAAATCTATGAGTGGGCAAAGCAGTGGGGAGGAAAGTTCTGTTTATTACAGTAAAATTTACAAACTAATATTATTAAGGAGACATTTTTAGTCATGCTAGCACCTCCAAGAGGACTGACTTTGACGTGTCATCAAACTACTACTATTTTCTTCAGCTTATCCAGGGTCGTGTTGGCATCAGGCTAAGTAGGGTATTCCAGATGTGTCTCTTTCCAGTAACACTCAGGGGCATCCCAAGGCGTTCCCAAGGCCAGATGAGATATGGAATCCCTCCAGCGAGTTCTGGGTCTATCCAGTTCGACACACCCAGAGCACCTTCAGCTGGGCTGCAACTAATAATTTTTCTGATAATGGATTAATCATTTTCTCTACAAAATGTCAAAATTATTTTTGTTTTTGTTTTGGGTGAGCAACAGGCCACAACACAAAATAACTCTTCCATAAGATAAAGAAGAACAGCAAATCCCTATAGTTGAGAAGCTGGAATCAGATAATGCTGCTAGAAAAATTACTTTCATTCATTCATTCATTTTTTCTAATTGCTTATCCTGCGTAGGGTTGCGGAGGGGCTGGAGGAGGTGAGGTACACCCTGGACAAGTCGCCAGTTCATCACAGGGTCACATTGAAAGACAAACAACCATTCTCTCTCACATTCACGCCTATAGTCAATTTAGAGTCACCGGTTCACTCATGTTGCATGTTTTTGGTGGTGGGAGGAAGCTGGAGAACCTGGAGAGAACCCACACAGAGGAGGGAACATGTAGACTCCACACAAAAAAATTCCAGCCAACCCAAGTTGGATTTGAACACAGGACCTTCCTGCTGTGAGGCAACAGCGATACCCACTGCGCCTAGGCAGCCAACTTAATTGAAATTGAAGTTTTAAAAAAATCATTAATAAAACAATTAAAATAATCTCTCACTTGACTAATGAGTTAATCATCATTGTTTCAGTTGTGGTTATTTATTGCTATTAAAAATACACTTGACAATAACTGTGTTATCTAAACCCCTTTTCTCTCTCTCAGTGATGACTCTTGAGTCTTTATCATCACATTCATTTTCATTATTTGATTATTGTGGCTTTCTCATAAGACAGAAGAGACAGTGTGATAGGAGATGACGGAGTAGTCGCCAAGTGCTTACTCATGGTGGAGTGTTGGGTTTCTCTCGAATGAAGAGTCGGTCTAGACCTGCTCTTTTTGTAAAGTGCCTTGATATAACTTTTGTTGTGATTTGGCGCTATACAAATAAATTGAATTGAGATAAATTGAATTGAATTGTAGTGACAGAGCAGCCTGTGGGGCGAAGTTATTCTTTTGAAAACAACTCCCTGGGTTGAAAACAGAGAAGAAGAGAGATTGGATGGTTTTTAAGTTGTTATTGTACACATTCACCACAATGGATATAAATTACTGCCAAACCAAAATCTGAAAATTTGATGCACTGTACTCAAGTATTGAAGAGTGATTAACATGAAGACAACGCAGGATGTGACGGTCTCTCTGCATTCAGACTAGTTGGTTTATTGTTTACTCAGTCCTACCATAATCAACAACAAATCATCAAGATGAGAGCCACAGACCTAATTAAAATAAATAATAATAAAATTAAAAAAATAAACAATTTTCCATTTTTGAAAATGTAAAATGAGAAACTATCTTTCTAATAATGGTGAAGTAAAAGACTGACATCTTATTAAAGAGCAGAGGGCGTACACAGTGGAGCCAGCACCCTCTTGTGGTACTTAGAGGAAAAATAGTGAAACAGACTGCAGTCTGTAAATCTTAGCATGAGATAGTACATTTATACTGTTCTGTTATATCATTAAAATTGTAGAGTAGGACAGTGTTAAAAAACAGGACTTGTTCACAACAAAGAACACCAATCCTGATCTTGAAAGCCATCATGGTGGGTAGGTTACATAACCTCAGAATTTGATTTAATTCCACATATGAATGCAGGAATTAATTATGGTGTGTGATTAATTCGTTTTCTTTTACAGGTAGGATAATATTTATGGTACTCAGAGCAAATTGTCATTTGTGTATTAAGAAATATGGTCTGTTTGTGTTTAGTTCAAATCTAAATTATAAACATAATGTCTTATTAAAACAAAAAATCCATGTGCACAGTTACACATATGGCTAATTTCTGTGGTTTTATTTCTTTTGCACTCTGAATTCTGTTCACTTCCTGCCTCACAAGTTAATCTGTCTGTGGTTAATCCCTCTTCAGTTGCACCAAGATATACATTGACCTTGGACACACAGCTTCCTCCTATGGCCAGGACACTGTATACAGGTACATGCAGTCATTGACGATAGTATGGCGAGAGAATTTGGATTATGTTCTTTATATTATAACGGGGTGATTGAGTATCCCATCATGCACTGTGCATGAGGAACAAAGGTCACTGAGAACAGAACAAGGGAAGAATTTGAGGAATTTAAATAAATATTTTATATATATATATATATATATATATATATATATATATATATATGTATTCTAAATTTCTTTTTAATTTCTCCAGCTTTTAGTGTCAATTTTATTCATTCTTTATTTGCAATTTGTCTCAGCTCCATTTGTCTTCTTATCATTTGAATTTTGTCCCAATTTTCATGCAAACTACTGGCAACTTCTATTGACAAACATACTGTAGGTAAGGTAAAGAGGTATTTATGTGTATAATGCATAATTAAAAGCAAACAAAAAATATCTTAAAATTAAAAATATCAACAGTTTTTCCAGACCTTTTTGAAATTTGTCTCAACCTCCATTCTTTCTCTGATCTTATATCCTCTCACTTTAACTTAGAATGAAATTCAATCTAAACCACATCTGCAAACATCGATAATATAAATGTCCATTTACCCGTGCAATGCATAATTTGATGTTAATAATATTAATCAAAATGCTCAATTCAGTCTTTATTTCCAATTTTCGTCATGAAAGGTTACTTAAATATTTACATATCGCCAACATGTTTGGCTCTTGTTGTATATTTTTTATGTGAAGTGAATAAGATGTGGGTTGATATATATTTAGGAATATTTAATTAAAAAACTTGAGCCTGCTTCATAATATAAATTATGGGTTAATGGGTGTTATATGATGGAGTTACAAGATATTTTGTGTTAGAGGATTAAGCTTAAGTATCAATACATGTGCAAATGCTAAAGTATGTTGTCACCAAGGTTCCCCCATGTGTTACAGGTAGAGTAGACTCTTTATTTTGCAGACTTGATGAAAAGCTTGTCGACTAAACTACACAAGATCATCAGTGGGTGGGATGCTCCTGTAATTGAACCTGCAGAGGATTTAGAGAAAAACATCACCACACATCACATTCAGGAAAGTAAAGAGTGTCTGTATCCATCAAACACAATCTACTGTTAGTTTGGTCCTGCAGGGGAATATCAAATTTCAGTATATTTTTAGGGAAATATAATTGCTTTATATATAATTATCTATTGATTCATGTTTCTATGATGGTTTGGTCAAAGAGATTCTACAGTCTTATTACTGACATCCACCAAAATAAAGCCGAATTAGCTCTTTCTTGTGTGTTTTTGACTGTAATATGGGGTGTTTAAGATTCATGAATGAGTCTTACTGTGATAAAATAATTTTACTGATACAGAGAAGAGCCTCCACCTTGACCTACATGATTAAATAAATGTGAGGAAAATATCCACATTCATCCTTTCTGCTTCATGGTGTTTGGTACTGCTAACAACACAACTGCTACATGTGCAGTTTCCTCGCTCTCCGTTGCACAAACTGCCTCAAAAGACGATGTGTTAAATGCCTGCCTCTCAGGTCGATCTGAGGCTCTGTGTGTAATCTCGTCAACAGATCAGAGACGCAGGGACTGAGCACAAAGCAGGGCTACGCCATCCTCTACCTAATGGGATTGGCCGCCATCACTAGATGTGCTACTGTGATTAGCCTGCTTGGGAGCATTCAGGGAATTAGGTCCCAAGCCTCAGGCAATTAGCGCTACATGCTTAGGCAGAATGACGTGAGTGTAACACTGTATCTCATGATAGAAGTGGGCATAGTGCTGAGGAGCAAGGCAGTATGAAAGGGAAAGTGCTTTTTTTGTTTGATGAATTGATTATAGATAAGTGTGCACCTAATTAGTCAACTTTATAATTGGAAGTGTAAAAATTGTAATGAAATGCTATTTTTCCCCAGATGACCTTTAATGCATGTTAGAGTGAACTTACTCTGTAAGTCAGATGATATTTCCACTTATCAAAATAGAAAATAAAGTTTTAAAAAGGAGGATTAAATCCTTTAAAGCCACCACGACGCTTCCTGAAATCACGTTTTTCTGTTTTCTCTGTCACTCGTGTCACACTTTTTCTTTTTCAGAGATCCCTGTCTGTCAGTCCTTTAGCTGGGTTGAGCCTATTTGACCCTGACGTCACTAAACTGCATCTCGGACTGTCTGGCTGGCTGAAGGACGAACCCAAGTTCCTGCTTCCTCCAACAAGAAACATACAGAGACAGTTATGAACATGTGGAAACAATGTCTGCAAGGCTTCCAGAAATCTTTTCAATATCCAATATTCACCATCTGGTTTAGGTTGAGCAGTCGCAGCCTGCTATCATGACACTTCATTTGATGAATAAATGTTTTTATGGGCTGAGGTCGATGACTGTGCTGTCCAACAACTCCTGGATGTGACTCTAAAACTGAAGCCTGTATAAGAGACACTGTCCTACTGCTGATCTAACAAACACATCTGCATTCACTCCATTTAGACATTAGGCATAATTCACAGATACACATTCAACAGAAAGACTGAGGATTTCAGGTAAACTAATTCATGAAATGTTTGGCAGATATTTCTGTCTCAACATACTTGAAATGACACAACGTACAGGTGGTGTAAATATTATATGGCGAGGCCATATAGAATGATTCATATTATCAAATATCCCTAAAGTTATCTGTCCAAAATGGCATCTTCCTTTGTACACTCCTTAAAAAAAAAAAAAAAACCAGGAAGACCTAGTCCTCAGTATCCCCGCCACATGATGCTTGTTTCTCATGTGCATTACTTCTGTTAAAGGAGACAACATTCAAGTATGAAGAGAAATTATGATGATAGAAATGTAAAATGAAAGTGTCATAATCAATGTTAGCTCAATATTGGAGCAGCTAATGTTAACATAAAGCTTCAGCATTTAATCAGCTGAGTGGCTCCTTTTGTTCTGGCCTGTAGTTGTACGACTGCAGATGTTAGAGGAAGACGTGTGCAACTCTGACTTTTTATTTAACCAGGGGAATAAAACCCATTGAGATCAAAGATCTCTTTTACAAGGGTGACTTGGCCAAGAAGGCAGCAGCGCACGTCCACTTGATGATCAGAGACACACATTCTTTTATCTTCAACCGTTTTTGAGCAAACTCGTCCAGTCTGAAGAGGACACACACTCGCATACACATGGAGGGCTGGAACCCATTCCAGTACCACCATCTACTTTGTAGCAGAGGATAGTAATAGCTAATGGTAGAAGAAGAAGAAGAAGAAGCACCTTTATTTTTATTTCGTCACATACAATTATACACAGTACATTTGAGCAAAATGTGTTCTCTGGATTTGACCCATCCCTGAGGAGCAGTGGGCTGCAGTATCTTCCTCAAAGACATGTAGATTGCAGACTGTATTTATGTATTGATTTTTAAATTTGATTTGGGACACATTACAAAACTTTGCAGGTTTCTGACGCACTTTGTTGACCAGAATATTCATTTAGCAACCTGTCCACTGATTGAATTAGGAATCTCTGATATAGCATCTTACAATAAGTCCCCCGACATGCAGGGCGGGAACATAAGAGTACTGATGAGAAGGTCCACTGACCTCCACCTATCAACCACACAGGATTGACCTGTCCAGACATCACCTGGTCCAATCCTGCGAGAAACACTGTATATCACTGTCTTAAAGCTTTTTTGGGCCGATGGAAAACATTGATATTTTAAATCCAATAGAGATGATGCAACTTTGAAAGAACATTTAGGTCATATTATCGCTGAGAACCCACTAAATAGTAAATTGCAGTGACAGTTGCTTTATTTAGCAGGAACCACACCACCTGGGATTTAAACGTCTTATCTGTAAGAAGTTTATGAGAGGCTAATGCTTCCCTCCTTGTCCATGTGACTGACACTGAAGTCAAGAGTCGAGGCAGGAAATACAGTGTGGATGTACAGAACGCCTGCACTATAATTTAAGTAGATGATATTTTGATCCCAGTCTGATCTGCCTCAGATCACAACCACAATGTACTCTATATGTTCTATATATATCAACAGGCTGATAGGCTGGATGGCAAGGAAATACAATATGTATTGTTTCACAAATGTGCATTCATAGCTGTAGGACACAATTGTGTTTTTCCTCTCTATGTACACATACAAATCAGACTTGGTGTAAAGGTATATGGTGAAATCAAATGAACTCATTCCACATAGAACAACTGATGATATTGTAAATTTCCCCACTGTGGGACTAATAAAGGGATATCTTATCTTATCAATGACTCTCACTGAGCCCAAGTATCAGAAGGTGTTCTCCTTTTCTTTACATCATTCACTACAGCTTTATTATACTAATAGGATTGGTTGGCCAATCAGGAAACAGCACCTCCTAAGTCAGGGGTTTAAACAGAGGGAATTAACAGGTGGATCTTTGCTGAACAGAGCGACTGAATTGATTTGATCCTTCAGAGGGTCCCATCGGAACACCTAATCGAAAGAGGCCGACCAAGCCAGGAAAGTTCAAGCGCCTCCCTCCCAATCCCCTCCCGCCAGGAAATCACCTTTCAACACGATTAGTGTTGCACCTAGTTCTCTGCAGTGACTCACAGACAACCGTCAAAATTTCCATACTTGAGGACCTTGAGTTTGCTGAGGAAGAAAGCATGGGTGCAGGAGCAAGTGCAGAGGACAAAAAGTCTAAGGAGTTGGAAAAACAGCTCCAAGAAGATGCTGATAAGGATGCTAAAACAGTCAAGCTATTACTGCTTGGTAAGTGGACTCAAGAATAGTCTTGTAGCAACTAGTTGTCCCAGACTGCAAAGGGTGATGCAAAGGTCTCAGATCGACAGGTTTCAAATTCAAAAACCTTTGAAGATTTAGTACTCCAACCCAAATTTTAACTTTTAACTTTTAAGGTCTGTCTGAAAAACATTTCTGGATGTTTATGTTTGCAGAGCAGAAACCTTGCAACCAACAAACAAGTGCAGAAATGTTAAAATTCACAGAGTAAAAATATGCATGTTTTGAGAAAAGGTTTCAGTTATCTTTAATTGAAGACTGAAAGGTAAACAGCTGTCTCTAAATTCCAGAATGAGAGTTGATTATATTACAAATAATTTTTATCCATAACCCTGTGCTCATAAGTTAATGATACATGTTTCACTCTGGGTTTATTGCCTCATTTGCAGCAAATTCTTCAAATCTGGGTATGAGCCTTCTGGGATGTGGTAATTGCTCTGATACATCTGCTCACCGCTTAGTAAAATGACAGATATGGTGTGCTTAGAGGACTTACAGGGAATTGAGAAGATCTGTTTCTTGATAAAATCCTACATTAGTTTATTAGAAAAGATGGAGGGACTGCTTAAGCCTGTGCAAAACTGAGAGGGCATTAGAGAGTAAAGTAAGAGCAGCAGAGGGAGTTAAGAGAGATTGGCATGCAGGTTCAGAACTTAACACGGGGCGCAAAGTTAACAAAAATACTTCCTTAGAATTTAGACAACAGGGTTGCAAAATATAACAGTTCAATTATAACTGACCTAATTTCAAAGTACAATAAAAACTAAACAGTAGTAATACTGTAAATTTTCATTGTAATTACTTATGCAAAGTACTGCACAGTCCTCACCTCATTTAGACGTTTAAAAAAATGTTTTTACTATTATTATGAATTAAATCAAAGGCATGAAAGTATTGAAAAAAGAATATCTTATATAAATATTATTAAATATACAATATTTGACAAATACATTACATTTGGATAAGTTCAGGCGAAATGTATGTTTTTGCCAGTGTCGTAGAATAAGAGTGACTTTTCAAATCTACGGAAGGACGTTGGTGCTTAAAATAATCATAGCCTTTGGTCTAAATGAACCAGAGCACAGCAGCGATATCTCAATCCGATTAGCTAACTGGTTTAGAGCAGATCCACTTGGTTAGGTCTTTGTTGATCCCTCAACTCACACATTAAGTGTCCATGCAGTACCGTTATAACAGTAACAGTTGCAGCGTCAAAATGCTGGGGAACATTTTATAAAGATCTAGGTAACACTATAGAACAAAAGGATTCAAATGTTTATTATTACTGATTATGTTTGATGAGTTAAGCAAATTTCTAGATGGAAGTCAGGTACACAAAAATGATTGGATGGTATGAACTTTGTTTCATATTGTAAACAATCAATCTTTGAGGATCATGGACCTCTGTGCTCTTTCATTGGTGATGAATGTTGAAAATCTCAAAACAGGTTTGTTCCAGTCTAGGAATAAGTAAAAAACAAAACAAAACAAAAAACCAAAAAAAAAAAACCAAAACAAACAACTAGTAAATAAGTAATCTCATGTTTCCAGATATAAGATTATAAATCTTGGCAAATACAAAACAATTTGCAGTGTTGAAAACGCAATCATTGAATTCTATATTTCACAACATGAAATAAAAACTATTCAGAGGGTAATATCTGCTCCACTTTGCAGAGGAATCGCTTCTCCAGGAGTGTAGTGTCAGAGATCAGACAGCCAGAGCTGAACTGGTACAGATGAGAAGAGTGCTACCTTGTGGGTTACAAAGTACATCACGTAAAACCGCAGGCTTTTATTTAGCCTCTTTGTGGCTGATGTCTCTGGTTAGCTCCTTGTGTGCAGCTTTGCTAAAAACTGAAATCAACATTAGTGAAATTTTACATGTCTTTTGAACTCCTTGAAGATTTGCACTACATAAAAGTAGTGTTTGCAAACACTTCAATCATGAAGACATACTGTAGCAAAGAAATAAATGGAATTAGTTACAACTCAAATCAGTTTTCCCCCTTTAAGCCTCAATAAAACTGGAGCAATTAGCTGTTCAGATCAGGCTACAACCTCATTAACTGAGGCGATTCAATATATTTCAGTTTGTTACAGATAAAGAAAAATCTTCATAGTTTGCACATTTCAGTGAGTTAAATTCTGTATTTTCATAGACTTTCCCGTGATCTCCAATGAAGTCACAAACTCCTTAAACATCTGTTGTAACTTCCGTAAAAACATCTGCAGGACAAATGTGGATATAGAGCTATTTGATGACAGAGAGGATAAAGGAACTCTTCATTTAATAATCCCATTTGATGAAAATCAATCTTGATAATGCCACAGTGTCACCTTTACTATATCATCAGAAATTGGCAAAGCAAACTTGTTACTGACTTAGTAATGACAGCTAGCAGGGGAGAACCAACAGTCTCTCCCTGAGACGATTTGATGAGGCCACATGGGTGAAGGTGTGATAGCATTAAATGCTCAGCAGTATATCTGTGAAACAGATATACTGAGAGCAGGACACCAGGCTTTGGTTGCTGATGTGATGAATATTTGCATGGCTCACATTATGCACACATGCACGATGTGTGCACAAGGCACATTTCATTCAAAAAAGCTGCTCCCCTAAAATCTTGATCTCCTCCTATCTGGATTGCCTCCATTCAGAGTTTCAGTGTGATTTCCTGAGGGTTGGAGACGTCTGCCAACACTGTGGAGCTCAATGGCCATTTTTAGAACATGAGGCTTCAAAAATGAAAATATGAATCTTTGTTAATGTAAGACCAAATTAGATGACTTATAGCTTGTAGCTTAGCATAATAAAAAAAAGAAGGTTTTTTGTGTTGCAAGAAGTTTATGTTGGAACCTTTAGCCAGTTTAGTGTCTTGTGTTAAACTATCATAAGGCTTCACATGATACTGAGAGCCACAACACCTCTAAACTATCAGAAATGAATAAAATCTGTCCTCTCGACATCTTAAAAAGATTTGTCTTGTCTTGCTTTTTATCTGCCCCACCTTGACATGCATTTTTATGCCTGCCCCTTTGTGCCTGCTGCATTGCTTCTTCCTGTGCTTCTGTTTCTCTTAAATTGTGCACTGTATTTTTTAAATTTCTTTGAGACATATCATATTGTACACCTATTTACATTTGGCTGGATCAAAAGGTGAAAAATATATTTCTAAAATAACTCATATTAATGTAAAGCTCCCCTGATGATTAATACTTCAATGCTGAGAGATTTATTTGCATGGAAATAGAAAGGGGAACTTTGGTACCAAAAAAATAAAAATAAATAAATAATGATTTTCTGGAACAGCCTGGTCACAATGTCCTTAAAACGATTCTGAGGAGTTATTCTCTTTGGTCCTTTGAGTTACATACCAACTGTTATTGACGGCAGACATCCTAAAATCATCCAAACAGATAGTAAACACTTTAGGTCAAAAGTATCAGTGTTTGTTTTCGTTTTGGCCAAACTGATCCTTTATATTGATCGTGTCATTTAAGCACACTCTTTGGCTGATTCAACTCAATAGTATGTCAAAGAGAAGCACAGCAGTTGTTAGTGTTCAAGCTCTCACTATCCTTTTTATTCCCTTCTAGGCGCTGGTGAGTCAGGAAAAAGCACCATTGTAAAACAAATGAAGTAAGTATTAAAATAAATGCTAAAATTATTATTTGTATGTCATCCACACCATGTCAGAGGAAAGCAATCACATAGCAGCAGAGTGTTTTTTGTTTTTACCAGTCAGGCATGCATGGAGGATGCCAAAGCTTCCTCATCTCTGTCTGTTTCACTTACAGCAAAGCCTTTTACAAAATGTAAACAGGGAAATCACCCGCTTACTTTGATTTGTCAGCACAAGCATTGCACAGTCAGTTGACAGTCAGAGCTGAGCAGGGGTCAGAAACACACCACAGGGTGGTGCTGTGATCTTGAGCTCCAGACAACCAGCTTGTCTCTGCATTGTATGAACTTGACTTCAAGCATGCATGGAAATCCAAACAGAGTATATACTTGCAAGATTCTTGTTTCTATTCCATGTTAATGAAAGTGCACACACAGAAATGATCATTCATAGAACAATTTCTATATATGGATAAAGGATGAAGGATCCATGCAGCGATGTTTGTCAAAGCTTTTCCCTGAACGAAACCATTTCTACCTGTGTACAGGATTCTGCATCAAGGTGGTTACACAAAAGAGGAGCAATTGGAGTTTCGAGCGATCATCTTTGGCAACATCCTGCAGTCTGCTCTGGCTATCATCAGAGGCATGGAAATGCTCTCTATTGGTTTTGGCTCACCATCTGCACAGGTCTCATATGGCACTTGAATAGATGCACATCAGACATGGTTAACTTGTAGAAATGTTTTTCACTGACATAAAATCAAACTGTAAAAAGTTATAACAAGCTGATGGGTCTTTGGTTTGTGTGCATGAAACCACAGGAGGATGCACAGAAGCTGCAGAACTTGTCAGACTCCATTGAAGAGGGCACAATGCCTACTGAGCTGTCTGATGTCATCAAGAAGCTGTGGAAAGACACTGGTGTGCAGGCTGGCTATGAGAGGGCTGCTGAGTACCAACTGAACGACTCTGCTGGCTAGTGAGTCCCATGTCCACTGGGATGGATGAAGTAGTGGGATTACATGTAAAACATGAGAGACTTAAGAGCTTAGTATTTATAGATAAAGGTCGTTTCTTTAGACCTGATTACTGTACTATTTGTTCTGCCACCATCAGCTACCTCAATGAAATGGACCGAATCTGCAAGCCAGACTACCTCCCTACTGAGCAGGATGTGCTGCGATCTCGAGTCAAAACAACTGGTATCATTGAAGAACAGTTCTCCTGCAAAGAGTTGCACTTCAGGTTTGTTACACAGGGGCCACTGAAAAATAGTCACCAGCAAAAACTAAATCTTACAGCTTAGTGATACTCAGGAGAAGTGACTGACTGACTGTTCTGACTGTCTGTGCGGTCAGGATGTTTGATGTGGGCGGCCAGAGGTCAGAGAGAAAGAAGTGGATCCATTGTTTCGAGGGTGTGACCTGCATCATCTTTTGCGGAGCTCTCAGTGCATATGACATGGTGCTGGTGGAGGACGACGAAGTGGTGAGTTGAGACTCTCCACTGCCTAGTCTTTACGCATAAGACAGAGATGAAAACTCTGTCAACGACTAACAAAGTTGCTTTCTCACCCTCTCAGAACCGCATGCACGAGTCCCTCCATCTATTCAACAGTATCTGCAACCACAGATTCTTTGCACTGACTTCCATCGTGCTTTTCCTCAACAAGAAGGATCTATTTGAAGAGAAGATCAAGAAAGTCCATCTGAGTATCTGCTTCCCAGACTATGATGGTAAGGCTGACGCTTCTTAAATGATTCACGACTTAAACCTGCAGCAGACTATGCTATGACAGGAAGCTAACAAGTCTTGTTTCGGCTCTCAATATGTGTGAAAGGCATTGCTCTTGGTAAATATAATGCATTAGAATACATCAGTATATACCTCAGTATTGTTCCATCAATTAAATAATGAGATGCAAGTGATAATATTAAAGTCACATCATGTCAGCTGACCAACAACGTGATTTAAATGCAGAGGGATGGATGTAAGCTAACTCAAGAATTTCCCATAAATCCACTGCTGTCTCGATTTTTTTTTTTTAAAGGGCCCAACACATATGATGATGCCAGCGGCTACATCAAGTTGCAGTTCTTGGAACTGAACATGAAGAAGGGTGTCAAAGAAATCTACTCCCACCTGACCTGTGCCACGGACACAAGGAACGTCGAGATTGTGTTCAACGCTGTGACGGACATCATCATCAAAGAAAACCTAAAAGATTGCGGTCTTTTCTAAGCAGCTCCAGAACAAAAAGAGGTGGGCAGAGACCACAACATATCACTCCCAGGAACTTTGTTGGTACAGAGTAATAGGGTCTGTATGATAAGGTCCTTAATACAGGAAATCATATCTGGTCATCCTGCTTTACCAAACAACTGCTGATCATAACTTGGGCTCACACAAACTCAAACCACACAAACTATTTAGGCTGCTTGGGACTGCTGAGAATGAGGAAGGTAATGAGAAGGAAAAAGCAACCCCCAAAGTAATTTGAAATGAAAACTAGACAGCACTTGGTGAGCACAGACCTCCACCAAGGCAGCTCAGTTTTGATTGGTTGAAGGAAAATGATATGAAGATATGTCTAATTTGACACCTAACTGAATGAACAAAGTTTAAGCTACAATTTGATCTTCGTTGCATGTATGTGGAAATAATATCAATAATATTTATTACACAGCTGTGAGCCCTATAAACACTCTAAATCACTAGATCCTGATCAGACTTTTATGTGTGGTAAAGTGGTAAATGACCTGTACTTAAACAGCGCCTTTCTAGTCTGACTGACTACTCAAAGCGCTTTACAACACAAGCCAGCATTCATCCATTCACATCACACTCATACAGTGGCAGAGACAACCATGCAAGGCACCAAGGAGCGGTAACCATTCACGCAATCACTCACACACAAATGGAACAGCCACTGGGAGCAAATTGGGGTTCAGTATCCTGGACAGGGACACTTCGACATTTAGACTGCAGGGGCTGGGGATCGAACCACCGACCTCCTGATAAGGGTTCGACCGCTCAGCCGCATTTGTGTAATTTCTGTCCAAGGACTGTAGGCAGTGTCCATGAATTTAGAAAAAAAAACCAAACATGTTATTGCCCCTATCCTGGATCCAGCTGATGATTCACATCACCATACCCTACCTCTCCAAAATATCTGAACTTTTTGAGTAACGCTGCTAACAGACAGACAGACAAATTCCCTACACACAAATGGCCACAAAAACATAATTTCCCTGGTGGAGGTCATTGGTTCTGTAACAAGTAAAATTTTTGTATTTGACTACAGGCAGATTATGAAGCCATGAGTTGTGGCAAAAAGTTAGTTATACATGATTTCACATCATTTCAAGATGTTTGAGGTTGTTTTTGGTCTCTTCTTTGCAGAACATCCTTTCCAACCTTAACCCCTCATTTATTGGTATTAACTGAGAAGTGTACTGATGGAGCTCAGAGGATCGTCAGTTTGTCCTGTCCATGCCATCACTTCCAAACCAAATCCTGGTCCTCGACTGCTTCTGGCACATCATCATCTCCACCTGTACATTTCTGCAACACAGTGCATGTCCTGCTTGGTTGAAGTAACCATCAAGTCACCGTATTATTAATGTGGACATACAGCTTTCTACAAGATTCTTCAGTTTTTCTTAAGTACACTATTTGTCTAACACCAGAAGCTGCTCGTTCGAAGGTATGAAGTTGAAATAGTTGCTTATTCGATTCCCGTTGCTTCATCTTGACTACTATGTTCTAAATCATGTTTATTATCAAAACCAAGCTCTCTAAACTAAATAAAACAATTAAACCTGAGGGAAAATGTTAATATTTTGAATAGCAACATCGCAACAGTGTTTTTGAGTACAGTAGTCTCTGTGGTCTTGATATTTAAACTGTAAAAAAGTAGCTGAGCAAACATCTCTGATATTGCCAGTGCTTCCAGAATATCCAGATTACAAACCAGATTGTACTTGTATCTAATCTTGATAGTGTTAATGTATTCAATTCACTTAACATTTTAATGTGATGAATAAATTTCAGAAGGTCAAACATGGTAGAGGAACTCTGTACATAAGAGTAGATTATTTGAAATATTTTGAAAGATACATCTATGAACATATATGAGAGGAAAACATTAGAGTGATGATGCTTTATTATGAAAAGGGAATGAAAATCTACTGAGTATGTCCTTTCTTATGAAATGTAGAGGCATGAAATAAAGATGCATTAACTTCACTTGTGCTCCTGTTTCTATTACACTGCCAACAACTAAATAATGCATATTGAATTAGAAAAACATGGCTGTCATCACCGCTTCAAGCTGCTTGTTGAGGACAATGCTGGCGTAAGTTCCCTCGTTTGCAGGGGAAGTTCAACGAAAATAAACTTATTGAGAAAGCTAAACAAATCAAATTCACAGTTAATCTGCAAAACCAGATTTACTGTCAGATTGTGCATGAGTGGATTTGTGAGATTCGACTGCACACAAGGACAAAGGTAAGAGTGTGATCTACGGGACAGCTCAGCAGATAAGAGGAACCGTATCTGTAATTGTACCTCTTTATATCTGCATCAGGTTTAAATTAAATTGTGAGTTCTTACTGTCCACTGGCAAGGGTTATTAATAGAGTATAGTTGCTCAAAGACTCGGGGGGTACAGTTTACATTTACCAATAAGAGAGAGGGGGTGGTGTCCACCTGAACTTCAGGGGCCATATTCACAAAGATACTGTTTGCGAATACTCTCAGACCAAAGAGGAGTCCTAGCTTAGGACCGATTTAGGAAACTTCTCAGAGCGACACTGAGGACATAAACTTTTATCTTAGTGAGGAGGTGTGGTCGACACCATTACTAAGCAAAGCTATCATTGTTTGATAAAAAAAACAAGTAAAAATGCACTCCAAACTGGGCATAGCACAGTGAAATGAAGAGGTCTAATCATATAATTTAGTCTCAAGGCATGGTATAATTGTGAATATTATTTTGTATAATCATTGACTTGAATAAATTGCAAACCTACCACATGCGTATTCACATGCTGATAGTTGCTATATTTATTTACTTACTTTTACTTCCCATGCATATAATTTTAGTACTTAATGCAATATTAATGAGTGTACAGTAAATCAATTTTAAGAGGACTTGCAGGAGAGGTGGTAAGTGGTGCCAGTGTTGATGTCAATAGCCAAAAATGTCTCATTCCCTGTGGTCATGCACATCAGTGAGGAGTGCTAAAAGTGGTCATTTGTGACGCGGAGGGGGACTAAAAAAACTCTGCAGTTGTTTGTGTGATCACTCTGATCTGAACCAAGTCATCCATGATGTTCTGTTGAATTTTTCCGGTTAGCCAAATATCTTAGTATTGTGATCAATTTCTGTTGTTAGGGAGCTGTGGGAGGGAGATGGGGTATAGAGACACAGACATGTACAACAAAAACAGCAATAACAGCTATAGTTATAATAACTACTGTACTACAATAACAACATACTACATATAGGAAAATGAGGTTAAACTGATGAGCAGTGGTGTTTGCAGCAGCTGGAACGCAATGAGCCCTCAGCTCACAGATACGGATGTTTCTCTTAAGTCTAAAATTAGTTTTCAATGTGAACGACCTTCTCAGCATGATTTAGGAAAGACTTTGCCTTTATAAATCTTCACAGTGCGAAAACTTGCCTGTGGTAAGACTTTGATGCTGTTTTTTTTTAAAGAGAACAAAAGAAAGAAACTTTGTGTCATCATTTAATTACGGTAAATGAACCAGTACAACCGCAGAAATGAGAGCGAGACAGGAGACAACTAATCTAACCCAAACCGTGTTCCACTAGTTACAGCAACATATTTCCTCAGTTTTATGTGAGTGATTAATAT
This sequence comes from Chaunax sp. Z400, assembly GCA_037577475.1. Lineage (NCBI taxonomy): Eukaryota > Metazoa > Chordata > Actinopteri > Lophiiformes > Chaunacidae > Chaunax > Chaunax sp. Z400. The sequence goes on along the minus strand of CM075195.1, from coordinate 15,530,125 downwards.
TATGCATATTTAATCTCATAAGAAAAAAAACAGGCAAATTAAGATCTCTCTTCACAAACTGATTTGCAGTGATATGTCTTGTGTAGAAAAATATTTTTCAGCAATATGTCATCAAGTTAATAATTAAAATAACTATGTAGACAGTTGTGTTTCTATTGAGCTCATTAGGCTCTTGCTAACTAATCCCAGACCCAAAAGTTACATTATATAAATGTAAATTGCGCACACAAAACACTCCATACATAACTTATGGCATTTATACATCCAAACCCAAAATTAAAATAATATAATGTATACAACAACAGCAAATGTTCAATAAAAGCAATGTGATACAACCTTAAGCTAATGGAAGATGCAGCACAAAAATAGTGAACAATTAATATGCCAGCCATGAAACTTTGAAATAAAGTAATGGATTTTATAAACAGGCAATCTGTTTTGGTCCTTATACATAAGACAGACGATCAGTTTAACATCAGAGGGCTTTACCTGCCCGGCCCTCAGTGATGTAAAGGTCTTAAATATATTGTATGAAAGGACACCACAGAACTCATTTCACAAGCTACAACATATTGTTACCTCCTAGTATGATCTGCATCATAGAATCTATTAAGAAAATAGAAATCATAGTATGAAGTCCCCAAATTGTGGAATTTAGGTGCAGCATGTAACATGTTCACCAGGTCAGTCCTTAGTAAAACCTACTTTACAGATCTCCCTCTGCAGACAAGACACACAAGCCCAGAAGTCCTGATTCTCCTACAGACACCTGCAAGGAGATAATAGTCATTAATGCATGTGGACACAGGAAATAATACATCTACACAATGCATGACAATAAAAGCAATGCCATTCATTCATAGGTTGCTTGGTAATAGTAAAATACATTCAATAGTCATGCATTTTTTTACACACCAGAAAAACAAACTGTAGCCTACTTTTCAGTGCCGACTTCATTTTCATGTTATTGTTTGGTATTTTAAAGTTTAGCTGGTTAGCGTAGCGTAATGTTACATAAACACCCAAATCTGTCCCTCTGCCTTGTGTATTTATGTTAGCGTGGTGTGTTAGCATAATGTTTAACATGTTAGCATCTTTATATTACATTATTTTAGTGCGCTTTCATGCATGCAACAGTAAGAAGTCAAACATTGTTGTATTTTGTCACCTTTTTCATCCTTTTGTATTCTTTAGTATATTATATATATGTGTGTGTATATGTATATATACTATATATACTATAATATAGTAATATAATATAGTAATAATATAGTAATATATATACTACTATAATACTATCATATTATTTTGCATCGTGCAGGCCTTGTAAAACATGCAACTTACTCTTCTTAGATTATTTAGATGTGGTTTGCATCCCAAATGTTACATTACTGCCTACCACTGGATTAAAACTAAAACTAAATTCCTTCTCTGATAAACAAGTTTTAAAAATAGCAGAAAAGCTATTTATGACCCCCTCTCTAATGAAGCTAACCTAATTGATCATGGCTCTAGGAGGGCCTGAAAGAACTCTCTCTCTTCCTCTCCAGAAATAGCCAATATTTCTAGCAGCATTCACAAATATTTGTATTCTCTCAGATTTCCGTTCTGCCTTAGCAGCACAGTTAATCACTAAGGCCAGAAATGCCATGAACTTAATCATGTCCATACAAACACAACATGCATCATGCGTCTTAAAAGATATCTCCCTTTCTTCTTGAGTCTTTTCTTTCCGAGCTGCTTCCTCATGACTTAGCCTTCGATAGGACCTGATCTTCCATCTCTTTATTTCTCTTTGCACAGTCTGGGCTGTGTTTCTTCCACTGCACATCTCATCTCCACATTTACAACATAATGTACACACACAAGTGAGTTCTGTCCAAATTTCCAATAATGTGTGAATTGGCTTACTGGGTAACCGATATGATCTAAAAGTACTTTATCAGGCAGGATTGCCGAGGCAAAATGCAACAACAACAAATCTTGTTTTCATATTTCCCTCATTTTGAACATTCTGTGACTATCAAGCTCTGCTCCGGAGAAAACAATTTATTGATTTGAACTATATCATATTTTACTATTTACATTCATTCATTTTCTGTAACCACTTATTCTGTGTGGTTGTGGGGAGGCTGGAGCCTATCCCAGCTAACTTTGGGCGAGAGGCGGGGCACACCCTGGATTAGTCGCCTGGATTAGTCACAGGGCCACATAGAAAGACAAAAACCTTTCACAATCACATTCACGCCTACGGTCAATTTAGTCACCAATTCACCTCCACTGCATGTTTTTAGTGATGGGAGGAAGCCGGAGAACCCGGAGGGAACCCATGCATACATGGGGAGAACAGGTGGATTTGAATCCAGGACCTTCTTACTGTGAGGCAACAGCGCTACCCACTGCGCCACCATGCTGCCCATTTTACTGACACAGTCAACAGTAATCATTTACAGGCTAAATTTGCTGCCCATCAGGAAAGTCGCACAGGTTCCCTTTGTTTTGAGTAAGAAAAAACAATGTAAACAACTGTCTATGACAAATTCTTACTTATTTGGGCCTGCTTATAAATTTGTCAGATTGTGTCTGTTAGTATGTGTGTATTAGCATATAAAGCAGGGAAGTTAGATATAATCACAAGTGGTCACTTGAGATACATATGAAGACGTGTTATAATGTCAGGTGCGAACAGCCAGGTTTAGAGCGCTTGTGATCGAGTCACTCTGGATGCTTGGTAATACTAGGTTTGAACAGGATCACTTTTATCACATGAAAGAAATGATAGAAAGAGGCTGTTGTGTCTGGGGTGGTGCAACTCATTTGTTATTATGTCTTTTTTATCTGGTAAAAGTCGATGTGCTGACCTGCAGCTCCTGAAGCTTCAGTAGAGCCCGATCTCTATCAGGTTGGTTTTGATGATGACATCTGTGACAGCATCAAACACAAACTGCACATTCTTGGTGTCTGTGGCACAAGTGAAGTGGGAGTAGATTTCCTTGGTGTCCTTTCTTTTATTTAGGTCTTCAAACTGGCATTGGATATAAGCTGCAGTATCCTCGTATGAGTTACCACCTGCAGGAAGGAAGGAAGGTCAAATATAAAAAAAAGATTAGATGAGGTTATTAGATGAAACAATTCTTGATGATCTCCAGAAAAGAGCTCAACTCATCTTATTTCTAACCATGATAAACACACTAAATAAAAACAATGATGCCATTAATCTTCAATATTCATTTTTAAACAATATTTGCTACTTATCATTCCTTTTTTGATTCAAAAGTGAGACGTTTGGGAAAAATGGTCGGCAAAACAATTTAAAATGTTTGCTCCAAATTATTGATGATCTTCTAAGGACGTTTTTTTTTTTTTTTTAAAGCAATTGGCTGTTAAATCTGTGTTGAAACTCCTTTAGTGATGCTGACCACTAGGAAGTTAAACACGATGATCTGTCATACAAACCCTTGAGTTGCAGATCTATAAATAAAACTGTCAAATCATGGGCCACCATCATGGACACTAGAGTGGTCTGAGTTAATAAGCTGACAAAAATGCGCAGCAGTGAACTCATCAGAGTACTGATTAAAAAATGCTGTATGTTAAGCTGCTGTGCAAAGAGTGTATTGATTATAAACAGGGTTCACATAATGATAAAGTAGCTCAACAGTCACTTGTTAAAGCATGCATCATGAAGAGACACTTTCTATTCAAACCTATATTTAACATCCACAGCAACCACAAAACAGGCGTTTGCAGCAGAAACAAAACCAGTATCCTCTAGGGATTACTTAAAATAAATCAGGAGATCAATCACACACTTCCAGGAAGTACATGCTCACATACAGCAGATGGATAAATAAATACTTCCTCTTCCTCCGTTACATAATCGGACAATATCACATTAAACCTTCAATGCACAGGTTCTTCTCACCAGCGTAATCAGGGTAGCAGATAGTGAGCGGGCTCCTGCTGATCTTCTCTTCAAACAAGTCTTTCTTGTTGAGGAAGAGGATGATGGAGGTGAGCGTGAACCACTTGTTGTTGCAGATGGAGTCGAAAAGCTTCATGCTCTCGTGCATCCGGTTCTGAAGAAAGAGCAGAGGTACATTTCTCCAATGCACGAAAGACAGTTTGACATGTCACAGCAGGAGAAGGACAGTTGTTAACCTGAAGGCAACCGGAGGGCACATACCTCCATCAAGCGAATTTACAAATCCCACTGTGGCAATGTCATGCACTCTCTGCTTCTGACTGGCCTTGCATAACGATAATGTTTCCTACGTGGTCGAAGTTTTTTCAGTGAAGAAATATTGGACAAGCCTCAAAATCTAATCACCTTTTCCGTCCTGGGCACACCTTTCCACAAAATTTAATTGAAGTCGATTCAAAACCTTATGATGAACACTTTTTGTGTCCACTATTTGGCACTAGAGAACCCTTTTCTTTCTGAATAACATATATGAAATGACAGTATCTGTTTCTCATCACCTGAGAGCCGCACACTTAAAGCTCTGTATCCAATCAAAGAACAGCATTTGTCCTTTTTGCAAAGTCAAACCATGTTCCTCTGAGTCCCCTCACAATCTGGGTCAACCGATGCATAGAGGTACTGTTGCTTGCATAATCGGAGCTAACCTGAGCTCACACATGATTGGTGGCTTTACAGAACAACAGGGAAGTATTTCTAACAATACTGTATGTTATAAAATACAAACAGTAAACCTCAACCTAAGCTGCAGTGTATCCATCATTTACCATCTCCTCATCCTCAGCCAAGACGAGGTCGTAGTCACTTAGTGCCACACAGAAAATGATACTTGTAACTCCCTCAAAACAATGGATCCACTTCTTCCTCTCCGAGCGCTGACCCCCGACATCAAACATCCTGCAGACACACAGTAACAGAATAAACAAATGTTGAGAGAAAGCACTCATTTTAAACAAAATACTTTTGAATTTCAGTGTTTTATGAGGATAATGATATGAGTTTTGTCTTAAATCAGTGGCAAGAGAACACACACACACACACACACACACACACACACACACACACACACACACACACACACACACACACACACACGTGTTAATATGTGCTGCTTTTGTCTCCACCCAAGGACCCAAGACTTAACACAAAGGCAGATCAGGGAGGCTATTGCATTTGATTGTTTTGAATATTTATAAGTATAAAATAAAAATAAAAAAATAACGTGAAAGGGCTGAAGACATGCAAGTCCATTCAGCTTGTTGATACAAAACTGGGTCATATTAGGTTGAATGCTTGTAAGCAGCATTTGTGTTAGAAAGTAGGTTTGGAAAATCCCGTCTTAAAGCGACATGAGGCAGCGAACAGAGCCAAAAGTGAATACTTCAGTCATAAAATACTGCAGTTATTCAGTGTGATCAGGGGAGCATTATTATGTGTGTGTGAATAATGATACAGTATGCAGAATGCAACCACATCCATACGTGTCCACGCATGTTTTTGCAAACAACATTGTAATTGTAATTATTATTTGGTGGAGTCATAAGGAATGTTGATACAATAAAATGCTTGTTATGACACTGACTTCCAGCCTTTTTTTTCTTGTGTCCTCTTGCAAGTCCCTTCATCTCAATATTCATATGAAGAGGTAAAACTACACAGTATTTCACACCAGACTGTAAAGCAGAAGTTAGTTTTTCAATTGTAATCATCTGACACTAGTTAGGAGGGTCCAAACCCCGAGACTGGAAAACGCTGTTCTGTTTATGAAGACATCTAAATGCTCACCAATTCAGTAAAACAGCTGAGGCCACGACTGCATTTTTAAAGCACGAAAATCAACCTCCGTGAAATTTTAAATTACAGCCATACTAACTTAAAGTAGAGATCTTTGAAGGTGAAATGAGTTTCCACGATGCCAGTGGTCTTCACTCGTGTTCGAAGGACATCCTGCTGAGTCGGGACGTAGTTCGGCTGACAGATCCTGTCCAAGTCATTAAGGTAGCTGAGAAACAGAAAATATGGGTGCATGAAAATAATCCCAGAGCCGATGCCCACATGTCTGTAACAGCAAAATTCTGTGTTTTTCTATTTTTTTAATATATTGGTAAAACTAAGCTGGGGTTTAAATGTAAAAATATAACATATAGGCGAGCAATGTAATGTTTTTTAGACACTTATGTCTGGTGAACTGGAGGGCTTGCTTTGCAGACAGACAACTGAGGACTCCACAGAACGATACTAAATATGGGCTTATATTTTGGTGCATGATAAACACTGGCTCCCTGTGGGTGAGTAAAAACAGACAAACTCCACTGGTTCCCTTGTCTTGCAGTGTGGATAAAGTGAACTGAGAGCCATGACAGTTTGCTGTTTTCAAAACAAAGAATGTGTCCTTCACACTGAGCTACTTTCTCTCAGGGAGTATGGTATAAATGCTGCAGAAACAGGAAACCTTGAGCTTGTACCACGTTCGATTGGTAATACAAAACTCGGTTATATTTAGTTAACTGCTTTGTTTGCATTTTCTCCATACAGTTGTAATCCGTGGGTGACTATCACAATACAGTGAAACTATCTTGTCAAATGAAGGGATAAACAGCTTTAAGTTGACAGAAACATTTTCCAGTTGTTAGTTTCACCTTCATATTTCTTCTTTTTTCAGGAATGCAGTCAACTGTGCAACAAGCTGACACAAGACCGTGAATAACAAGACACATCATGCCTCTTCGCCGCTCCAGAGTTAATGTTGCAGACATAAGGGAGGAAACTATTCTTAGTCAAAGTTCTTGTGCTGAGGACAGCAGAATCAAACTTCACAATAAATTGATGAAGCAGTTTCACTTCACTTGTATCTGGTCACATAAAATGTCACAACATGAAGAAAAAAGCTTATTGTAATTGCCTAAATTGCAACTTAATTTCCTCGAATGTCTTGTTTTGTCCTGTTAACCATAAAAATATGAATTGTTTTGGTCGTTTTTACTTGAAAAGTGACTGGAACGTTTCAAAGATTATTAAAATAGTAGCTGTAGCTGAACATTTGTCTTAAATCCTTTTAGAGGAAACAAATGAATGCTTAATGCAAGATTGAGGGATTTGTTATTGAGACATCTTTTGCGTTTTTTCCCCTTGAATCGCTGAGTTTAAGTCTGCTGTCAACTGTAAGTTGACTTAATAAGCTTGTTGTTTGGTGCTTGGTAAGTCACTGGGGGTCAGTCTGTACAGAAGTGGGTCCTCACTATGCAGCAGAGTCATTGAGCTGATACTCCCGTGATCGATCAAAACACGTCTGAACCCCGCCGTCGCTCCACAGCCTCTGGATCACAGTGTTCAGCTCTGCCGGCATCACCCCTTCCTCTGCTGAGCTCGCCAGGGCAAACAGCTGGCGGGCATCGTCCTGGTAATATAGACAGAGGTTAAAGTGGGCCAGAATGATCCAGAAGATCAAATAAAATTCACACTGAGAAAAAAAAACTCCTGCTACATTTGTATGGTTATTTTGAGGGTTTATGGTATCTGGATTCAGATTACAGTCAGACATCTGTTCTCACGCAGTGTTTAGTATCTCTGTTTCAAAACAGAAAGCAGCAGTGTGGTTTGGTTGTCGTGGGTGTATAAGTGGTTAAATGATTCAACAGCACATTTGTCCTAACCTGTTGCTGTAGTACAACCATCAAGAGGTATGGTTGCCATGTCACTCTTTTCCTGTTTTGCAGATATGAAATATCCCTGAAGGTCGGCTTCAAAACTAAATGTTTTGAAATGATGCCATGTAGCTGAACTGGATTTGAATTGACTTGCGAGGGAACAGCACTATTGGTGATCATTTTGCATGTCTGGACTGAGTGATTAAAACTTACATCTCTTTGAAAGTGTGTTTGATCTGTAAACCACTATACAGTCACATTACTTTAGTCAGTACTGCTGTCAGTGAGAGCATCAGCTCTGGTATCTGTCTGTTTATAATGTCATAGTACTGGAAATTATGGAATGAGATTGTACACATTTTAAGTATGTCATAAAATGTAGATTTATTAAATATTTTACCTTCTGCTACACTGGAATTATGGGTTGCCCCACTTGGCAAATCCCACTTTAACCCCATGAATATAAACAGTAATTGTTGTCATTGTAAACGTATTCCTGTGGTGGTTTCTGAATGAGAATGTGGCTCTTTGAACGTCATGACTGAGGCAGACAGAATGTAGTTCTCACCTCTCGTGTATCATCCCCAAATTCTATCTTTAACCGGCCCATTGCCCTGATGATGGCCACGATGGACTGGATGGTGTTGCTGTACACCACCACTTTGTACTGCTGGCACTCCTCTTCTGAGTAGCCATCTTCATGAATGATTCTGACACAGAAACACACAAAGTCCAAAAAAGGCTTTTAGAGTGCAAACTGACAGTATGAACAATGGATTTAGGCAATGTGGGACAAATTACAGTTTTGAAGCTCATGCAACACTGTCATTAGTGCTGGAATTTGAGTTTCAGTGAGCATGCAGCATGGCTAATGTGGGAACTAGGGGAGTCTATTCAGGTCCTGCCAGGCTTCAACTGGCCTTTGAGGCCATTGTTCGACACATCACGAAAAAGGCTGCTTCCTCCTTCTTTGCTTCCAGTATTTCTCACAGAGATGAACCCTGTTTGTAATCACAGCTCTCCTCACACTATTAACCTCTGACCACAACCTGAAAGTACGAGTGAAGAATATCTTTCATCAACGTAGTGAAAAATAACACCAAAGATTAGTACAGGATATAGGAGTTTTCAAGAAAAGACTAGTTCAATTTCAGTTGTATTTGTTAATCTGGATTTTTTTTTTTGGTACCTTTGTATGATGTAGAGCTATCTGCCTTCTCTTGAATATAATGGAACCAGATGCTTTGCTTGTGGTGCTCAAAGATATCAAAGATATACTTGAAAAACTCAACAGAAAAGTCTCTTCCCAGAAAATTTGCTCAAAATAATCAACAACGCTTGTTATGAGAAGTTTCTTTTAGGAACTATTATTTTCCTTATGACTGTATAGAAGTAAGCGGGTATCTTACTCATGGATGAGAGGCCAACACACTATAAGGCCCATTAATGCTCAATGTTAAAGACGGATACGGATACGGATACAGACGCAGCCTTCCATCCGTAGTCTGCGTTCGTTTCGTACATATTTGTGCACGTTTAACATGCTTACGGCTATGGACGAAATGGGGAAGTACCACTGGAAATCGTTGGGGGCAGTGTAGCCACAATACACAATGTGCACTGACACAACAAAGAAGAGAATAGTGGAGTGAAAAAGTAAGAAAACTCTCTGACAGCACACCGCAATGTGTCTAATGACCTCACAGACTATGCCGAGTACATCATGGCTTCACTTTTGCCACTTTTTATTTACTAGGTAATATCACAACCTCCTCTACGTCGCCATTTTTTGTAGCTGTCAAAACTTTAGACTCTTCACTGCCATCTTATGGTTGTATTGATGGCATGGCATACGCACTTTGAAAACGGACAAATTCATTTTCGTACATAGAAGGCGTATAAATGTGCCTTAAGCCAGCAGGTCAAACTGACATTACAGCTCAGCAAAGGAGAACAACGTGAATAATTACATCCTGTCTTGTCATGAGCATGAGCCTCTTGTCCATGAGTAGATTGAGGTTACCTCCATCATGGTGATGTGGTGTAGTTTGGTTAAAGCATAAAACTGCTCACAACAGATTTGTTGATTATCTTGAGTAACTGGGTCTTGATGCCTAGAAAGAGCCATTGCTGTCAAACTTTTCAGATATATTTTTGGTGATTTTAGCGCCACAAGCAAAGTACCATCGAGTTCCATTGTATTCAAGAGAACCACCATTTCTCCAAAAGTCTAGACCCTTTAATATGTTACGAGTGTCAGTGTTATGAGGACTTACTTCATCTGCTTGACTATTGTGCTTTTCCCAGATTCCCCAGCACCTGAAAAAAGGGACAGAGGTTATAAGACAACCATACCATGAATGACAGCAGCCACAAAACCACCACCAACAAAATACCCGACAGATCCCTCAAAACATCTTTTCATACCAACTAAACTTAATATGCTAAACATTTTATCTTGCACCATGCGGTGTGCGACATGTTTGCATCAAAACACCCAAGAAGAGGCGGCCTTGTGATTCATTGCAATGGCAGACTTTAATGCTGGGCCTGAGGCAGCCTGTGCAGTCATGAAGTACTCCATTCTGCACTGATGAATTTTCTGATGTACTAGTCAGGAGTTTGGATGTGTGCATGCATTATTTCTGCCCCAAGAATCTGGCTGCAGAAAAAACAACAACAAGGCAGTGTCATATGAAGGAATTGGATAGTATCTGCCTACCTCAAAATGCTTACAGGCTACTACAACCCGGAGCTAAAGAGATCAATCGTGGGAAACAGTGAGTGGTGTGATGACCTGGGGCGTCTCTGTAGGAAGTATGTCTGCCACAATTTATAGCAAAGCCACACCAAGCCTCCATTGCAATACAGGCCATTGTAATAATGCTAAATAGGGAAAATTATTTCAAATGAAGAACACGGTGTTTGAAGAAAAATCGACCACACAGGAAACGGTTGTGACACTTCTGGCCGAGCCAGTGTTTTTCCACTGAAGAGACAATCCCAGTCATCATGCTACTCTGGTACACACACAAGCAGGCACGAACTTATTCTCTTTACCAAACTCAGTTATACAGTATGAGGGAGTTTTCTTTTTCTACTTTACACATTTAAACAGGATGTCTCTTTATTGACGAGAAAGACTCTTCATTTCGCAATCTCTTATTTTCCTTTCACAGAATTAAAAGGAACTGAGCACCTTTGACGAGAACGAACCTGATCAAATCAGTTCCCCATCACTGAAAATTGTTTTTGTTTTACCAGACAGCAAGGAGTGTGACAGGAAATGATCAGATTACTGCCCTTTTGTGAAGAAATGCCTGGGGGGAGCTGCAACTAACAATTATTTTTATTATTTTTATCAGTGTAGAATGTTTTCTCAGTTAATCATTTAGTTGATCAAATGTCAGAAAATTGTGAAAAATGCCTGTAATCCACAGAACAACATATAATCTATCCAAGTAAGAAGCTGTAACTAATGAATGCCTGTTGATCAACTAATAAAACAATAGCTTCAGCTTTACATGGATGTATTAGAAGAATTGGCTTTGTTTTCCTGGCTTTCTTTTACATTATGTGGCCTGTTTCCAGGCTTGTACAGCGGCAGAGTCGAGAGTAATGGAGCATTTGTCGAGGTATATCTTTTTTTTTTTTGTGAAGGCCAGCCTGTGTCACTTATCAAGAGGAACAATTAACAACAATTAATAGTAATCTAGCTTTAAGTAAAATGACCTGGCAGGCCTCAGTCAGTATATGCCACATGATGACCGTTCACCTGGGGTCATCCGTGACGTGCCGATGCAGCTGCCACCCACTAAACCACTGACAGGCATCAGCCGTTTGGATAGTGGGAGAATTGTAAATTTATTTAAGTCTAAAAATAGACTCAATAAATCAGCAGTTTTTCAGATTCAGTTTGAAAAGACATGCAACGTGTGTGCACATGAAACATTGGATGTCAAACTCATACAACTAGTGAGGAATGATTTCCATAAACGTCTGAGGTGAGTTCATCCTGGCAAAAGAGCCTCCTTCTGCTTAATACGTCTGCAAAAATTATCAGCAACTGCAGAATGAAGTTTTCCTCCATTGGACTTTGAAATATGGACACCACTTCTTTTTGAAAATAGCCCAGAACAAGTTTCAAAGTAAGAACACCTTCGGTATATATAGGCTTATTGTTTTAATATTATTGCTCCACTAAAAGGTGATAAGACACAACCTGCCAGGTAGGAATCCTTTAGCTGATGAATTTTGTCCAAGTTGCTACAGTAGAGTCAAATGAGTGGCCACAAAGAGATAAATCCATGAATTTTTTTTTTGGGAAAAGCTGTCATCAGCAAAACAGATCCACGCCAGCTCAAACAGACAGAACAAATTGTGGCGATCCATTTTGTCGGTTCTGTCAGTCACCGATTCTCTCATTTGCTGCATTTTTTGGCAGGTAATGAAGTGGAGCTCCACACAACCACACACTCACAAACCAACTTGACACAGGCATTCGTAGAGCTGTCCAAACCCATGCAGGAGTCAGACTCCAAACCCAACCTCATTTAACAAGAGCCTCAAGAGCAGATTTTTTTCTTTTTTTTATGAATCACCATTAGAAGGGTGTATAGTTTCTCCAGCTTTGTGGTTTTGTACAAAGAACAGCAGCTGAATTCCTCTATGTTTTCCCCTATAACTCTCTTGTTCGTGCAAGACACTGTCTGGAAAAATAACAGAAGTCGAAAGTGAATGCTTGCATTCAATGAGATCCTAGGGCTGCACTGAATATTACACAACCATAGGTATCCGCCTGAATCTGCTCCTCACAGATCAGAAAGCTGCTGCTCTGTGGCTTTGCAAAACTGATCCAACATCCACATCTGTGTGACTTCATGTAAGATCTGTTCAGGTTTTTGCCATTGCACTCAAGGCACAACTACCTAAAATAGCTTGTCTTTAGCATAACAAACCAAAGCAATCAGGCTGTAATCTATCAACAAGACAGTGGAAACATTGTCTCACATTTGTGACTCCAAGTACACATGGCTCTGAAATGGCAGGAAGTTCGACTGGCCTGGTTTTTGTTCTTGCCAGATCTTCTGAGTACAAGAGAAAATCACTGCAAACACACAAGACAACCCGCTTATGGGAAAGGAAAGCCGCCTTTAGAGAGTGAGAGAAAAACTCCACCATGTGATGAAGGAAGAAGCAGGAAAAGCGTTAAAGGACAAATAAATTGACCTCATGCACTCCCACGTTAAGATACTGTAATTCTTATTATGGTGAGTACTCCATAGGAAATCTGTTAAGAGGGATTTATTAAAATCTTATGATGGAATGACTTTGTGAAATGCAGCATCAAATTAAATGTAATTAACATGCCACTTCAACACCTAATAGTGTTTCTCTGATCTAAAAAAACATCCTTCCAGTCCAAACCCTCTGTACTCATCCGTAGATGAAAACCCACAGATATTGCCTTTGCTCACCAGCGATCATAATCGCTAAATTAATTTGTCGGTTTAACGTATCATGATGGATTCTTTTGATAACACAACCTCATGGGTAAGGAACACTATGAGGAAATAAATCATGTTAGGCCTTCTGTGCATCATACGCTATAAGTACATTATTCTGCAGTGTCCTCAGGAAGTCCAGCCACTGATTATTTCATTTAAATGAAATAATAGGTCCCAATCACGTATTTAATCAATTACTTGTTACTCACATTTACTCTGGTAACATGTTTCAGGCCATGTTTAATCAGATTACATGAGATCATGTTGTTATAAGACAAATGAAAACACCAAAGTGAGGAGATTCAGGTCATTCACGTCTCTTGAAACTTGTGCATTTTAATAGCACGAAGTGTCTGTGTTTCATTATAACATTCCTGTGACATGAATTAAATAACATTTCATGTGAAACTAGATAGCAGTCGGAGGAACTTCTGCAAACGCGACTCAGTTCCCTCATCATGTCATCGCACCTACAAGCAACAGTCCCATGATAGTTTCACCCTTATAAAATGATTCCTTCAACACGGAAACCTACCCCTTAAATTTAAAGTCTCATTGGTATCATTACACTTTGATATCAAAAACAAAAAAATAGAAAAACGATATTTCACAAACGGCGACTTTTTCTTCAGGATCTAGCTCAGTGACTTCTGCAGATACTGGATCTGGATAATCTGGAATCTGGAATATTACTTGGATCTAGATCGAAGCTTGTTGTGTGCTGCACACGGTTTGGAGCTTTTTTGTACTATGTGTTCTTCAATCACAGGTGGTTTAGAACATTTTTTTTTATTTAAGGACAAACTATTTCACTAATGTTCTCAGAGAGTAGCTTGAGTTAAAGCTGCTGAGTTAAATCATCGTGTTTTTTTTATGAACAATGGACTGAGGGTTTCACTTTTTTCAGCTGTGTTTTGGTTTTTACCGCCCACAGATTTACTGTTCTCATTCACTCTCATTGTTGTCATCAGTGTCAATTCCAGCTGCAGCAGGCATGTGTTTTCAGTGAGAAGCTAAAAAAAAAAAACCACTGTACACTATCAATGTACCTCAACCTCCCGTTTTTCCTGGGATTCTCCTGTATTTTATCCTTCTCTCCAACTGTCCTCCCATTCAAATATTTTCCCACAAATCTCCTGTATTTTAAACCTCTGTAAAAAGATAGACATGACCGCAGAAGGCAACATGTAAAACAGTACGTCTAGCATCTAGTGGCAAGAAGTCAAGAAGTACATTTTAAATACATTTATATACATATTCTTACACCTCAGTTTATATGTCCTTTGTATTCGTATTTATATTACACAGTGATGTTCAGAGCACTTCATTTCAACAAGGTATCTTACTCTGACAACCAAACTGTAGCCATTTACTTAATATAGGATCAAGTGGTACGTAGGGGGTGATGGGACAGCCCAGGACAGGGCGCTGGAAAATTGAGCTTATTTTCAAATCCAGATTGGACTCTAAATAAAAGCTAATATTTCTCCATATCTGCTGGATGAGTAAATATGCTAGTATGATCCCCCTCAACTTCATGAGGGCCTCAAAAGGCCATAAAAAACCCAAGCAGAAGGGCACACGGATATCGCATACCTCCACCAGGATATATAACATGGTCCAGAATATTTAGTAACATCCTTGTTACATCCTACTGAATACTTTCACTGTTTGTAGTTATTGTCAAAATTTGTAATCAGCCACTTTTTGTAGGCAGTGTAATCTTCTTACAAAACACCAGCTCCCTATTTAAAAATCACACACTCTGGTGTTATGCCAATGTTGGTTTGTAAACAAACAAAGGCGGAGTAGAGAAGAGTATTCATTGAAGTGCTGTTATGTAATCTCTGTGAAAAAAAAGGACTACTGACTTCAGATGGTGACTGCTCAACATCACAGCAAGTATAATGTGTATTTGTTAGTAACAAATGCATTTTGAACATACTGACGATTTCTTATCATTTTGAATACATGATTGTTTTTTTTTTGGTATTATTATTAGTAGTAGTAGTATTTTGTCATTACTGTATTAATTTCTGTAATGGTATAAAAAGAGTAACAGAATGTTCACCTTGCACACAAAGAATACAGAGTTCTCTCTGAAAACGTCGTTCTTCTAACAAGAAAATTATATCGAGCAGAGGTTCTCAACCTGGAGGTCAGGACACCACAAAGGGTCTCAAGATAAATCTGAAAGGTCATCACATGATTAGCAAAATTTGTTAGAGTAAGTTTACTTTTCTATTTTTTTTCCCTTGTTAAATACTGAATACTTTCACTTCTCCAGGCCAGTAAAAGTTCAGACCACAACCATGAGGAGTCAAACGGAGACATCACTTCAAAACACTTGGGATCACTGGTATAGAGAAGGGGTATTAAATTCAAATGGGAGTCAACCCTTTTCCCCTGCTGAGGTCTGAGTCTGAGGTCTGGGGCCCCTAACCCCTTACTAAAAACATTATCATTATTCTTATTAGTAGTAGTATTGTTGTTGTTGTTGCACCCAGTAAAGTGCAACCTTGCCAAACCCTTTGATGACAAGTTAATAATAGGCATGATTATAGGCCTATCTTTTTTCTTGTTATGTCAAAAGGCTTTGCAGGCTGGATGGAAGCCTCTCGCGGTCCAAATTTGGCTCGCCGGCCGCCATTTGGCAACCCCTGGTACAGAGGATATACAGTACAAACACACAGCTAGAAAATGGGATCACATTTGGGCTCAGAGGGAATTTCCTGTTAGTGGGAACAGAGCATTAAAATGTTGAGTACTGCAGGTCTGGGGGCATTTAATTCCCCTGGCTCCTCTGTGCAGCCCACACCCACAGTGTCAGCGCCACGAGACATTAATTTATACCAGCAGGCAGAGGAGTCACACACAGACAGTGCTCAATATATCCACGAGAGATTGCTGAATTATAAACCTTTAGTGTAGGAGTGGTAATGGCATTGAACCTGGAAGTCAACATCATCATGCGGTTTTTGTTTATCTGATATTGTCTGCAAGAGCCAAAGTCTTATTTCTTGGCAAGGCTGGTCTTTTGTTTTAAATGAACAAGACAAAGAAAAATGAATATTTAAATAACCTGAAATTTTTTTTCCTTCAAATTCAAGAGAGCTGAAAAGATTAGGTGATTAAAATTATTTTTCTATAATGGTTAAGCACAGTAATTCAAACTTTTCTCATTTCAGCTCCTCAGCTCAGAGGATTTGATGCTTTTCCTTCTGTTATATTATATTATATTATATTATATTATATTATATGTTAATATTTTTGAGTTGGTTTTTTTTGGCATTGGACTTGGCCTCAAAAGAGGGTAAGGTTGAATTGAGGCTTACTGGTCACAACACAAGCTTGAGTGGATTGCTCTGAGAGAATGGTAGCCCATGAAAGCAATGTGTAATTTATTGCTAAATGACTGCTCAACTGAAAGAGCTTGTATATTCATGCAGGGAGGCTATGTCAGCACCGGATGGCAAATATCAGTTTAAACGCCAAAATAATGTGGTGAGATTTTTTTTTTTAAAAACAAAAAAACAACAACACACACGCACAATGCATTTATACTTGTTCCAGTGACAATAAAAGAGTTGACTCCAGATTTCTCAGTGCTCAGGTCACTGAATTTGTTAACCCAGAACAGTGACCAGGGTCATCATTTTCCCGCAGCTGTAAAGTTTGTGTGTACTTAAACAGGCCTGTATGAGTTACAATGTGTTTTGGGACAAGTGTCAACAGATGTCAACAAATAGTCTCTTCTGAGCACGTACGCCCTACCTCTCAACAATTTATAATTGGAGCACAGAGGCAGGAAACGACGTGCACTTTCCCCCCCACCACCACCAACATCTGGTTTACTTCTAGTTGTTTCACAGTAGAAAAGATTTTTTTTAAAACACCGCTGCATTAAACCAATAGATAATAATAAAAACCAATAATGAAAAACTGCAGTGAAAAGGTGAAAATAACAAGCACAAAAAGTTAATAATGATAATGATTCAAACTTATTTCATACATTAAAAAAAAAGAGCCAGTTCATACCGAGCAGAAGCAGTTTCACTTCTCTGGCGGATTTCTCTCTGTCTTCCCGCAGATTTTTATCAATCATTTTACTTCTCTCCATAGCGGCTTTGTCCTCGGCGCTGATCGTGCAGCCCATTTTCCCTTTCTGACAGCTTTCTCTAGTGACGGACAGTGATTTCAGCAGCTCATGAGTTGACGTGAAACGCCGTCCAACAGCCCTTTGGGGCGGTGTGAGTTTCCCTGCCGAGGAGAAGCAGAGAGAAGGGGGGGAAGGCGTTGGCACTGCAGGCTCGTCTGTCCAACTGGGCTAAACCCACAGAGCTCCCTCAGCTTCAGTCCGCTCACTCCTGTCTGTCCAGGTGATTAAACAGGACAGGGCTTTTTTAAGCGGAAAACTCCCCAAATAGATGTTTTAAAATATTTTTTTTATCCAACTTATCCGTAGTTTAGACTCACAGAAGAACGTAAAAAAAAATTGAAGCGAAGAAAACAAAAATACTTATTGTGGAGACTTAATGAATAATCTGGCGCATAATCCAGTGTTTTAAAAGAAAAAACTAGGAATACTAGCAATAAAAATCACAGGATTTTCCCCATGAGGAAGATAAAAAACTGATGCTGCTGCGCAGTCGCGACTTCTTCCAGCTGACCCAGCTGCAAACCAAAGACGCGCTCTGGAAAAGGAACATTTACGAGCCCCGCAGGGATTGTGGGAAATGTAGGCTAGTCGTTACTAAACTGGGATACCCATATGTCTGAATTATTTTTTTATTATCAACTTATTATTAGTCTTTGCAGCCAAAGCATTGGTCAAAGTCGGACACAAAGTTTTATGTATTTCTCACAAGCCTATGTGAACTCAGGTATGATGGGTGTCGTAAGTATTATACTTTAAAAAGTGAAAGAGGGGGTTGTGCACTTTTTTATTTTCAGTTTACTTAAAATACTCTGTTTATTGAGTTAAAATATTTTAAGTTCATGCAGTTAGATGACTTAGATATTTTTGCTCGTAACTTAACTACAATTTTATGGAGTCTGTTGATCAAATAAATTTCACTGAGGTCAATGTTTCAACTGTTTGGGTGTTTGAGGGTGGGACACACAAAGTGTTTTTATAATCAAACAAAACAGCAATAAAAAAGTGTGAACCTCAAAGTCAAAGTTGTTGGATGATCAATACTGGATGTGATTTTGAGGTTGCATGTGTTGAATCTTAAGTTTCTCTATGTAAAAAGTTAAAAACAAAAGTCTATTTTTAGCCCCAAAATATTTATAAGGGACCTGTGCTACAAGGCTATTATAATGGATCCAACTAACTTGAACTATACTGCAAAACTTTTCACTGTAAATTTACAGTAATTAACTGGCAACCGATTCACATGCAAAGTACTGTGTGTTTTACAGTTTTTGACTAACTTAGAATTACAGTAAATTTTTTGGAAAAAATATGTAATTCAGCACTGTATTCTTTTTATTTATTTGTAATTTATAAAATAACACTGGTCACAGTTTTGTCAGTAAATTACTGTGTATTTACAGTATATTGACTATATTTGAATGTACAGTATGTATTCTGTATTTAATGATATTTAAAGAATGTTACTGTAATACTCCTACTAAAATGTTGAATGGACTGTCCTTATATAGCATCTTTCTAGCCTAACAACTCAAACCCAGCATTTACCCATCAACACACAGACACTATAATGCAAGGCAAGGACCACCTGCTCATCAGGGGCACTAAAGTCACACACCAACATAATATTTAGACAGCAAATGACAAACGTACCATTAATAATACCAATAACAAAAATTACAAATAAAAAACATTTTAAGGGAGAACTAGAGAGTTTGTTTCTGAGGACACAGATGCCCCTGCTATTGGAAAAACTTGTGCTGATGTGAATAGACCATAATCTCTAACATAAGAGAATAAGAATGACATGAAAATCACCTTTAAGTGTGCCAAACGATGTATAAATATGCAAAACAGAAGAAACCAACAGCGAGATGCATACCTTTAGGGTTCCTACAATGCAAATGTGATATGTCATTGAATAATGTCCCTTAGATTATGATCATGTGGATTTACCAAACCTCCTCAAACCCTAAACAAATAAACAGATGGATAGATGGCGATAAGAATAACCCTATGCACTTCCTGTGGTGGGGTCACAATAAAAATGGAAACTTATATCAGTTAGTGGAGGTTGCTTTATCATTGCAGCTCTGGGCATCTGTGTCAAAAAGTGACCATATTGTAGAGCATCTGTTTTGTTTTATAATTCTAGATCCCACATATTTCTTGTACCTTTCCATGACGCTCTTTCGTCATGAAATGTTATTCTAAATCCTTAAACGGAGTGCTTCAGGGGAGCAGTGTTATGTGTGCAAACAAAGCCACCATAATAAGTGGCTAACATAATCTAGCATTGAGACACAGGCCTCAGAGATTCTTCACAGAGATAATTGGATGATTAATGTATTTTATTGGAGAATGCATATATACATATCTTCTCCATACTCATTTCAGAAGCTTAAATAAATTAATGTAACTGAAACTGCAGATGCATGCAAACATAAAGAGAATCTACAGTGTATGTAAAGTGATTATTTAAAAAAAATGGCTCTGAATTAGTCATCAAAATAATTTCTATACTTTTAGCCTTTTAATATCTTCAAGGATGGGACCAACCTCTTCCTTTGAATGAAATTGTAGAATGTAGCTCGAATAACCAGATACAAACCAGCCATTAATGGAAACCAGAATATAGGAAATAACATCTTCTCTGCTAAGAAAAAAAAAAATCCCCAAGACCTCCGTCAGATTGTCCCACCCATGAGTTTAAAACAAACTGAAGACCCAAGTTTCCTCTCTATAGTTCACATTCACTGAGTGGAGTACAGTGTTTTGTAGTGTGAGAGCGCCACCAGTGGATATAAAGCTGAACTGCAGGTGTGGGTTTGACGAATCTGTGCACCTCACCTTTAAATGACAACAAACGACATATTTCTCCGGTCAAAAAGTCACATTTCACTTCATTATTAATGATTTACAGCCTCTCCTGGTCACTTTAGTATACAGTAGGTATCATTTTGTTTTCCCCACTTTGGTTTTAATGCAATTACACTTTATGTTTAATATGTTTTACAGTTTTATAGTAAATGATGCATGACGTTTGCAATCAAATATAGCACAGCTGTAAATCATACTAGGCTAACACTTATCAAATATTTTACCCCTTATAAAGAGTTTACTTGTTCATATCTAGTGGCTTCATCAATAGTGGATAAATCATTTGAGACTTTGGTTCTGGGAAATCCCTTTTTCATCAGTTATAATTATTAACATTAACAAGAATTTCTACCTCCATTAACACGAGTTGGAGGAAGCTGTATGATTGATATCTTTAAAGGTTGTCAATGGATTTAATGAAATTTTGTGTAGGGGTGGATTTTGGGCCAAGCAAATGCTGATTAAATTTTAAGGTGGATCGGGGTACTGATGTGGAACCTTTGACATTTTAACTATATCATGTCAAAAGCAATGGGCCAATTAGAATAAATATATCCCTGGACAACTCATGATGTTCAACCATTATAGACTATGGCTCATAATCTGGGAGATTAAAATATACATTTGGAGGATGCAATATGAGTCACAATAATGGAGAGGGGTAGAGACATGACACTGCCACCAA
Source organism: Chaunax sp. Z400 (assembly GCA_037577475.1). Classification (NCBI taxonomy): domain Eukaryota; kingdom Metazoa; phylum Chordata; class Actinopteri; order Lophiiformes; family Chaunacidae; genus Chaunax; species Chaunax sp. Z400. The sequence continues at coordinate 15,509,268 of CM075195.1, read as the reverse complement.
TATGTAGCCGAGATAATGCAGAGCCATTCAAATGGATTTCATTTCTCTGTGAAAGGAAAGAAGTTATAGCTAAATGAAAAATAGATTTGGATCTTTATGGAAAATCATATTTTTGTAGATGACTCATTAACTGCTGATGATAAACATATGATTCAAACACTAGCAGCAGGTTGCCAGAAGGATAGGAATAGTTGGTATTACTCAATTTGACATGATGCATATCCAGTAGTCGTGACTTCATCTTGGTGACCATGTTGTGCTGTGCCCTGGGTGCATTGATACATTCAATTGATGATGTTATGTTAAAGTTATAAAAGAACCCAAATGCAGACCACATGGAGGCAGAGAGTTCAGTACAGGATATTTAATAGAAAAAATAATCAAACAGTCCAAAATGAAGGGCAAAGGAAAAGCAAGTGTAAAGTTTAAAGCAAAAGAGACAACATGGAGAACATAACTATCAAAATAAAACAGGAAACAGAAAACACAGACCCTTCAAAACTTAAACCATGACAGATGATCTCACAGTGGTACGTGCGTCGTGCCCATTTCTTCTTTCAGAGGCCTGAATGCTGATAGAAATAGCCGATAGGGATCTTTCTTACATGAGAAACTATTTTCCGATTGTTCAGGTTTTAGTGAAAATGCCTTTGGTAGAGGTATGTGCTCTCTGAGTGCTTGCTTGGCTTAAAAGGATTACCAACATTTATGACTATATTGATTTAAATAGAATGGATTAAAAAAGACTAAATCGATTGTTCATGACCAAAAAATGTTTTTGTTGTTAATGGCTCACAAATGAGCAGAAGTAAATGCTTTATTAAACATTATTGAAACTATGAGCTACAGCTTATAAATCCTTTATTAGGAATGCCTTATTAGAAAGTGGTATATCATACATATAGTAATGGTATATAATCTGAGGTATAGATTGAGTACTTGAGTTCCAAGACCAAGAAAACTCTAAAAAAAATCACTGTGATTGATGGGCTCATTAATTACAACCCCATTTCCATATACAGTAAGTTTGGACGCTGTTTTAAACGTAAATAAAAACTTTATGCAATGATCTGCAAAACATTGAAACCATATGTAATTGAAAATAGCACAAAGACAACATTTTAAATGTTGAAACAGAAGAATTCAATTGTTTCTGAAAATTATATCCTCATTTAGAATGCCAACAACACATGTCAGAAAAGTTGGGACAGGGTCATGTTTACCACTGTGTTGCAACACCTCTTCTTTTAAGAAGAGGTAAGCATTTGGGAACAACTCAGTTGGTGTCGTTTTGAAAGTGGAATGTTTTCCCATTCTTGCCCGATGTATTTCAGCTGCTCAAGACTTTGGGGTCTCCAGACATTTTCATTCCGTCTTAAATGAGCTCAGGCCCAGTGAAGGCAGCAACTTTTCTGGATCTGGTTTATATACAGTTTCCTCTTTGCATGGTACAGTTTCAGCTGTAATTTGTGGATGCAGCGACGAACTGTGTTCACAGACAATGGCTTTTGGAAGTGTTCCTGAGCCCATGCAATGATGTCCACAACAGAATCCTGTCTGTTTTTAATGCAGTGCCGTCTGAGGGCCCAAAGATCACGGCCATCCAAATGTCTTTCACAGAGTGGTGAACTCCTCCCCACCTTTACCTCAGAAAGACTCAGCCTCTCTGATGCTCTTTTTATACCCAATCATGTTACTAACCTGTTGCCAGTTAATCTCATTAATTCTGAGATGTTCCACCAGGTGTTTTCTTTCAACATTTCACAACTTTTCCAGTCAGTTGTTGCCACTGTCCCAACTTTTTTGAAATGCTACATGTGTCAAATTCAAAATGGGCATATCATTTTGAAAAAACAATGACATTTTTCATTTTCAAGATTTGATATGTCTTTGTGCTGTTTTCAATTAAATATGGAGTCTAAATGTTTTGCAAATCATCACATCTGTGTCTGTTTAGATTTTAGACAGCGTCCCAACGTTTTTGGAAACAGGGTTTTAATAGGTTAATCAAATCCTCTTAATAAAGTCCTTTATTATACAGTTTGTTTACAAATATGATGATATTCTCTAACTTTTCTCATTTTACCTGATCAGCTCCAGTTTGCTGCTCCCCTCTGCGCTGTCATCAGGTGTCATCAGTGAGAAATTCATGTTGTGCTGTCTCGTCACTGCTCTGGTAGCTGCAGCGAGCCTGTTTGTGGCATCTCAAATGACTGCAGCTTTCTGTTCAGACGTTTGGTTTATAAGACGCACACCCAACTCATCCACTGAATGACTGCACCCACTGGTCCCCAGAGTGACACGATGGTGGCATCTATCCTTGAGCACTTTCACATGGTGTGTTGTAGCCTGTCGGAAAGGTCAGGCTGTTTGAACTGTTTCTGTGTGCTGCGGGAGGTGCTCTCCACGCCTTGACATGAAAGCTATGAGTCACTCTGCCCGATGGGGAACAGCAGGAGAGGGTAAATTAGAATAGTCAGAAAATAGAGGATGAGCCTCAGAGGCCGCATGGTTGATAGCAGAAATCTGTGTTTTATTTCTGGAGTAAAAAAAACTAGCAAAACATTGACATGGCAACAAACCCTTTATAAATGCAATATAATGTAGAAATATTCAATATAAAAAAGATTAAAGCAATCTATTTGGTATTAATCTCTCACTCTACAGTTTTTATTTATTTTTCAGCTTGTTTCGTCATTGTTTTTAAATTTTAAATGGCAAATGGATAATAGTTTTGATTCACCTCATCAGTGCACTTAATGAAAGGTGTCCCCAATGTTTTGTGCATTTAGTCTATGAATTTGGGTTGTTTTTACGTTGTGTAGAACCTGAAGATGTTGAAGGTCAGCCAGGTTGATTTGGGTCAGTGTTCGGCTGCCTTCTTCCAAAAGTCACTCCTCTTTTATTCTTCTTGCTACAAACACACACACACACACACACACACACACACACACACACACACACACACACACACACACACACACACACATACACATATGTATGTACACACAGGAGAGAATGAAATGATTGACAGGATTGAGCACGTGATTGATGTGAAAATGTCGTGAAAACAACCACAACACTAGAGTTAATTTTCTTGCTGTGTCTTTAATTATTTCAACTGATGGATAACGAATACACAAGGAAATATTAACAAGGGGGAAACAAACCCTAATAATGAAGAATCCAAACAGCTCTGGTACAAAAAAAGTATAACAGAGAGGAAAAGGAACACATCGATATTACAATGAACAAAACTGTCATTGTCTGTCTGCTATTTTGAACCTCAGAGCATCTTATGTCTCCGTTCTAGTGATCAACAGATGGTGGCAGAAATAGAGCTTAAAGCATTTAATCAGATTGGTCGTGGCAATTTTGCTGCTATACGGTAACATAAATCCAGCTGATTGAATGGTGGATTGATGTACTGATCTCAGACTGTGTGAAACATCACTGAATTTATTACAACTTTGTACCATAAAGAGGAGATAATGCTCAATGAGAGATTAAACCCTTGTTCCCGTATGCTGGTGTCATCAGTCAAGGTAACATATATTAATATTTCTTACACTAATTTGTTTTATAGGTTCAAATTACTAATGAAAAAAACTTTTGAAAAAGCAGTTATATTATACAACATTCAGAATGGCAGTGATACTGTCTTGTGCTAACTGTTTTGTTATGTCATTTTAAATTCATGATCAATTTAAACAAGATCACCCCATTGAGAAACCACAATTGAGTCATATTGCAAGGAATTGGAGGACATTATATCCTTCTGACAAAGGGGCCTTTCTTGTTCTGACGCCCAGCCAGATGTTACACCTCCCTGTAGATCTTGTGTTGAGTGTCTTGTGATCATGCTAACAGTCCGGTATGAGGGAGTGCAACGAAGATGAAGGCAGCAAGAGAGAACAAGTATCAAAAGGGACCAAAATAAATGTTTGGTAAGAGATCCGTGCCTTGTAATTTTCTTTGGAACATTTGTCACTGCTTGTGTGACTTGTGCAAACTGTTTGTATTCCACCTGAGATGAGAGAAAGTATCACCTGTTTGTTTCTGAATGAGGCTAAAGGCAAGACTTGCCATATGTAAGCACTGCCTCACCTGTGTGGTTTGTAGCCACAACAAGCTCAGATGTTTAAAGCACAAACACAAGCACACTTACACTGGTCCTGTGTTTATCTGTAAATAACACAGCAGACATCTCGGGGTAATGAAGACAGGCCCAAGCCTATCCACATCGAGCCTTATTTCAACAAACTGCTTTCATGTGCTGTGGCTGATGTTGTTGGTTTTTTTTTCGCTATGCTGAAATCCTGAACACCATCATTGTCATATAAAATTAACCGGTCACAATGTTTTTCTTTGAATAGAAGGGTAGTGAAATCAGGGAGAGAGATGATTTTGTTGCGCAGGTGATAATCACAAGACTAAGAACAGATAAACATGATAATGTTCCAGTAAAATGGTTAAAAATAGACTGTTGTGTCAGCTTGTTTATCATAAATACCACCAGCAGCACCAGCTGTGAAATGATCCTTCTCAACACGATGAATATTTCAAATGGAAAGACAATTTGTTTTTAAATATGGCCCTGAATATGGAAACACGTCACTACACAAATTGGAAACGACACTTACAATAACTGCCTTTAGTTTTAACCCCTCCTCAGGTTTGTCTTCCAACACATGGTTCTACAATAAAACACTTTGTTGGAAATGAACCAGTGCCTAAATAGTGAGGCAGCAGGATGGTTTTTATGGCTCTGTCATTGGTTAAGCCAATCATGAATCTTCTGTTTGGTCGCAGAGAACCAGCTGTATCACTGCGTCGATTTGAGCTGATTGTCAAGGAGTCTCTTCAACTCATAAAAAAAGGAGGGAATATGTTAAACTCTAGTTGAAATAAATTATAAAAGATTCCATGGCAAACCAGATGGAAGAACAGTGTCTTTTATGTTATCGTGACACTGTCTAATGGCAATTTTTGTACTGTTCATTATATTCTAATGTTTGATGCATGAATCTTTAAATGAATGCTTATTAAAATGAAACTTTTCTGCCATCATTTCACATTTCTTTTGATTAACACAAGAGTTTGGAGTTCAACTGCTAACATCACACAGAAAACATCCTGTCACTGTGTGGCTCTCAGAAATGCAGCGCTGCAGTGTCGTGACTATTGGGGATTGTTAGGAATACATAGCTACATAAATTAAATTATTCAAAGAAGATACCAGGTTTACAGTTCATTTGATTTTTAGCTTTAAAGTACTATTGTAGCATGACCAAGAGATGTATTCATTCAGCAAATGTCAGAAACTATCAATAAAACTAAATATATATGTAGGGATTATAGATGGAAGAGGGTACATAGCTACAGCTCCTTTACAGTTTTGCGGCCGTTCTCTGACAAATGTAGCTCATTGTTCAGCTGTTGCCGCTGAATGAACTCTGAGGTTTGCTCAAGGATCTGTCCGGGGATGTTGAAGTCAGCTGGCATGTTCTGCTGAACAGCTGATTCCTGAAGACCCTCAGTCTCTGGTTCCTCTTGGCTGGCTCTGCTGTAAGAGTTGCAGGGCTCAAGATTACATCCTGTGCCCTGGAGGAACTGCAAAAAGTTCTCCTCGATAGAGGCCTCGCGGCTAGGCAGCTGCTCCCCTTCGCTGTGTCCAGCCCACTTGAAGAGGCAAGCCACGTGGCGACGCAGCTCCTCACGAATCTGCCGGTTCAGACAGCCATAGACGAAGGGGTTGGAGGTGAAGCAGAAATAGCCAATCCATGTGACCACATCCTCCAGCTGGGCCAGTGAGGCAGGAGAGGTAGACACCACAGCCGAGTAGAGATGGAAGGAGAAATATGGCAGCCAGCAGCAGAAGAACTGACCTCCCACTGCCAACAGTACCACTGCGGCCTTGCCACCATTGAAGGTTCTTTGAGGGGTGGTGCGGGCACCAGTTCCGCCGAGGCTGGCTGCCATGGTGGAGTGGCTGCTGATGGACTCAGACCGTTGTCGCAGCGTGTCCATCCAAGTTGGGAGGGGGCCATGCTGCATGGCTGCTACTCGTGCCACCTTGAACATGTTGCAGTAGACCACCAGAATGATTAGCATGGGGCACAGAAAATAGGTGAACGTAAAGAAGACTATGAAAAGCAGCTGTGTGGTCCTGCCTCCCGTCCAGTGGAGGGAGCAGTGTCTTTGACCGTGAATGAGGACTGAAGGAGTCCCCAGTTGCTGGTTCCCCTGGAACAGCCATCCCAGTAAAGGCAGGATTGACATGACAACAGCTTTCATCCAGATTCCAACCAGTACCATCACCACAACCCCAACCGTCATCTTCACCTCATGACGCATGGGGTGGACGATGTAGTAATACCGCTCCACGTTGATGGCACATATGGTGAGTATAGCAGCACTCACTAGACACACACTCAAGCAGAGGTAGCTCCGACACAGCGCCTCATCCAACAGGATTCGGTCTGACAGCATCCCCAGAGGCATCAACACCAACGCTGCCAGCAGGTCCACCAGACAGAGGTGGAACACAAAGGCAAACTTCCGCAGCTGCGGAGTTTTGGTGATGACAATCATCACGGCCAAATTCCCCACCACCGCCAGCACATCCATGATAATCATAGCACACAGCGCCAAGGACTGGCTCAGATCTACCCCACCTGGGATGCTTGCAATGGGCAGGGTCACATTAGAGATATTCGGGTGTAGTAAGGCTGTATAAGTGGGGACACCAGAGAGAGAACTGTTCCAGGTAGGGACCGGTGTGACAGGATGCTCCATGAGAGGATGGGATAAGGAGGAGAGACTCCACTGAATTTCACAGACCCATCACCCATCCTCCCCTGTCGTAGGCTGTATTTGAGAAACTCAGGCAGCGGAGTCTGTCATGGTAGCTGGGAGTATATGGGGCCGCGAACCTGGTAGACTTTAACGTGGAGCTCAGTAGAAGATTCCAGTCGCTTAAGTTCTTGTAACTTTTAATGAAGGTGTCCTTCTCTCTGCAAAATGAGTTTCAGCTGGATATACCTGAAACAGAATAAAGAGGTTTTTCTTTTAAAGTTGGCACAAGTAAAGATTTGATTTGAATGTATTTTTCATGAAATGTAACACTGACTAACATTAAATAATAGTACTTTTAAAGGAACATAATCACTAAATGATAGGAAACTACATTTAAGATGACATATTTCACAGGAAATTATATAACCAATACCTTGATGAGAAACAGGGCAGCAGATTGCAGTTTGAAATGACAAATTTATGACGCCTTGATAGATTTACCATCTCAAAAATCACCTAAATCATTTTTTGCTCAGATCAGACTAGAAATACAGTCTGGAGATGGTGGAGAGAAAATCCCTGAAAACCATCAATCAAAACAACTGTTGAAATACAAACACTGGCATTATAATCCTGTTTTTAGTCTATCCACTCATCACAAGACAAATCACAGCAGACTCAAGTCTCAGAATGTGGCTCTTTATACTGTAAGACATGGCATTATTTCGGCTGCTGTGAAAGTGTTACGCTTGTTGTGTAGTGGAAAAATTGTCAGACTTAGTTCAGTCTGCACTCACTTGAAGTATGGGTCATAATTTACAACATATCTGACATCTGCATCCTCAGATGTGTGTTTTCAGCCGGTGCCTCCGGGAGAAGCTAAAAGCAAAGAGTGGACCATATGTCCCCCTGAACAGAGTCAAAGAACTGGATGAACTAGATGAAACTCAGCATTACAGAGCTCCCTGCTGTATGCTGTGATGGGAGAACACTCCTCATATAATTCCAACCATGACAAGAAAAGTGGTAAATGTTTATCGTCTTATGATTTTCTAATTTATAAGAAAAGACACTCAGGGCATAAAGTTCATTTCAGTGATAGCAGAGCACCCTCAGCAGTGAGTACAAGTATTTTTGTGGGTAGTAGTCAAGAGGCTCTGCACTGTGTTTACTGTCACAACCTCACCTGGACACAACCCCACACAGTGTAAAAGCTGTGGAACGAGCACCAAGCCTTTGGTATGTTTCCATATACTGCACACCTGCATGTGCAAGTTTTCCATTTCACAAGTGTGACAGGCTTCATCCCTGCAAGGGGCCCGTTCTTTTCCTACCCTGTACACAAATCAGGCACAACAAGCACCTGACAGACACAGACGTAAGTAGATGGCCTTTGCTGATTAGGTCAAAGGGTTACAGTTGCCTTCAGCCCAATAAAACAACCAATAAACAATCTCTCAACTATGATGCAGAAACAATTGTGGAGCACCCTCTGGAGATTGCTAGTCTAATCAGCATTGATTACTTCATTGCTCTCTAGAGTCCAGGGCCACTTTGGTGTTCTCAGGACCACCAAAATTAAAATTACTGCAAAGGAAATACATTAAAGTTAAATGTTCTGGTTCCTACACAATAAAATCCACAAAAAAAACTGTCAAAGCTGGAAAAATGTTCCTCTCTGTTTTAAAGATTGTCAAATCTATCAATTCAAAAGCACACTATTTAAACAATTAAAGGGAAAACAGAGACCTGCCGGTTGATGCAGCAAAGCTTCCCATGTAATGTGATCAAATCAATTTGAGTCACACAATTTATTGTCCAGCTGTGCCTCCGAAGCTCCCAACAAATTCACACAAAGCCAGAATATAAGGTTACAGTAGAAGTGAAGATACAATTAGCCTGTTGTTCATGTGTCCCTTTTATAACCAAACACTTTTACTCGTCAGCAGCAACACGACAACCAGGAGTTGGAACGAACATGCAAGAAATATCTCTCTCCAGCGATGTTGTCCTTCTACATGCTTACATAAAGACAAAGTGATGTGTGATCTGCTGAGGGAAAACACCAGCTCTCAAGTCAGATTTTGCCCTCGTCCCTCCTTTCCAGCATCCTAACTTCCACCTCAAAAACACACACATCTGGTCGCACGCACCGTAAACAGAGCAGTCATGTGTGGAGATGTGTGTGGTGATAAGTCAGTGACATACCTCCGTGTGAAGACGGCTGCTTCCTCCTGTGCAGGTTCACAGTCTACTGAAGAGGAGCCGACCTGTTTCACTCTCTCTCCCACACGCACAGCAAACACACACTGATACGCCGCACACACACACACCACGTCACAGAGAGAGTGAGGGGAGAGGCGTTCCTGTGTTTCCTCCTCACCTGGCCTTTTTCATGTCGTCATCACCTCCCACCCAGCCCACCCCTTTCACAAGCTGACCGCCCCCTCTCCATCCTTTCAAACATGCACAACCCCCCTCCTCCTCCTCTCAGCTCTCCTCTGACCACCTCTTCAATCTAGGAGGCGCGGGAGGGAGGGATGGAACGAAAAAATAATGAGGAGAGGGCTCCTGTCTTCCAGCTTGTGATGAGACACACACTTCCACCTCACACACTTTCATACATACATGTACTGGCTCTGGTACGCACCCAGGGCAACTGCAGATCCTTTCAGACAGACAGCCAGGCAGCGGGTGGAAAGGCAGCACCCAGCCGCAACTGTTCTCCCCTGGGTCTTAGTGCCTTGCTGCCTGTGGGCTTCGGTATTGAGGGATGGCTCTGCTTTTCACCCTTCTAACTAATCTCACCCCAGGTCACTTCAGGTCACACCAACAGGTGCAGAAGTATCCAACAATTGGGGAAGAAAATCACCTTTATCCACTGCATCAGAATTTCTGTAATTCTCTGTCTCCTTATACTCAATATCTCCCTTGATGCACAATCCGCCAAAAGCCGTCTCACGAGGCCGGATTATTGATTCACAGAGAGGAAAAGAACCCCAGTGGAGATTAACAATTGCAAAAGCTACACATGCATACATACATGTCACACTTACTGAATTATTTCTAGACCAGAGGATTGAGTTTGTGCGCTATTAGAGTGTCAGGCGAAAGATCAATGCCCTCAACGACAATATTGATTTGTATTCAGTTGTCAGTGTATTTTGTAAATATCGGAATTCAGTCTGTCGTTATTACTCAGGGAGACTCATTAAAATCAACAGACCTGAGAACAAAAACATGTGTCCAAAACAGACACATTTACAGTAAAACAACCAGAACACAACATATGACAAATGTGATGTCCAACAAACAACAAAAAAGAATGAAAACAGTGAAAGGAGAGCTGACTCTATAATTATTACAGAGCATTTTATATTATTTAATAGAGCAAAAGTAAATGTTTGTGTTATATATTATATTGTTGTTATTATTATTATTATTATTATTATTATTATTATTATTATTATTATTATATATTATATTATATGTTGTTGGTGATACAATTGTGAAGCTTATCCAGAGGATGATATGGATCCATGTTTTTTTGTTTGTTATTTTTAATACATCTGACTATGGTGACACCATGACCCACACTATTCTGTCAATTCACTTTTTATTTGATTTTCTGTGTATGTCCATGCAAATGTTATCAAATACATTGTGCTTTATGTTTTAGATTTTCTTGTCTCAACTGATGCTCTGAGAATTGCTCATTCCTCCTCAGGATTTGCATGAATGGACCAGGCATCATTATATGACATCTCTCTTTCATCTAGTGTGTTTCCTAAGGAATGCATCAGTGTACGTACAGCACCACAAACCCTGATTAGTTCTTGAGTAATTGCTTCTTTTTTACAGATCAATCTGAATTGAACATGTGTTCATTTATTGATCCAACAAAGGTTATCTAACATGAATAGGAGTGGAAGTTTGATGATCAGACTGTGTGCCTCTGTGATCGCTCATATGATTTGTTAGAAGAAGAAAAAAGAGTCATATTCATTCTCCCTTAAAATAAGTATACTGTATACTTTATTCAGAATAATCCAAGATGTGATGATTGTGAGAAACGATGGTTTGAAAACAGAAAATAAATACAGAAGAATCTTTGTTTTTGTTTGATAATGGTCAGCTTTTCCATTTAGTGTGTGTGTGTGTGTGTGTGTGTGTGTGTGTGTGTGTGGGTGGGTGTGTGTGTGTTTGGGTGTGTGTGTGTGTGTGTGTGTGTGGGTGTGTGTGTGTGTGTGTCCTGTGACTGCGCTCGTGTCTGAGGTGTTGAATAATGACAGAAATAGCAGATACTTGCTCACGCCAGCAGCTCCATTCACAGGGGAGGGAAATACAATGGTTTCCATGGCAACCATGACTCCCCCCCCCCCCACTCTGAGAGTGTGAGAAAGGTGAATCAACGTCACGGTATAAGCACACACTCTGATGCACACTGCGTGCATTACCAGCGTTTGCAGCAGTGTTCAGTGTGTTCTTCAACAGCTTTAGGTCGGTGATTGTTCTGTTTCCTTCTCTCCCTGTTAGACTGAAGCCAGGCCGGCTGATTCATGCAGCACAGCTGCTGGTAGAATATTGTTTGTCACTACGATCTTACATCTCATCAGCAGGGGGAGCTCTCACATTTAACAAGTAACATACAGTATCCTTGTTATTCTGCACAGCTACACTGATTCATGCTCACAGAGCAGGACTTTTATTTTGATGGTTGCACAGCTGTGCCATCATTGTGGCCATTGCATTTTTGTAGCATGCTAGAATGTTTGGCCCAATTCAAGTGCATGCAGGCGGAAGGTGGGAAATTAGTTAATCAACAATCAAGGCAAATTCTCTCACTTTTTAAGACATATGGTAGGTGAGGATGAAAAGAAATATGGAACCGAGTAAGAAAGATATCGGGATCTATTTGTCTATTTGTCAAGGCAATTCAGTTCAGCAGCTTGACACAGGATGCAGTCAAATAGTGTGCACACACCCATGCAGGCATGCAAACTCATATATTAAACTCACATATTATTTCTATCATAATATACCATTATTTAGACGTCTACATCATCCTCTTTGATGCCTTATTCTGAATATATTTATACTGCATGTGGGTAGCCGGTATCTGACCAGAGATAAATTAGCTTTGCATCGGTTTTATCCTCCCACACTACCCCAGAGAATAACATCCACCTGGAAGGTCACATCAGACAGATTACTAACACCCCATCATGCATCTCACCAGACAGGGGAGGGTGCACACACCTTTCTGAGCTGATCATTTTGTTCTCACATATTTCCGTCGTACTGTCACAAGTTATTCTAGGTTTTATTAAAATAGGTGTAGCTGCGAGGACTTTGAAAAAGGGCAGTAGTCCAAAACAGATTGTTAAAATTTAGTGAGACAGAGAGTCAGTCAGTCAGTAAATGTTAATCTACATTCCCCACTGACTCCTTTAGACTTATTAGAGCATGTACATCCTAATATATTTTATCATCCTTGATTGTAAACATTTATTCTGCAGCAATGAGGACCATTTCAAACACATTAAATGAGGGACACATTAAGTAGCCCGCTGGGAATCCTGTGACAACATGCCCTCTGTCAGCGGCCAGAGAATACCTTAACCAGTGGATGGTAACTGATTTAGGCTAATTTGCCACAGTTATGCTTTGGAGTCCAGACACACACAATTAGCACTCTCTGTTGGTTCCAGGTTGGGACTGCCATCCTCTGCACACACTGAGTCATGAGTGCTGATGCACATCTGTCTGCCTGGGGACGCATAAAAACACTGAACCTCAAAAAAGAACCAGGACTGTACTACAAATAAAAAAAACTGAGGAATACAGGGCCTCTTCAAGGAATCTGAGCTCCTGCTGCTAATTTTACAGTATCATCTATTTTAATCTCAACTGTGTCAACACACGTTGTATTTTTCCTCTTCAGCATATTCAGATTTGCTGTGATTCAAGTAAAATGTAACTTTTCTTTTCTTAATAGCTGAGTGGAAGAATACAATGCACCACCTCCAGCCCACAGATGCTCAATGACTCTTTTCAGTGTCACACTTTTTATTGTGAGAACATTGTGACTCCACTTGGAGTCACTCACCGACTTCGAGTAACTCATGTCATTAGACTGACTCGTTTATAAATGTCACATTATAATAGAAATTGTCTTTTCAGTGAAACTCCATGCTGAATGAGGTAAAAACCCATATTTGCATATAAAAATATTATGAGTTCTTGATGCTCCAGGGTGACACAGGGTGAACATACAGTTACATTTGTTGGATCTGGCTGCTGGTGCAGTCACAAATGGCCTACAGGGGGTCCTTGGTGCTTTACATTACGGCAAGACAACCTTCATCTGTTTGAAGGACATAAAGCGCAGAGGCAGACCTGGTGGACCAAATACAGCAGAGGGACACCTGTACCATATAATTCAATCCAGTACATCAGACCTGGCACAAATGTTTTCTTTGTGCTTGTTAAAGCTGTGTTAGGATTTATTAGGATTCCTCTCTGGAGTGTGTTGGATTGCATTTCATCAAGACTGTCTGTTGTGTAGTTCCCCTGTATGTGCAAAGGGTGAACAAAATGTTTCTTATGCCATTAAAATAAAACCATGATGTAAATACCTTTTAAACCCATGGAAAATAATTTTTTTTGTAAATTACAAAACAAAGAATGAAACATGAGCAGCTTTGACGGCATGGTGCCTTTAAAGCCTTTGAGACGTGTTTAAACATTTATGGCTTCAAAACATGTTTGGGAAGAAGTTAAATTCATCTCAGGCACTCTGAAACCAGTATATTTCAATTAAATTACAAATATTCTTCAGGGTGTTTAGAAATATAAAAAAGTTGTGCATCATTGGATTGAATATTTTGACATCTTTGTAAGTATGATTATTCAATTTTCTTTCTGAGAGTCACATGAAAAGATTACACAGACAGAATGTAGTATTAAAACTATTTTAAATTTTTTTTAAGTATATATATATATATATATATATATATATATATATAAAATCTAGCATATAACTCAGATAATTTTTTCCCAAAATGTCAAACTATTTAAAGCCAATATACATTGTATCACATTCTTTTTTCTCCTGACCAACACATTAACATTAATTCATATTTTCACTGTTAATCCTCCATGCAGTAACAAAGCTTCTGGGTTTGGGTGTTACAGGATCTCTATAAAAACCTCTTGTGAGAGAAATGTTACCATATAATCAATGAACAGCGAGCTCAAGCATGTCTCACTGCTGCAGTGTGATTTCCATAGAAACCAGTCAGTGCTGATTGATGACTGCATCGTCAAGCACAACCAAGGCCGAGGCCATCAAATCCTGTCCCCTCTGTAGGTTACCCATCATACATCACTGCTGCCTGCTGATAAGAATGGCATATTTGCATTTATATTCTGGACCCTTTTTTCATTCCTTACTGAGTAAATTCCTCACAGCAGTATTTCCTCTCAGTGAGCATCTGCCTGAGCCTGAATGTGTCTGCACTTAGCTCACCTTTTAGTCTGGTTTATAAATTTTGATTTAAAGGTAGATGATGTAAACTGTAAACATTTTATTTTTCAGAACAGGGTTATTTTTTTTTTTAGAGAAAATGTTACATAACATGACAAATGAGCTCATTCTGTCCTCTTAGTTTTTAGTACATTGTAGATTATTTGATCAAACTGTAAATAGTAACATGGAAATACAAGATTATTTAAAACAGTGGTTGTTCAACAAAAAGATTAAATAAATGTCAATCTACCAATTCATGGAACAATTTCTTATGAGCTTAAAGAATTTATAGAGAGCTGATGTTTCCATCTAGAGCCATCTCGTGTCTCTTCTTGCAGGTAAGCATTAAAATTCACCCTATTGGGGAGTAACAAACATGGAGGTTATGAGCCTACAGGATGATGCAGGTGGTACTTATGAAATGCTTAATTGACTGGCACCTGTCAATCAAGCATCATGCAGAAGCCTCTGTTGTAAATAGTGGATTGAACACAGTGTATGTCGCTGTGAAAATGATCATGTGAGTGTTTAGCGCCTCCAGTTGTCAGCCTGAACTGCAAGATTTTCTCTCCTTTATTGGGTCATGTATGAAAAAAAATCCCTACTCCTGAAACTTCCTTGAAAATGAATATACAGTACAAATCACATTAAATGGAATAGACGGTATTATTACAACCCTGATTCCAAAAACAGTTGAGACGTTGTATAAAACGTAAATAAAATATTCCACACAGGTGCTAGATAATAGTTTATTTATGTACAGTTGGAAGCAAATCATTTAACCCCTAAAATATATTTGGTTTATTGGTAAAAATATACTATTTATCAGCTGTTTTGAATAATCAAACTACACATGAATCATGTAAATAGCTTACAATATTACAAGGAGTTTTCCCATCTCTAACAAACCTAAACTAAACCACCTCCTTTATATGAGATGACTGAAGTGACTCACTAGGTGAGTGCAGCAGTCAGACAGTGGTGCAGTATACAAGAATAGGATTTTAAGACATTTTTTTCTCTCTGTTGCAATGTTGCTAATGTCTTCTGACCTCATTAGAAGCAGCTAGGCATGGTGGGGGGGGGGGGGGGGGGGGGGGGGTTGTGAAATCCAGACAGATGCTGCCCAATTAATAATGCAAGCCAGCTGTCAGCATTCAGAATGGCTGAGATACTGGAAATCATCCAAGAGGCCTTAAAGCTAGTTGGGCACTCAGACGCAGTGGTTCAACAACCAAAAACACATTTTGACTTCTGCGTCAGCAGCACAAGCCCAATTACAGTTTCCAGTATTGGTTATTAACTCAGAAACAGTCAGGGATTAACTAGCTGCAAATTTTTTTAAAAACAAAACAAAATCGTTAGTTTTATATTTTGGAAATTATACTTATCTGTTGTCTTGCAAGAGTTAGATAAGAAGATTAGCTCATCACTCTCATTTCTGTCTGGCTACAGTCAGCAGTTGGTTATCATATACCACAAACACTAGAAATGGGAAAGGGCCAATTTTCTCTACTCTGTAGCAACAAAGTAGGAATCATCAGAAGGCCCAATTCCCCATAATCTTAGCAGGTTTACCAAAGATTCTCCACTCCAGGAAATATGCCTGTTCAGACTACATCAATTTAAATTAAAAAGCCAGATAAATAATTGACAAAAATACATTGAAAAGCCTTCTTTCACAGTATGATAATTAGCAGTTATATGTGGTCAAATATCAATGCTAAAAATAATAGTTTATTAATACATAATTCATCAAAATAAAATTGCTACATGATTCTTTTTAGTAAGCCTGTTATATCCCTCAGGAATATGATGTATCCTCAATATTTTGTAAATAAAGTAGTCAGGGACTGAAAAATAAATATTGTGGTTGAGAAGATTTGCATGTTATTTTCTGGAAAGGCAGATTAGACAAAGGAATGTTTTTAACAACAGGAGTTTTACTTTTGACAACCAAGCAGCATTTCTTTTAGTGCTTATAAGTGAGTCAGATGTAAAATTAACTCAGAGGCAGAAATCCATTGAAGAGGTTAAAAGGAGGACAGTAAAGTGGTCTAGGGGACTAAATCTTCTGTACATCATAATTTTATGTTCAATGTGTATTAGTGTAGGAGTTTTATTTGTGACAGCAGAAACAGGATGGAATTGTAATAATGACCCTGCATAAAACCCTTGTTTTCCAGAAAATGTCTGTACATTACAAAGAACAGAGAGCTGTGATTAAAAGAGATAACAGCAAGAGAGGCCTTTTAAATCCCTTTAAGCTTACCATAAGGCTGCTCCCAAACCAGCAGATTATTACAGACTGACAGGCATGAATCAAATCTGTTTAATTTACAGCAGTGCTCTCCCACTCACGATCCCCAAGCACTGGCCTTTCCCCTCTTGATAGTATTTATTTCTGGCAGTTTGTATGATCACCCATGCACCACCATGAGTAGCCTTACTCATGACATGGATGTAAGACTCCAACTCTGATGTTGCCAGGATTGCAGTAGGATCATGGCTTTCCAAGTAAGTTACCCGATCACTCTGAAGGCCAAAGAAACCTCAATCACTAGGGAATGCAAAAAATAGGTGAACAAAAGTCAGGTTAACATGTAGTAGTGAACAGTGAACTGCAGTCATTATCATGTTGCCCTTGCTCGTGCTCCATAGGTGCAAGAAAGCATCATCCTGACTGAATGCTAGACAACAAATTAAAACCATATTTAGAACATAATTATAGTTAAGAATGATTTACTAATGTCAAGCTAAAAGCCAGAAACTATAAAGAAAGGCAAGTTCAAGAGTATGGTTCTGTTTTCTTAATGAGCTGAGAATTAACTGCAGAAGTAGTACATTCAAATGTTTTTTTAAGATGAGAGTAAAGATAACAGTATGTGTCTTTGCTTGCCTGACTGCAGTCTCTTGAAATGAGATCTTAAGATTCCCTACATTAAAAACCAATAGGTCTTCTCTTTCATGGAAGACATTGTGATGTGTGACAGCAGGAAAAGCACAGGTGTAATTAATGAAATTAATGATGGCAGACTACCTCTGTGAAATTATATACAGGAGGTAAAAAATACGGTGCAGTGCACAGGAGCACACATGCTGGGAGGTGATGGTTGATGGACTGTGACAGTGATGTGTTGAACGGTTTAATGGCAGTGGGAAGGAATGATTTATGGATGATAATGATTTTAGTGATTTCTCTCTCTCTATAAAACAATTTTCTGCCTTTTGAAACTGAACTGTGCACCACTGCCACAGTGAGCTCTTTTACCTCTGATCCTCATTCATGAGCTACATCTCCGACTGAGAGTCCAGTTCTGGAAGGTAGATGGGCACACAGGAGAGCACTTGAGGGTGAACCCACACCTGAATAATAGATACAGCCTGCAGCAAAGTAACTGACTCATTCACTTCCTCATCATACACTGCCATCGGCATTAGCAGCCATTATATAACAACTGCAAAGTCCAGGTCAAGCTTCGGGGTAGTTTGTCTGTCTTGGTATGCTGCTGAATTGTTGTTTGGGCTGACTCCAATATTGCATCATTGAACTGTGGCAATGCTCAGGTGGGAGATCTGATTCCAGCTATCTGATAGTCAACCAGCTAATGATGGGAATCGAGAAGGTGTGTTCCTGAGTGCTTTGAGAATGATGCCCAAATTTAGACACTGGAGAGAGCATCAAATTGACCAGTGTGCACTCAACTACATTAGCAAACACCTAATAGATAGTCTGGCAGGAGGACACACAAACAAGCAAAAGTAGAGCATTGCAGTAGTGAATGAAATTAAGCACATTTACTCAAGTACTATACTTCAGTACAATGATGTACTTTACCTATGTTTCCATTTCTAACTTCTTCATATTTCTTCTGAACTGATTTTCAGCATGAAATATTGTATTCTTTGCTGCAAAACATGCAAGATTTTGTTTTAAGGGACCAAACATATGATGAAGTCATTAAAACATGTTACAGAAGACAACCCCTAAACAGAGAAAATAAAGTTTTTATAACCACAATCAAATAAAACTTTATATGTACATTAAAATGCACCTTAATGAAAGGGTACTTTTCTTTTGCCCCTCAGCACTGTTACTATTAATAGTTTAAGTACATTTTTACTGCTAATATTTATGTTCCTTTGCTTAAGTGCATTTATGACTGCAGGATTTTACTTGTAAAGGGGTATTTCCATAGTATGCGGTTGCTATTTTTACTTAAGTGATAGATACGGCACACAGTAAACACATTTGATCTAATGACACAGGAAACTGTTTTTTCCCTCTCTCTGCCACACTCCTTTCCCCTCCCATCGATAATCTCCCCTTTCAGCCCTGTATGTCTCCTCTCTTCTTCTTCTTCCCTGTTCCATTCCACCTTTCATTCTTGCTCCAACCATTTGCTTTATGGCTTGGAGGATCTTTCATGCAGCATTTCAGGCAAAGGTGTGCCATATTGATTTTTTTCAGGCTCCTTGATAGTTTCCTGGTAATAAGGTACAGCCACTCAGCTTCTTGATTACACTCCCTCCCTTATCATATTGCACTCACTCCATAAAAATGTAATGTGTCCATATTTAGCTCGCTGAGGTTCTGGAAAAAATAGATCTCCCATTTAGTATGATTTTATTCAGGCACACTGGTAAAAAGCATCCTGGTTCCATTCCGTTTTTGCTGTAATGTATTCATATTTCAAACTGTATTACTGTCCTACAATTAGCTGATAATTACTCTGCTTCTTGTTTTTTTTTAAAGGTATTCAGTGGTGAACAATATTACGTCCATTTGTGTTTTCCTCTGAGCCTCTTTATCCCAGTAAACTCCAAAATGCAGATACAATGTTCTGTCTCCCCTGCTGCACAGTCATTGACATTTCACTGGAGAGCTGTTGTAGACATCTTCATCAAGGACACAGACATGAACTGAAAAGTGAGAGGAAAAAGCAAGCCAGACGCTCAGCAAACAAGCTCTGCAGGTCAGTGTTTTAACCTGTCCTGGCTTTATGGGCTTTTTAGCAAATATAATGAAAGGAGCTCTATAATGTGCACAGTCTCAGTCATTTGCAAGGAATGGCAAGTCCTTTCTGTCAAGTAAAGGGTTCTCTGTTGACTGCTGCTGCCTTGCCTGTTGCACCTCTCTGACACACTCCCAAGATGGCTCCAGTGAAGGGAGTTATAAGAAAACACAGAAGCACATGAGTGCTGAATGGACAATTTACTGTAGGCTAAAACTGCTGCTGTAATTTGTGAAAAGCACCAGAGACTGTACATCCTTATCACAAGCCATACTTGAGGTCGTTTCTGCCAAACATTTCCAAGGCAGTGAGTCACTGACTATTTCCAGCTTTCTCCAGGGGACCTCATGTTATTGGCCGGGTGCAAAGGTACGGTTCTTATTGCAAACACAGAGGATTATCACTGTTTTCCCACATAGTTAATTAGTAGAGAATCATCTGTTGCCTTTGGGAACAGTCAGCAAGCAGATACAGACTGGAAAATAACTTATTTTCCAATATCTCTATTCAATGTCTATTTGGAAAATAAACAAAACAAAAGTCCCATCGTTTTGTCTTTGCTGTAGACTTTATTGAAGGTTTCATCTTTTCCAGATAGAACATAAATTTTATATATATATATATATATATACAGTACCAGTCAATAGTTTGGACACAGTTTCCCATCCACTTGAATGGGAAACTGTCCAAATTTTTGACTGGTAGTGTATATATATATATATATATATATATATAAAATTTATGCTCTGCCTCCTGATTACATCCATTGTTGATGCTCACTAGTCCAGTGCAGATCAATGATCCAGAGTAGTCCACATGGCTAAAGCATGGGCTGTTGCTAAGCAAAGGGAGAAAAAGATGTGCCAAAAATCACAAACAGCGTTGTTGAAGCATGTGCAATCCATGTGGGCTTTTTCTCTTCTGAAATACGATTGTGGAATGACTTTGTTTTATCCTTGCACTTCTGATCAAACTCAGAATTGAGTGTGTTGCCACGGAAACCAAGAGCAGTCAGACAAAGATCACGTTTATTTATTTATTTACTGCTCATCTTTCCTCTCTGGACCGTCCCCGCAAGCTGTATGTCTCAGATTTTTTGTTAAGCCATGGGAAGTGATACTGCAAGAAGGGCAACTTGACCCTGGGTGAGCTAAACCGCTCACTTAGCTACAGTTACTTACGTCAGGCTCACTACATTTTGACTGATTTATTTAGAATTAATATATTATTAATGTGTTTAGCTCAAGCTGTCCCAGTGTTTACCTGCATGAGCAACAGCAGATGTAAAACAATTACACTTCTGCCCAGTAACACCTTGAAGTGAGAAAATCTGGAAGCACAGCATAGTGTGCTCTTACAAACCATTCAGTATTTTACATTTCATTTACTCTAAATAACAATAAACCTCACTATTATTGTTTTATAATAAAATGTATCAAATGACAATGTGAAAAAATTTGACATGTGGGTTGTACAAAGTAATGAACCTATGGAGGTTTATAATCCTGATCTTCAGCTCCACTCTGCAAAAAAATAGTCATTCAAGATTTAAAAATCTGTTCACAAATGCAAAGAGGCAATAATATCAATCACTTGAGTAAAAGATATGCATTTCTATATTTTGTATCATGTTGCAGACCCAGCTGCAAATTGTTGCATCCTTTTATGTACTGTATGATGTGTAAACCTGCTGAGAGACAAGAGTGTGTTTACCATGTCAGCAGAGAGGCCAGGTGGAGCACTGTATGTAAACATCATTTCCATTGGCGTGATCAAGCTTGAAGAGATTACACTGATAGTCCTCGCAGGCATAGAATGCGGTTGATGATTTCACAACACTGCATCTCATGTTGTTATCATTTGTGAAATGTGGTTGGTCATCTCAGGTAAACAAAAGGCTTCTTGGCTGCTATATTGCTGGTTATTAGAAACATAATCGTTTTGCAACCACTAAATGATTGATGAGTGGTGGAGTCGGGGATTTCTGCCTGACTTTTCTATCAACTTGACCAAGAAAGACAGAAGCTCTGTCACCTTTTAAAAATTATATTAATATGCTTATGAATTATGGAACAAGAAAGTCATCCAATGTCTGTCGGTCCCTGAGTTCGTGAGAGACAGTGAATTTATTTAAATATCTTATGTTTTGTTTTTTTTGTTGTTGTTGTTGTTTTTCACAGACAAAGACATCTATCTGTTCCAGAAAGCACATCTCAGCAGGTACATGGAGGAAAAATAAGAGGAGGCAAGGCCACCTCAGATTCGCCAAGGAGCCAAAACAGTCAAGGCCGTCGGCAGTTGCCAGGCAACACTATCCCTATCACAGCAGGAAGTTGACTCAAACAGAACATTAATCACTTTCAGTTCCATCTCACAGGCTACAATGCTCCAGTTAGACAGAGGTTTCACACTATGTTCTGTCACTCTTGTTCATACATGTAATTCATGGCTTTTAACCCGAGGCCAAATGAGAAAGAGATGTGTCTAACATGTATGTTTACATAACGGAATACATTTATGAGAATTAGTGTCATATTCCATTTTTGTCTTAAAAATCAACATATGGGGAAGTTTGCTGTGTAAGTTTACTGTCTAAACACTATTTGTTTTCACAGGGAAACCTGTTTCAAAGGTTTTATCTTGTGCTTAGAGAATTTATGCAGCACTGAGTTTCCCTGTAGGAAATCTGTTTTACCAGGTCATGGAAATCCAAAGAGATTCAATAAAAGCTGCTCTCTGTTTCAGAGGAAATCATGAGGGATGTCTGCCTGCTGAAATCACTTTGTTTCACCTCTCAACACACATCTTTTCAACTCCAGCTCCAAAAGAGTTTCTGCAACTAAACAGCTATATTCTGTCATTCTGGTAGATCTTAAGTAAGACAGCAGAAACAAAAAAACTAATGTCTGCTGAACAAGCAAAGCGACATTCAGAGCACAATAAGACACAAAATGTCACAGAATCGTGTGAGGTCTTTGTTTGCTCCCATGGATAATTCTGTTCTTGGCAAATGAGTTTGAATTTGTGATCCTATTAATAAAATGATGGAGATGCAGTACAAAATGACCTCAATTTGAGTGTCTGGCCAATACTGACATAATGCCAGCAGGGATGTCATAATGCTGATCACCTGGTGTGTTAACCTGATATCTCAGAAGAGGGTTGCATCCATTCATAACCATTTTATAATGGCTTTAAAGTTGCCCTGTGTCCTCTGTTGCTATAATATTCATTTATTCTATGACTTGTGGTGGTATTCTGAGTGGGAGGCTGTGCTAGTGGAGCAGCTTATTGGCAATGCACATGATCTCACAGTTTTGCCAAAGCCAGGCTTGCTGCAGAAGATCTGTGAATTGACAAAAAAAAAATCTAAAAGAATCTCAAAAAAACAGCATGTGGGTGGATACACTTGAGTAAAAAATGGCAAGGTTTCCCCCGCTCAGCCAGCGCTCATAAACAGACCTAATGAAATGTATTAATAGAGTCTGGGCAGCGAGCAAGAATGGCGTGTGATATTTGAGGAATCACTGTAAACTGGACAGGTTGGTGGCTGATCACCTACCTGAAGCATTCATCCACAAGATAATGTGCTGATGTAAATATTAAAACCAGTATACCTGGGCTAATGAGCAAATTAATACAGTTTATGTCTCTGGTGTTTTTAAGGCCCCCAAAAACTTGATGTAGTGTAACCTGAGCTGCCAGTGACTTCTAATCCCAGCTACCTTGTATGCATGGTTCAATTATAAGGCCCTTCTACAAAGTGGCTTAACTTGAGTTGAATCACCAGTTTGTCAATAGCAAATGTTTACTTATTTTATAAATAATTAAGAAAAAAAAGCCCAGTTGGGACAGGAATTTACTCATATGACAATTTACTCATTACTCAAGATGAAAATAGTGACAGGAGCCAGAACATATATTGCATAGAGACTGTTAACATAACCAGCTGTCAGATGGTACTGTGAAAATGTGTCACAGCTAAGAGCGGCCACATGCAGTCAGCTGAACACTAGCCTATATCTTATTGTACTACACAAGCATACAAGAACATCCAATCACCTAGATGTTTATCTCACCTGGTCAGTACCTTATACATTCACATAAAGTTTTTAAACCACACACATTTTAGCTGCATCTCTATGAGGCTGCAATATGACAACAGATCATTACAATGAACAGCATTTAGTAGGCCTACATAGGGGTCACTATAGGGGAAAGATCAGAGGGTCACCAAAAATAACGTTTCTTTTTTCATCTGAGAGCGTGCACAACAAAATCTGTAACAATCTGACCATTAGGGCGTTGATTTGATCATGATGATGTAGGACTAACCACTGACCTGATGACGACGATGATTGATGTAACTACCATATTGTCTACTTGTTATCCTACAGTCAGCCAGTGAGTAATAAACTTGAAAATTTTCCAGAGTTTGACCTTTCCATTTCAGGAGTTCCATGGTTTTCAGTAATACATTTGGAAGCAAATTGTTCAATCCCTCCTCCATATTAGGTTTATTGGCAGAATATACTTTAATCAGCTGTTTGCAATATCAAAAGCACACAAGAACAGTTTAAGTAGCTCAGCGTAACATATGTTACAAGCGTTTCTCTCAACTATAGCACGAAACGCTACAATAACTGACTACAACAGTTTCAAAATGATTCAACCCCGTAATAACAAGCATTTCTAGTACTTATAGAGCACCCTTTTGCTGCTATGACCTGCTGCATACGTGATGCATGGCTATGCATGGTGATGCTGCAATCACATTCTTCAAATCCCACCAGAGATTTTCTATGGGATTCAGGTCAGGCAACTGTGACAGCCACTCTAGATTGTTCCAGGACCTCTTCTGAAAGTAAGCCTTGGTGGACTTTGTGGTAAGCTTGGGATCATTGTCCTTCTGGAATGTCCAATGTCACCCAAGCTTCAGCTTCCTCGCAGATGGCATGACATTTGCATCTCAGATTTCCTGATACTTGATGGAATCAATCTCATCCTCTACACGCTGCAGGTTTCCAGTGTCTGAGGAAGCAAAGCAGCCCAAGAGCATCACTGAGCCACCGCCATGCTTCACTGTAGGTGCTCTTGTCAGCATATGCTTTATTCTTGCTCCTCCAAACATAATAGGCCTGAAATGTAACCATTTTGCTATATTGCTCCACAGAACAGTATCCCAAAACTTCAGAGGCTAATCTAGATGGTTTTGAGGTACTGGAGCCAACTTTTCCTGTGCTATTGGGTCAGTAGTGGTGTACCTGTTGGAGTTCAGACATGGAGCACTTCTCTTAACAGAAAGAAACGCGACTCTAACGCTAAATGAAGGTTGGCACAGTGTTTTAACATTTGATCTGCAAATGTTGCTCTTATGAGGGATGCTATTCAGGGGGTTGAATAATTTTGAGACTGCATGTAGTCATTAAAAGTAGCATTGTGTATTGAATGTGAGGGGGGGGGGAAACTATTGTATTGAGCTATTTAAAATGTTCTTGCTTCATCTGGTTGTTGCAAACAGATGATAAATAACATATTTTGTCAATAATTCTAATATGTAATGGGTAATGAATAACTTTGCTTTCAACTATATGTTTGGTGGGAATACTTCGGGTAAACAGCGCCTTCTAGGTTTGCGCGCACTGTCTCAACAAAAAACAAACAAGTCAACCACTGTAACAGCAGCTGCAGCAGCATCCACAGTTCCGCATCACACACGGTAACAGGCCTATGAGGAGGCAAGAGGAAGCTTTCCAGACACAGACTGCTTAGTCAGTATCAATAATCTCCATGGCTGCTGATGACACCAGCCGAACCTGCTCAAACAACGTAGTTACCTGTAAAGAACGGATGTGCGCTCGCATGTATACAGAGCAATATGTTCCACTGAGAGCGAAGGCTGATTTGTTGCTGGTGGTCAGTGGTTTAAAGGACGTGTGATGTCTGCTCTTTACGTAATCGTTTTTGCGTAATTTGCACCGGGTATTGGATGCCGCATGGACCAGGATTTTTTGGGCAAGGATATCTCTCGTGCTCTCCTTCCTCCCATAATCCGTGGTTGTCCCCACCAGCAGACACAGACTCATTCAGACGGGGAGTATCTGTATGAAGCAACATTGTCAACAGACGAGCTGTGTTAATAATATCCAACATCGCTGCATTCCGGATGATGGTAGGTGGCTCTCTGCTTTCCTTCTCCATCTCTCGGTTGATCACGTTTCCATGTCGTGTTCGTTTGTTTTCGAACGGAATGGTGCATTTCATCCAAAGAACATTTCGGAATGTGACATAACATAAACGTGCGCGATTTTACGTTTCATGCGTTTTATTTATTTGTCCTTTATATTGTAGGGTGCAACAGTATTTTTTCTCTTTCTCAAAGGGATAATGGGAGTAGTGGGGGGAGGGAAATGGAAGAGGAAGGAAATCAATGCATGTTTTCCAGGGGTGTGAATGCACATGGGTTAGCGTGAGGACTGGGTGTGTGCGTGTTATTATTATTTTTTTTTTTTTTAAAGACGCGCATCGTGCAAAGCGGCAGAAGAAAGTTTGGACTGTATAGCCTACAATTGGCTTTATGCGTGAGAAAGCTATGAGCAAGACCGAGAAATAGTGGCTGTACATATAATACTGCATGTTGACCTAGGCGCAGAGATGGAAAGTAACTGAGGACTGAGATATTGCACTAAAGCCCTGCATATATTTTGCATTCATTCCATGATGTGGCTGAAGTTTCTTTATTTGCATAATTATGAAGCTTATACTTATAAAACACGGACAAGCTCATAAGGTATGACCAATAGCTGGATAAATAAAATGTTGGGCCTACTTTTAGATCAAAAACAAGTATTTATGTTTGTTTCATAAATTTTGTTTACATTTGTGTTGGAGAATCTATCTATCTATCTATCTATCTATCTATCTATCTATCTATAAGTCTGTACAAACCACAAAATGTTCTTCATTCTCATAATAATGTTGGTTTATCGCCCGTGTTTCTGCTTTTTTTCAGCCTTCAATCTTTGATGCCTGGGAATCCTCCAGCTCCTCTCGCATGCTGTTCTCTGAGAATGGGATCGTAGTAAACCTCTTCGGGATTTAGATCAACTGCTAGCATGTTGCAACCCTTAATCAGAACAGGTGACAGCCTGTTGGAAACATTACCTCATTGGAATAAGCATCCTAGATGGGCTCTCACCCTCTGCATGGCTCTCCTCTGGCTTCCAGGGGCCACAGGATCTACCCTAAACTGCCACAAGACATGCATTTGTGCCTCAAACATAGTGAGTTGCTCCAAGATGAACCTGACCACCATCCCAACAGGCCTACCGCTCTACACCGCTGTACTGGATCTCAGTTATAACGAGATAATACGGCTGAGATCTGAGTGGACCCCAGTAAAGCTTCCTAAACTCCATAATCTCCTCCTCAGTCATAATAATCTCCATTTTCTGTCTTCAGAAGCATTCATATATGTGAAGCATCTGCGCTACTTGGACTTGTCCTCCAACAGCTTAATGCAGCTGGATGAGTTTGTCTTTGAGCCTTTGGTCAACATGGAGGTCCTTTTGCTGTACAATAACAAAATTTCCCAGATTGACCGCTCAGCCTTTGTCAGCATGATCAACCTTCAGAAGCTCTACCTAAGCCAGAACCAAATCTCTCGCTTTCCGGTGGAGCTGGTCAAGGAAAAGTCCCGCCTGGAGAAACTTAGCCTCCTGGATGTGTCCTCTAACAAGATAAAGATGTTACCCATTGATGAGCTCCAGGTGCTGCCTGCCTGGATTAAAAATGGCCTCTACTTCCACAATAACCCTGTCCTGTGTCACTGTGATCTCTATACACTCTTAGCCCATTGGTATATTCGAAAGCTCAACTCCGCTGTGGACTTCAAAGATAACTACACATGCATTTTGCCTGGTCCACAAAAAACCCAAGTAGGTGTTTTTTATCTCAGCGGTGAAGCAGCTATGAACTGCAGCACTTTCAAGGAGACAGACCAAGAGGCTTTTCTTGAGCAAACACTGATCCTTGGCTGTGACACCAAACACAGGGACATGTTAAAGACCTGGATGATGCCTGGTAATGTGGCGGTGACACCAGGAAGCAACCAGACAGCCAAAGCCTTGCCAGATGGAAGACTGCAGATTAGTCCCGTGAGGTCTGAGGACTCTGGGACCTACACTTGCTTTGCGATGAGTGAGTTCTTCAACGAGACGATATATGTGGTGCTGAAGGTTCACAATTTCACCATGCACGGGGATGGGGAGACCCTGAACACAGCGTACACCACTTTGGTGGGCTGTCTGGCAAGTGTAGTGCTGGTCCTCATGTATCTTTACCTGACGCCATGTCGCTGCTTCTGCTGCCCCAGTAAGGGTAAAGCTCGGGGTGAAGATAGCATCCACTCATCCATGCTCAGTGTGACACCCACCCATGCAGACCCAGCGCTCAAGGCAGAGCTGAACAGGCATGTGGCGTTCATAGACTCCAAGGACTTGAAGGGCCAGAATGGAAAGTTGAACCCAAATGGGAATGAGGATGAGGACGATCTGGATGCAGAGGCTAGTTCTCTTATGAAGAGTAAGAGGAAGAAGTCAGTAGCAGAGTCCATCAGTTCCGTCTTCTCAGACACTCCTATGGTGGTCTGAGAAGAGACTGGCAAAGACGATGGATACCACATGACTGGATGTGTATGGTGCAACATGAGCCATGTTTTAGTTCATGCAAACTGTGACTGTGACCTTGTGGAAGGAAACGGAGGAAGGATGTTCATTTGTAGTTTCTGGCAAGTGGAAATAAGGATCTTGAAGCGAGTAAAAAAAAGAACTTGTCTAGTCAACAAGTACTATGAGCAAGACTTTTCCAGCATTTTAATCTGTAGCACTTAATATTCATACTGTGAAGGAATGGCAGTGTACATGAACCGTGGAAAGGACTTAAGTCTTGCGAGAGTAAAAAGTAGATGGTATACTGTCGATATCAGCACTCAGGAAGTGATCAATTAAACTGCTCAAGTGTGTTGGATAAATATGATAGAATGCACACGTTGAAAACAGAACAAACAAATATATAGAAACCTTGGCTGGTTCATAATTATATTTATTCCAAGGACTAGAATATATTACATTTTATGTAAACAATAGTGCATAAATTCATTTGCCCCGTTTCCATCAACACAGAGACAGAGACTTAGATAGACTGTAAGTGATGAACACATCTGCCATTATCTTTGAGTCATCTACAGAGAAATAGCATGCCATGAACCCAAATTAGACAAGGTCCCGTACTGATCTGTATGATTCAAAGGAAATTTGGATTCACCAGATGTTCTGTCATTTACATTAAGAGACCCTCACTGGTCATTTCCATCACACTTCAGAGCTGGTCACTCAGATGTAGTTCATCAGCCCGATTGTAATTTGTGCTCATAGTAATATGTGTAGCAATATTGGAGAAAACCTTTCTGGTATATTAAGGGATCAGTTTACATAGAGGTATGCTATAGAATACAGCTCAAGGCAGATCAAATAATTATAGTATTAAAACCCCAAAAAGGTTTTAAAGCCTTACTCAATGAAAAACATGGAACGCCTCCAGCAGGTATCCATTATGTGCAGAAATGTATTTTGTCTTGACTAATAATCAACATATTGTCTCAGTTCTGTAAACAGACAGTTATCATGGTCCTTATAAGGACAAATAGGAATCTTTTGTCATCCACTAAGGTGCCACTTTCACGCAGAGTTTGACTCCTCCTCTTAGCCAAGTTATAGCATTTGTTCTATCACATTACCAGGAAGTAGAACAACAAGCTGTCAAGCCCTGAGAGTCTGTCAACTTGAGTTTATTTGATTCTTTCCTGTATGTAAAGTGTGCGCCTTACACAAAATCGAGATATTTTAATGTATGTTGTATGTCAAAAAAGTATAAACCCATATTAATATTGATAGATTTGATCTTGCATTTTGCTCAGATGGACAATTAGCAGTATCTCGCTAATTTAAAATGGAGCTGTTTCAGCCCTGTAATAGCTCGAAAAAGTAAATGCTTTAATAACAGGTAAACATAGGAGTGTGCTACATAATTAAACCTACAGGGTTCCTCCAGAAGCTAAGCTTATTATAATAAAGCTGATGAGGCTGTACATTATTTGACAGGAGAGAGCTGATTTTAGATTTAGTAGCTACTGACACAAAACCTTGTAACCTCAGAAGATCACTTGGTTTTCTATAATTATAATTGAGTCTCTGGTGAATTAATTCACCATGCAAGCCTTATATACTGTGCAAATTTCATTAACAAGATTTAAAACTGCAGACTGTGTCCTGGTTGCACCAAGAGTGGTTTCATTAAACTGTGCTGTGTTTGTGTCATAATACAACAAGACTTGCCCGATGTAAATGCTAATTGCATCTTTTGATGGGATGCAGCTTTCTGTGTCTTTGTCTCTCTCAGCAGGCGGGGATAGGTGTGTTATCATGAGTCACAGAAAGACAAAGCCATTCTCTCTGGCTCTATACACTGACATCCCAGATGTGTTTGCTTTGTTTGTGTACCTCTGTCATTATGAGGCTGTCCTTGCTTGCTCTAAAGCAATCATTCAGCCTATAAAGGCAATGAATGTGATGATCTTATGTATATATGTGTGTATGTGAGGGAACTGCCTGGAGCTTTAACACCTGCTCTCCCATTAAGACTTTGGAAAGTATCAGTTCAATGCTAAGTGCTTTTTAGTTTTCCAACTCAGCAAATACCACAGCAGATGTAAGAACGAACGGTGATGTAAAATCATTTACATTTTGCATTTAAATGTCAGTAGCTGCACCTCTCAAATGTTAAGATGTACACACTTTTGGGTGTAATAGTTTGGGGGTTTTTTTACACTAAATGTATGTTATATTTACAGTTACAACACAGCATCTCTTGTGTGGGTGAGAAACATAAGTCACACTTATCAGTGAGGTGGTGTGTGGTATCAAAAATACCACAAGACGCTCTTAAATAAAGCCACATTTGGCTCTATTGCAGACTGGCTGTAGACTCTTGGAGAAGAGTCTGGATCTATGCCCCAGATTTTAAATATATGTGCTGTTCCTTGCTTTTCTTATAATTAGACCAATGTAAAACCCCCAGATTTTAAGACTTGGCCACTCATGGCAGCATGAGAAGTTATAGAATGCCAGAATCTGAAATGACTAAAAAGTAGAGTCATCTATTATTGTTGTTGTATAGCATGCATTGAACTACCACACCATTGCCAGATCATGGAATAGCATGTGTTTGCCCTGAAGTAGCAATGTCATTCAAGTAAAATCTGCCCGGGCGAATGGGTGGTCCTCTCCTTTAGGTTGTCACTCAAAATACAAATTGCAGTTCTGTACAGAAAAACAAAACACTAAGTGCTATTGCCAAGGTCCTAATATAGAGGAGAGGAGTGGCTATGTTTTTGAGAAAACAAATCTGTCTTTCTATATATCTATGTATACAGTATATATATGTATTAAGACTCACTTTTCTGTGTTCAGTATTGATTAGTTGTGTACTGCTATGTTCTACCAGTGTACTGACTGTATTCTTGTATAATCTGGTGTTGATCATTTTGCATTTCGCCTGCCGCTGTGCTACTGTTAGTTGATTCAACATTCAAGTCTTGACATAAATGTTTATTTTTAAGAGGGGTAGTTTTTTAAAATTGATATGGGGATGTTTATTACATCCTATATCAATATCAATAATAATATTAGTTATTATTATTGGCTGTTGGTTATTGGTATCAAAAACTGCAAAGGAGGAGTGCAACCATTGCACATGATACATGCTAATGGACAGTGAGTATGTAGCTACCTTGACTGTATTCATGAAGCCATAAGAAATTCAAGGAGAAAGCACGGTGCTTTATCAGATCAGTGGACATGGAGTTGTAGCAACAACTTCTCTCTCAATAAGAAAAGTCTAACAATATTTTTATAAATGCCAGGGATGCTGGAAAACCGGGAGAGCTCTCCACCCTCACCAGTAAATTCCTAAAGTCATGAGTTTTGAATGGATTCGAAGACAGCTATAATAAACTAATAATTATCTTCTCAGGACTACATCAGTTGTAAGTTCTAATGTAACATGTGATGTGAAAGCATAATAATTGCATTTTAAGATTACATTTTGGTTTTGAGTTCTGTGCAGTTCACCGGCCCACTGCTATTTGCAGTAATGGTTCAGTAACATCTGGATATGTAGTAGCAATTATGGGACAAGAGTCTTTAAGGTGGTGGGTTTAGTTTGCTGCTACTACAATGGGACTTTTACTGTAACAGCATTAAAGGCACTGTTAGTTTTGACCACGGCTTTAAAGATGAGCTGGTTGGACAGTCATAAAATCTGAAAGGTTTCGCAACTAAAGTGGAATGGCTTTGCATGGTTTGCTACTAAGCTTCTCTGACTGCAGGATAGGTGCAACCTAGTAGAAATTCAAGATAAAGAACACTGATATATCATTCGACTTAATAAATTATCAAGATTAACACTTTCTGCCTCCATTTTACTGCTCTCTCTCGCTATTTCCAGATAAAATCTTTGAAAAGAACATGTTATTGAAATGATTTTCCTTCAAATCTTTTGTGGCTGATATCTCAAGGAGTATTTCAAGCAGGAAGTTGGGACGTTTTGCCTAGATTACTATGGCTTATGTTTGAACTGCTAATACAATCCATATAGTTGTCATTTTGTGATACTTTGGATACAGCACAACGTATTCCCCTGGTTAGGACTGGATTTTAGTTGTACGGTAAGCCTGATCTAGATGGAGAGTGTCATATATAAACTCCCTGCTGGTTTTAACTTTTTAATTTCAAACAGGTTTGATACTTCAGCTGATTTTAATTGTCACATGGCCAAAATAGAACCGTCTGATTTGGTTCATATATAATGTGCGCTTATATAACACTGTGGAAATGGTTAAATGTTCATTATGTGTCCTCTTAAGGAGCAACATTGATGTCTTCACACCATCTAGTGGTAAAATTAGGTAGTTTATTGCATGTAAACATTTAGTGGCTACTTCACACACTATAATTGTGACATTCAATATTAGATCCATTTGTGGGTATGAGTTAAAAAATAAATCAAAAAAATTAAAATAAATAATCAAAGCAGCAATTAAAGACACAATTTGAGAAAAATGTATGTTCTACAAATACACCTGTAAATTCATAATTCAAGCAGTGAGTAAAAACAGACCAAAACACAGTTTCACCATCTAAAATGTTCCATTAGCACAGAACCAAAGTAAAATAACAGAAGACACAGGGCAGCATTCAAGAATCTTTTATTGCTTTGCCATGAAGTGTTTTTATATGTTAGCAGCATGGTGAGTAGACTGAGGTAGTTTTACATTACACCAGAGAGTCAATTGAGACATTGATCACATGGAAAAAAAAATAGACATTTTGCAAAAGATACAAACAATATGCAGAAAAATATGTATTCCTGATTTCTGTGCATAAATAAGTGAAGACATAAACAAGTCTGGAGGAACCATGCATACACACACACCAAACACATTTACAGACTCATACTATGTTGGCAGCCGCTGCAGTCTGCAGCAGGCTTCTTCTCCAATTGGTCTTTTTAAGGCTGGCCTCGTTATTGGCTGTGAAGGTGAGAAGTAAACAAAAACTGTCACCTACAGATGCTTTCATAAAAACACAACAAAATACTGTCCAGGAAGATTCTGCATGGACATAAAAAGCTGTGCATCATTAAAAGGAGGAAGTGAATTTGTTGTGTGTCTGATTATGTCACTGTCATACATACTGTTCATAATTCTTTCATGAGGCAGGTGAACAAGATCTGACATCTTTCACACATGAGCTATGATTCACTGTAATCTGAGTTTTATTAAGCTTTCAACAAGCAAGGCCAGGTCATATGCAATGCAGTTTGGTACTCAGCAGGTGGCAGGCATGGCTGCTCCTACCAGGCATCTTCAGCTGACACCAAAAACAGCCACACCCAAGCAAGCCCTCAGGTGAACCTGACGCCATTGGTCCAGTCAAGTGTAAAGTTATAATCACAATGCTGTGGTCAGTGAATCAAATGTGAAAGCATTAATATTCCATCTGTTAGTGCCAAAACTTGGCCCCATAGTGTAACAATAACCTTTCAGACTTTGGTCAGGCTGTAATACACAAGCTGCCTGTTATTGTTGAATCGACTCTGCATAATAAATTTGTTTTGCTTGCATATACAGTATGCCCATCATATTTAATTTCCCTAGATTACTAGAGCTGAAACAATTCAATAAATTGTTGAGTGAAAATGTTTTGAGAAATGATCAATATAAATCCTGTACCAAACAAAAACACCAGACACTCCACCTTCTTCCATATGAATGATTTGCTACTTTTCTCGATGAGTAGATGTGTTGTGATGATGATGTTCATTGGTTTTTATTTTACATGATAATGAGTTGGTAGTAGGAATAATGAAAGTGCCAAGCATGACAAGCATACAAAATGAACAATTATTGGTGTCAATTGCACACAATACTCAATTTTATGCATGCATGTTCTGAATTGTAATGTTGAGATTATCATCCAGATAGTACCATCTGAATGTTATTGTGTTTATTGTGTTTCTAGAGCCAGGCCATCGTTTTTGCATTCTTTTGCTTTCAAGGTAGTTCCAGAGATCCATCAGAAAGCTCTCCAGAGGAAGAAGACGACAACGCTGTGGAAGTGGCGGTACAGCCTCCATATCCCTTTCAACTAGTGCCTGCTGTCAAGAAGATGATGAAGTGGAGGAAGCCACAGATCTACCTGTTGCAACCTGGCACCCCAAACCTCTTGGGGTGAGTGCAGATCACTCATATAGAAGCAAAGTGTCAGGCATTAGATCTGAATATGTATCATAGGTCTACTTCATACCTTTTAAAAATAGTTTTCTATAATTATTTAAAGAGGAAAATAATTAATTTGAGTATTTATGATATATGAATTTAGAAAATTAAAAAGGGGGGCTCTTGATTTGAAATTGAAATCTTTTTAAAGACACTGTTTTCAGGAGAAACAATTTTCTCTAAAGGACACTGTCTGTTTCTTTCTTTTAGCTATGCACTTTTGGATGCCGCTCATTGGGTTGCAGCATCTTCCACTTTGACCAGCATTGGTACCACCTGCAGTTTGCCCTGAGTGCCATGTTGGAGCACCATGTCAGAACACACTTGTAGATTTATCACTGATCTGTATTGAGCAGAAAGGTCACCTATTTGAGCACCACAAATATGAAAAAAAATTGCTCGGTGAGTTTGGAGATATCAGCCAGGATCCAGTATCCTCAAGTGTCTAACTTTGAACTAGATACTGAACACTCTGCATGGCAATGCTCCTCTCTTCAGTCTAGTTCCTTTTAGGCTTTTTTTTCTTTTCTTTTCACCATTTCCTTCCATCATCAACCATGAAGGAAGTAAATAAAACTGTTGCCTTGTGTTTTTTATAGAAGTCAGAGATACATTGGAAAAACCGAACGCAGCCGTGTCTGCCTCCATTTCTGCAACAGAGTCCTACTGATGTCCGGACATGTGATGTCTTCTGGAGAATCCAAATAGGCTTTCGCAACACAGCATCACACAAATTTCTCACATAAATTGAAGATTTTCAACTTGCACGGAGACACGAAATGGGCATCTTTGCGCAAGTTGAAAAATTTGTGTCCACTCGCAGCTTTGCGTCCACTTAGTTCGTCATTGCACCGTGCAAAATATATGCTTTAAATTTGGAATGAGCACACCCTTATAATACTCTCTTCAAACCCATCAGACACTAGCCTTGGAAAGAAAAACGGTAATTGTACCTTGCAGATCATTGATCACCTTGTTTAAACTTGACAAACAAAATAAATCGCATTAAAAACCCTCTTGGTTAGTCTTTCCGCTGCTCCTACAATCCCCAAAGCTGCTGTTAAAATACAGTTTTGATGTGGAAAATAGAACAGCTAACAACAAAGGACAGAGAAGCTCAAATAACAACACACAAATATAAATTCTGACATCACATTCTGCTCAAGATGCCCTTATTCCATTATATCTTTACATCAGTTGTTTACTGCACCAGTATTTCATATTTATGATCAAAAAAGAACCTACTGTGTATTTTTCCCCCCCTAAAGTGTTCTAATGCAGGGTTCAGAGTATAAGCAAGCAGTTTTTCAGACTCAGGGATGTTGGCTAACATTTGAGAAAATCAGCTGCTGGATATGTTCCATGACAAAATGAGACTGCAGCCCATCCACTAGACCAATGGCGTCAGGTTCACCTGAGGGCTTGCTTGGGTGTGGCTGTTTTTGGTGTCAGCTGAAGATGCCTGGTAGGAGCAGCCATGCCTGCCACCTGCTGAGTACCAAACTGCATTGCATATGACCTGGCCTTGCTTGTTGAAAGCTTAATAAAACTCAGATTACAGTGAATCATAGCTCATGTGTGAAAGATGTCAGATCTTGTTCACCTGCCTCATGAAAGAATTATGAACAGTATGTATGACAGTGACATAATCAGACACACAACAAATTCACTTCCTCCTTTTAATGATGCACAGCTTTTTATGTCCATGCAGAATCTTCCTGGACAGTATAAATAGCTCCAGTATCATTGAGATTGTTACCACAATAGTGGATCAAGCTAACAGCTGTAACTCAAGAAAGGCTATTTCAAAGTCGTAAAAACAAATGATGCTAGTAACAGAGGAAAACAACTTTCTTTTGTTTTTAACATATTAGAGATAGAAGCCAGGAAAAAGCACAAAAAATGCAGCTAATTAGTAAGGTTAGAAATTAATCAATTACTTATGACAAAATGAACTTGAATTAACAACAACACATAGCTAAGGCTACACAACTGATAGCACATTGGTTTTGAAATACTATGGAACCCTTGTGGGGTGTTTTCTTAGAGATTCCTTCATTTTAACATTTGAAACATTCAGGACAAAGAGAAAACAATGTGTCATGTCAGAGAAAATACAAATTCTACCAAATAAGTGCAAAAGTTTCAATATTCAGCTGCTAGGCTACAATAGTAAATTTAGTTTTATGTTGTGAGATGAGGTGCAAGTTTATGCAAAAAGGATTACAAAAAAATTGTTTTCACCCCTCATAAACAATCTGCAACAGAATCGTTTTTCCAATGAACAATAACTTAACATTAATCCATATTAACACTGTTTGATGCCTATTGCATGTTACTGGGTTGGACAACAATTTGGTTTTGTTAAGTCTAAGCTTGTGTTAATAATAAAAGCACTTCAAGTACTTAATATTTATAAGGTATTCTGTAATTTGTACACTTAATAGCCCTGAGGTTTTATTTTTTAAGATATGTTGATGGCAGAAATGATGTATTTTATGGTATAGAAATACTGCTGGGTGGTAAAAGGTTGACAAAATGATGCTTCATTATGATTACCATCACCAACAAGGCTGTGCATTCAATGTCAGCAATACTATTTGAGATAAGAGACACTTAGTTTTGGATACCTGGACATAAATATGTTAAAACATACATACTGAGCATCTGTTAGAATTGTATTTCAGATGATACAACCCTAAATATGAAATAGAGGGTATTCACTGACATCACTCTCCCACTGGACCATGCCTCCTCAGTCAGACTGAGCGGTAAAACATTCTGCAATATGGCTCTTTTAGTAGGGGAAACAACGAAACCGAGAGTAAAAGAAATGAATATCTTCCTAAATTAAAGACAGTTGGATCTGACAGTGATCCTTGAAATGTACCAAAGAACCAACGGTTAACATATGACCAGTAATTGGGTTTCCTGACATTTTTATATGTCTGATTTAAGCATTTAGGGAAAACAAAGACAGAAAACATACAAAAGCCTTGATGCTTCATCGTACTTCAAGTTGTGATTTGTTGGTGATGACACACCGTGTACCTCACTGCTATATCCTGTACCAGTAGGACAACTTTATGAAACTGAGTGTTGGTTTGACCTACAATGAGCTTCTTGGCAAATGTGATACGTTCTTGGAGGATTTGTTAATCACAGATGCTAAACTGCAGATCCACATTTCAATGCCTGCATTCCTGATGTTTCTGTGATGTTCACCAACCCATTTGCTTCTGTTTTCTCAAGGTTTTGACAGTCGAAAAAAGATGGCCCCTTGTTGAGTCCATTTGTACGGGCAATAATATGACAGCTCTTTCCCATTTTAGATATGTTCTTTTACACCTAATAGCATTCAAACTGAACAGTAAACACAGTGGCTTCTACCCACTGTGACATCACGTACACAGCCTCTATACATAGTGAGAAAAAGTCTGTCTTGGAAATGTGTGACTTGCAGTCTACAGTGTTTGTCTTTGAGCTATTAGTACCAAAATGACAAAATAACACTTCACGTTGAACAATATTGAAAGGAGGAAGCTGTGCAATTAAGAGGGCTGAGCTCCCTCCTCCACATCTGCGGGCTGGTTGGCTGACTTGTGGAAAGGTGTTTCCTTGTAAATGAACCAACAGTTGCCACCCCACAGGATAAGATTAAGAAATCCAAAAATCTGCCAAAGAATAAAATTCAAGACATAAGTCAAATACCCCAGGCTGTTTTACGCACAAGTTGAAGCATAGTTGGAAAAGATTAATTAGCGTAAAACTTACCACAGATGCATTCAATCGGCCCATGTGAGGCACGGCACCAGGGGTGCATTTGTTGATGACATCCTTGCAAACGTCAAGAAGGCTTACAATGGTTGAAGGACTGGTGGCCCATTTGACATCAGTCAAGCCTTTAGCCCAAGCAGAGGAAGACGCCAACCACAAGAAGGCAAAGGACGCAGTTACCAAGAGGTCCTTAGAGAAGAAGAAACTATTAGTGTATCAGTCCAAGCTTCACTCAATGATCTTTCTTGGACAGAGACTACCCAGGGTAGTGTGTTCCTTAGTTGCTTGGGAACCACACCCTTCACACAGTTTCATTTACACCATTCTGTTAAATGCACTTTATCTGACCTTCAGTTGGATTCCAGGATGAGGTGGAACACTTGATCCAGCAAATGAAGTCAGATGCAAAATGTTACATGCATCAAAAATATAAATATTGCCTATAAATAAATAAAACTACATTCATCCATTTAGATCAGGTGTATCACTACTGAATTTACACAGCAGCTCAGAAAAAAACATAGACAACAGTTTCCTGCTTAATATTAAATCTCTTCAAGTTCAAACCTTGGAATTCCTCCTTGCTCCATTGCTAAGCTATGTATAGATCGAGAAGAGGGCCAAGCTCAACGAAAAGAGTTTTAGCAGAACAATTGAAAAACATTGAGAATCTGGACAAACATACCGCAATAGGACCACGATTAGATTCTCTATATATGTGCTGGAAACCCAAGTAGAGGATAAGTGTGGCTGTGCAGTAGAGAAATGCCAACACTCCCACACAGACGTAAAACTGTGCCGAGGATGCGTGGTCTCCCACCAAGAAGAAAGCAGTGGTTGTTGCTGGATTGATTTTGCAGTCAGGGACATTATAAGGATTCTGCATCAACCTGTGTAAACGCATAGAATGATGGCAATCCTTAAAGTCAATACACACTTTCCAGTAAGCTGTTCACTGTGACGGTGTGTGAGACTGTTTGTGTTTGCATGCACACCTACACACACACCTGAATGGATAGTTGAAGTTTGCATGTACTTCCTGGCTGGTACTCCCATTACACTGGATGTTGACGGTGGTGGTGCCGCTGTAACCTCCAGTCGTAGCAAAGGCAAATATGGAGAACACCTGCAGCCACAGACATAAGACGCGACTTTGGCATATGAGGATCTTTAGGACAGTGCTGAACGCACATCCTTCCCTTTAATTTTATGCAAAACATTTTGAAAGGAAACACTTGTAATAATTGCACAATGTCATTGCTAAATAGTGTGCAGGGTTCACAGCAGGACCAGTCCTCAAGTTTAAAAGCATGCAAAACTAGCTGAGACTTTTAGCTATTTTTAAAAAATGCACCCTTCATTTTCATCCGCACATCTATGCATAGGGCAGGTTTTGTGAAAACTCTCAACATACAAAGTTTGGTCATACTTGACTTATTTTTGTGAGTAGTCTTGAGTCTGAAAACACAATTTTCAGAGAATTGGCCACAATGCCTTTATCAAATTAATCCCAAATGACCACTTCCTTGTGAAACTGACCCGCCCCTTTGAAAAGGCACGTAGAATGAAGAGAAAATGATATCTGCAAGAAGGCCACGGCTTGGAGGCGGTTCTTGACTTCTTGAATTGCCATCGATGAAACCTCATTGTAAACCTGTGGGGTTTGTTGAGTGATTGACAGCGTGAACATCCCCCACAGACAATGGCAGCTCTGAAGAGTTGGCTGCCATCCCGCAGGATGACATCATCTTAAGGTTGTGCCAGTCAATGAGGATGAGGGCTACTGCTGTACTCACTGCTGATGGGGAACTCTGATTACTGATTCTGTAAAATGATGCGTGAGAAATTTATGGTGCTTACGTTTTTTGCGTCATTTTTGTTCCGTCTCTTTTTTGTTACTCATGCAACAAAATGCAAATTTGCATTTTAAACACAGTGGTGCGTTTTGAGTGTATATAGTGGGAATGATTTATTCAGAAGGGAAAGCAAACATTAGCATCCTCTCTGATGGGAAAGGCCAATGTTGTCTATTTGGCTTGAAGTGTCGTAAAGTTAAAAATCAGCCTCAACACTTTGTAACCAATTGTTTGACTTCAATATAACACATAATTAACAACAGGTGCTATATTGAACATGCTAACACATCAATGCTAGCTATCAGCAGGCTGTATATGGGCTAACCATAGAGGTAAAAAAAAAAAAAAACTTTTATAAGTTTTATAAGTGTTATTTAAGTTTTCTTTACCTCTATGGGGCTAACATTTTGATGTGCTGTACTGATATACGCCCCTAGTGCATTCCATATTTGAAGAGGCGTTCCAGCTCAAAGAATGGGCTGCATAACTTCTCAAGGCATGAAGAGAGTCACAAGACATTCGCCATAATCGATTTGAGGGGCATTTTTGTTACCAGACATGTAGATGAGACCCCGTCATGAGCCATATGGTGTAAGAAAAAAAAAGAAGAAGACGAAACGTACCCATTCTAGCAAACGGATGAAGGCCAATGGTTCTTTCAGAGGACCCAAGTCAAGACTGAACCCCGACGTCAGCACTTTCTGATCAGAAATACAGATGAGAGAAATCCGTTATGTTACGAAACAACTCACACACAAATGTTTGCTATCATAATGTTGTTGTTGTTGTTTGCTATCATAATCTGCAAGCGGTTTTCACGCTTCCCGTCGGCGCCGTTACCTGGGCAATTGATTCCATCGTTTATCTGGAGAAAAAAACCCGTCAGTAATGATGCAATGTATCGTTTTATGGATCTATAGCAGCTCCTACGGCGATCCTCGGGCTTGTCAAACTTTTCTCCAACTTCAGCGAATCGTAGTAAACATGTGATCCATGACGTCAAGGCGTCGAGAGGGGCGCTGAGGTGATGATGAAATGCCAGACCTACAATCGGTACTATTTAAAAACTTTCTTTATTCCCATCGTGTTATTATACCTCCATTCTTTTTTTGTGCCAATACATGCACTGAGTGAGCGCAGCAGTGCACCAGCTATGACATCCATACTGCTGTGCCTGAACATGCGTGCTGTGGTGTTATCATACTGCAAGAGCTTGTATTTTGTGTAAAGCTTTGACATTTTGGACTAAAATAAAACATTATTATAGATCTAAATGAATCCACTGCCAAATACTGGAGTTTGCAACAACTAAAATATGCTGTGTGCACCCCACTGTGTGCACCCCATACTGTGTGCACCCCACACAGCAGAGGGGTGCACGCTCTGGTAACACCCCTGAGTAATGAAATGTAACCTCAAGCAAAATTTGTATTCAATATTTATTAAAGTACAGAACTCTCAACGGCAATATCTAAGACTTACTTATTGTATAAAATACTTTACTGAGTATCAAAAGTATTTATTATGCAGAAGAGCACCTGATGAGCGAGCGCTGAATGAAAAATGAATAAATATTTTGACATTTCATTGGATTTTTTTTTTGCATTATTATAAGAAATGTATCAATTTAAAAGCTGTATTTGATGTTCATATAATTTCATACTTTACAAAGGAGTAGTGGTTGGTTTGTGGGTCTCTGGGTGATACAAAATGGAATGCACATATTTTGGACGCTGGAAAGTATTTTCTGATTTTTCAGGTTTTAGTGGCAATGTCACTGGCAGAGGTATGCACTCTCTGGGTGCCTCTATATTTGCATGATATTAGCAAATTATTATTTTTATTATTATTATTACTAATGTTAATATTACTAATCGTATTATTATCCAGTGTTTCATTGGCCTATTTTTATTTCTCTTGTTATTGGCAAAAGTTAAAGAGGGTCAATGTTGAAGACAGTGATCCAAAATCCTCATCCATTCCCAGATCCATCCCAAAATTAATCAACTTCAATTTGTCCAATATCAATCCTACTCAAAATTTCATCAAAATCTGTTGACATCTTTTCGAGATATCTTGCAGACAAACAAAGGTCGGTGATCACCTCACTCCTCCAACCAAAAATGCTCTGTTATGTGAATACAAAGTTCATGATGATTATTTTTCACTAGAGGTCACCATCTCCACAGACGCTACATGAGCATTATTAAACTACTGTAACACTATTTCCTTCTTATCCAAATCAACGCATGTGTTTCCCATGACTCCCATCAGTGTGGGCTGAACTTATTCAGAAACAGGCTTTTCATTTTATTCCTTTAATGTGGGTCAGTGGAAATGCTCATTCTTGGGCATGGTAAAATTTACATAAACCCAGTTGCATCCACTTGCCTACCTTCTCTCAACACACCTTGCAACCAAAAAAGTAAATCT
Source organism: Chaunax sp. Z400 (assembly GCA_037577475.1). Lineage (NCBI taxonomy): Eukaryota > Metazoa > Chordata > Actinopteri > Lophiiformes > Chaunacidae > Chaunax > Chaunax sp. Z400. The sequence goes on along the minus strand of CM075195.1, from coordinate 15,466,962 downwards.
GGGTTCCTGTTGAAAGGCATAGTTTTCTTCCTAAGAGCGTATATCTTGAAGGAATAAGAGTGGCTTTGTATTCCATCTTGTAATAGTTGGCTGGGCTACTGTGGGGGAGGGGCTGCAACTCCATTGTACAGTCCCTCTGTGAAGAAATGCTGCTCTACAGGTCAGATTGTTTGGTTTAAGAGTGAATCAGGGAATCAATAACTATAAAAGGAACATTTTATACACACAAATTATATTCCTCGTTGTGGATTCATGCTAAATGTTTCAGGTAAACAACCAAAACTTGTTCAACAGCTTTCCAGTTTTAGTTGTGGCGAGATAACGCCTGCTTTGTTTTGACAGGCTTGGAAACTTGTGGAACAGGTTGTGTCACACCAAAGGCTAAATAATCTGGTTCCTCCCATGCTCTAGTTTCTGACTAGGCAACAATGCCCTGCCCAAATTAAGTTGTACAAAAGATAAGATGTGGCACATCGCTAGGGAGACCAAAAACTTCATATTGTTATGTCTGGATTATAGTTTGTGTTCTGCAGATCAAATGTGTTCTGTCTGGCTTGGAGCAGCTATGGGTATGTTTTTTTTTTGCAACACATGATCTGTAGTCATGGGTTTGTCATGACTCACTGTCCCATCACATGCACAAACTTAATTAAGAACACAATTTGAATCATCACAAACAACGAGAAAAACGTTAACGAAAAAATAACACACTGCACCAACAACAGTGCAGCAGGCTACATAAATCGTAAGTTAATTTATTTTCAGAAGATAATATCAAATAATAAACATCTTAGATTGTGAGCTCAATCATGAGCTCACTTAATTCATTCCCTGTGCTACATAATTCAGTATTTAATGTATTTTATTTTCTAACTGCATGGCCTCCTTGCAGAGACAGGGGATAATTGAATATTCTGTGTGAACAGGAATTGGTGGAGAGATGAGTCAGATCCATTGTGCTCTAATTCCTTGTTTGAGCCTCCCGACATCACATTTAGTCCTAATATTTAACCTTATTAAACTGTAACACAAGTGTGAAGAAATGGCAGTTCCTTTTCAACAAGGCACATTACACAATAACAACTGTATTCTCTTTTGCATGCATTGAAGGAATCAAATAGAAATGCCTAAATTTGACATAATATTACAGTCATCACACGTATAAACAAGAAATTAGTAGTAAAAATAAATCACAATTTTATTTTTTGTATGGACGTGTCATTCACCACTGACATTTTTACCTGTGAAATGAGTGCTTTCAGGTGGGGACATTAAAATTACTTTTCATTGTCTTAGAATCTGCAGAAAAAAACGGAAACCCAAATCACTTACTAAACACAAGACAAAATGCTATGTATGTGCTTAAACCCACATTGTATGTTATTCGTATTTAATATTTCTACCTTTTGAGAGACACCTGTTTGGTGGGACTAATGAGGCTGAGCCAGTTAATATTAAAGCAGGTGCAAAGTCCACTGTCCGTGTAATGTCATTGCCCGCCTTGAACATTTCTTTTATTAAATGATTTGTCTGCTTTTAATAAAGTTACGACTGGATGGGGTTACATGTTAGTATTTCTTATTTCATCTTGACAAGCTTTATGTTTCCCGTCTGATTATATTGCTCCTCTTCCGCCTTTTCAGAATCTAACCAATCAAAACAGCGGACAGTTGGACCAGGATAGACCAGCCAATCACGGTGGCTGCGCTCCATACAGCATTAAAGACCCGCAGACAATTATTTCTGATCGTGACAGTGTACCATGTTGGATAAGGAGTTGGCACACGAATAACTGGTCTTAAATACTGTGGTTAATTTAAAAAAAATTCCAACTGTTTGTCATGCTTTGCCCATTTTGATCACTGCTGTGGAGGGATCTAGTCGCAGCTTTCAGGACGCTCCGTGTTTTCTGAACCCGAAATAGTCGCTGTCAGGACTACTGCTCTGTTGATGTCATCCGCGGCAGAGCTGTTGGCGACCTTCAGTTTCCAGAGAAGACCGGGATAAACAAAGACTCGTGTTCGGGTGTTTTTTTTTTTCTTCTTCTTTGATTTTGTTTTTGTTTTTCAGTGATTCAAGCAACAAGGATGGGACTTCTGCTGCCATGCACTCTGCTGTTATGCGTCTCCACATTAGCAGCCGGTTTAGATTTTCAGTCGGGATCCAAACCCATCGGTGGGTCGGTGTTTGTGAGGAACTCATACATTGAAGAGAAAGCTGCGAAAATCGTCAAGCGGTCTCTGCCTGCATGGCTGACTGCCTCAACAAACCACAAAATAAAACGAAGAAGCGCCGAGCAGGGCGACTCCTGCAAATCTCTTCAAGGATATGAAGCCAAATTAGCAAGCAACACCCACCGTGTAAGTTACCAACTGAGGTCCTGTTACTCTTCGCACGTCTGACAATTAACATTAAATGAGCCTAGAGAAGATGATGCGCAGGTGCTAACCAGGTGCACCAACAGGCCTAATAAGCTTCTCAGTGAACTCAGACACCTAGTTACTGATGGGCTTGTTTTCCACTCAGTTGGAGCCCAAGGTAACAGTGAGATGGAGGACTGTAGTGTATTCTGTCATTTAAAACTAAAACAGCCTAAATGAATTGTCTCATCAAAATGCCTGACAGAGTTCTACTTTCGCTTTCACATTTCCCCAAGCTCAAACAGCGATTTAATCTTCCTTATTGGCTTTCTGTTGGCTACCAGGTCTGGACTCTCCTCCTCAATATTTGATAATACAGTGTAATAATAGGCTCCACTGAAGCTTTAGCCCTCAAATGCTCCTCTGATGGCTATGACCTATATCTGATTCGTCTGAAAGATGCAGCCATGCTGACTGTAAGACTGCGAATGTTCACAGGGAGCTTGGCCCTGTTTTTACCAGTGGTGTGGTAGTTATTTTGTAATCAAAACCTGTGTTTGCGTGCAAGTGAAAGCAATAATAATGATGATTATTATTATAATAATAATAAACTTGTGTTTGTATAGTACCTTTCATACAAGAAATGCAACTAAAAGGGCTTTACAACATAGAAATTGAATGCAGCAAGTGCTTCACATAAAAGAGACAGAACATAAAAACAGGAATAATTGTAAAACTCTATAATAATAGGAAAAGTAGAAATACATAAAAACAGGAGTTTGTATGTATTTTCTAAGCAGTTAGTCCTTTATGATAAGGAGAGGCTACAGTATTTTGTTTTTACTTGCACTCAAACCCTGCAGGAGAGAAGGCTGAATTTGATCTCGCCACATATATCATGGGTTTCTGTTTTAACACCGTGTTTACCCAGGATGAGAAGGGACCCAAATTAATGTTGCTTACGTACAAAGTATCTGTTGACTATGCTGTGCTCTCTTTCAAACAAACAAGGAGACTGACCACAGCTGAGTCCTGTGCAGCTCATTTGCCTAGATCATTACCATGTGATCAAATTTGCATTGCGGTGTTGGAGTACACTTGGGCTTGGTTTAAGAAGACAAAATTCCTCATCTCACCGTACTCACTCGCCTTTATGCTGCTGCTGCTGTTCCCACCTGTAATGAAGCTGCTTTGTTGCTGAAAGCGATCTACCCTAAACAATTTGTCATTGTTCACATAGTGGAAAAATAATTGATGGACTCTGTCTGACAATGAAAGCCAATGTATTACTGTTAGAGGCACTCTGATAAATTCCCTGAATTATTTCCTGGGTGAAAACCGGATTGTCGACCACGGTTCTTATGTGGAGTTCAGCAGTCGTACTCAGAATTGTGTGCTGAGAGCTGTTGGCTTGGAGCCCTGAGCATGTTGAAATGCTTGTCTGCCCTGATAAGTGGTGCTTCACCTTTGTTTTAACACTTTGTCATCAATGCTTGAACAGACGGCGATGGGGAAACACAGTGCCACTCCAGATGCAAGAGTGCAACAATCGGTTTTGACTACAGATTAGTATTGTGTGGTCAAATCATCCCTGTTTTTTCAGCCAGACTCAAACGACTTCCTCTCATAATTTAGTAACACACATACAGATATTTAGACATATTGGTGCAGTGAGTTTCACTATGTTTGTTTGATTTTTCTCTTTTTCTCAGGTTACCCTCAATGACCTGAGTGGGTCAGTGACGCTGGCCTGGGTTGGAGATGGCACAGGGGTGAGTGTTTCCCATTTGCACCTAACATGTCTCTGACACAGTGTTGTTCCTGGGTGGCATGAGTGAGATAAATTCAGTGAATTGTAAGAAAGCAACAGTGTATTTATTCTGCTTGCAAAAAGTCCTGCAGTTCCCTCACATCATGGCCTCATGCACATTAATAAAGGATCTGTACACAATGTTCTTCAAGCTGAACTTTCTTTCCTTGCAGGTCATCCTGGCTTTGACCACTTTTCAGGTGCCCTTCTTTCTGATGAGATTTGGGCAGTCCAAACTCTATCGAAGGCAAGTCTTATGATCTCACCTGTTCGAAGTTATCCATGGTTTATATTTGATAGGCTTTTAAATATTGACGCAACCATTTATGTGCCAGTGAGGACTATGGGAAGACATTCGAGGATGTGACCAAACTCATCAACAACACCTTCATCAGATCAGAGTTTGGCATCGCTATCGACTCACAGAACTCTGGGAAAGTGAGTCACCTCCTCATTAAGATTACATTGGGTTTCCAAGTATTCCAAGTATAATACTACAGTGATGTCGGCCTAATTTAACATCTTATCATCTTGGTTTCATCTAATTTTTTATTCTGCCTTGTAGGTGATCCTTACAGCAGAGGTGTCTGGAGGTCATGGGTCTAGGATTTTTGCCTCTGATGACTTTGGAAAGAGTTTTACCCCCCAAGACTTGCCCTTCACCCCCTTGTGGCAGATCACCTACAATCCTGATAATTCCAATGAGCTGATTTCCATCAGCAATGATGTAAGTAGTGAATGTTAAAGAGCAATGATTTCTTTGGAAAGAAACTATTTTAGATTCAAGTTAGCCAGCCTATAGAAACTTGAAAGCCCCACTGCTGTGTGTTTGTGTACATTCTCGCTCACTCATGTCATGGTAATCCTAAAAGTTTAAATGGAAGGCAATCGAACTTCTTTTTTACTTTTGAATGTGTTTCATCTGTCATCCCTGAGGCTTCCTCAGTTCTGAAGTCCAGTTGCCTTCTATTTAACCCTTTAGGGCCACTTCTGTATGTGTTCGTCACATATCAGTCGTAGATGTGTCATAAATTGGACAAGCAACCATTTTCATGGCCTCTTGTAAAGTCAAGCAAAGGCTATCATCTCACGTTTGTTAATCCTTTTTTATGTGTGCCGAGTACACTTATTAACATGACTATGGTGGTAAAGGCGCTGCTCTCGTCTTTGTTACCAGTATAAACAGTGGTGTCATTGTAAATAAACTATGAGTAAGTGATTTAATAAAGCCGTATGTTTCCGTCTTAGAATGAATTGTGGCTGTCTGAAGATTTTGGCACATCCTGGAAAAAGCTCCATGACATGGTGTGCTTGGTGAAATGGTAAGAGATGAGACAAATGTATGTTATTTGCAATGCTGTCAAGTGCCTAGTGAACAAACAGTATACTAACACCAAGTGTCTTTGCTACAGGGAGACATTTTTTGTCAGTGAGATCAGGGAAGTGTGGAAGAACCTCATTCTTACTGGTCTGGCATGCAGCAAAGATTTCTGTTAATCAGTTGTGAAGTATTTTCTTTAGTTCCTCCAACAGGCTAATTATTACAGGTAACTAAAGACGATAGTGTAGCACCTCTCCTCACTTTATTGGTGATCAATGCATAGTATGGTTAACTATGATTTAACTTGCTTTCCTTTGTTGGTAAGTTTTAGATTTGTAATAAGGTTGATTGACCAGAGTCAAAAATATTTAAAGTTTTTCTCCTCCAACTTTTATTGTTGCTGCACCTTTGCAAAATAGGCAGTAAAACTGCCTTGCGGTCTGTGACATCATCTCTGTTGTGAGGAAACAGTCGCCCCAGCATTGTTGTTGAGGCACTTCCTGGTTTGTATCACCTAGTAAACTCAGCAGCTCTAAATATGTTTTTAGCTTTAAGGTCACTGTGTTTGAGAGAACTCTATGTACTAAGCAGTCTTCCTGAAACATCAACCCTCTATTACTATATTCCAAACACCTGATCTGAACCAGCTCCAGGATTGTGAGTCATTTGCAAATGGGGTGGGAACATTCTAAGGTCAAAACTCTGAAGTTCTAAGAAAGTACATATTTATGAAAGGCATGGCTGAATGCTGTTTGTTTGATCAGGCATGTCATGTGATGCTTACTTTCACAACAAAGCGAAACCTTTACGATTATAGATTGGAAATACAGGAAGAATGCTGATGAAAACTATTTTTTTCTTTTGATCAGTAGACGATTTGTTCATCTTTTTTTTAAAGTTATATTTTGGGGCATTTTTTGCCTTTAGTATACGATAGGGACAACTGAAGAGAGGACAGGAAATGCAGGAGAGAGAAAGGGCAAAGACATGCAACACAGGCACTGTTCTAAACGCGCCCTTATTTGTTCATGTTGGGATTTTTAAAAAATCAAAGGGGTCCTCTTAAAAAGAGATTTCCTCAAAGGTCCATAACATTTGATGTTGCTTTTCCACATATTTTGGCTTGAGTCACTTTGACTTGAACTGTCCAACCATCACTGCAGTTGAATTTCCCTTACAAACAGGGCTCATTGTTTAAAGGTGTGTTTTTAACTTCTGAACTTCCATTTGGCCGTTCCCTAAGAGTTGACATGTATGAATTAGTGTCATGAGAGAATGGAGAATGGCAAAAAGGGCATGTAGCATGGTGATCTGCTTTTCATCCGTCAATATAAATATAGCAACAAGCACAATTTGTCACAGTTGTATCTTAATCTTAATCCATTTCTCAATGCAGGGGTTACAATTCAATATATTGTGATGCATTTTGATACTTCAATCAAGGCGATTTACTACTTTATTGGCTTCTGTTCTTTGTGTCTACATTAGTAATATGTGCTAATGTATTCCTGTCTGAGATGATGTTGTTATGTTGGAGAGGATGTTATGTTGGATGAAGATAGATTACAACACTGCCATCGAGTGGACGAGGAATTAAGGCAACAGAACAGGAACCATACCTACAAATCTTTGCACATAAACTTGTCTCTCGTCTCGTCTCCTGTGCGTTTGTGAATCTCACTGTCTGATTTGAGTCACATTGCATCGGCAAAGACTTGATTGGCTGAGTATCATCCCATGAGATGATTCACTAGGCATTCAATTGATCTCTAAATTGCCGCTGGTGCTGCAAGGCTATGAATGTTGTGCCGATTAAAATGTAAACATTCCGTCAAACTGTTTTAATCCTCACTAATTCTCAGTTATAGATGTAAGTAAAGTCTCACATCCTCATCATCAAAACTGTCTGTATCTGTTCTGCTTACATATTTTTGACTCTTTTGCCTCAAAATGTGTGTCTGCTTTCCTGAAGTTCTTGGTACTTTCCAATCTTATTCTAGGGCACGGGAAAGTAGCATCTTCTTCACAGCCAGCATCAATGGATCCTGCTGTAAGTGATCCCGTCTTAAGGAATATCCTGACATGAAAACTTGGCATGCACAACTTAAACGAAGATCTGCTTTGAGCCAATCAGTTTTGTTTTTTTACACGTAGATTACAGAGTTAGGAAATAAACATCTATATGTTTCTACTGAGACCATGATTAATTAATAGCATGATTCTTGCCAAATGAACTGAAGTATTTATATCTTTATTCTTATCTCATGATTTAATCTCACATTCCTGTTAAATACTAAACAGAACTATTACATTATCTTGTGAATTTTGTATCATTTTGTTACACTTTCATTCCTATGTTGTGTCGTGTGTTTCCTTTTTCAGTTGATCGGGGAATGCTGGAACTGAGGAAGACGACGGATTACGGTAAAACCATCAAGACTATCGCCAATAAGATCTACTCCTTCGGCCTGGGTGGACGCTTCCTTTTTGCCTCTGTGATGACTGGCAAGGTCAGTTCATAGACACTTTGTCCAAATCACCAGCAGATACAAAACCATGATCAGGCGCCAAGGCCAAAATATTCATTGTTAATGCATTTTATAGTTGTAAGAAAAAGCTTTAATTCATTTCCAAACCATTTGTTTTCTCATAATCCCCCATGTGTCTTGTCTGGTCTTCCTTCTTTTTCTTCCTTTCCTGTTCATGTAGGGCACTCTGAGGGTGATCCATGTGTCAGTGGACCAAGGTGTGACGTGGAACATTGCCCAGCTGCCCCCTGTTGGTCATGAGCAGTTCTACTCCATCCTGGCAGCGAACGATGAAATGGTCTTCATGCATGTCGATGAGCCTGGAGGTCGGTCCACACAGTAACCTCACTTTTTTACTCTTCATACTGTATGGCAGAGCGGTGATAATAAAAAGTGAAATGCCAGAAATGTTAACTATATGTAGTTTGGCCATATAGTAAACCATATAAGCTCCATAATATAAGCGGTGCAATCTTGCATTTGAATTTTTTTCTGCAGTGTGTGTGAAGATATGTGTTTTTTTTTCCTACAGATTCAGGATTTGGTACCATTTATGCATCAGATGACCGGGGCACTGTGTACTCTAAGTCACTGGAGCGCCACCTTTACACCACCACAGGCGGCGAGACAGACTTCACTAATGTCACCTCCCTGCGAGGAGTTTTCATCACCAGTGTCCTGGCGGAAGGTGTCTCTATTTATTTTGTTTCTGTGCTTAGATAAAGGAGGAGCAACACATGCCTGTGCTCAAATTCCCCTTTAGAGAACACACACGTATGACTTCTCCATTACATGATGGAGGGAGGGTGTTAGGTAAATATTTAATTTACTTCTCAGTGTTAGATGTGCTGCCTGTGTGATCCAGCTACTGATACTTGCCCAGAAATACCTCACCACAACAGTCACCTAATAAATCTTAATTCCATCATGTCTGCTGTTCACTGGCTGTCTTTTTATTAAATGCCCCTGCCAAAGGGGGCATATGTTCTATCCACATCAGCACGTAGTGAGTTTTGCCAATAGTCTTCTCCTTTTCTACATGAACTGTTTATGGATGCATGATGAAATATTTCCAGGCCTTGATATGCATTGATATGCATGATTTCCATTGTTTTGGATATTAGTATCAGCAAAATGCTTACTATGTAAATGGTGTGTCCTTGTCTTGTCCCAGATGACACTGTGCAGTCTGTGGTGTCCTTCGATCAGGGAGGGGAATGGGTTCCCCTGCAGAAACCAGCCAACAGGAAGTGTGATGCCACAGCCAAAGACCCAGAGAAGGTATAGAGAGGGAACGGTGGTGTCTGGAGAAAAAAAACTAAGACAGAAAATGTATCAGTATTGATGAAAACTTTGTACTTCTCTAGATAATAGGGTCCTACTGTATTCCACTATAAGATGTATAATGAATTGAGTTTTGTAGTAAAATTATTTTTGGATGTCAGTGCCAAGAAGGGCAGAGTACATTTATATCATGGCAATATCTTTTATTTTTAATGTTGCTTGGTGTTGTTGCTATGAACAGTAAGATACCACATCCTGCCTTTGTTTGTGTCTGTAGTGCAGTCTCCACATCCACGCCTCCTACAGTTCCACTAAGAACGAAAACATCCCCATGTTACCTCTGACTGAACCCAATGCAGTGGGTCTCATCATAGCTCATGGTAAGTCTCAATACAGGATGTTCGGACTAGTATTTATGAAGAAATGTCCATGTTTTGTTTTTAGACCTAAACTAAAAGTTTTTTAACGGCTTAAACAAACCATTTGTACCTCATCAATCAGGGAGTGTTGGTGATGCCATGTCAGTGATGAAGCCTGATGTGTATGTGTCTGATGATGGGGGGTACACATGGCTGTGGGTCCTAACTGGGCCCCACCACTATGCTATTCTGGACTCCGGAGGGCTGCTGATTGCTGTGGAGCACAGTCCCACTCAACCTATCAACCAGATCAAGTGAGTTAGAGCAGTGGTGTTTGGGTTGGGCCTGTATCTGCTGATGCTTTAAGATGTCTGTTAATGGGTTTTATTTATATTTTAGTTTGGATTGAAGCTCACTGTGTACTGTTGCCATTTACACAGCAGGAATTTTTGACATGTCATCATAGGAAATATTTAATATTGTATTAAGGCATTAACACACTTGAAGTCAACCTTGTGCCGTGTTTACACACACAGCAGTGCTAATGTTGCACACTACAGAACTGTCTCTGTCATGTTGTCGCTTTAGTTTAAAGTTAATATTTAATGCTAATGCTTGTGCATTCTTTAATGTCCTGACAGATTTTCTACTGATGAAGGACAGTGCTGGAATGTGTACAACTTTACCCAAGACCCAATCTACTTCACTGGTTTGGCAACAGAGCCGGGAGCTCGCTCCATGAATGTCAGTATCTGGGGCTACAGAGACTCCACCCTCAGCCAGTACTGGGTCTCCATAACCATTGACTTCAGGGAACTTCTCACCAGAGACTGTGAGTCACCTGATTATATGTTTGATGCAACTGATTGATTTAATTTGTCAATATTTTGTGTTTTCTTTGAGAGTAAACACAGGGCAAAATTGATGTTTTTCAGGCACAGATGGGGACTATGTGCAATGGTTGGCACATTCCAATGACATTAGTGACCCCAACGACGGCTGCATGCTGGGCTACAAAGAGAAGTTCCTGCGTCTCAAGAAAGACTCTGTTTGCTGGAACGGACGGGAATACCACATCAACACCCAACCATCCCCGTGTCCGTGCACCCTGGATGACTTCATGTGGTGAGAGACACACACACACACACACACACACACACACACACACACACACACACACACACACATAGTCCCAAATCAATACTCTAAACTAATAAGATATACAGTGTGACATACATACTAATAGTACACTCTTTTGCATTTCTTAAACAAAAAATAAATCAACACACTTAACTACTTTATTATGGGGCTAGAACATGGACTGGAGAATAGTATTCATTACCAGCACATTTGAAAATTGACTGTTTAGTATGCATTCTGTCTGGGTTGAGCTAGTTCAGTTTTTATAGTGTGGACACCCTATATACTTAAAACCGGTTTAGAATTGGTACACAGTATGGGTTTAGGACACGTCATTTGAATTAATGCTCACAATGTTGAACACAAAAATGTTGCTTAATTAGATTTATTATCATCATGTTAGATTTAAACTTGCCTTTGGTGTTTATGTACTTGTTTTTAATTGTCCTGCGTGGTGACCATCCAAAATATCCAGCTGAGGTAGAATTGCTACTACCTGGCTGTCTTTGCTTTTTCATCCCCATCATATAATACAGGGGGATATACTGTAGTGATCAACATGTCTGTCTGTCCATCTCTTTCATATATTTAAACCAAACTTGATACACAGATCTGCCATGCACTGAAGAGGTCTCTTTTAATATTTTGGGAATTACATTTTTTTTTAATTCAGAAAATTAAACTAGGTCTCAGATGAGGGTGGGGTTTGTTTCCAGTGCATAACTCAAAAACCATTCAAGATTTTTCTTGAAGCCATGCACACACATCACCCCTACACGCAAGGTGTACCTTTTTTACATTTTATTTTGGAAAGTCTTTTACTTTTTTTAGTTTCAAATGAGGGTGCTGTCATTTAAATTTTGTGACTCTTATGATATTTGAGGAATTTATTAAGAATTTCAATATTTTCTCATGACCTAACACAGAAATTTAGCCTTTTGCTTTTGGAATTTCATGTATTGAGGTTGACATTGTGTCCTGCTGAGACACAAATGTATTTATAAATTTTAATGCACAGGACCATCAGGAAAACTACCTATGGAGGGAAAGCTGTTCGCCACTAGGACTGTTCCTGTTTGCAGGGGCTGAGGGGATATGCCATCTTCTGATGGCTCTTGTTTTGAAAGTAAAATCATTGATGCTTTACTTGAGTAGAGGTATATAGGTTGCTCATTTAAATGTGATTAACATCACTGACACTCGAGTTCAAAGTAAATGTTGTTTACTCTGTAATGGATGCACTTAAGAATCTACATAAAACATACCAAACTGATATTCTGTCACAGTCTAATCCTGGAGTGGATTTTCTCTTTAAGTATAAATGAATTGTGGCTTCACAACAAACTCAAAAAGTACTTAGACCACAATTGGTCTATTACAAGAAAAGGCAAGAGTAAATGCATCCTGTCTCTTCCATGCTTCTTAACCATTCCAGCATCTTCTGACTCTTTGCAGTGACTTTGGATACTACCGTCAAGAGAACAGCTCGGAGTGTGTGGAGCAGCCAGACCTGAAAGGCAAAGTGCTGGAGTACTGTCTGCATGGTGAAGAGGAGCAACTGCTGACTACTGGGTAAGGCCCACCTCTATTCTCAAAGTCCAACACATCTCTGTCACTTCACTGGTTTATTATTGGACATTAATATATTAATGAAAACACTGTCCCATAAACAGATGATGTCTTTCTGACTAGATGGAGGAGGTAGTAGTGATAATGTTGACCCTGTGCTTCAACCTGAACCAACTCCAGTCTGTTTGATAATTGTCTTTGTTTACTGAGTTGTGTTTTAGACTCTCTCCTGAGTAAAGGTAATAATATGAATGAATAAGTTTGTTCTTTGTAGTGAATTTCTTTATTTCCAATAAACAGAACAGATTTTACAACAAGAAAACATTCTGTAAGTGATGCGAACAGAGAGAGAGAACAGTCAGTGGAAGCAGATGAGGGTGAGAGTTGGTCTCATATTTTCAGTGATGAAGATTGAGTGCTGACTGAAAATGCAAATGTTCGTCGTGTTTGCTTAACTGCACAAATACAGACTTGAAAGGAAATAAGTGACTGCTGCGGAGAAGGTTTTCCAATTAAACCATTATGTGCAGTAGGAAGGAGTCAGACAAGATCATATGTAGATAATTGTGATAATGAATATAAAAACATTTCACTCTGAAATTACTCTGAATTTTTGTGGAATATTTAGCATTTGAATGAGCCAGTGATTTTTAGCATTTGCTAGAGCCAAAAGCAAGTATATTTTTTCTTGCATCTGATAAAAGATGCAAGGATTTTATTTGAATATTTGTTATTAAAAGCCAACTGTGCTGCAAAACACATTATTTTCCTGTTTTTCCTGTTAAGCCAAAATGAAATAGAATCTGTCAACACGTGTGTAAACCTGTACTATTGTACATTCTTGATTGTGTCAGCTATAGGAAAATCCCTGGAGACAAATGTGAGGGAGGAAATCTACCTGAACGTCAAGAGATCGACCTCAGACAGAAGTGTGTGAGCGACCTAGTGGACCCACAACTTCTGGTCAGTACATCTGCACACTAAGGCATGTCATTTGTGCTGTATTTACCTGCAGTACATCTGTGTCTGCACTAGTTGTGTTTTTACTGTTTTGTCTGCTGCTCTTTTCACAGACAAACAACCCCTCCTCCAAGTCTGTCCCCATTGTGATAACAGTCATCATAGTCCTGCTGCTGAGCATCGCAGCAGGAGTTGTCTTTATCAAGAAATATGTCTGTGGTGGCAGGTTAGTGTACATCTCCACACACATGTGACACGTTGACCATAACCCAAACCTGGCTAATGTAGAATATGACATTTTTACTGTGTTACATTGTGTTTTATATGATGAATGTGTGTTTTTCTGTATCATTATAAGTGACCTGACATTTTTTTTTTCATACACCCCAAAGGTTCTTGGTTCATAGGTACTCTGTACTGCAACAGCACATTGAAGACAACGTCGCTGATGTGATGGACGACCCGCTGGAGAGCAACCACACTCAAAATGGCAAAATCGTGTTTCATGATGACTCAGATGAGGTATAGTGGTTACCTTTTACTCCCTCATACACATGGTAATATAGAAGCATGGGTACCAAGGCTGGGCCACTGTTGTGCAATGGAACCAACAGCATTTATTTGTATAGTTAAGGGTTTTGGGTTAATCGATTTCATGTCTCATGATTTCATAAAAATGCATCACACCTCGACGGTAAAGACAAATAATTTGGCATTATTGAATAAATGTTTGTGAGAACCTCAGAGTTTCGAACAACAATGAATTATTGCTGGTTTGTCAAAGTACAAATTAAACGTTGGGGCTTCAAACTGAGGGAAATATGTAGTTTTGTAATTTTTTTGATGCCACGGGCCTCATTTATCAACCTGTTCAACATCAAGGACACTGTGTGATGAAGCCATGCTGTCCCACTGATCCCTCTAATGTCTTTACCATTTCATTATAGATTTCCTCTGTTTTTTACCTTCTTATATTTCTTTACATGTTGTCCGTGCCATAACAATATAAGAGCACCGTTGGCGGAGGTTTGCACTCTCTTTGAGTCTCTGTCCACATAAGCACAAATTGAGTTTTTCCAGTCATGCTGACATCTGTGTTCTAATCCAAACATGATTTTACAGTATTTCTACAATGTTCGGACACTAAGATGAATTCACTTGTAACTAGGTCATTTGAGATCCTGAGTTATGTGTATGTGTTTCTTTGTTTGCTCACCTGTGTTGACTCTTATTTTCTGGTCTTTACACAGGACATGCTTGAATAGCAGGAACAGTCAGTCATCTCAGCAACAGGTTTCCAGTCCACCACCCTGTGGCCAAACGCTCCTCCTGTCACTCTTTTGTCTCCAGCTACTTCTTCCTTTCCTCCTTAGTATGAACTTTGACCTCAGCTACCAGACAAAGAGTCTGTGTCTTTCTTCTGCCATCTACTGTATGAAGTTTAATGAATGTAAGGAAGCTTCCTGGGACTAATGTCACACTTGAGTCCAACTATGAAGGAAGTCTTGTAGTGTTGGGCTTCAGTTATTGATTCAGTTGATTGAGTTTTATTCTCCAAGTAATTTATTTTAGGGAATGAAGAAATGTTGCACTAATTTTAACTGCTGACAGAGCCAGAGTAATGGATTATGAAGCAAAGCTTGTACAAATTCACCACCTTCACATTACGGGTCCTGTACCTGGAAATTTTTTCTCATGTACTTGTGCATAAACATGTTTTTATGTGAGACTTTTCGATGAGGTATCATTTTGGTAGGAGTTAAAAAGGTTGCTGCCGGTAGCTGGATAATAATTGATCCTGTTTTTAGTGAAGTATTTGTCCATCAAAAGGTGTACCGACAGATGGAGAAGAGTGTAAATTTGAGCTTTTTTTTTTATTTGTGAAATCTCCTGTTGTGGTCTCTACATATTTGGAAAACAAGCCTGCATACTTTTGGTACTCCATGGCACTGTGATCCATAGTTGAAGTAAGAAGACACAAGTGGAAATTTCCATTTGTGTTAGGTTGACAGCAATAACTTTTTCAGATTCACTATTTTGTCCATGCATGTTAATTAATGCTATTGGCATGATAGCTAATGTATCCAGTTGCTCCATGTGATGAGTGGAGATGTCATTGTGTGACACACATTACGCATCAATGCACAGGACTTTGAAGTGTCTGTTTCAAGACGGATTTCTTCAAAAATTAAAGTCTGCAGTTCTAACTGCATAAAGCACAACATCCTTTATATGCTTAGAGTTTGTAGTTAAAGGTTTTTCCTAAATGTGGCCTAATAATTAATGTGATAATGCGCTAATAATCATTGTAGTCATGTCAATCATCATTTGAGCAGTTTTATACTAACCAACTTCTAAACTTCTGTAACATATAGCAAATTGTTGTTTGAAGATGTTCAGGAATTACAGAAATAATTATAGTTTAATAGTAAATATAAACAGATATTTTTTACATCTGATTCAGGTGAATGCATCAATATAATTTTGCAACAAGAATAATGTGGAAAAACAGCTGTGTAAATGTTTCGCCAAATTAACTCTGTTGCCTATTGGAAGAGTTTGCAACACATGCAGACATAGCTTTATGAGATTCAAAACTGTGCTAGATTTTTTTAATTGATTGATTTTTTTTTATTGGTGTTTACAACCAAAAGTTGAAAGTTTCTCATCCATAGCTATTAAGGTGAACTGCTGTCTTCTTATGAATCATCCTGATACTGCTGACATTCTAAAGCTAAACTGGCCAATAAATCGCCAGATCTGTTATCTATCAAGTTTTATAAGCCTTTTTTCTTATTTTAAACATTTGCTGCATCATTGTCTGTTGTCTGTTTAGTGTTAAATATATTGCTTTCACAAGGGTTTTATTTATTTGTGACTAGCAGGTTCAAATTGCAGTAAATTGGGTGTGGTTATACAAGTGCCTGTTGTGAGGATATGATGTGACGCTCTCAATATGTTACCAGTTTCTATTTACTGATAATGATTTCTACCAACTAATGAGCAGCCAGTTTCATACAGTATGTCAGTTACACCCCTATACCTAAGATAAATCGAGTGGTAAAATAATTGTCTGTCTCATATGAGTTCCCATTGAATTGCATGTTAACGTTAAATCATTTTTTAATCCACATACGTTTGTAAAGAGAATTGCGCAATACATACAATAGTCTGATCATTCTCTTTCATGTCTTCTCATGCGATTAAATTCTGTCTTTGAAACGAGATAGCTCAAATAATCAAAAACACAGACTGAATACAGTTATGTAGCTTATTTACACTGGAAGTCAAGTTTTTATTTAATCATTTATTGCATTAAGTAAATGTAACACATTTTTCTTAGTTAAAAACTACTGAATAAATGAGTCATTGTGGTGGTTCTGTAAATATACAAGGTTTCATCTTTGTATCTGCTGTTTCCCTTCTGTATATTTGAGGCAATTTTCTTTGGGTTTTCCAATAAATTCATTGTCATATGGTCCTTTTTTCTTTCTACTAGTAATTTAAAAAAAAAATATGAGCAGAAAAAATAGAGCTCAGAGCAAAAATAACACCAGCAATCCAAAATTCGTTGTTGTGATGGAGTGATATACAACCCTATTTCCAACAAAGTTGTGTAAAATGTAAATACAAACAGAACGTGATTTGCAAAACAATGAAACACATTTGATTGAAAATAGCACAAAGACAACATCAAATGTTGAAAATGAGAAATTAAACTGTTTTTTTGAAAATCATATTTCAAATTTGATGCCATCAGATAGCATGCATTAAAAACAGACACCATTCTGTAGTGAACGTCACTGCATGGGCTCAGGAACACTTCCAAAAGCCATTGTCTGTGAACAGTTTGTCGCTGCATCCACAAATGACAGTTGAAACCATGCAAAGAGGAAACCGTATATAAACCAGATCCAGAAATGTTGCTGCCTTCACTGGGCCTGAGCTCCTTTAAGACTGACTGAGGTGAAGTGGAAAACTGTCCTGTGGTCTGATGAGTCTAAATTTGAAATTCTTTTTGGAAATCATGGACGCCGCGCTCTCTGGGCTAAAGAGGAGAGGGACCATCCAGCTTGGCATCATTGCACAGTTCAAAAGCCAGCATCTGTGATGATAGGTGGGTGTATTAGTGCACATGACAAGGGTGACCTGCACATTTGTGAAGGCACCATTAATACTTATATATATATATATATATACAGGTTTTGGAGCAACATATGCTGCTAAAGTAGACAACTTTTTCAGGGAAGGCTTTGCTTATTTCAATGCCAAATGATATTCTACACGTATTACAACTGCATGGCTCCGTAGTAAAAGAGTCCGGGTGCTAAACTGGCCTGCCTGCAGTCCTGACTTGTCACCCATTGAAAATGTTTGGCGCATTATGAAATGTAAAATACGACAAAGGAGACCCCAAACTCTTGAGCAGCTGAAATCCCACCTCAGGCGAGAATGTAAAAACATTCCACTTTCAACATGACACCAACTGGTCTCCTCAGTTCCCAAACGCTTACAGAGTGTTGTTAAAAGAAGAGGTGATGCAACACAGGGGTAAACATGACCCTGTGACAACTTTTTCTGAAATGTGTTGCTGGCATCAAATTCTAAATGAGGATATAATTTTCAGAAACAAAATTTTTCTGTTTCGACATTTGAAATGTTGACTTTGTGCTATCTTCAATTACATATGGGGTTTCAATCATTTCGTACCGTTTTTATTTACATTTTACACCACGTCCCAACTTTTTTTGGAAATCATTAGCCAATGACACTTACACACGCCTAAGAGTCAGATCAGTTGCCAAAACACATCCTGGTAGTAGGAAGGCTGATACAAACAGGTGAGAATGTTCAACTTGAGTTTCATCTGTATCCTGTGGGAATAAATACAGTGATCAGCAAATAAATACATGACGAAACAAACCATGGAATAGATGAAATAAATTTGTTTATTTTGTCCGTTTAGCCTGCATAATAATAATGAGTTCAGAGAGTCACTGAGCAGACTATTAAGTGTTATAATTAATGAACCCGGTGGTTCAAGGTTGTCATTGTAACACTTGTACATGGTAAGGCAACAGTTCACAGGAACTCCTCAGATTCTATACAAAAAATCACCCTCTGCATCAAAGAAGTCTTTTCCAACTTGCACTACAGGGGAGGATTTTTCCACTCCGATAAACTCCTCCAGTTCTTCATCAGTGAACACCCATCCATCCCAGCTCTCCTCATCCTCTTTGTCCTCTGTAGAATTTACATTATTGGTGCTGTCCTCTTCTGTTGATCTTGTCACTGGGACATCTTGAATAAAACCAGCTCTGAGCTGTGTGTGCATAACAGCAACAGCAGCAGGGGAAGTCTTAGCCAGGGAACCTGATCCTTCACCTCCAACCATCAAAGTCTGCTTAGACACAGGCACCACTGCGCCTTCTCTGCTTCCTGGTGGGAGTGCAGCTGGTGTGTGGTTCCGAGGAAGCTTGAGTCTGCCCTGACCTGTCCCAGCACCTAAAGGCAGCATCTGACGATTGAGTACAGGCATTACTTTAGCATCCTGCTTGGCTTTTCTCTCGGGACCGGGGTCAAACTTGCTCCTGAGAATTCTCAGGACGACATCAGGGGTGACGGAGAAGCCCTCAGCCAGACGCTCAACAGTCCATTCATCTGGTTGCTCTTGCCGCAGGTATCTGAAAGTTGAGTAACATTTCATTTTAAGACTTCTTTATGTAATTACCTGGGAGACAGAAAAGCAATTTCTTGGGCGCCTGGTTGGAAATGGATAACAAAGCTCCTCACCTGATTTGCTCAATAGCATCCCAGGTTAGCTTCCTCTGTGGGGCTCCTGGTGAAGTCATCTTCCTTCTCAGTATATGATATTTCACAATCCTCTGCCTCTTTCTCCCCTCACTGCAAAACATTGGAGAAGCATCAGCATTGCACATTTACTTACACGGGGAAACGTGTTTAATCCTCATGACACTTACTCCACCAAGGCCTGGAGCTTATCTTCAACATCCTCCAGCTGAAGTTCGTCATCAGACATCTCATCGCTGTTCCTTGGAGTTCTGTTTGGTTTTCTATCTCTGTGCACATGGCTCTGTCCCGTCCATGCCTTGTTGGCACCTCTGCTTGCAAGTCGACAGCTAATAATGGAAGCTGAGGGAGAGACTGACAGAGCACCGACCCTGGAGAGGAGGGAGAGGACCTGGCGAGGTCGGGCCATGAAGACAATATCATTAGCTTGTCAAACCACAGAGGAGGCTGGCTCAGTCAGACACACCTTAACTGATATCAACACACTTTTAGTAGTCTGTCCTCTATTTTACCACACAAGATCCCCATTACTAGTTGTAAATACAGCCATGCTTAAGCACCCTGACACTCGTTGATGTACTTCCGTATACGTCACTTTCACGACGTAAAGACTTTGCGATGCTGCCACCACCTGGAGTGGAGGTGCTGTTAATTAAGTAGAGCCGAACTGATTTATCTTTATAATAAATGTAGGAGTCCAATTAATACAGCACAATGAATGCAATTAAAGTCCAGCTCTACACTCCAATAATCCAGTCTGTCGTCTGCACATCCATTACCGTCTAGCGACTGCATGCCAAATTCTTTGTATACAGCGAATACAGCATATTAATAGGAGATATAACATGTAGCTCAATGGCGACATCTGTCGGCCGCCACGGACTCTGCACCCTGCTATGTCTACGTAATCGTGTGTCACGCAGCTGCACCTCCTCCCACCCGCCCTTGTTTCATTTGCGCCATTTTGTTCGCTCACTTTGTTGATTGGGCTTTAGCGGCTGTTCTAGAGCCAATCAGAGGGAAACCGGACAGCGAAGATACGGTAAGGGAGACCCGATTGAAGGCATTGGTAGTTGTCAGCACGGATTGGTTTACTATGGACCAACCAAATTACTAACACAGCTAAATGCAAAAAACGAACAGCGTGTTGATTTCGATCGGTGCGTCCCAGTATGGTTATGCTGAAAATAAATTCTTGTTCAAAATGTTGACCGGCTGCTATGATGAAACGTGATCCGAGATGGTCGACAAGCTAACATTAGCTAGTTAGCAAAAAATATCGAATCTTAAACAAAGGGGTGGTTGATTTTCCCAGTGTCCAGCAGTAAACGTAACCCAACATATTATTATCAAATCAACAACAAGCCGCACGGACTGGTATTAGCAATGTACTTGTTAATCAGCCTTCAGTGGCTTCTGGAATTTACTAAGCTTTTTAGCTAAGGTTAGCTAGCTACTACGGACGCTAGCCTTATTAGCTCTCACCAAAACAACTTGTTCATAAAGCACCCGGTTAAAGCTAAGTAGCAGCTGATCTGTAACACAGAATTTGGGGCACATATATCTCCTCTTAATTTTAGTTTATTTGGTAGCAATTTTAAACAAATTCGGCCATACGGTTACATTAGATTGAAAGGGCCGCCAAGGTGTCCCCATAACGTTTACAATGAATTGGATATAAAACAGTAGACAACGATTGGAAAGACCAGCAACCCTGTATTTTTTGTGTGTGGTCAAGACGGTTCTGGGACTCTTTTTAAATAAGAACTAAAAACGCTAGTTACGAATCTTAAGTTAGCTTATTATATATGCACCTTTCTTTTGTATCAACAGAGGACCCTGAGAATATCTAGATATGGAGCAGTACACCACTGCCACCACTACTACCGGGGAGCAGATAGTTGTGCAGACTTCCAATGGACAGATCCAAACGCAGGTGAGCTCAGAATTTGCAATAAAATAAATCTGATGAATGAAACTTTGCTGTACCATCAACAATTAAACCCTGTACTCTAAGATCACAGCTTACAGGTACCCAAATTAAAGGGGTTCCAGTGGATTCCAGATCCGAACTAACTTTCCTGATAATAACTTGTCTGAGACTGTATTGTCCTACTTTACCTGCAGACACAGGGCACAGTGACGGCTGTGCAGCTGCAAACAGATGCGCCAGTGGTGACGGCCTCAGGCCAGCAGGTGCAGACACTCCAGGTAGTGGTGTCACAGCCAGCCTGTGTCGGTGTCATGACAATGTTACAGCCTTCGAGTTTGCATGCCACAACCAGGGCTGTTCTCAGTGACCCGTGTCTGTGCTGTTTGCTTCATCCGCTGTCCCCCCAGCATGTCTGCCAGAACCGCATGTTCCCCAGCACAGTGTGTTGTGTGTGGATCTTGGGTTTCTGCTTATGCTAAAATGACTGTCAAAAGACTACTATTGTCTGTCTTCTCTTGCTTTAAAAAGCAAGTTTCTAAGTCGGACATTGTTCTTTCTGATGAGGATGGACGCCATTTGAAATGTGAATCATTTGGTTGTATGTTACAGTTCGCAGAAGAGCCAGCATGGATCCACTCCTGGCTGTCACTTTTTATCATCTAGCTTTATTAGTCTCATCTTGTTGCAAAATGTCCGTGGGTTCCCTCCATCTTGAATTTTTTTTTTCTTTCCCCAATGGTGGAACTGGTTCTACAAGCATTCAGGTTGGATGCAGGTGGGACCATCAGTACTTGTCAAGTTGCAGATGTGAATGCAAATACCTTTGATGGCAGCATCCTGTCTAATTTTGTGCTTTTAAGCAAATTCCTTTGAATTGAATGTCACTTTAATCCCTTGCTTTAGCAGCAGTATTCCAGTAAGTACAACACCAAGGAATACAGAGGTTTTGTATTTTGAGATTGTTGTCTAAGTTCATGACAAAAATAGTTGAAAACACAATGTATATGGACTTCAGTTTGGATTCACCACAGAATGGAATGGTTTTCTATTTTTACCTCCAAAAACGGAAAGACAGGAATGACAGCTAATCATCAGATACAGTTATCCGTGGTGTGGTATCTTGGATGTCCCCGATCTGTCATAATTTGTTTGTCGTCATGTGAGTCAGTGGTATTGATGTAACACTGGCAGTGCTACTGTAACAACTTTCTGTATCTCTATGCAGGTCCAGGGACAGCCTCTGATGGTTCAGGTGAGCGGTGGGCAGCTCATTACTTCATCAGGTCAACCCATAATGGTTCAGGCCATGTCGGGGGGTCAGGGTCAAACCATAATGCAGGTCCCTGTGTCTGGAGCCCAGGGACTACAGCAGGTGAGGCATTAGGTTCAGTTGCTCGATTAAGATATGAATTCATATTGTATTATGACATAGTACAGGATAATGTACTGTGAATAGTACACAATATTGTACTATGTACGTAGTGTTCTTTGGAACAGTATTGGTAGATGATAGGTGTAATTTTATATGAGTAGCACATTGTACTTTGTACATGTTGCTGTTGACAAATGCTTATTTGTGTGTTAATGTTAACAATGAACTGATACGGACATTAAAATCGCCAAAAATTTAGTTTTTTTCTGACGGTATGTTTTTGTAGATGTTTGAGATCACTGCATTTAAATGTAAATAATGAATAAGTGCTGAGAGGTGCTGAATTTAACCTCTAATTGAAAAATGAACCGAGACCAATCTGTGTACTGTGACCATGTGCAGATCCAGCTGGTGCAACCAGGTCAGATCCAGCTGCAGGGGGGTCAGACTCTCCAGCTCCAGGGCCAGCAGGGTCAGCCCCAGCAGATCATCATCCAGCAGCCGCAGACAGCTATCACTGCTGGACAGAACCAGGTGTTTAATTCTGTTCAGCTTAGTGGAAAGTCCATTTAATCCAATTATTATTTATATGATTACTGAAAGTCTTCTGCCCCACAGGGGCAGCAGATCAGCGTGCAGGGCCAACAGGTGGCACAAACTGCTGACGGGCAGACCATTGTCTACCAGCCCGTCAATGCAGATGGTACCGTCCTGCAGCAGGGTAAACTCAGTTTTCTCTTACCTCTGTCGTTGTCCTTCTGCTTTGTAGACCTTATAAACAAGAGCACTGTTGAGTTGTTCTTTTGAATACGAACTGTGATAATCTGTTTGTAGGAATGATCACAATTCCAGCTGCCAGCTTGGCAGGTGCCCAGATTGTACAGGCAGGGGGTGCAAACACCAACACTACAAACAGCGGCCAAGGCACTGTGACCGTCACCCTGCCTGTCTCTGGTAACATGGTCAATGCAGGTGGAATGGTCATGGTAAGACCCTGTGCAGAGGTACTCTATGTCTTACTACCCTCTTTTCCATTTATTTTTATTTATTTTCAAAATCTAGACTCAGACAAAGGTGCATGGTGTGATAGGGGGGTCACAGAGCTCTTAAGAGCACCAAATAATCATTTATGTTACAGTATATCATTTATCTTTTCAATCATAGCTAATCACAACTGCCATTGTGACTCTAAAAATGTTACAATGTGTATGTAAAATGTAATTAATACATGTAATTCTAGTGAAATCTTAATTGTGGTGATATGAAGAATGAATGATTTGGTTATAGTTAATTATGTTGTATGAATTGTTCAAATGTATCAAAAGGAATGAATGATATTAACCTTAAAACTTCCGAAGCAATGTTATTGTCAGAAAAAATAGTTTATAAAAAATAGTTTGTTTGAACCATGCTGTTAATTGCAGTGAACAGTTGGAAGCAAAATTATTCAACCCTCATTGAATATTAGAATTATTATCAAGGAGGAAAAAAGCGGCATATGCTGACACTGCCAGAGCCTGATGTCTGGATATGCACCACGTTTGTGGCCGATCGTAGCAGCAAAAGGGTGCTCTACAAAAGAATAGATTTGCTTGTCTTTAGACTCCAGTTGTCAGTAAAATTAACATTTTCATTTTTGTATGGAGAAAAACACATAATATTTGTTGTATTGAGCTATTTAAACCATTATTGTTGGATTTGGTCATTACAAATAGCAGATAAATAGTACATTTTGCCTGTAAATGTAATATTTAATAGAGGTTGAATAATTTTGCTTCCAACTGACCACCCGCATAGGTGTTTTCACTTTTTTGTTGCCTAGATAGGCCTCTTTCCTAGGACTGTATTGGTGTTCAGACTGTGTTTTATTGACATCAACTTCATCTCTCCTACGCTTGAACCTTTCAGATTCTTATTAGTTTAGACTACTTGGTGACTTCATGAACCCTCCAGCAAAACTCTATGCAATTTCAGCCTGTAGCAAATCATTCAGGTAGAATGACTGAACGCCTGAGTAGCTGTGCAGGGCAGACTTCAGTTCCGTTACTACCCTAAGTACCCAGAACTTTTAGTCCCAGGAACTACTTGTCAAAGAAGTAAAATGGTCCTTCAGCCCACTGTTGTCTGCATTTCCTCCAAGTAGGTTCAATAAATTAGTCCTCTGATGTTTGCTGATTTTATGCATCTTTTGTATGACTATGGCCTGGACTTTGTTGTCAATCCATCTGCTGTATGATTTCCCTGTAACTCCACATTATTGAGTTGAAGCACATTGGACAAAAGATGGTTTGTCACTGCAGACTTTTAAATAATGGTAGCAGAAGTAGACTTCTGTGAGCACCTGACTAATCAGAAATGTTCAGCACTGCAAAACCCACCTCCAAAGTTTCTGTACTTCTGGGAAGTACTATTCCCTGAGCAAGGAATTTGGAATGGGAGTAAAATATTCTCTAATGGAAAGTACACTCTAAGTCCCTTGAAAGGGTTTTTAGTCCCTGTGGAAACTGTGGTAGAAACACGGCTTTTAAATATGAAAGCTGCATTGTGGTATAACACTATCAGTACTTTTAATAATATAATAATAATATTAATAACAGCCTAAAGACTGGTTTGATCCTGACTGGACCATTTGCTCAGTAACTGCTCGTTTCTGTGAATAGGCTGATATACCTGTATACTTTCCATTCCTGAGGTTGTAAGCACTGTGGCCCTGTTTGTCTCTCCCTGTATCAGATGGTGCCTGGCAGTGGTGCAGTTCCTACCATGCAGCGTATTCCCCTGCCAGGGGCGGAGATGCTCGAGGAGGAGCCTCTGTACGTCAATGCCAAACAGTACCATCGCATCCTGAAGCGAAGACAGGCTCGAGCCAAGCTGGAGGCTGAGGGCAAGATCCCCAAAGAGAGGAGGGTAAGCCCTTAATCCTCTCTTTACCAGCTGTTCATTTATTGTCTGTCATTTCATGCTGGGCTTGTTCTGTATGTAGAATCCCATGATTTCCAAACCTTTCTCATTACAAGGAGTAATTTAATTCAAGAGTAATATTGAAATTATCCCTGATTAATATTTTTCGAGTGAAAACAATTCTCTTACCTTTTGAGGAACGTTATCCTCCCACCAGAGAATGATATCTCAAAATCTGTTCAAGTGCCTGCTTGGATATGAGAGTAAGAT
Source organism: Chaunax sp. Z400 (assembly GCA_037577475.1). NCBI lineage: Eukaryota > Metazoa > Chordata > Actinopteri > Lophiiformes > Chaunacidae > Chaunax > Chaunax sp. Z400. The sequence goes on along the minus strand of CM075195.1, from coordinate 15,441,344 downwards.
TCTGTGCTTTTCTTTTCTTTGTGGTGGGTGAAGTGACCTTTCGACTAGTAATGCTACAGAGGTTGCACAATTTATTCCCAATGTTAAAGTGGCCGTGATCCAATTCATTCATCATCTCTTTGGCAGAAATACCTTCACGAGTCTCGTCACCGTCATGCTATGCAGCGTAAGCGAGGAGATGGAGGACGTTTCTTTTCACCTAAGGACAAGGAGGAAATGGCTTTGGCTCTGGCACAGGTAAGAAGTAGTGTGTAGAGAAACATCACCTACATCATTATTCAGTTTTCATCCTGTTATTGTCATAGAAATTGTCACCTAACCCTATAAAACTGCCTCACCTCATTTGAATTTCTCATTTCTCATTTGAACCTCATTTTTTTAATATGAATTTTATGGGATTAGCTGACACTTTGAAATTGGAACGAAACTCCTCATAATTCAGTAAGATGATCCTCTCTCCTCCTCTTGCTTAGCAACAGCAAGATTCAGCCCAGGCAGCAGATGAGACAGTGGCTCAGATGATCCGAGTCTCATAGCACTGTCGCCAACATCATCACTTCTCCCTGTGGACCCCACCATGCCTGAGACTCTTCAACCCAGCTGATCCATCTGCCACATGTTCTCCTCTCACTTCCTCGTGCCCCACTATCAAACACCAGACCATAGCACTGCCACTGGTTTTCTTGTTATCTCTTAACTCCTGCAATGGTCTTCCAGGGAACAGGCCATGTGTCTACTGAGCCTGTGGACTGCTCTGGACTTTTCTTAAAATGGATAACGCTTCCATGTTCAGCTTCACTGGTCATGCACTTAGGACCAGCTTTTTATTTTCATAAGAATCTTTGCGTTAATAAAATATGAAGTTATGGTTGATTAGTGCTAATCAAACAGAGGAAATGACAGCTGCGAAGCCATCCTATGCCAGACCCCGGTCTGTAAAAAAAGATGATAATTTGTCACTTGTGAATACTTCTTGCTTTATTGTTGTTGTTTTTTTGTAAATGGTACAGAGTTTTTCAAAGACTCATTAAGCATCGATGTTAGATTTGTGACCTATATATTTTATGCAATGCCCTGTATTGTTAGATTTCATTTTTTTGACCCATGTAGGCGTTGAAAAAAATGGGGATAGATTCAGCATCATAAGTCCAACCTGTGTCCTCTGAGCGAAAACTTACATGTGAAACAAGTATGAAGCTCTTGTACAGAAATTCTTCTCCCCAAGTGTGTATCGGATATACTTACTAACTGGCCCAATTCTGTGGATGCATTTTATACCATTTTGTGGTTAGACAGTGTATGTAAGAAAATATAACTTGGAATTACATCATATTTCATTTTCTATTCATGTAGTGACTTTGAATCCATCCAAGTATTTCATTTTCTTTCATTGTTGACAAGATTTTTTTACCCATGAGATACAGTACTGCGGTCTTAAGTTTTTTGATAATAAAGGTTGGATGTTGAATTCATTAAATCTATCTAATGTATATCAATTCAATTTTATTAAGTGCTTCAAGGTTTGTGGCTACTTCACACATCTTATATCTTTTAATCACTCATCCAAGATATCCCATGGATTAAATCCACTGGCATGCTAGTACAACTTTATGGGAGATGAATACTTAATATTGGGTAGTTCAATCAATAACAAAGCAGTATATTTTACCAAACTATAAAGTAGCGTAAAATGAAAATGGTGAAGCACAAGTACGTCAAAAGTCTTGTGAAGTAGGCTCTACTTGAGTAAACATTCAATGATCATGTTAAATATTTACGGTATTATGTTATCCAAATCAATAATTCAGATCAAATTATGGTAAATGCATTCAAATTATGTAACTATCCTTTTAATATTTTTTTGGAAAATGCAAGACAGAATGATATGGGATATGGGAGTAACCAATTTAAATCTTTTGCCCTGTGCGCGACCTCCCTGTCCCAAGAAAGCTCTACCAATCAGAACCTGTAGATTATAGACACTGATACACCAGTCAGCCAATCACAGCGAAGGAGGTGGGACTAGTGCTTCTCTAGAGAGGCTAAACTCGGAGGTCACGCAGATGCACAGTTATGTAAACAGAACCGACCAACGAAATTCAAGAAAGTAATACTAATGACCCGAGATAGCGCCTTGTATAAAATAAATAACCGTATCTTTTCTCTGCTCCGACGCTGACTGGATGATCACCACCTACACTCTGCCCACTTGCTCAGGTGTCAGCTTCAGCAAACCGCCCCCTCCTCTCGGAAATGTTGCGGTCTGTAGATGACAGCACACCCGGAGGACCCGCTTGTTTAGAAAGTAGTGGAGCTAGAACGAGTTAATCCCTATTGAAACAGGTTAATTATCGTCGAGGTCTAGTGGAAGTCCTTCAGCGAAGCTTGGGTTCATTTAAGCCACGAAGTTTACCGAGGAGAGTAAGAAGGTGACGACGCTAATTCAGACGTTAGTCTGAACCGGCTCCTTTTTTTTTTTTGGTAACAGCATCATACCACTTGGATGAAATGACCGACTCGGTTGTGGATAGCAAGGCGGAGGTTAAACAAGCCACGAAATATGTCAAAGAAACCGAAAACGTCGCGGAAAAATATTCAGCGATGACTGTCAGCAAGAACACCAGTGATGTAAATATGAATGTCGGGGAAATGCCCTCCGCAGCGTTCACCGCAGTCCCCACTCTGAAATCCGTCAAGAAGGTAAGAAATGCTAGGCTAAGAGACTGTGTGCTGCAGGCAGGCAGCTGTGAGCAGGACATACGCATTGTACTGCAGCGAAGTAGTGCTGCACAGCAAGGACAGGCAATGTACTGTGGATGATTTATTATGTATTTATAAAGCAACATCTGCATTTTCAGCCCGACACCCCCCTAGAGGTTAATGCTGCATTGATGGATATGATGCTGCCATGGCTGCAGCTTCACAAATGGCAGCAGCCTACAGCATATTATAGTTATTCCACTCCATGAACATTTATAGTCACATTCAACGAAAAGGATCTAGGGAGGTTATGCCACAAACTAAAGCTTTACTTCACTGGCCCACATGTTTGATCGTGGCCTTCACTATGCTGCTGCTCAGGTAAGGAATTTTTTTTTAAAGATTTGTCGTTTTAAAAAAATCTGCCATCATAGAGCCTTCCTGTTTATTTTAATCACAGTGTCTACATCATGCCAACATCCTGTAGGCAGGGAACGACAACAAGCCACTTTGAGCTCTTAAACCTCTGATTCAAGAGCTCAAGAGGTTCAAGAAGAAATACATGCTCTGACAAACCTGAACCTTCTGAAGAAGTTCAATCCAGCATGAATTGCAATCACAGAGCTTTTAATTCTTTGAAATTGAAAATTTAATTCACAAAAATGTATCTGGACCTAATGAACTAATTGTGATGTTCGTCTTGAGTCTGTTCTGGAGTGTGCGTGTGTGGGTCGGGTGGGATCATCATTGTTAATAAGAACATCATAAGATGTATCTGCAGTACAATGTGCACCTGTGAGAAAAGGCCTTGAATTTCTTGGCTCTCACACAACGGCACAGAACAGTCCTCAGAAAGAAAGACTAGCTGCTCATTCCCTAACAGATCCACTATTGTTTTTGTAACCGCTGTTGGTAGGCAGTGGATAAACATGGAACAGACTCATTGCCTGCTGTGTTTCTCAGAACCATACTGCTTAGGTTTTGAAAAGAAACCTTTATATTTTACAGGGTTTGATGGTGAACACTTTTGTTTTTGCCAAGGTCATGGAGGTGATGAGGAAATTCTCTGGAATATTGTCAAGTTCACCAACTCAGTTGTAGCATTTTTTGTTTTGCCTGATATATAAAAGTATTTGCAAGTATACTGACACTTTTGTCAGCTTGTCCTGATATTCTTCCCAAACTTTAATATATCCAATCCCCAGTGTCTCTTTGATAAACGTTTCATGCTAATCTGTCTATAAAATGGCTGTCCTTAGGGTTCTTGCGAAGTTAAAGAAAATCTTTAAAAAAAAATCATGGATCCACCCCTTTTGCCCAGACCTTCTCTAGAGTTCAATGGTTGTTCTTTGGGACAATGTCCCACTCATCCACGCAGTTTCATGGTAATCTGTCAAGTAGATTAAGTGAACCTGACATAAATGGTCTAAAAAAACAAACAAACAAACAGCCGTCAGGTTCAGCCAGAAATGTGAGGACCCATTTGCAGACACGACACAGAGACACTGGGAGCAGTTCAGAGATTTAATATTCAAAAAGCCAATAAACAGTCCAGGTTCAACAACATGAAAGGCAGTCCAAAGCAAGCTACAGTATCCAAAAGGAAAAGGCAGGCTCAGGATCCAAATACAGGCAGGTTATCAGTACAAAGGCAACCCAAAAATCCAAGAACAACAGATCCAAATCAAAAGGCAGAGGCAAAATCCAGAAGACAGGCAAAAGTAAAAAAAATCCAAGAAAACTTACATGGAACACTAGAGAAAAGGCTGGAAGGCATCAATGACAAACTGGCAACTAAATACCGGATTCACTCAGACTAAATACACTGGGATAATGAGGGAATGACAAACAGGTGGCACAGGGAGGAGGAGACAACAACAGGTGGAGACAATCAGACGCACTGGTGGGAAAATGTTAAAGGGGAGCAAGCAGAGAAAACTAAAGGGGCAGACAGGTAAAGAACACAGAGAACATAAATCCCAAAGACACAAGACAAAATACAAATAATGCAAACAATGAACATGAAACAAGAACAGAGGGTTTAACGGCAAAACACATAAATCAGCAAAGACAGGAAGTGTAAAGCAGATCCGGATACACTCCAAATTTTAATGGGCTGTCCCTACATAACCCATCTCTCAAGTTTCATCAAAATCCATCTGGTAGTTTAGGAAAAGATGAAAATAACCCCATGTCACAATGTTAAAGAAGATGAAAAAATATTCTTGGATCCACCTCTTTATCTGGATCCACTTCAAAATGTAATTAGTTCTTCTCTGCTACATGTGCAACCCTCTTACAAAGTTTCTTGAAAATCTGTCAAGTAGTTTTTTCCTGCTAACAGACGGACAAACAAACAGAGCGATCGCATAACCTCCTTGGCAGAGGTGAAAATTACAATATATTTGAATGAACATGTCTCCCAGTCTAAAAGAAAAACTTAAAAATAATAGCTTCACCAAACTGACTTTTACTAGTCGGCTAATATTTCGTCATGTAAAAGGGGCAGGCTTGCTATTAGCAGTTACTTGCCTGTAATGTTTATTCTGAATGATATGTCTGTGTAGCTATCTCTGCACCAAAGTTAAAATAGTTGGTGTAAGAATGTCTACAAGAGGTGGAAAAATAATAAAAAAATATAAATTTTCCCAGCAGCAGGGCTTACAGGCTTCACTCAGACCCCCTGTCTGTCAAGGCAATAATGTGTGGACAATGACTTGCCTCAGGGAGCTTGACCGAAAACATATTGGATGAAAGGAATGTTCACTCTGCCCATGAAAACAAAGGAGCATGTTATGAATAAATGTGAGAGCCCCGTGTCAAGCCGGACCACCTGTTTTCATGTAAAAAAAAATATGAATGAGTTCAACAAATACTGCAAACAATTAGAAGGATAAAACTAATGAAAATCCCACACACAGCATGAAGTGGGGTGTCTGTTGAACTGAGGCTGGTGCATTGTCTCATGATCATCTGAAAGGTGCCACGAACAGACGGAATAAATGTTACAAACTACAATGGCACAGAGCATACCTCCACCAAGACGGAAATATCCTACACGTTTATCTAGCTCTTCAAAATAGAAAAATAAAGAATAATGTTTACCCCCTACAAATATATATTTTTGACTGATTATTATCTGGATCTTGCACCACAACTTTGCACTTATAATGTCCACACGATAAATATGTGTTATTTTTTTAGACCACAATTTATGAATTATTTCCAAAGAAATTCGGGAAACTGTTGAAAATTCCCTATCTTCCAAGTCTAAGGAAAGAAAAGAGAGATCTGTACCAAAATATATTGGGTTGTCTGACTCATGTCCCATCCCTCTACAAAGTTTTGTGGAAATCGTAATGCATAATTAGGGGAAATGTTGATAGATGCCGCAACCTCACAACGATAAGAAATAAGAATTGTCTGACCATCAACAAACAAACAAAGTTGAAAACATACCCTCCTTTGCAGAGGTAATTAAAGAGGATGTGAATGTGAGTTTGTTTGTGTGTGAGAGCGTGTAGGTGGCTGAGTCAAAGCACACCACTTACTCTGCCTCCATTCTCTGAGTCCATCCAGCTGTTACACAATACGCCCCCTTAGGAATTGGACTCACTCTGTTAATGTGTTCATGTGGCATCATTTCTATCTCATCCCTGTGGGCTGAGATTCCCACACATTCTCAAAAGCCTTATTTTTTTATTAACTCAACTTACTTGTTTTCCAACATTATGTTTCAGGGCGCAAGTTTGAATTAAGGTGTTAAAGATACAATTCACTAAATGATATCTAACCCAGAATCAGATTAAAAATGCAAACATGAAGCCCCACAGTGTGGGTAGAATTTGACTTTGGTGACTCCTGGTGGTGGGATTGTACCTGGAGAAAGATATTTCCTTTCTTGACATTTTTTTTTTGAGATAGCTTTGTTCGCTAATTAGATTAAATGCTAGGAGAGCTTGTGAAACTTGGCAAACTCACTGCTTGTATACATCTCAGCTTCAGATAAGGAGCGAAAAGACTTCTGCCTCTAGAGGTACAAAGTGGTATTACAAGACACGATGTGGCTAGCTGGTTAGCATGCTAAATTCTGCAGATATCGCTGTAACACAGCAAGTAGACATCTTTGACGTAACATCATCACTGTTGTTTCTTCACAATCTGTTGACGTTTGAATCTTAAATTCTGTCCCTATCTTACAAATTGCATCCAAAGTCATTGTAGCCAGTTTAATAATATAACATTGACACCAGTGTCTTTCTCGGGTTTATTGAAATGCTGTCTGCTATAGTTCACACAAGCATAGCACTGTGTTTGTCGCACAGTTTGACCAGTTTTAACAGTGAGAGAAAAGTCACCATAAGCTGAGAAATTTAACACATCCATACTGACTCGTTACATCATTTCCCAGCTCTTCCCAGTTGTGCCTTTTAAACAGGATCACTTGACTATAACTATAGTATTTGTTATAAACATTTTGTTTTTAACAAATATCTTCCTTCTTATGTTACAATTTTTAGAACAAAATGATTTTTTTGTTGTTGTAGATGACAGACTTCCATTCCTTTGTGTTTATTCGTGAAATATGTTTATCTTGATATTCATACTCACGGAAGACGTGACGTATCTGGATGTAAGTGCAAATCGTTGCTTCAGATGAAGGTCACATAGTTCTGGATTAGCACGCTATGTTTTTTTTCACAACACTAATCCGTCATGCATATGTTGATCTAAACAGGCACCTTATCAGACCAAAGGAAGCAGAGTACAGTCATTTTGTCTGAGGAACTTCTTATCTTGAACATTAGTTTGTTGTTTATACACCATTATTACTCTATTTATTTGAAGCCGTCAGTCTTTGATTTGTCGAGTGTGATTACTATGACAGGCCAGCATACAAAAATGTCTACAGTTAAATATAGTGTCCGTCTAACCAGTTGATGTTGCCTAATGAACCGTTTGCATTGCCAGCTGACGGTCACACCACAGCTTAAGTCTTTGACCTGCTCTGCTAACTTAGAGAGAACATGTATTTTTAGCTGTAGGATGGGACTGGATTGACTGCTTATTGATGCAGCAGAGGGCTAATGGAAACAGAGTTTAATTCCTCTTGTCAATCCCCTTTTATTTAGTAGTCCAAATCAGCAGCCTGAAAGTAAAAAGCTGCAGCAAATGTGTGCTCAGGCTTTCTTTCTGTACGCGTATCTCTGTGCAAATTTACATATCTGTATCTGGCTCCTTGCTCCTGCATGTTGCTCTCTCAGGACATAAAAACATAATGATAAAGTGGAGCCTTCTGACTTAAGCAGCTGGTTGTCAAGGGCAGAATCAGAGTGAAAAAGAAAGAGGGAGAGAGAGAGAGAGAGAGAGAGGCTCAGTTGGAATCGACCTCCCCTTTCTCTCTAGACCTCTCTCTCTCTCTCCCTCTCCAGGTTGGCCATTAGAAATCACGATAATAGGTGGGAACCTCCCCCAAGCTCTGTCTGGGAGTGTTCTAGGATAATAGCATCAGGGACACCTAGTACCATCACACAGAGGGCACAGAAACAGTGAAGTAGGTGGAAAAGTGGAGAGACAAGGCAGCGACTGGCAGCCATGGCACACAAACATGGGCATGGGAGAGAAAGGGTGAGTTGTTACTAATTTATCACCTGGAACTCATCCACCACTTAAAGATGCTGCACATCCCACACACAGATGTGCTTGGAGTTACTTTCTGCATGTCACAACTTTTCTAACTTTACGTAGAGTGGTTCTTTATCTTATGCAACAATGTTGCCCACACAGATGTTTTTGGACTTGTAACTTAATTTTTCGGCTGAAGTGCAGGCAGAAGTACAGCCCGTTCTTCAAAAGGCCAAGGTTAATCACTGGGTTCACCTCTAGGATAGTTCACTGCATCAGAGTAGCAGAGACAGAGCGCTTTCTGAAGTAATTCATCATTATTCCGATTAACCTCTTGTTTTCCCTAATGCTGTAGCAACAATAGACAATTTATAGGCAATTAAATATTGAGGAAGAACAATGCAAGAGACAATGCAAAACCTGTTCTGAATCCCCCAAGAGTCCAAACTGATGCAAAGCAAACATTAAAGAAGTATTTTGCAAGTGTATGAGACAGAGCACTCTCTCATTTGTGAAAACAGAGACATGCAGAGATCTCCTCAGTTTACACTGTGTAGCAGGCTTCTTGAGTTTCTTCATACTGACACAGATTGTAGAAGCCAAGGTGTCACAAAGGGGATTATTTGATTAAAATCATTGATTGTTACTACTGTTTTAGCCATTTGTGTCACAGTTAGTTTAGTTTTAAAGGAATAAAAGTCAAAGCAAATGTGTGAATTTTAGTCTCATGTAAGAATTAAGTATTACAAGTGTTTTCCTTATGGTTTATAAATGTTGTTTGTCCATCTGAAGCCAATTCGGTCATCTCCGGCTTCCGCTAACATTGGTGTGGCGACTGCCAGGTAACAGAGTCATGAATGCCAGTTTCATCCAGCTGTGAGCTCACACTCCAAAAATACCATCTCAGCATTATGTTCCATTTACGTTCAGTATTGTCTTTACGTTGTGTCGTTACTTTTCATGTCATCAAAAAACTGCACCTATTCGGCCTGTTGTAGTTTGATGTCTTTGTGTGCAGTGAACATTACACTTAAATGTAATGCAACTCACTGTTGTTAGTCTGGCATTTGTGTGTTCCCGGATTTATCATCCCTGTGTTTTGTCAACTCTAGTGGTCTGCACATTAGTTTTTAGTCCAAACACACACTATGGACATCTAAAATAAGAAATCTGACGTCATTGTCTGTATGAATGAAGACATTTGAGAGGATTCATCACTGAGGCAAAGGCCAAGAACAAAAAAATGCTTTAACGTTTAACTAAAATAATTAACACAATAAGGTGAGGAATTGACTACAGTCTTACATTCTATCACTACCATTAAAGAAAACATCCGTATCAGTCAAATGATCAGGCATTATGAAGTCTAAGCAAATACAATGACCTCTCGTGGCTTTCATTGACTTTGAACATGCTCATGTAAATCGCCAATATGACATTCATATTATGATAACTTTATTAAAAATGTTCACTCAACAGCCATGAAAAGGAAACAGTGAGGACACAAAGGAAGGAACAGCCAAAGGAGTAATTAAAGGAAAAAAAAACATGCCCTGTGTGAGAGGGCATGTTGGAAGTCTACCCCTCTTAATAGCATGACAATATATACAACCTTATGATATCATACAGGGTTGTGAGACAGACAAGAGACAGAACATCAGAGTTTAAGCTTGGATTTGAGCCAACGTGTTTGCCTCTAAGCCACCAAGACACCTGTAGGATTTAAATCGCTTTAAATGTTTCTTTTACTCAAGACAATATTAATATGTCACCCTCTGGCTAAATCTACAGTAATGGTTCAGAAAGCAATTATACATCAGTCTCACGTGAGAACACATCAATGAAAGTCAAAGGGAGTAAAACATAAGGACATCCAATGGTTCAGACCTGAAACCCACCTGGGGAAAAAATGGTTTGTAGAATTTACTAAATTTCTTTATGTCAAATAGTTGCATGAAATCATTCTGTCTAGATCCAGATATTTTTCAAAACTCTGTTTATTTTATTTTAATTTGAATGTGCTTATTTTTTTGGTAACTTTAAAATGTATGCATAATATCAGCTCAACTTAGGGTCACAAATTCACCTATATTACATGTTTGTGGACTGTGGGAGGGAGTGTAGCACCCAGAGGGAAGCCACGCAGACACGTGGACAACACGCAAACTCCACACAATAGAGGCTCCTGCTCGGGATTGGAACCCAGAACCTTCTTGCTATGACAGTGCTACCTGCCAGTCCACCATGCTGCTAAGCCTCCAGGACAAAGTGACGGCATGTGTCTGTAGAAATTCAACTGCACTTAGCTTTTTCTAATTTCTTTTAATTGAGTGAAATGAACTTGTAATTAAGGGTAATACATTTTAAAATTCATTAGAAAAGATAAGTGGTATTTAATAACACAAAATCTATACCTGATCAAAACATGTAACATTTATAAGGGGTCCGAATCATTTTCTCTTATTTTACAACCTCTTATTTTAGCACATTGCTGAGTAAATCATCTACCATTTACAACATGTCTCCTTTAAACCAGACAAGCTACAGTCTGCAGCCCACCTGGGCTTCTGTGTGAATATAAAGTGTTTCTGTGTGTCCAGTAGTTCGACAGCATTTCTCTGCTGTTACTACTAACTCTGTACTGGGTGACTCAGTTTACTTAGGACCTCAGGGTGCAGTCTACTGTTTCTAATGTTGACAACTGAGTGTTGACTTCTGCTGGTACAGCCTAACTGTTTCAGTGCCAAGGTGTTAAAATGACACACTGCGGATGTGTCAGATCCTACAGTAAGTCCCTAAATAGAACCATATTCACACCAGGCACTGCCTTTCATTTAGTAGCTGAATGACATGTTTTTGAATGATTGAATCAGGAATCTGGACAGCTGTGACTTTAATCTTCCATTAAAGGCTAATCTAGCAAATATACAAGCTATCTGTGTACTGAGTCACTTTTTGTGTTTCCAGGTCTTTGATCGTGGGCCCTTTGAAGGCTTGGGTTGACTCAGTGAACCAAAGTAACAACAGGAGGCCTGTGTATTTGAACAAAGCATAAATCACAGAGCAGCAGAGAACATCTAAAAATAGTTTGCAGCTCCTTTCCTCCTCGTCCACCCGCAATGTACTGATTTACCTCTAAAAGGACAGTTTGAGTGGCTGAAAGAGTGTGAACAAACACACAGGGTGTCATTACTGTTAGTGTGTGATGATGATGATGGTTCATTTTGTTGCTTGCTCCACTTTTCTTATTTCATTGTTGCCTCCTAATCATGCATATATGAAAAGGTCCTAAAACCAGGACAGTAAGATCTGGATTGTATTTGCCTTTTATGTTTACATTGTGCACTGTGTTGCTCTGGTTCTCCTTAGATCCAGTTTGCTAACACAGAGGACAAACAAGAATTTAGCAAGTACCCTACCAAGGCAGGCCGGCGCTCCCTCTCTCGGTCCATCTCCCAGTCCTCCACAGACAGCTACAGCTCAGGTACTGCACACCTGAAGTTTTCTGTGAGATGAAACATCCGCTGCATTTTACATCGATTGCTGCCGAGGTCAAAGGTCATTGACAAGCCTTGACTTACTAGTTTTCATACTGATACTGTAGTTTGTTACTCGGGGAAAAAATTACATGAATTTCTTGTATCTATTTTTTAAAGTCATTATATCGTCTATCATCCGGTAAATCAGCCAGTAACTAAAAAGAACTTGCAGCACAGATTTGACAAATTAAGTTCCAAGTGTTGGCTTAACAAAACATTCTCCTTATTATGTATCTTGGTCACAATTCTTAAAAAAATACAACTAAATGATCCGTATCAAGATTGTTGTTCGTGTGATGTGTCTTTGTTAAACTTCTGGTCTCAAAAATCGATCGATCTGGCTGCACGGAGTGTTTGCAATAAATACATAAGGTAGACACACACACACACACACAGAGGCAGGGCACACACAGTCGCCATGCTACACACAATGGATTTAAAGTGTGTGTTTCAGAACTGGCTCTTATGAATGCTTTTCCACAATAGTGACCTTTTGTGTTCTCCATTTCACAGCTGCATCCTACAGTGACAGCTCAGATGATGAGACCTCCCCACGAGACAAAGCCCAGGTCAACACCCACAACAGTAGTGACTTCTGTGTGAAGAACATCAAGCAGGCCGAATTTGGCCGCCGTGAAATAGAAATCGCAGAACAAGGTATACCTGACCCAATGCAAGTGTTTGCAGAAGTTAATGGGTTTGAACTGAGTCTGGATTTGTAGTGTTTGGTCTCGTCTCCCGAACGGAGACAGTCCAAAATCTTCAAAGTTGTTTTTTTTCTGTGATTTTATTGTGATATAAGAGACTTGCTATCATTACCATGTGTACAAAGAGAGCTTTGTGCTACCTGTTGTGACTTTGTTCACAGATATGTATCACATGGCATCAGTTTTAGTACTTACATGCTGTTTAATGAAAGTCCTCTCCTCCTGCCTTCAAAATCGTTACTGACCCAAGGCTGGGGCAGTGTCATGATTTTGGAAACATGATCAGAGTTCTTTCTATCAGTTCTATTCATCACTTGTTACTTATTTTATTCTTTTGTTACTTCTCCTCCTATCTCAGGTGTGTTTTTATGGCCTTGCCAAAGGGGGTATATATAGGGTTACCCTTGTCCGTCCGTACATCCAGTACGTAACGGTGTATGGTCTATCCATTTCAGCACAAATTGAGTTTTTCCATTAGCGGGGACATCTGTGTCCTTGGTGACACATTTTCTTCTTCTGTATACAGATCACTTCCTCTCCCTTCTCTGTCTCTTACTGTTTACCCCGCCCATGTGAGCGATATGTAGGCGTGAGTGCTTGACAAGTCTTCCTCAGGCTCAAACCCTGGGCAGCAACAGCTGTTTCTGACTGTTGTTTAATCAGTTCCTTTTGTATTCAAAATGGTTCACCATTCTGTCTCCCAAAACAACATGTGATGTTCTTTCAGCTCCCACTGACTTTAACTCAATCTTTTCCTCCACAGACATGTCTGCCCTGATCTCCTTGAGGAAGAGAGCCCAGGGGGAGAAGCCATTGGCTGGGGCGAAGATAGTTGGCTGTACGCACATCACTGCTCAGACAGCAGTACGTCCTCTCATCCTGTTCTCTGCAGATCACTCTGATTATTGTCTTCTCAACCGCTGCTCATGTATCTGTATGTTCCATCGTTCCCATTTAGGTCCTGATTGAGACTCTGGTGGCCCTAGGGGCTCAGTGTCGCTGGACGGCCTGTAACATCTACTCCACTCAGAATGAGGTGGCTGCTGCTCTCGCTGAAACAGGTCAGACCGTCTCCTCTCTAGACTTTACATGCGAGATGTTCTCTTGCAGCTTGGATGTGGGCAGCAAAACCATTCATTTCAGAAAATTAAAACACTTTAATATTAAGTGAACTTGTTTGTAGATGCCACCTTGCATGACCTTCAACATTAATCACATGATGGCTATAAACATGCTGTAGGTCTATGTTAGATATAAATATGTTTTTTATAGGTCTATGCATTGACTGCAATGGATGTCTACAATGGGTTAAAAGGCTGTTGCATGTATTTTCATGCAACAAATTGATGTATGTGATTTCTCTTTGAAATGCTGCTCTAATGGACCTGCTGCTCATGCTGCTGGCCCCCTGTGCCCTGATGTCTGTCTTCACCATTAAGTGTGTGTGTTTTGTTTCTGCAGGAGTACCTGTGTTTGCATGGAAGGGTGAGTCAGAGGATGACTTCTGGTGGTGCATCGATCGCTGTGTCAACACAGAGGGTTGGCAGGCCAATATGGTATCAGCCTGATAATCCCATTATACATTTTACACCAGTATGGGCTCTACTATGCCATCATAGATCATGGAGGTTATCTCTCCAGCCGTTAACTCTGTTGTGTTTTTCTTAGATCTTGGATGATGGTGGAGACCTAACCCACTGGGTGTACAAGAAGTATCCCAGCGTCTTCAAAAAGGTCCGGGGCATAGTGGAGGAGAGTGTCACTGGAGTCCACAGGTGAGATGGGGCATAGATTGGATGCGTTTGTGGGTTTTTAAAGGAAACGAGAAATATAGTTTTGTAAACTCCGTCACTGTTTTGTGGTTTCAGCAACAATTTGGGACACAGAGGCTGTTGAGCAAAAATGAATTGTGGCCGAAACTATGACTGTTGCCAATAATGACCAAAACTATAAGAATAAGAACATTTCTCTTTTAGCCAACAATAAACAACATTATTGGCTGGTCTGTGGCCCAATGTATGATAGCCCATTATGGGCTATGAATAATATAGACTGTGACAGTTGTTGAAGTTATTTATTTTGATCAAACCCACTATAGGACCCACTGTTGTAGCACTGTGTTTTTTCCTTACTGAGATGAAGCTACTTCTAAATTCCATTAGATGTTTACATTATTTTGTCTCCTAGTTGGAGCTGAACTGGAAGCAAACCAAGCTTCTTGATGTATGATGTGCATACAGTGTCAGCACACACAGTATCAGCTAAAAGGTCAGAGTATTATAAAATACACACTGAAGCTGTAGATTGAAAACATCATTTGGCTGGTCCTATTTTAGAGACATGCCAGCTCGACAGCAGATCAGAGCAGCTAACCTATTACGTGACATTGGTTTCAGTGAATTCACTGCATGCCTACTTGTTGTATCCTCTGTGGAATTGTAGTTGGACGGAGTCCAGAACAAATTTCCCTTCGGGGACAATAAAAGTACATCTATATATATAATATATATATATATATATATCTTATCTTATCCATGTGCACACACAACTCTCGATGGAATTATTGAGCCAGATGCCTCTGAATGTGAAAGATCACGCAGGATTGCAGCTCAGTTTGTGTGTGAAAATGTGCATGAGTCTGCCTGAACATGTTTCCCCTATGTGTCCTGTTAGATTGTACCAGTTATCCAAAGCTGGCAAGCTGTGTGTCCCTGCCATGAATGTGAACGACTCAGTCACCAAGCAGAAATTTGACAACCTATACTGCTGCCGTGAATCTATCCTGGATGGGTGAGGAGAATTCATCTTCTAGAATCTCGAAATGGCGTGTTTGCACACATGCTACTGCAGTTTTCCATTCATAGTGTGAAGAGTTTCTTTCTTAGTGCAGATGAACAAAGTTACGTGTCACTGTGCTTGTCTCTGGCAGCTTGAAGAGGACCACAGATATAATGTTTGGAGGCAAACAAGTCGTTGTGTGTGGTTATGGAGAGGTGAATTATTCTTTGATTTTAAAAAATCTCACTTTTGGTGGATGAATTTTCACAGAAGCAACTAACCTGGTTACATGTATTGTATAATTCTGTTTACAACTATTGCATTGTCCTGTGGTTTGCAGGTGGGGAAAGGCTGCTGCACTGCTCTAAAGGCCCTCGGAGCCATTGTGTGTATCACAGAGATTGACCCCATCTGTGCCCTGCAGGCTTGGTGAGTCACTATCCATTACGACTCAGCACTGCTCCATCAATAAATGCACTCCCACATTTCTGCTTTTGTCTCTATATTTGCAAAAAGACCGTTTATTATAACAATTTGTTTTAAGTTGTTTTCACTGTGTTTGTTCTGCTTAACTAATGGAAATGTATGTGTATCCATACAGCATGGACGGCTTCCGAGTGGTAAAGCTGAGTGAGGTCATCCGCCAGATGGACGTGGTGATCACTTGCACTGGTACTGAGCCCCATGCAGTGACATTGATTACTTCTGCTCTGACAGTCACTGTTTATGGAAAACAAATGTGCACCTCATTTAAAGATCCCAATTGGAAAAAAAAAACAATGCTGAAATGTTTTTGGGTCCATGTGCTTGTCAGATGACAATAATCACCATCCCAGTTTTCATGCAGTTGTAAAACCATTTTAAGTGTGTTGAATTTATTTATTTAATTTTATTCAATTATCCCCCCCCCACATAATTTAGTTTATAAACAAGGCAGTTGTGTGCAACATGAATGCACATTCAAATTATAAATATAAATATATTAATAATATAAAGATAAATAAACTTTCTGTGTACAAAAGAAAACATATTTATTTTTATTTTAGTTACCTTCTCTGATTTCTTTACACATTAAACTACTTCTTTTTATTTTTTACAGGCAACAAGAACGTTGTTACCAGAGAACAGCTTGACCGAATGAAGAACGGCTGCATTGTCTGCAATATGGGACACTCCAATACTGAGATTGATGTGGTAATGTGTGCATATTTAATTGCATGAGCGTTGTATGGATATGTGTGTCTGAATTTCTATTTAAATGTCTAACTTTCACACAGAGGAAGGTGCAGACCAATGTGAGCTTCACTGCATGTCCTCATGTGGTTTGGGGTTTTAGTTTAGCCAGTTCCTTTTTTTTTTGGTAATTTCTCTCCTCATGTGTCATGTTTTGATTGTCACTGTCTGTCTTTGTTTAGTCCAGACTTTCCTTCTTTTAGTTGTCAGTTTGTCTGCCTTTCATGCATCTTTTCCTTATCCTGCGTTTTCCCAGTGTCTCTGTGTTTGTTCCCTGTGTTCCTGTTCTGCTCTTCAAGGAGGCTATATTGGTCATCTTTGAATGTATTATGTTCTCTGTGTTGGACCACTCTCATCGGGATAATTCTTTGTTGTTTGTTGCTCACTTGGACTTCCAGTCGACTTTAATTATTTCTTGTGTTACCTTCTGTTACCACCTCCAGCATGTTATTCCCCTCACAAACCATTTGCATATTCTTTTAACCCATTTTTCAAACAAATCTTTCAAAACAATACCATAACTCATCCAACGCATGTACATTTCCTGTTTCCTGTGAGACCAAATATAACCCAGTACACTCTACAATGCCTAATTTAGAAATCTTCTCAGACTCCCTTTTAATGAGCTCCTCTACTGAAAAATGTCTTTTTATGGCCCCGTCACAGGGGTCATATCGGGCTACCCTTGTCTGTCTTTACATGCGTAATGATGTGTTCGTCTATCCACATCTCAACAATCGCTGGGCAAAATTCAGTGAAATTTCACACATGCTTTGCGGTGTGCATCTCATAATTGGTTTCTTTAATTTGCTTTTTATTTATTTATTTATTTTTAAACATTTTTAGACATATTTGAACTTATTTTCATCTGTTGTGTTTTTACAAAACCCTCACCTTTATTCTTTTACCTGTAATCTATTTCTATTGTCATGCAGTCGTAGGACTGACCCATGTTTTATGTCCTCAGGCGAGTCTGCGCAGCCCTGAGCTGACCTGGGAAAGGGTGCGCTCTCAGGTGGACCACATCATCTGGCCTGATGGAAAGAGGGTGGTTCTGCTTGCAGAGGTAATGTCTGTCTGCACTCTGAAGGCTGTCCCTGTGAAGTTTTAGATTTCACCCACACAAATCTTAGACTACAGTATGCATTAACTCTGTGTTAAGAAGGATTTCTATTGTCAAATGTTGTTAGAATATTAATATACAAATCGTCATTAACTGTGGGTCATTTTAGCATAAAGTCCAGATAATTGAAGCCCTGTGGGTCGGTTTAATGTTGAGTAAGTATATAAAGGCCTGGAGGTATATTTCTGTGAGTCACTCAGTAGCTACGTGAGTCACCCAGTAGCTAACTGAGTTCATACAGCAGCTGTATACTTCTATGTTATCACTTACTCTGTCACCACTGTTGCTTCAGCTTGACTTAGTGTCTGCTTAGTTTCTACAGTGCAGTTCATACCTGTATTCTGTTGTTTCTCAGGGTCGCCTCTTAAATCTGAGCTGCTCCACAGTGCCTACATTTGTGCTGTCCATCACTGCTACAACTCAGGTTAGTAGCTTGGGCCTCACGGAGGAGCTCTTTACCAGCTCTTTTTGGGGTACTTCTCTTTCTCACTTCACCACCCTGCTTTTCTGTAGTAACAACCATTCTGTGGTCTGTAGGCCCTGGCCCTGATCGAGTTGTTCAATGCTCCAGAGGCTCGTTACAAACAGGATGTGTATCTCCTGCCCAAAAAGATGGGTAAGTAAAAGGAAACTCATTTCACAAATTGACTATGCTCTGATTATAAGTTTAGAATAAGAATGATTTTAAACCTGTCTCTGAGGCCAGCTTTTTTGTGTTGCTCATTGTCACCACCTTGTGATTTAACCTAAAAATGACAACTTCCAGTGAACAACTCTCCAATCTAGATTACTATCTGTGTCTTTGCTCCAGATGAGTATGTGGCCAGTTTGCACCTACCAAACTTTGATGCCCACCTGACAGAGCTTTCTGATGAGCAGGCCAAGTACATGGGTCTGAACAAGAATGGCCCCTTCAAACCTAATTATTACAGGTAGGTTTTACCCCCACCTTATCTACAACTTTTACTATCTTTAACTAACTTTTCCCATGTTTTACCACAATGTGGTGGTGTAGTCGTCTGGCTTGGCCAGACTAATAAGCAAATTCATATTAGTCTGGAGCCTCTCGGTTCATTTTTGATTTTCTAGGCAAGTTATCAAGACTCCAGACCAAAAATGCCTCTAGACACAATTGGATCGACTTAAAACCAATTAGAGCAATGAAACTTGACCTACAACCAATCTGAGCAACTCATGCATGCTTGGCACTGCTTGGTCCATTTTCAAGCAGGAAAACATTTAAACTTGGTCACATTCTTTCTCAAATTATAGCTACACAGTACATTAAACTGTGTTTCTGAAAATATTCAATGCAAGAATAGTTTATGCAGTAACAGAATCTTGATTCATATTAGATCAGCCCTTTATAATTTGATAGTTTGAGTCTATTTAATTATCTTAAATGGACCTACAGACAAGATACAACAAAGTAGACCTACAACCAGTCAGAGCAGCATTTTGTGACTTTTCAGATTTGGACCAGTGACGCTCCAGGCAGTCATGGAATCAAGCCTGCAGCATATTAGATTAACTCTTGTGATTGGTCTGCAACAAACCAGGACAGAGCGACATATGTCTGAATGTGGAGGCAGACGACTCTGCCAGGGCAAACGAAATATGAGCTGGCAGATCATTCTGGTCTCCAGGCCATCAGTGCAGTGGAATATACTGGTTGAAGTCATATGTACAATAACACTCTATTTCATTCGCAGGTATTGATGAGACTATCTGACTGATGGTTGTGATCCTCAACACACGTCTGCCCTTGGATAAAAAGAGATATTTTATTTTCTAAATGCTATAAAATGGAGGAATTTTACATATGCTGAATGTAACTCACTGATAACACCCTATATGTTACATATGAAAAATAAGACCAAGACTTGTAGGAAACATACATCGTATAACCAACTAATATTTTACCTGACTTGTCATGTGTTTAAGAGAGAGGCCTGCCTGCATGCTTTTATGTGTATGTACGTACCTATTTAGTTGCTAATGCTTCTGTTGCTAGACTACAGTTGTTGATTTGTTTACCCTTCGCACAGTGCCATAAGAAGGCCGTAAGAATGGATTAGACTTATTTTTTGATTTTATAGTACATTCCATGACCCAGTTTTTGGGCTTGTTGTACATGTGTTTAATAATCTGATTGAATGGTATCTGCATACATGCCCTAAAAGGTAATATCCAGCCATCCTTCTCATTACAAGCACACTGATGAAATACAGCACTTGTTACATAAACAATATGACCCAATGTTGGCTATTTTAAAACACACTCAGAAGACTGAGTGGGTTTTAAGTTTTTGACTCCCATTGTTGGCATTCAACACTCACCCTAGGAGTATTTGAAAACACCCAGCGTTTCTCAGAGATAAATGCAAATCAAAGGGATGTATAATGTGCTAACAGATTAAGATGTCCTGTTAAAGATGACAGGCCGTATGCATTCGTAGAAAGGAAGTACTGGACATGTTGAGAAGGAGCCTGTAAAACGTTTTCCACTACTATAACGTCCTTCATCCAATACCAAGTTTCCATTTGCTCACTCACATTCCAGCTGAGTCCCGTATGACTGATGAGCAGCGTGTTCGGCTATATAGTGTTTTGATTGGATAATACCTTCAAGGCCATGGTATGAATGTGCCTTTTAAATAATTTACATCACATAAATATCAGCCATGACCTTAATTAAATGAAATTTCCTCTTTTGGAAAACCACATCTATTAGTGGTACATTTATTGTCTTCCTTCCACTGCTTCTGGTATGAATTGTCACTCTGAGCTATTTGTGTAACTTTATGTTTGCCATATGATTGTCGCTGTCTTCATTTGATCCAACAGGGTCACCTTAAGTTAATATTTCATGTGATCAAAATGCATACGTGTATACTATATGTAAAAGAATGCATCAAATCAGCAATAAAGCAAGTTCTTTTAACAGATACATGATGTGTTGATGTGATGAAAAATTAAACTAGATAATGAAAGAGTGAGGGCTGTTAAGGTCAGTGGTTTTTGGGGATAAACCTCCCCCAATGGGACTCCTGCTACATTCACTACAGTGTGTTCCCTCACAGTCAGCCCTGCTGGCCCAGCGTCAAACTCCCGTCCCACTCTGGAATATTCACAGGCTTTCTCTCACCACACCAGCTGCATTAGTTGCTAATATTAACAGTTGAGTCACTGAGCTTGAAGGAGGGGTAGGGGGATTGGGAGTGTTCTGGAAACATGGTTCCAACAATATAAGCAGTGGGACCGAGTCAGTCCAGGCACGAGTTCAAGAAGAACCACAAAGAGGCCAAAGCTTAAGACACAAAGGAAACTACTCCAGGAGACTTCTGAGATCCTTCAACATCTTTGAGCAACAGAGCGATTGATACTCAAAGTAAGTAGCAATTTATTATCCAATTGTGGTTAAAGTATTTTGAATGGAAACATCATCAAATACTTTTTTGTTATGACATACATTTTGGGTATTGGGTGCAGCCTCAGGCATTATTTTAATCCACTGAAAGATGACATCAAATGTATTTTAATGTACTAATGTATCAATGCTATTATAAATTATGTCTTTATTAATGCTATTATGAATTTAATTCCACACTAGATTAAAATAACTGCTGTTTCTAATTAAGGGACGACATAAATCAAAGGGATCCGCATTAACCATTTATCACCATCATTATTTATTTATATTTCATGGTGGAGCAATTACATTAAATTAAACTTGTGCCATGAAACATGGGTCCAATGTAACTAAGTATATTTCAAGTCCTGTACTTAAGTACAAATTCAAGGTACTTATAGTTCTCTTGAATTATTACATTTTATGCAGCTTCTACTCCAATACATCTTAGAGGCTAATATTGTATTTTGTACTTCACTACATTTTACTGACAGCTTTTCTTACTAGTTACTTTTAAGATCACAACTTTCATACCCTTCCTGTCTAGTGAAAACTATGCATCTCCAAATTTGGTGATTTGTAATAATAATAATAATAATAACTTTATTTATATAGCACTTTTCAAAAACAAGTTACAAAGTGCTTCAGAGTAAAAACATATTAATAATAAGAGACCACAGTAAAAACAACAGAAAAGAAAAACTATAAAAAGGCCATGCGATAAAAGTGAGTCTTAAGAAGTGATTTAAAAGAGGTCACTGAGTTTGCCTGCCTGAGATCCTCGGGGAGAGAGTTCCAGAGCTGGGGGGCATGAACAGCAAAAGCCCGGTCCCCTTGTATGTACCCTTGTACCCCTAATATGAGGTTGTCAAATGAAAGATGAAGTGTTCCTTTATGGGTTGAGAAAATTCTCTTACTGCTTAAAATGAACAGTTTAAGAACCCTTTTGGTATTGTTGACTTTTTAGATATAGTTGGTTCTCACAGGACAGCTATGATACAAACATATGATGATGTTGTGAGATATGATGTCTTGCTGTAGATGAAACTACCCAACAGAATATAAGATAGGATTAAATAAAATTAGGTCAACCTTAATCATCTTTAACAGAAAAATCCAACATACACATTAATACAGCAGCAATATTAATATAAACACATCATTTATAAAATCACATGACCAATTTTACAGGTGCATTTAGCTCCTTATATACTTTTACTTAAGTGAGTGTTTGAATCTTTCACTCATAGTGGAGTATCTTTGGCCGTACTTCAATCTCACCTTACTTTTCTAAACAACTCTGGAATGGAGCTCACCGCCACAGGAGTCTGGTCCCCTCTGCTGGTAGGAGAAATGCAGGTTCAGGTCTTCATCACTCATCTCTCTGATGAACAACTTGAAGAGGCAGTGAATCATGAACATTGCATTTTGGGCCTGTAATGATCTGGATCATCACCAAAGTCTGTTGCTTGGGCCATTCCCTACTTCTCCAAAGATTTAATAAAAATCCATTTATATATTTATATAAACCTGCTAACAGGCAAACAGACAACCAAACGAACAGCAGCAATATCCACGATAATGTGGTGATAATAATAACAAGGTTTCCCAGTCAGTATATCCTCAGGTTTAGCTGAACGTCTAACATTTCTTTGTATGGTGGAATAAAGCGAGATGGCACAACAAAAAAATGTTATCAATATCACTGGCATAACACATAATCTAGTACTAATTTTAAATGTTTGCAGTAGTCAGTGCAGTTTCATGCATAGCATGACAAATTTAAAATTTGATGTTCTCCTATTTTCTCTAGGAACTCTAAGGCAACAAGCAAGATGTCCTCAGCTAAAGGAATATCTATTGGTATTGATCTGGGCACCACCTATTCTTGTGTTGGGGTTTTCCAGCATGGCAAAGTGGAAATTATTGCCAATGATCAGGGCAACAGGACCACTCCCAGCTATGTGGCCTTTACAGACACGGAAAGGCTCATCGGAGATGCTGCCAAGAATCAGGTGGCCATGAACCCCACCAACACAGTCTTTGATGCCAAACGCCTCATCGGGAGAAAGTTTAATGACCCCATAGTCCAGTCTGACATGAAACTTTGGCCTTTCAAGGTGATCAGTGATAACGGAAGGCCCAAAGTGCAGGTGGAGTATAAAGGAGAGGACAAGACCTTCTACCCAGAGGAAATCTCTTCTATTGTCTTGGTTAAAATGAAGGAGATTGCTGAGGCATACCTGGGACAGAAGGTGTCAAATGCAGTCATCACTGTCCCAGCTTATTTCAATGACTCCCAGAGGCAAGCCACCAAGGATGCTGGGGTGATCTCTGGACTGAATGTTTTGAGGATCATCAACGAGCCTACAGCAGCAGCCATTGCCTACGGCCTGGATAAAGGTAAACGAGGAGAGCGCAATGTGCTCATCTTTGACCTGGGCGGCGGCACCTTCGATGTGTCCATCCTGACCATTGAGGATGGCATTTTTGAGGTGAAAGCCACTGCAGGAGACACACACCTTGGCGGGGAGGACTTTGACAACCGGATGGTCAACCACTTTGTTGAAGAATTTAAAAGAAAACACAAGAAGGACATCAGCCAAAATAAGAGAGCAGTGAGGAGGCTGCGAACAGCTTGCGAAAGAGCAAAGAGGACCCTGTCCTCCAGCACCCAGGCTAGCATTGAGATTGACTCTCTGTTTGAGGGTATCGACTTCTACACCTCCATCACGAGGGCACGCTTTGAGGAGCTCAACTCCGAGCTCTTCAGGGGAACATTGGAGCCAGTGGAGAAGGCAATGCAAGACGCCAAGTTGGATAAATCAAAGATCCATGAAATTGTTCTGGTTGGTGGTTCCACAAGAATTCCCAAAATCCAGAAGCTCTTGCAGGACTTTTTTAATGGAAGAGAACTGAACAAGAGCATCAACCCAGATGAAGCTGTAGCTTATGGTGCATCAGTCCAGGCTGCTATCCTCATGGGTGACACTTCAGAGAATATCCAAGATCTACTGCTGCTGGATGTGGCTCCCCTGTCTCTGGGTATTGAGACTGCAGGTGGAGTTATGACACCTCTAATCAAGCGAAACACAACCATCCCCACCAAGCAGACCCAGATCTTCTCCACTTATTCAGATAACCAGCCAGGTGTGCTAATTCAGGTGTACGAGGGTGAGAGGGCCATGACCAATGACAACAACCTTCTGGGCAAGTTTGAGCTCACAGGTATCCCTCCTGCTCCCCGAGGTGTACCACAGGTGGAGGTAACTTTCGACATTGATGCCAATGGCATTCTAAATGTGTCTGCTATCGACAAAAGCACCGGCAAAGAAAACAAAATCACAATCACCAATGATAAGGGCCGCCTAAGCAAAGAGGAGATAGAGCGGATGGTCCAGGACTCTGAAAAGTACAAGGCTGAGGATGGTGCGCAGAGGGAGAAGATTTCAGCAAAGAACTCACTGGAGTCATACGCCTACCACATGAAGAGCAGCGTCGAGGATGATAATTTGAAAGGAAAAATTAGCGAGGAGGATAAAAAGATGGTCATTGAAAAGTGCAACCAGACGATCTCCTGGCTGGAAAGCAACCAGCTGGCAGAGAAAGACGAGTATGAGCATCAGCAGAATGAACTTGAGAAAGTGTGCAAGCCGATTGTCACCAAGTTATACCAGGGAGCAGCATCATCTGGAAGCAGCCAGGCAGGAGGCAGCTCAAAGGGCCCCACTATTGAGGAAGTGGACTAAAGCCATCGTTTACAGAAATATATAATGTATCACTTTAGTTTGATGACAGATTTATGTATTTTCACCATTCTTTTTCCTTGATATGTCACAATAAAAACACTTTACATCCCTTTAATCTTTTCTTGTAATGCTCCATTTCCAGGTCATTTTTAATAAGTGATAAATGTTCAGTTTTCAATCGACAACATCTTTAACAGGATGCGTTTTGTTATTGTAATAATAATAATAATAATAATAATAATAATAATAATAATTTTCAGAATACTCAAAGACACTTAAGAGGTACAGAAATAAAAGGAAAACAACATATTAAAAAAAGGAAACAATATCAGATATTAGAATACAAATATAAACAGCTCAAATGACAGCAACAAATAACAAATTACTCAACACTTAAACATTAAAAGCATTTTCTCCAATATGAAACTTTACCTGAGAAGTATTTGTAACTTCAAATATGGGTTGATCTTTATCTTTTTAAAGCCAGCACTAGTGTTTGTTATTATTGGGGGAACCACCACTAATTATTCTACCATTCCATTGATCTTCACTTCTCACAAGGACATCTGATACTTATCAAATTCATTCTGCAGAATGACTATAGGTATTGGTTTGAATAAAGTTTGCTTTAAGATATGTTACTCTTGTCTGACCTTTAAAAACTCAACCACATTCTTAAGAAATTTTCACAACGTCTCCATTTTCTAAGCAAGCTGAACAATTTTGGAATGAACCCAAATTTTCTGGAAATTGTGTGTAAGAGTCTAGTGGGGAAAAAACTACAATCATTATTGTGTAGTGAACATGGCCTCCAAAATCTTAGGGAAACCACTTAAGCAGCTAAACCTGACAGAATTATAAATGACCCATCTCATCCACTGTACAGAGTATTTGAGATTTTACCCTCAGAGAGATGTTATAGATTACAGATAGCAAATAGAAATATCTATAAGAAATCCCTCATTCCAAATGCTGTGAAAGAAATGAATTAAATTAGGATGCAGGAGACTAGGACTCAGGGTGGAGCTCCTGACTTTGCTGCAGTAGGTCAGTGTGATATGACTCTAGGCTGAAAACAATTTAAGGGAATCATTAAATGTTTGATACTTGATTGGATTATTTCCACAGGGAAATAAAAACATACGTGGAAGTTTTTCCACATTTTCCTATTGTTTTATGCTCCTCTTATGAAAAAACCTTTCACATAATAAAATTTAATTGAACATGACACAGTTGTAGCTATGCTTAATTGTTAAGAAAACCCTCCCGATGTTTAAAATACACATCCATCCTATTAATGCAGAAAAGTTCATCATCAAAAGCTCATCACCTCGATTTCTAAAAGTCTAGCTTCTGTCTCTGTGTGTTTTAGCCTTATAATACACGCTGGCAACCTCTCAAGGATGTTTTCCTGACTTTTACCCAAGTCAAAGTGATAACAGTGGTAGAATGCACAGTAACCATGTACTTTTACTCAACTTCGGTCTTTAGGTGTACTTTCTCTTGTGACAAAGTATTTTACAATGTGGTATAAATAGTTTTGCTTAAGTAAATTCAATTAATTCTCCACAGGCTCGTTAAACATGTTGTTCACTGAAGGATCCACTAGGTGGCAATCTTAGTTTGTATCAGCAACACAGGGGAAAACGGCAGAGGACTCAAAGCTACCTGTTGGTTCACCCTTTGTTGTTGCTTAATAATTACAATAATTATCTTTGGCTACCAGGAATGACCGGCAACTCTAATCTAGAGCTTTTAGTTGATCTTTTGAGGCCACTGTTGAAAGTCTACGCTGACATTAACCCTAATATAAGGAGTGGAACTGTCTAATAAAATGGGTTATCTATTTTTGCAGGATTGTGTATCTGTGCACTTCTTCAGACAGTACAACTTCAGCAGTCAGGTTGTGCATGTAATTGCATGCAATACTCGTGGGAATAGCTACACCACATTACATAATGCACACGTTGTACTCAGTGCTAATGGTCCATTATATGACTATGATACATTTTTTTTCTTCAATTGCAATGCAGGTTGGCATGATGACCCAGACTTCAACATGTGCAGTATCCCTCACACACACACACACACACACACACACACACACACACACACACACACACACACACACACACACACACACACACACCCCATATGAGCCCATTCTGATTAGAGGGAGTGGTTCGATTATGCGACAACCTCCTCCAGCAGCCAAAGAGTTAATCTGTCGAGCCTGTTGTTGAACGCACCATCCAACCGGGCTGTGTCTCCAAGGGAAGATATCCCACTTGTGGAGAAGCAACAGATCCCCAGCAGGAAAACAACCCCACATCTGGCACGCGAGCTGGTCTTTTATCAGCACCAAGAACTGGAGGGACATCTCGGTGTATGAATAAACGCACCACTGGGTCGGTGCGTTCAGGAGAGAAAAGTTGTTTGCAGTAGTTGTGGAATTTTGACTTTGCAGAATTTGGATAAGATTTGTGACAAAGGGGTGAGACATTACTTCATCTTGACTGGTTTAATATTGGCAACAAGCTTGCGTCAGTGGACGGGATATAAGTGGAAGCCTCGTTGTGTAATCTATTCGACGATAACAGAGCAGTGAGGCTGGCCACCTGCGTCTTGACGCGGAACCAGGCTGTAACAGGTGGTTCTTGTTTAGCGGCTCACTTTGGCGCTGTCTGGACCGTCAGGCTGTTGCTTCTGGATGCTGGAGTCCAACAGGTCAATTCATGACTTAAGGTCTGAAATGAGGGCGCACTTTGCGTTGATTTTCTGATTTTTGCCCAGTTGACACCAGTTTGTAGCGGAGGGGCGAGCAGCCAGAGGGTCACCTGCTTCTCAATGATAAGCTCGGTGTGTGTTTCGTCTTACCGAGGCCGCAAGGCGGGCAACAAACCTCCATCGAAATCATGTCTGAAGGAGGAGATGGCCAGAGGGGAAGACTCGGACAAAATTATCATCAACGTGGGCGGCACCAGACATGAAACCTACAAGAGCACCCTCAGGACCCTGCCGGGGACCCGCCTGGCATGGCTGGCAGAACCGGACGCGCAGGTCAGCTCTGACTCGAACGCTGCTCCTCCGAGTGCCACCGAGTTTTTCTACGACAGACACCCGGGCATCTTTGCCTACGTGCTAAATTATTACAGAACAGGCAAGCTGCACTGCCCGGCCGACGTCTGCGGGCCGCTCTTCGAGGAGGAGCTCGCGTTTTGGGGGATTGATGAGACGGACGTGGAGCCGTGCTGCTGGATGACCTACCGGCAGCACCGTGATGCGGAGGAGGCATTGGATACTTTTGAACCTCCGGAACCGGACGACACCGACGACGACAGAGAGATGCCGAGGCGGTTCGGCATCGAGGACTGTCCCGACAGGTCAAGGGGCTGCTGCGAAGTTTGGCAGCCAAAGATCTGGGCTTTGTTTGACGACCCGTACACGTCCAGAGCAGCCAGGGTGAGTTCCGCTGTCTCCATCCTCTCAGCACCTTTCTGGCCAGTAATGTATCAGAGTGAGGCCAGAGAGCCCCGAACTGATTTTGCATTTTGAATGAAAGGCCCACATGTTGACTACATCAACAGGTCTCACCAAGATGTTCATCCAAACAGGCTGCAGCTGTTCCATGTACAACAGAAGTATGCTGTGTGCTGTTTGTGTTTATTGTTTACACCTCACCTAAAGGATTTCTCTCTCTGCTGCCTTCTAGCATCTCGCTGTTGTCAGAAGGACCAGTTGACTTTTTATTCATTCAGTGTCAAACTTTTCTATATAAAAACAAGAAGACGTAATCCTATAATAATCCGGCACATTATGCTTGTTTCAAATGTGAATGCTTTTGTAAAAAAGAGACGTCCATGAATGAAGTGAAATGATGATGATAGATATGTAAATTGAAAGTGTTATAATAAATGTAGGCTCAGCAGGGAGTCAGCTAATGTGAACATAAAGCTTCAACATTTAATAAGCTAAGTAGCTACCTGTAATATTCCTACTGCAGATGTTCGAGGAAAAAGTGTGCAACTGAGGATCAAAGTACATTCTACTATCTTAAACAGTTTGAAAAGTTATTCACATGAACAACACTATGCTGTGTGTAAAATTCAAATCAAGAGCCACAACTCCAGTAAAAACAGTTTTTCTGCACACAGGTTCAAACTCAGTCTACTTCAGCACATGTTAAAGCTCCCCACAAAATGTCATTCATCCATCTTTTATGGTTTTTGAGAAAACTCTCTCATTTTGTAGTCCATGTCCACACGATCAAACCCATTCCTATACCCTCCTTACTTTGGTTATGTTCACACTGCCAAGCTGAAGTGACTTGATTCTGGGTTTTTTTCCATTCTTTTTCTGATTTTTCAGGACTGTGTCAACCCAAAAAAATCGGATCTTTTCAAGTAAAGTTGTATATGTGGTGTATCTGATTCGTGGCCATGTGACAGGAATGTGAATGGTCAAATTGGAATTTGTGTTGCTTTTTGCATGTATGCAATTGCTGAGCGCTGTTGTCTCTGTCACTGTCGTTGGTAAAAAGAAATGACCAGAGAGGAGAGATGACAACAACAGTGCAGATCGTCAGCTTTTCAAGAGCAGACCGTGAACAGCTGACAAAGTGCTTGCCGTCCTGCAGATCAAAATCCTATGCATACATTCATTACTGCTGCGTCCATTAGCTGACTCACAAATAATGATGTTTTTTGTTGTTGGTGACGCAGATGATTGGTGCAAGAGCGCATCAGTGTGTGTATGGCTGCTGTTTTGG
This sequence comes from Chaunax sp. Z400, assembly GCA_037577475.1. Taxonomy (NCBI): domain Eukaryota; kingdom Metazoa; phylum Chordata; class Actinopteri; order Lophiiformes; family Chaunacidae; genus Chaunax; species Chaunax sp. Z400. The sequence goes on along the minus strand of CM075195.1, from coordinate 15,411,711 downwards.
AGGACAGATGTGTTCATATTAGAGCTAGATACAGGTCACTAATTATTGTAATTATGAATGTGAACCATCAAGTTAACTAAATCTGATGTGAGCAAAAAGGTGAAATTGAACAATGAGGCTTGTAACATGAATGTAGCCTTATGGAGGTGGATAATAAGTGCAATAGTCTGCTAGTCAGGTGTAGATTTGTCTGGTATTACATTTTACTCCTCAGTGACCTGAAACTGTTTCTGGTTTATTCAATCCTATCAACTCAGTAACTTGCACATATCTCCACCAAGGCTCAACAGTCCAGTTTCCAACAGTTTAATTAAATTAAACCCTGATGCAAATTTCCATTATTAACCCAACCTACAGTAAATAACCCTATCACTATCCTAAGTTGCTGACCACAGCCACTTTGTTTGAAACTGAAATACTGTGTCAGCCAAGCCACATAATGAGCTGAAGAAACCATACTTTTCAGGATGGATGAGAAATCAGGATATAAACAAAAATGTCGGAAACATGGCTTTTTTCAGCAATTTGATCAATTATGCATAAACTGCCTGATTGATTTTCATGAAACGGGGGGGAAGAGTAGGGCATGTACTAAAAAAAAGAACCATTGCATTTTGGAGTAGATCCAGATAAAGGCCTGAGGGCAGCCAATTTCATAGTGCACATGTCTTGACATTGTAATAAAAGATGCTGACATCAGCACTTTACTGTGGAACTCTAACACATACATAGTTACTGTATGTCATGGAGTGTGCCATCAAAATGGATCCTTCTCACAATGTTTAAAGAAAATAACAAATAATCATGCATCCACCTCTTTAACTGGATCCACTCAAAATGTAATGGGTACCAGAGATATTCTAATGGTATAGAGATATGCTATACTCTCAGAAAGTCGTGGTACGTAGGGGGCGCTCGTGAGGTGGTCCAAAATGAATGGGGCTCTATGGAGCAGAGGCCTCTAAATTAAATGTTTAGGGCAAAAAAAATGCAAACTAAAATAAAATTTGGGCTTTTTTGTCTAGAAGTAGGTGAAAATAATTATTTTAGCCATTTAGCTCCATTCACTCCCATTCATTTAGGATTCCTTTGTGAGGCCCTCTTGGTGAATTGCAGCTTATTTTGGTTCAACAGAGTGAATAGAGAATGAACAGGCTGTATGTAGAATGGCTGTGTGGGTATACCCAACCCTCCACCCAAGTGTCATGAAAATCCGTCGAGTATTTTTTGTGTAATGCTAACCAACAAACAAACAGACACAGGTGAAAGCATAACCTCTTTGGTGGCGGTAATAACATCGTTTTTCATGGCATCTCCAACATCAATGTGATTGATTGATTGATTCTGCTATCATGCAGAAAAATGCTGGATTTGTTGGAGTGTGAAACAATTCTGGGGACATTTCTGACAGATTGAGTTGAGACTTGACGAGCTTCTTTGTATCGGCAGCTCTCTGGACACAGTTTGTATCATCCCATCTGTTTCATTGACTGTGTTTCCAGGAATAGACGTAGACTCACCCACACATCAACCAGGGTAGGAACATCCTAAATAAAGAAGCACATTGAACATCCTCTCATTTCAACCTTTTTTTTTTTTTTACAATAGATGGCTACTATTGTAAAAAAAACAAATAGTTTTTGTGAATGTAATGCAGAGCAAATGAAAACACAAACGACTCATTATTTTATTACTGAAGTGTGGAAAGTGATTGAACAGCTGAAAGAAATGGTAATAATAGATGATTTTATGAACAAACAAGTGTTTTCCCACCTAGAATATAAGTCAACAGACATATTCCCATTGTGTTAGAACATCGTTTCTGAGATATGAAGATTCATATGACAGCACACAATGGTAGATTAGACAAACCCAACATTGGGGCAAAGATGGGAAATCTTCTCCTGTTCCAACAAGACTGTGTACCTGTGCACAAAGTTAGGTCTATAATGCGTTTGTTGTGGAGGAAATTGATTGGCCTCCACAGACCTTTGACCTCAACCCAATACAACACATTAGGGATGACCTGTAAAGCTGCCTACATAACCAGACCCGATCTCTGTTCTTGTGGCTGAATGAGAGCAAATCCCAGCACAGTTTTCAAAATCTTTAAAAAAAACAACAACTTCCCGGAATAGGAATTACAGCATCTTATTAATGCCCATAGGTTTAGGATGAGATGTTTAACAATCATTTGATGGACTGTTCAGGTGTCTGCTAACATTAGCCACTTTCAGTCCGGCATTGCGCAACAGCGCCGAAACGAATTCCCTTCTGTGACCCCTTTGGTGCGTTTAAACTGAACCAGCCCAAGGCGTCACAACGCCATCGTGTATTTTTGTACCAAAATTGTTGCAACATATATTTATTTAACTTTTTTCCCCCCATTTTAATGCATTTCAAGGACTCTGCTCTCTTCAGACAACTAAATGTTTCTCTCAACCATGTGAACAAGCGATTTTTACTTCTTGCATCAAAAATGTGTTATGAAATTGTATGACAATGGAGAAAATTCAGTTTCATGGCAAAAACACAGCGCCGTTGAAGTGTTCCTACACATCCTCTTTGAGGTTTGCACTCACAGGTCCTCAAAACATGAGTGTCTGAAAGGCTGCGAGAGTGTACATGCATAAAGAGTAAATCACACAATATATTAAACAGGAAGGAAAAAATAATCAATTAAAATCAGCATTAAGAATCTGGATTGTTAAGTGAAACACCATTAGCCTTTGTTTAAGTAGATTTCTGGATTTCATTTGTCAATATTTTATTCAAAGATCGCCATCATGTCATGGATTAAGACAAAATAAATAAGAATAAAGTTTATTAAGTGTTCGACAAGCATTTGTGATTTTAACAACTACAAAGTTATCCGGTTTCTCGCTATGAACAAGATACCCTTCTGTGTGGTTTATCCACAAAATAAATGTGGCTGTGTTGTAAATTAAAATCAATTTGCTCTCATTTCTTCCACAGGGGACGTGAGCCAGCTGTAAGCTTTTGAGAGTATGCTGTGCCTAATGGCTTAGCAACAAAAGCAACAGAGTGCTTAGTGAAGTAAATGTGAAAGCATTTATCTTTATAGCGGGAGTTGTCAGGCGAAGGACTCAGAGCTTTCATCTAAAAGAAAAATGCATTGAGAGGCTGATGCTCACTCTCGTTTCTGTTTGCCTGTTTGTGGAGTTGAAAGGTCTTTTCAGAGGTGCTCGCAGTGCTGTAGAAGAATAGTGTTCGTATTGCATGGAAATCACACTACAAATACAGTAGTGTTTATTTTAGCTTCCCGTCCAGGTGGCGTTTGTAGGCTGTCAGTGTGGAACAATCGATATCTCTGAGTCACAGTTACCTGAGCAGGACCGTGCCTCGCCTGACAGTTTATCTTGCCTCTCACCCCTGAACGGATCTTTCTGGAAGTGTGTAATGTGACTGACTGAGTGAGGGCGGATACATATTGAGCTGGTCATAATGTTCTCCATCCATTTCCTCTCCAGCCATGTACACATGTTTACTCCGTGTGCATTCTGAAAGGATGCAGAACGCATTTTCTGGGACTCACGTTACCTTTATGGACCTAAGATGTCAAAGCTCAGGTAATGTGATTCTTGAAAGCCGGATGGCAGTTAATCTGTCCATCGTTCAAAGCCACATCCTTCTCACCATCAACCCAGACTGGAGCTGCAGCTCTGTCAAGTATGGAGGCACTTACACAATCAGAGACATGAGAGGATCACATACAGCTACACTGTTCAGTGCAGTGCCTACCAATGCATATGCATGTTAGCACAGTGTAACTTATCTATGTTGTTTAGGGGGCTTTTGCTTTCAACCAACCATGTAAATACATGTCAGGTGAATGACTTGGCCTGTCAGAAACAGTCATGTCCTGGCCTCAAAACCTACTCACCATTCTGGTCTGCATATTTAAACTCAAAGTATATAGTTTGTCAAATTGTAAATTAATACTCATGATTATATTAGGATGTACAGATTTCATTCAGGTTGTATGAGACAAGCTTGAACTGATATTGATATATCTGTAAAATATTAATATTGAGTGGAACGTGTGACCGTAATAAAAGCTAAATATTGATATCACCTTGTCTTCAGGGAATCATATCATTACATTTACTTATGAATTTCTGGAGAATGTCCTGGCCTCAAAACCTACTCACCCTTCTGGTCTGCACATTTAACTGACCTGCAGTATTGTCCTGAATGTAGTGACCAAAGTATTAATTTCTGCTCTGCCACCTATTATGGACATGAACACATTCAAATATCTTTAAAACTGAAAGTCAGAGCATTAAACTCAAAGTATATGTCAAATCAAATCACTGGAGCAGGCGTCCCAAACAATAAAAAATATATCATTGTTCTGTTAAAGGGGAATTCTGGTATTTTTTAAAGCTGGGCTCTATATATATATATTTTTTTTAAACATATTTTGGTATGTGTGTGTGTGTGTGTGTGTGTGTGTGTGTGTGTGTGTGTGTGTGTGTGTGTGTGTGTGTGTGTGTGTGTGTGTGTGTGTATGTGTCTTGTAGGTACAATTTTTTTAAAATTAGTCCAGTAGATCGCCTTAGTCAGCAGCCATGACGCGGGCAGCAATGGCTGCCGTGTGATCCTTGGGGAGCAATTTAGACCTTCAAAGTACGGCCAATCAAAGTGCTTGTTTTTGCCACCGACAGGCTCAGATTGTTATCTGATTGTCTGTTTGTCTGTTAGCATGATTACGCAAAATATTTTATTTATTTTTGTTATTTTTATTATCTATAGTTATTTCATTATTGTACCTTTTATTATCCCAGCTGATTTCACTATTTTTAATCATGACGCATTGTGTCTTCTTGCTGAACCGTTTACGTTGTAAAGCACTTTGGTCAACCCTAGTTGTTTTTAAATGGGCCATATGAATAAAGTTTGACTTGACTTGATGGATTTTGATGAAACTTGTTAGTTGATTTGGATAAATGGGCAGAGAAATTCATTCATTTATACATCAACATTTTCAAACATAAGGCCCAGGTTTTAAAATAATGGAATTCCCTGTATGCATTTAATTAAGAATGACACTATGTTATGTAAGTTTTTTTTAACACCAGGAGCTTCATGACTCAATGCACCAGGCTTTGTATTCTCTGACTTGCTATATGTATAAATTAGACTTCACATGAATGTTAAGGTCAGACCTGATTACTTTTTCAATCATCCCTAATGCAATATTTGATTAATTCCACAGCCCTGCTTCCTGTAATTAATCACAACTGTGGAAATGGGACTCAATCAGTGGTGAGCAATTAAAACTGCTTTTCCCACAGAAAACAACCAGCAACTTACTTTATCCCACATGAAGACAGAAACCAATTTGTCTTTATTGAGAGGCCAATGGATTATCTCATGTGGTTCTCTTGAGGTCCGTCACATATTATCTGGAATCTAAATTCCCAATAACCAATCAATTTATCAATATAAAATGCTGTTTTAAAAAAAGAAACATTTAGATAGAAATGTAAAACCTGGATTGAGCATCGTTGCATCTTTTTTTGATTTACCAGTTTGTCAAATTGTAAATTAATATTCATCATTATATTAAGATGTACAGATTTAATTCAGGTTGCATGAGACAAGCTTGAGCTGATATTGATATATCTGTAAAATATTAATATTGAGTGGAACGTCTGACCGTAATAAAAGCTAAATATTGATATCACCTTGTCTTCAGGGAATCATATCATTATATTTACTTGTGAATTTCTGGAGAAATATTGTCAAACCATCTTTGTCAACTTTATTTGTGTTTTCCCGGCTGAGGTGCTGTTGAACAAAGCAGCTAACATTGATTTGAAATTGATTAAGCTCTTCAGCAAGTTGCTTTGTTCGTTGATGATGAAAGTTATTCTCACACATCATATTTTCTCAATGACACCCCAACTGATAATAAAAGAGCATTTTGAGCAGAACCTCTTCTTCCTCTCCTGGCTTTCACAGCTCTGACACCTTTCTTTGCGTCTCCTGTGAACGGAACACCGGATATTTGATTTTTCACACATCATCAAAGCTGCTCAACCTCGTTAAGGAGACTTTTATATCATGAAATTCTCAGTGAAACATGGCTGTTGATTTTGTTAGTTGTTAATTCTGCTCCGTTTTAATCTGTTTGCTGAAAATAGATGGGCTGTGTTGCTGTGAGATCAGTGATTGTTTCTCCAAGTCTGCACAGACTTACAGATTTATTTTGTAGCCAAACCCCCCCCCCAATAAATACACATTACTGAATATCGTCTTACGTCAAAGAGCAAGTTTCAGTGAGCAATGTGATTTTTGTTTCCATTTCTAAAAGACATTTGAAATAAATATTTTGATACACAGCATTCAACTGAATTAAGCTTATAGACTAAAGTTACATCTTATTCATTAGTGAAGATTTGGAAAGTAGGATTCTACTGTAGAAATTATATTTATATTCAAAAGGGAAAGAAAAACAGAGCTCAGTTTCCCTTTTTTTAGAAACTTACGGTAATAAATTTGCACATTATAGATATTTGACAAATATGTGCAGTCAATATTTTTAATGGCCGACTATTTAAAAGGATGAAAGGCTTTGACTGATGATCAGTTCTAAATATTCACTGATTATTTTTCTACTTTCTGATATTTTTGTCTCAAGTTTCCAGTTTTCAGAAAATGTTCAGATACTCAGACACGACCAGACACACATGAGACTTTGTTTTAATGTTCAGCAGCTCTCTGGAGGCCACGATACACACACTTTTACAGTACAGTACTTCTCATTGTCTTCATCGGGATAGAGTATGTCCAGGTGTCATGTAATGAGCACAATTGTCATCTCTGTTATGAGACTTCGGTCAAATCAGGACAGATGGTCATATATGGAGGGAGATCATAAGTCTCTTGTTTGGTCTCTGGTGTTAGATGTGGTTGACCTGACCCTGGATTTTCCCTTTTATATAGTAGTGCCCGTCCTGGTCTTAAGGATCCTCATCATCTTCTTGTACCTGTTGGCCTGGCCGGTAAGATGAACTCCTCTGCGTAGGCGGGTCTTCATCACTGATCTTTCATCTCATAAGTGGTGGTTTTTGGGTTTACCAGAGTTCGTCAAAAGACGGAACTGTCTTGTAATATTTAGTCTTGTTTTGTATTAAATTATAGATCATCCCTAACACTTTTTATACCTCCTCTTAAAGGGGTGTCTGGAGTTATCCTTGTTCACCCATCTGTCTTGGGGTCTGGTCTATTCACATCTCATCAAAAAACGCTGGACAGGATTCAGTGAAATTTCACACAGTCTTTGAAGAGGCCCTAAAAGTGTGCATCTCATAATTGGTTTATTCAATTTGCTTGTTTTTACATTTTTAGGCTCATTTGAACTGATGTCATTCTGCTATTATTCTGCTATGATTGAGGTTAGGGTTTATCCACATCAACACAAATTGCGTTTTTCTGGTACCAGGGCCGTCTGTGTCCTTGGACTCACATTTTCTAGTTGCTTATTGTTTCTGGTTCCTTGAAATGAAAATCTGACAATGAATGACTCTACAGATACCAAGGACAAGCACCACTGACAGCCGGATTGGTGGCCGCTAATTATTCTCCGTCCTCATATGTACCGCCTCTCAGACATGAATCACTGTGACATGAATTCTAAGAAAATCACAAGTGTCTGCTCTCTTGGGCTTTGCAGCTGCTGACTGCTCAGTAGGCTCGTTGTCTTGGTTCCTCTGTATAGCATGTCTGTATTAGTAACAAAGGGTGATGCTGAACAGCTGCAGGTGATGGCTGTGATGGGACTCTCCAGATGCTGCACAGACGCATCCTGCCTTGCTCCCTCCAGCTGTGATTTTCCGAGTTGGGACCTGGCAGCTGTCCCCTTTGGGAGGTCTCTGCTCTGTCTGGACACTGACACCTTATGACCTTAGATAAATGTCTTTTTTTCCACCAGTGTTTGGCATTACATATCCTCAAAGGCTTAACTGTATTCTATTACTGTGGGTCTAGAACTCAGAGACTTTTATATAATCATTCATATAAATCATTCATTATTTCAGGGGTAAGGTTTATTAGATATTTATATTGAAAAAAAGATGTTGGGAGAAGCGTTCAGATCCTTTACTAAAAGCATTAATGTTTTTATATTAACAATGGATTAAATGTGAAATGTGGAAAAAAAGGTGTTGTTCATAATAAGGAATGATAAATAATCAATTTAATTTCCACAGTTGCCTTTCAGAGCTTAATGTGGTCTTATAAGTCATTGTTTGTTTTCTTTTGCACATAAGTTTATGTTGTTTTGGTTCACTCTCAAACCCACTGCTCAGCAACAAACAAACAACAGACAAAGTTAGCAACTAACCTGTCAACACATTAGAGCATTTAGTAGCTAAATAGCTAGATATGCCCCTCTGTAGCTGGTGGAGAGTTGGACATTAACCAGATGGACAGACAGACAACTCCAAATCAATGTTAATTTTACGCTGCCTCTGCTGAATGTGTAAATAGGCAGCTATATGCTAAAAAGGTCACTAATACAACTTGAGACTGGGATAATTTGTCAGTTTTGTAATTACATCTTGTCTCTGCAGTCACTGCTGGTCTAAGATCAGTCCTGATGTACAACGTAGATGGATCAGCCACTGCTGCATACATTACTAATTTGATCAGTTATTTGAATAGAATGAATCCCCTAAATCTTAATGGAAAATCCAACTGGTTATCAAGCTTATGTGTAGGAGCCATTTCTGTGTTATATGCTTGTCTAAAAAGCCACAAATGTGATGCGTGAGGATGTGCGAGCCACAGGAAGATGTTTTTATAGTCACCAAAATCATTGATGTCACTTGGAATCAATATATGATGAAGAGGATCATGAGACCAGTGCAGAGATCTGATGATGAAATAGTGACAGTCAGAAGTCCAGAAAGGATTGATGAAAAGCTGGGGTCATTTTTTAGTAATTGACTTATAAGTTGTCTTGCTGAGGTCCTTCAAGAGTGGCTGAATCCTCAACTTAAGCCACCGAATGTGCTAAATCAGTAACTGTTTGTTTCCCAGTCTGGTTCTATGCTGTGGAGCTTGTTGTGATATACCCCATGACTCACACACACTGTACTCTCAGTAATGCTCAGGGAAACTGTGTCCTTCAGGGGGAACTCTGAGCTCCTCCTGGGACAGAATTGAGGCTTCTTGCTCTACGGTTCGGTTCTCGTGTTCTCGGGGGATCCGAGCTGTGTGCGCCTGAGAGAAAAAACTGAAGAAGCTTGTCACGAATGAAAGCTTCACATTATTTGGGTGCACAAATCGAATAGACTGTGTATTTACATGTGGGCAGTGCATTTTTATGGGCTGTTATTCTTCCAGCTCACTAAACCCAATAAACTGTCCGGTTCCTATTTATTTTGTTTGTTCCATACTGAATTTGTGCCATCAGTGGACATTACATGCTTTATTAGTTTTTTTCTCATCAGACACCCACACGCTGTAAAGCTGAATTAGATGTGACAGGTCCCTGAGGGGGAATATTGCTAAGTGCATGCAAGGCACATGTACATGTTTATCCAGCTGGAAGATTAGAAAGGTTGGAGAGACATTGCAATTTATCCTGGCTTTAGTAAACAATAAAAACACATCGGAGCTGAGTTAGCAAACACTGTGAACACAAACACAGACAGGCATGGCTATTGTGCTCAGCCAGGTGAATACCAACATTTACCTCCCATTAAGTATAAGTGGTTCTACGTGCTCACCATTTTGGTTGGGCTTTCTATTTTTTGATCTATCTATCTATCTATCTATCTATCTATCTATCTATCTATCTATCTATCACACACACACACACACACACACACACACACACACACACACACACACACACACACACACACACACACACACACACACACACACATATAATCATGTCTGACAACCCTGAAAGCAGGACTGTTATGTCATGACTCAGCCTCTTTCTCATCTTTTCACTTTCCTTTCCCTTGTGGTTGGATTCTGGTCAGAGATAACACATGCTGTTACTAAATAGCCCAAAACCTCCCTCTTCTAAACTAAATCCCCCATCTCTCACCTAATGTTAGCTGGGATAGACTCCAGCGCCACCGCTACCCTGCACAGGATAAACGATTATAGAAAATCGATGGATGGATGGGTTTTCTCCTGACTCCTGCAGACAAAGTGCACTTTCAACTAGTGAAAAAAATGCTATCCTCACTCACTAATCTTTAAACTTCACTGACAGTGGACAATCATGACAAGGAATTATTTCCTGGTAGGTAATATGATGTCACAAGGAGGCACAGTGGCAGTGGATTTAGAAGAAAGTAGATTATGTTTGATATTTCTTTTGGGTTTCTTTGAGCTGCTTGATTGGTCCAAAATGATGATATAATAATTGCCATTTAATGAGAGACTCCTTCTTTTTAGGGAACAAACATTCTCCACTTAAATTACATTCAGTGTCAATATAATCTCTCAAACACTGAGCCAATCGGTTCTTCCCACTTTCTGTATTTGTACCATTTGATATTCTGTACAATAAACGTACATCATTACTTTGATGTTTTTGTCTCATTTATGTCTTTTTGCCTTATGTAAGTGCTCTAGTATCAGTGTGTTCATTGTTTTAAACATTGCTTATTGACAATCAGCTGACCCTGCTTTAAATTAACCCGTAAATAGATGTTGCTTTACGTATTTGATTGGCAGGTCTTTTTACTGGTGATGCTGTAAAGCTAGTAAACAAAAAGATGCTCTTACAAAAAGCAAGACTTGATATTGTAAACACAGTATTGATTGCTTTTTAAGTTTTAGACATGACTTGAAGACATGAAATTGTGGTGATTAATTGTTCTCTCTCATGCAGGGAGTTGCATTTGTTTCTCTCTTTTTCATCCTGGTGTCCATCACCACGTTCTGCCTGGAGACCCATGAAGCCTTCATAGAAATGCAGAACCGGACGGAGCTGGTTGTGAGGGGAAATGTCACACACGAAGTGGAGAGGCCGGAGATGGTAACCAAGCCCATCCTCACCCTGGTGGAGGGCATCTGTGTGGTCTGGTTCACATTTGAATTCCTGGTGCGTATCGTCTGCTGCCCAGACAAGAAGGCCTTTATCAAAAACACGCTCAACATCATTGACTTTGTGGCCATTCTGCCATTTTACTTGGAGATGGGCCTGAGCAGTCTGTCATCCAAAGCTGCCAGCGATGTGTTGGGCTTCCTCCGTGTGGTGCGTTTTGTTCGGATCCTTCGGATCTTCAAGCTGACACGGCACTTTGTAGGCCTGCGTGTGCTGGGACACACGCTGAGGGCCAGTGTCAATGAATTCCTTCTTCTAATCATCTTCTTGGCACTGGGTGTACTCATCTTCGCCACCATGATATACTATGCTGAGCGCATCGGAGCCAGGCCTGACGACCCTACAGGCTCCAACCACACACACTTCAAGAATATCCCCATCAGCTTCTGGTGGGCAGTGGTGACCATGACAACTCTGGGGTATGGAGATATGTATCCTCAGACATGGCTGGGTATGATGGTTGGGGCGCTGTGTGCTCTGGCCGGAGTGTTGACCATCGCCATGCCAGTCCCCGTCATCGTCAATAACTTTGGGATGTACTACTCGCTGGCTATGGCCAAACAGAAGCTGCCGAAAAAGAAGAAGAAGCACAACCCAAACCCAGATGCTCCAACTGACTCTGTCTCCTTTGGCAAGTCGGAAACAAACTCACACAGAGACAGCACCCAGAGTGACACGTGCCCACTGGCTGCTGAGGAGATTGTCAGCAGGAACCGCTCAGGTGAGGCTATAATGCATTGTTGGGCCTCATTTAGACCAAATCAGTCATTGCCAATCTTTCTGTTCATTTTGACTTTGAGTAGTGCATATAAGCTGCTTTGGAGCAGACTGAAGCCACCCTGGAGGGAAAAGTTTAAACTGAAAAAAATCTGTCACGCTGCAGTCTCAAAGCACATAACCCGGTGATCTGGCATGTTGGTCAACAGTAATGTTGTTCAAGCCATTTACAACTTACTGCAAGTTCCTATTATGTTGCTTGGTGTCTCAAACAACATTGTGCTGCTGGGAGACTGCACCAGCAATTAGAAAGCCTCTTTTGAAGAGTTGTTGGTTTCAAGCCAGGAGCCGGAAACCAGGCAAAATCCAGGCAGGGTGTGCAGACCAAATGATGATACTGTCCCAGTTGTGTCCTCCCACACCACTGAACACCCTGCTCTCGTTGCCACAATCCCTGATTTGGTCTGATTGAGGCCTCAGAGGATAATTTCATCCAAAAATGCAGAAAAACACAGAAAAAACTCTCTTATTTTTTGTTGCATCTAGCCATGCATAAAGTTCTGGTTTAATTGGATTGAATTTTGATATCCAATCCAATCCAATAATGTTGATTATAACATTGAAAAACTATATTTTAATGTATCCTTACAGAAACATTGTCCCAGAATAATCCAAAGACGTCATAGTTATTGGAGATATTTTCTACCACATAAATATTCCCTGTTACTGTTTAATGAGAAATGGTTGCTGGAAAGAGAGATCTTCAAATTTGTATATTTAGTTTGTGTTGTGAACAATATATAACAATAATTTAGAATGATTATGTTTTTTAACCTGTTCATTTAATGAGTGGTCAATATTTGAGTGGTCTTGAGCCTTAAAGTGACACAACCAGCCAGAGTATTTCTAGTCTTATTTTTCCTGAGGCTTTTCATGGTTTGTTAGACAGATGAGCCGTGTGTAGCTATAAAGACAATAACACACCGGGATCAAATGACTTCTTATAATATCTCAGTCAAATTAAATTACATCACAGAAAAACATAGACTTTATGCAATATACCTCTGTTTTTGTCTGGGCCCTCAGGCTCTCCTAGTAAAAGCTTTGACATTTATGTCACCGTTTGTTTTTGTCTTCCTGTCAGACTCCAAACAGAATGGGGATGCAAATGTGGCCCTTTCAGAGGAGGAAGGTTGCAGCCTGACCCAGCCGCTGTCCCCCAGTGAAAAGTGGTCCCTGCGGTGCCCTCGAGGGCGAGACAAGACCAAGAAAGAGGCCACCTGCTTCTTACTAACCACCGGTGACCCCAACGTCCATACTGGTGAGTTACACATTGATTCATGATTGATGAAGTTGGTGAATCTTGAAGAGCGATGATGAGGAGGTGGAGGGTGCCCAAAACAGCAGCATGAAAGAACTAGAGGAACGGAGAGAGTCATTATTTAAAAAGACAGCAGCAACATGATAGGCTGACAATGAAGGTGTGTCGCTGTCCTGTTGGATAGATGTGACCGGCTGATGAGAACAGAGCTAACAGTTGATGCCCTGGACTGTGATAGCAGGAAAATAAGATTGAGCATGCATGAGATGTGTAAATGACAGAACAGCATGAGAAATAAAGTGTAGCCCAAGTGTGCAAAGGTTTAGTCTTCCTGACCTCATTTAATGAAAAATCACCAGGGCATCACCAATGTTATCACTATTCATCTTCTGCGTAACATGGATGCTTTTTCTCGGCGATCCATCCAACTGATGTTAAGAAATTACACTCTGAACCAAAGTGACTTAATCTCATATCCACCTCTGAGTGATTTGCATTCACACATTAAAAGGTGAGAGAAAACTGTATGTGCCCACTGCTGCTCCTAAACCTGAAAGCTACAGCTCACTAAAGCAGTTTTTAGTCATTATTCACATGACAGATCAAACGGAAATCAATGGAAGAGCTTTGTAGTACTAATTGCGTCATTTATCTGTCTGTGTGTGCTCAGTAAAGGAGCTTTTCTCGAATACTCATCTTCACGCAGCGTTGCTGGGTCAGGGTTAGTAATAACACAAGGTAGCAATCTGTTTGAGCTTCCCATAGTATTTTGTTTGCAGTGTCCACCGTGAGAAGCGGCTATATTTGGCAGTCACAGATTCATTCCTGACATCCTGAGCACACATCCCACCCAGTCAACATCCGGACTCTCATCTGCAAACAGCCCAACAACACTGAAGGTGTTTTCCTGCAAAACTGCACTTAACAGAGATGCCTTTTTTTTTCTACCAAAGCTCATTAGCACGTCACACTTGAGGAAAAAACAACACATAAATGGGGCACTTACTGTAGCGTGGCTCCCATGAGAGTATATACCCCAGCTGTATTCAACAGCCCATTACAAGACAGTGTATTTTGATATTTCCTGAAAGCCTCGTCAAGCCCTAAATGTGTAGAGTGTTGTAAATTGTTGTAGGTTGGTGGTATGTTGTCACATGGAGATGAAAACCCCCCCAAACTTCAGAGATATCGTCACATAAATGAGAAGAAAGGATGTTTGTGGACACGTAGTGAAGCTCGAGGGAAAATAATTGTGTGTCAATACGGTCACACGCTTATACGGTCACCATTGCACTAAAGACACAAACAGAGCAACACAAATTGTTCCCAGCCTGTTTCACACTGATTCCTCTAATAATACGCTAAATTATCTGCGCAGCTTGTAAGATTACCCAGCCAGCTGTCTTCTGATTGCAGAGACAAAAACAACGCAAAGCTGAGGAAAGCCAGAACATGTCAAAACTAATATTTACGACAGAGGACGGGGTAATTCAATTCTGAGCCCTGTGTCTGGCGAGTATGTAGTTAATGACATCCCCGTCTATTATTAGTGACTATCACACGTACACAACACATTTTAGTCCACATAACCTGCAAAAAGGGTTCAAGTGGACTTTCAATGCTTTCTGACAGTGGAAGAAAAAAAATTCCAACATTTAAAAGGCTGTCTGTGTGATTGCAGCCATTTTGTGAGGGTTAGAGGGAGAATGATTACAGCATTGTAGCTCTGCTCTTCAGAGCTAAGCCCATAGGGGACGGTGGTTAATTCCATGGTTACAGGATATAAGGTATGAATGGTATTACTACATAGCCGTATGGCAGGAAACAGAGAAAAGGACAGATGGATGCAGCAGGTCTGAAGATGATCAGATGATTATCACTGACAGGAAATGCAATAGAAGCAAAATGATCTGAAGTCATTAAGGTTGTCAAAGGGAGTCTGTGACAAGGTTAGCACTCACTTTCACAGTTCAAAACCAGCATCCTGGCCTGGCCGAAAGCGCATTGTCCCGCCGATGTGACGACTGGCAGCTTATTTCTATACAATGAGTGCATAATGGTTGATGCAAGCCTTTCAAGTGCTGCTAACTGGAAGCAGCAGGCGGATACACAGACAAGCAGAGTATAAATGCTTCTCAGCTCGGACGAGCCTCTATATTCCCAAGTGACTTCTCTGCATGGTCACCACCAAAAGGTTTCCTTTAACAACAGAGGTTGTCTTAGCCAGTGGTTTTCAGAGTGGTCTTTTGAAAACTAGGTCCCTTTAAAACCAGGCTAACCCTTAAGTAAATCATTGAACAGTACATTTTCACTATAATTCCATCATTAAGTACTACAAGGTTACAACATATACATATTTGGTCATAGGTTTCATACACCTTCTGTAATAACACATCTAAAAGCAAACCTTATCTTATCAGATGCAGGACTGGGAATCTTATCAAGTGGGGGGTCCTTGTCCTGAAAATGTTTGTGAACCACTGGTCTAATCAAAGCCTCCTGCTGGCTTCTGAAGTTCAGATCTGTGGTATCTCTCTGTCTGAAGTAGAGCTAACATATTAGTCAATCAATTACTTGTTGAGCAGAAAATTATGAAGAATAATTTTGAATTACTGGGTCCTGCTTCTCAAGTTCTGGTATTTTTCAGATAATTGTAAATTGAATAAATTTGGGTTTGTCTGTCAGACAAGACAAGCTACTTTAAGATTCCACCTGGGGCTAAATAAACTTGTGGGCACACATTTTATAGATTTAACCTTGCCGGAGCTGATTTATGTTTCAAAAAACAAAGGATTGACTAATAATGAAAATATGAATTACTTCCATAAGTTCACTGCCTAATGACAATCGACTTTTATTTAGCAGAGATATTTCATCACATAACGTAAAATAAAAAGGTCTATTATCTAATCAGTGGTTATATCATACAATGTAAGTCAGTGATTGTATTTTTGCCTTTTGTGTTTCCTAACAGAGAGCTGTAAAGACATCCTGGCTGCCACAGGAAACTACGCTCAGCCAGAGGTCACCACTCTGACCTGATGCTGATGAGCTATGAAAAGGAGAAAGAGCATGAACTCGCTGTGCAGAGCTTGAGCTCTGGGCTCTGCTTTTTTCCCTCTTAAACGAACTTCAAATCAGTTTTTTTTAATTTTTTATTAAAGACAAGACTTTTTTTTTTTGTCTCTGTCATACACCCAAAACCCTGTGGTACAAAATCAGTTGGACACTCATTTACATGTCACAAAGCAGTTTGCATGTATTGCATGATCTAGCATTGTATGATGTATTTTTTAGAACTGGCTACCATTTATATGCTTATCATTTAGTAGAAATGTCCCATCTGGGGTCCTGCAGAAACACATAATGTTCTGCCAATGTTGAATCAATTTATTTCATATTACAGTTTCTTTTTCTTTCTGAGTTCTCCTCACCAGTTTGAAGTGGGCAAGGCTTTTTTGGAAAAAAGGTGATTCTGATTGTCACTGTTGCTGTCAGTCAAATAATCAAACCACACTAAACCACACCCATACAGTCCAAATGAAGACGTTTAGCTGAGTTTTTGTGTCAACTCTGAACATGATGAATGTAACTCATTTGTTATGAATCAACTTTGACTGTTGTTTATTTAGGCATGAACATGATCACAAAGTTATCAGAGGCTTTAATATGAAGTGAGTCTGTTTTAACCATTGGGCCACATCTATGCTTCCATTTGTTAACATGATTCTTAATTTTAGAGTTTATGTACAGAAACAAATTCATGCTCTTTTTGGAACCAAAAACCAAAAAAAAAAAATGCAGTCGATGTGGATTCATGTGTTCCATCCATAAATGTTGTAAACTGTCGAGTAAGAACACCGAAACACTTGTGAATATGAGTTTGTACAGCAAAACTGTTACTGTGAACTAGGATTAGATGAACGCTTGAAATCGTTCGATCCTCATCAGAGCTCTTTGTCGATCATCCGGTCTCTGCCTTCTGTCGTGTCACTGCTTTTTAACACTGACCACAGGGACAAAATTCAGATTTTTTTTTTCAGAACGCAATGTGATATGAACGCTACACAGGCAACACATTGTTTGTAAATCCTTGTACAATAAGATAGTTTAACAAAAGGAAAAGAAATCAGTGGTGCAGTATTGTCTAATACATTAGCCGTATACAATTGATGCTGGTTGAGTCCGGACCAAACAGAATCTCCTAAATTAAATGGTAGATTTTCAGAACCATCATTTGTAAAAAAAAACACAAAAAAAATTACACACAGTGCAATGCCATCAGTTCCACTTGTGCCTCATGTTGAGTAATGGAGCTTAAATGTCTGCTGTAATGTAATTAGATTTGTTCCTTTACACTTCTGGTTGTGTCAGATCTCTAGAAACCATGTTACACGTTTCCACAGACAGAGAGGGAGGAGTGTGGTTTCTCTCACTTATGACTTATAATATATTCCTCATGGTCTACCAGTGTGGCCTTATGTTTACTAGAAAAGGGAAAGTTCATTTCACCTGCATTAGACTCCAGTTCTCTTTCTATGTGACCCAGGGGTCTGTCATTATGTATAAGCACAGTCGTACTTGCGTAGCTCAGTGCAATATTCTGGATCATTCTTTAAACCATTTTTTCATCTGTATATGACATACATATGCATCGTGAAATAGCTGTTAACCAATAACGAAAGAATATTATTGTTTTGATAATTCACATTTTTATCCACGCTGTTTCCCCTGTTGTATATATTCTAATGTGACAGAGAAGCACACAGCACATCTGTTTCATATGTCATCATTACGGATTGTATAGGTGAATGTGATGGATAGGAACCCAGTCCATCTGTTAGAGGTTGTGTGTGTATGTTAGTGTGTGTGGGTGTGTGTCTATGTGATGTATCATGCAAGCATGTGTTTTATGCAGAAATGAAAATAAAACCAATTTCCCCCCCATGGTGTTGAAGATAAAATCTTGTCATTAATGTACATTTCTTTATTTTCATTCACAGTTGGCATTATTGAATTAGCATTTTTCCCATTAACGGCACAGTTTGCAGCTGTGCAGTGCTGCTGTTGTGTCGTCTTCTGTATGGGTATTTATAGTGGTGTTGTCTGGTGGGTGATCTTTCGCTTGCTCAAAGTCGTGTAACGTCACTCACAGCCGTGCTTGCTGCTCTCCTGTGCCTCCATGATTATGTTCCATAGATGTAGATGGCATACATAACACATCTCCATGGAGATTTGGGATGACAGGCAACGCTAATTACTGCTCGGCTGCCTTTATCTTCCCCTCCCTCTGTCTTCACATGCAGAGAAACGCCGCTGTCTCTCCCTCTCTCTCTCTCTCTATCCTCACAGACGCACACTCACCTCAGCTCAGCATGACCATCATGACTGTGGTTTCCCATGAGGAATGGTTTAACGTTTAGGGATGTATTGCAGTGGACTGTGGTGATGGGAGAGGGGAGGGGTCAAGATGTCATGGGTGAGTCTAAGTCGTCAAGGGTGCATGAACATGAAAGCAGACACCATGTGTTCATACAAAATTAGACATGCTCTTTTAGCACTGCTAAATGTGGACTCAAGACAGGAGCAGGACAATAACATGAAGAGACTTATTCTGTCTCTCTAATATGAGCTTTTAACTTGAGGAACATGTGAGCACATTTCTGTGAAACAAGTGGATTTTGCTTTAAGCTTTCTCATAAGCAAAGTGCATTATATTAAAGGGGCATTCCACTATTTTTTCTCATTTTCTCTATTCTCCCGGTTTTAAGACGTAAATGTCTTAGATCTAAGCTTCCACCCCAAACAAGAATTTGTCAGAAAACCATAAAATAACATTTTCAACCCTCAAAGTGTTGTTCTTCATACATCACCTCAAGCATCCTAAGGTCATGTTTTCAGTCTAGTCATTCTACGATATATGTTTCCTGTTTTAGTTAGTCCCTCACCTGTTTCCTCATGTCAGATTTCCTGCTCCCTGTGTTTTTTTCCTGCTGTTGTAATTGTCTGCCCCGCCCTGACTGGTGTCACCAGTTTTTGGCTCCATGTAGTTCGTCATATCCACTCGGACGAATGCACCATTCCTTTTTACTTGTCCCCAGAAGAAGAAGTTGTGCGTAGGTCATTCCAATAATAATAATCTTCCTTTTTAAAAATTTTTTTTTTTTAGATTTATTACCTCTGTCTGCTGCTTTAGGACTTCCTCATATTCTCATCTGAAGACAATCTGTTCATATTTTAATTTGTGTCTACTTAAAATTGCTTCTTTTGCTAATGTTATTGATATATTATGCTGGTCATGGTATTACATTTTTCCTGTACAACAGCTGAAGGCTGGGGGTGAGGGTGGGACTGGGCGAGCGAAATGTCTGTATCTGTGTATTAGCAATATATGTTTGTTATGAAATGCTGTCTTGTTTGTATGTGTTTTATTTTGTATTTCTGGACCCCGTCAAAAATGAGATGCTACATCTCAAGAGGCTATCCTTTCAATAAAGATGAGAGATGACCTATGTCTCCTTTTCCCTCCTTCCAGGAGTATTTGGTCTGTATGTTCCCTCCCTTCAGTGCCAGTTCATTGTTGTACTCCTGTGTTTGATGTTCCAGCTCTTGTTCCTTGTGTTTCTGACAGTTTGCTTGGTTTTTGACTTTTCCTCTGCCTTCTCCTCTGGATTGTTTACCTGATAACTAGGCTCACCTGTGTATTGAAAGTATTATTTGGCGAGACTACGTTTTTAAGTAAATTCTTGTGTTGTCGTGATTTTTGAGTCCAATATCCTGTGTGGCTCCACTTATAACAGTTCAGATGAGCACAAACTCAAGATCGCTGCTTGCAATTGTTTCGACTTTTAAACCTGCAACTTAATTGGTTTTAGAACAAATTGTCAAAGGACATTTACAGAAATGTTGAATTATGTGCATTGTCCTTATAAATAAAGAATTTAAGTTGAAAAGTCAATGCTATAGGCACCACAAACAAAATTGCGATCAATGTATTTGGTTGAAGGCAGAAATCTATGTGTTCAGTATTTTCACACGGGGCATATCACCTTAATAGTCCTCTTTTAATTTGTGTATGTCTCTGTGCTTGGAGGCAATCATTTCGCAGCTGGGTCCATTGATTTGGTTCAAAGCCATATTTTGATGACTCTATCAACACAGCAGTCATCATGCCAGTAGCTGAGAGTTTTTTTTTCCACACCTGAATAACTCCATTTGAAAAGCAACATCTCCTGCTCAGGGGCCCGGAGGAGAAGTGATTGACAGATTTGCAAGAATATGATTCATGAAACAAGTTGAGCTCAGTGAAAGATTCGGAGCTGTAAGTTTAGGGAGAGAATCTGTCAGGGCTTGTCCTGTCATCCTTGATTGCTCCCCCTTTATTGTTTCCCCATTCCTTGTTTTATTTTTTTTCCTCCTCAATTGGAGGTTGTCATGACAATATTGAATGCAGTTTCCATGGAGAAAGGCTGAGCCCGAGCCATTTTACCATTTCATTCATTGGTGTGATGCTGTGGAAAATGGATCATGTCGACCTCTTATCTAGCCTGGTGGAATAACAAATTTTCACTTATTTATGGTTTTATGAGGATGCTATTTATGGGATGGTCTGTAACAGGCAGTGTGGACTTTCTAATGAAGGCCTACATAAGAGATAAGAATGTGAATTATACATCATTATTGTATTGTTTTTGCCTGTAATTTCTGAAAGCAACTGGGTGATCAAGAGTGAAATGTGAGATTTGAATGAATGAATTGAAATCACTTTTTGTCATTCATTTTTTAGAATAAAAGATAATCTAATCTATCTGTCAATTTATCTATTTGTTTTTCCTATTTTGAATCAGAAGATATTTTCAAACAAGGAAATGACTCCAGCTTTTATTTTTCTCTCCAAGATAAGATTTAATATAGAAAGTAGTAATTATCAATTTATTTGTATAACATAATTTTATTGATATAGCCCAATATCATGGAACCAAGCTCCTGAGGAGGGCCTGGATGATCTCCTTTTTCTGAGTTGCCCAGAGTGAGAGGTGGTAGGCAGGTGTGGGAATACTCATAAGCCACTGCTGAGCGCAGCTGTGATGGAGTTCTCCCAGGGGACTCTACAGTTCTACTGGGGGACAGCACTCACTTAAGTAACAATGGAGAAATCTCCATTGTTACTTGGAGAGGGGATTGAGAGGAACGGTATGTGTGATCTGAACCTGAGCAGCAGCTGACAGTACCTGTGGAGTGGTAGACCAGGGTGATGGTTCACTGTTTCGAAAAGGGAAATCGGGGGGTGTGCTCCAATTACCAGGGTATCACACTGCTCATCCTCCCCAGGAAAGTTTATTCCAGGGTACTGGAAAGGAGGATTCAGGAGGACCACTGAGGCACTGCACATTTCACATCAATAAATACTGACGTATTATTTTAGGAACCAGACTATGTTCTTTCAGATAGGAGAGTATTAAGTCAAGCAAGAGCCATGACAGAGATGCAAACTTGGGATGCCATGATCTACGGTGTCAAATAGTGCACCGAGATCCAGTAACAGAAGCACGAATGGTGCCATTATGGGAAGCATAATCTCATGCCATGTCATTTTGTGACTGAGCCCACAAGCCATTATTAGGGATATTGACGGTCATATTGTTCACAGATTTAGTGGTGGAGTGGATTGAGTGTAATATACTCAAATAACAACATTTCTTTTACAGCTGTATTGTTGTTAGAGCACCAAATATAAACAGTTTTCACTACCATTCTACCCGAGTGCTTCATGATCATGACTATCCTAAAGTGAAAAGCCCACTGACCATAGCAACAAAACCAAAAATAATAACCCACTCCAACCCTATAAGCAGGGATGGAGACATAGTGATCTGTGAAGAGCAGGGGAATAATTTCTCAGTCAACTATCCTAAAGGGAATTTCCCTTCACCGCAGAAGCATTATGTGTTCAGCTGGCTAGTCTCTTGTGGGCCACTAATGGACATCACTCCCTGTTCTGCTTCACTCCAGTATGTATGTATATGTGTCTGTGTGTGCGTGTGCATAGGTGTGTGTATGTATATGTATATACACACACACACATATATATATATGTATATACAGTATATCAGGGACAAAGTTCCTTACAAACTCTAGAACCTCTTAATACCTGATATTACTCCAATAGTAAGATGAACTTAAGTTTTTCATACCACAGTGAAATATCAGGAGCTTCTTCAAATTTACATCGAACAGTGAAGGTTATTTGTACTCTGAATAATATTACATTGGGTCTCGTAGGGTTGTGTAGCTTTCTTTGCATTCCACATCTTATCATCCAAAATATTTCCCCTAAGCTGTTTTGCTATTGATAGTAGAGATGTTAACAAAAATGTTATCCTAAATAAATTAACATAATATTTAT
Source organism: Chaunax sp. Z400 (assembly GCA_037577475.1). Classification (NCBI taxonomy): domain Eukaryota; kingdom Metazoa; phylum Chordata; class Actinopteri; order Lophiiformes; family Chaunacidae; genus Chaunax; species Chaunax sp. Z400. The sequence goes on along the minus strand of CM075195.1, from coordinate 15,389,163 downwards.
TCATTTTCTGTAACCACTTATCCTGTGTATGGTCACAGGGGGACTGAAGCCTATCCCAGCTGACTTTGGGCATGAGGCAAGGTGCACCCTGGACAAGTTGCCAGTTCATCACAGGACCACATAGAAAGACAAACAACCATTTTCACTCACATTCATGCCTAAGGTCAAATTAGAGTCACTAATTCACCTCTACTGCATGTTTTTGGATTGTGAGAGAAAGCCAGAGAACCAGGAGGGAACCAACACAGACACAGGGATAACATTCAAACTCCACACAGAAAAGTCCCAGGTCCTCAGGTGGATTGGAACCCAGGACCTTCTTGCTGTGAGGCAACGGTGCTACCAACTACGCCACAATGCTGCCCAATTAACATAGCATAGTTTCAATAATTTAACAATTTTAGTAAAAAGGTTTTTACAATTGGAAGTATTGGATTGAATAAATGACATGTGAAATAAGAATGACAAATTTGTACAGCTGAAAATTTCCATAACAAATAGAATTTGCATACAAAAATGAACTACAAAAAAATGCAAATCCAGGTGACCTATAGCTGATGGGATCTGTGCCATCTGAAAAAAAAAGTGTGTGCCCTTTCTTAGGCTTTCTGACAAGTCAAGCCGTCATATGCAGATATCTCCCAGGTACATTGTGTATGTAATCAATTTGAAAATCATCATATGCTGAACAAAGTTACAAACAATATAATCTATAAGAGAGACAAGTAACTCACTAACTGACCATTTTTGGGTGACGCTTCCACTGTGGCTCCATTTCATTGCTGAAAGACTGGAGTCACTAAGCAGCAGGAAAGTTTTAAGAAACTTTTAACCGAGTGTTATCTGAACAGCTTCTCTTAAAGCTCTTTACTACCATTTAGAAAATATATGTTAGAGGGGATGACATTCTCTGATGGGAGGAGAATCTTGTGTACAGTAAGAGCCTCACCATTATGCCTAAAGACAGGCAGGAAATAACACAGCCATTAGTATGAGCATTTCACTCTTCACTATCCTCTCAAGTCTCTGAAACACTGGGCCCATTTAGACACATGGAAGTGATTCCATTCTCATGCGGTCAGTTCCTTAAACACTTTGAAATACAATGATTAAAAAACGAATAATAAAAGAGAAAAGTAGGAGCTCATGAATTTGTCATTTGTCACTCCGATGACTTTCCTCAAAAACAATTTTTCAATAAAACCACACTGTAAACTGCCAAACTTTCAGTAATTACTTATGTATAATGAAGTCTTTATATCATTCTGAAATCAATAAGAACATGTGCTTTTTCTCAGCAGCAGTCTGATCAGCGCCTACTGCTCTTTAGCTGTTATTATGTACTGGGGGTTCAGGGTTGCACTCCAATGGAACGGTTGAATGGGTGCAATCATCCCTTATGACTGGGCCAGCAAACACTAAATGGCTAATGCATTAGTGATGAGGCCATCCATAGGTAGGTTTGGAATCATTAAGGCACCACTGTTCATCAGACTTATTGTACTATCTTCAAGTCCTCTGTAGCATACGATGAGAAGTTGTTAAATATTTGATATTTCTGTCTGTTTACTTATTGCAACCTTCAAAGTAACTTTTGATTGTGTGAGGGTGGATGTTGGAGTTGCAAAAAAGGGTATGTTCTCGCTCAGGCCAGCCTTTTCCAGCCAATGGTACAATATCCTCATGTCATTTACTTCCTCTATCTGCCAGTCATACATTCCATGGAAGGGTTTGGTCTTCCATGATACTTCCTCATCTCCCTCTGTCTCCTGCTCCCTGAGGCTCTCTCTTAGCAATTCATCCTATGGGGGACATCTTCTTGATGTATTCATGGATGCTCCTTTTTTCATTCTTGATCGTGGATCTGACACTCGCCAATCTCCGGCCTCCCTCGTTACGTCGCTCGTAGAGTTACAGGGTGCTCGGGTGGAACCTTCCATGCATTGTAAGGAGTTTTTGTGTCTTGACATCAATGGCATCCATCTCCTCCTGAGGCCAGCTTACTACTCCAGCAGGATATCTGATGACTGGTAGGGCATACATGTTGATGGCTTGGATCTGATTAATACCTCTGAGCTGGCTTCTCTGGAGGTATTTGGCTGTGGCTGACCTCCTTGCCTCCTCTTCACGGTTCCCATTGGCCTGTGGGACACCCAGTCCCGTCCCGTAGGTCCGCTATCCTGCCTTCACGTAGTCCCACCCCTTAAATCCTGATCACTTTCCCTCTCCTTGCAGCCACATAGCTACATTTTTCCAGGCTGAATGACATCCCGATGTCTTTGCTGATGATCCTTTTCGGGTGGAGGTTGATGTCTCCTTCACTCTTGGCGTACAGCTTGATGTCATCCATGTGTAGGAGGTGGCTGATGGTTTCTGTGAGATGATCTGTGTTTAGGTTGTTTTTTTTCAACAATTGAAACGTTTTTCCAACATTAACATATTCTGAATTATCAATCACTGTTTTAGATAGAAATCCTTGCATATGTTTGATCATATTTAAGATAAAGCATATATATATATATATATATATATATATATATATATATATATATATATATATATATATATATATATATACACACAGTAGAGAGGAAGAAAGTAAAAGTAAAACAAGAACACCATCCATCTCCAGAGCATGAAATCCTGGTCTTTCTTTCTACTGAGCACCATGTGGCCTCCTTCATTGAAAATGCTGATATAGTTCAGTGTTGTTTGTGGTGAGAATAGCTGGTCAAACAGTAATGAGCTGTCATAGCTGACGGGTTAGTCGCCTGTGCAAGCCTCACTGAGGACCATCTGGCCTCTGCTGTGGAAGCTGGCAGCAGCTGAAAGAGCCATGTGAAAATATGACTGATGGCTCTCTAGCCCACACAATCCCAACCTGCCAGGAAAATGCCGCTCAATGTGTGAAAAACGTCCACCGACACAGTCTTTTCCTGGATCAGGTTGAGGGGCAGTGGGAAAATGGGAAGCGGCCTGCCGGCGGTGTAAGCTGTTTTTAGATAAACATCTCTAAGGGAACCTGCAGGTGGAATACCTATTAAAGTGAGTATGCATGTAGACTCTATATTTGCATCATCAAGTCACCTCAAACCATTTGTGTATCTCATCTGTTGCACTGTGTGGGAAATGTTTTGTTTACAGGATACAGAGTAGTTTGATGTTCTGTGAATGGGAAATCTGAGAGGAAGTGTGAGGCAGCCTGGGAGAGAAATAACTTTTACGCACAGAATCTGTGTGACTAGAACTCAAATATCATCATCATCATCATCATCATCATCATCATCATCATCATCATCATCAACATCATCATCATCATCAGCAGCAGCTGTCCCTACTTTACTGGAACTCTAAGTGCATGCAGTCCAGTATGAATTTGTTTATTTTAGTGTGAGAAAAAAACTCATCTTTAATAAATGACAAACACATGTGATTGGTTTAATAAAACTGCTGATTTTAATTTCCTGTTTGCTTCATTGTGTTTTTACAATCCATAATTCCCTTCAGCCCAAAAAAAAAAAAAGTTCCTACTCATTGCTATAGTTTAACATTTGATTGTGTTACAAGATTTGTGCTGGAAACCACTTGCAGCTCCAGTGAGAAACACAGAGAGGAGATAGCTTACAACACAGGTTCCAGTTCAGCGTGAGAACAGGATTAATCTACTGGATTAGATCAGAAGCACACAATACTGAGAGAGGAAAATAGAGGAGGAAAAATACACACATTTATACAACAAAACCTACATATACTTTAACTATAAACACACACACACACACACACACACACACACACCCCACACCCAGACCCACCCACACACACACACTGATATATACACACTCAAACAGAGTCACAGCTATTTTGATTGAGAACAACCGCACACTAACACCAGAAACCAACAGACACCAAAGTAACATTACCAACAGTACAAAAATCAAAAAATAGCTCAAAAATATACAATTATTATTTACAGATCAAGTATATATTCTTACTATAGATAATGTGATTTTATAAGAATGTACATCAATATGTACAGGATAAATTGTCTTAAATACTATAAATATACTATGGGTTTGGTCACATAGAGACTATTTTCACAGAATTAAATCCACTATTACTTTACTTTTGTTGAGTTAATGTCAGAAATGTAGCAGTTAAGTTCTAGAATTTGTAGTACACAATGCAACACAGCCAAACAAATGGACAAGACAAAGAGACCCTGGAGTTGGAGTCTTTGTTTAAAATAAATGCCAGTGCCTTTGTATTGAGCGAATTTGACCCAATATGATTTTCCACTGTGCAGAATGTTTCAATAGTGCTCAGAAGTGTTTTTAAATTTTGGCAGTTAAGACCTGCTGTGCCCAAAGAAAAGAAATTAACACTCCCTGGAAAATTGGAGCAACTATGCAACAGGTGTTGAGATTAAACATAAGGACGCTGTTTCTAAAAGACTACAAGAACTCAGGAGTTCTGATTGTGAACTCACTCACTCTCTGTTTGCAGGATCCTCCACATTAGTATCAGCTCAGGTTGACATATCTCATTTATTGTGCAGATCAATCTGTAGCTTCAATACAGGTGCAGAACAAACAAATGGTGCAGTTTAGCTTCTTGTTAAGATGGCAGTGCATTTCAGTCTGCAGGCGTATCCTGCAGGAATAAGACCGTAACTAACATAATGTACAAGTGTTATCATCCAGTTCACCCACACAGTGTTTTTAACTCATTGACTGGTGGGATTAGTTGCTCACTAAGACGTGAAACTTCTCTGTGCTCACTTTCTTGTGCTTTTCCCAAATGTGCTTTAACGTAACTCTAATCCTTAACTCTAAATGTTGCAGGTGAGTACAGGCGGTGCCTATAGCTGTGGTTATGTGCCATTTGTGTCACAAGCCACTTGGCTGAAATCATCTGGTTTGTGTATGTGTATGTTTTTGCCTGATAAATTGAAATGGGTTCACATCTGGTGTCTTAAAAGATATATAAAAGTGTGTAACATCTTAACAAATTTAAGATGGGGAGGAGCCACTTTTCCTGTGGTTCAGGGATCCCTTTGTTATTCTATTGTTTTGTTTTTACAATTGTTCACAGTGCCATAATACTACCTTTGATGTGGACATTGTCAATTCAAACCATTTAATTATTACAAAAGATGTGTTGGACAGAATGTGAAAGATGATACAAAAACATGGAGGAATGGATTGTGCAAAGGGACTTAATGGTAGATTAGTAGTGAGTTAATCATCCCTTTAATACAAACGCATAAACCTCGCAATATATCACACCTGTACTGGCATGATTACAGGGCAAATTTAATGCATCGACACACTTTTAGCATAGATAATAATATGGCAAAATAATATTAGTGTGTAACGGCATGAGGATGTAGCTTAGACAAAGGATATAAGAAACTAGACACCGCTCATGGACATTTAGCCCTCTCTTCTCTCTCTACATATATAAATATTGCTCAATACATATTCTTTAACAACATTCATGTCATAATGTGTAAACTCCACAATGCATTTGTCGAATCTGTCCTTAACAAAACAACTCCAGGGTCTCTAGCCTACCTAATTAAAGTGCTCCGAGTGAATAAGACAATATAATTGGTCCAACCTCTACACTAATGCACTACATTGTCAAGAAAAACAAAAGGACAAAAGCATAAGGCAAATAGACAACATAGATGCTGTTCAGGCACCGAACAATGTGACTGAATGTGCTTCACACTACATCTGTTCAGTCTCAAGTCTTAGTGTTGTCACAGGGAGGGGCCACAGAATGGAGAGAACAATTTATTTGCCCCTCCACTGACACCCAGTGGTCAAATGTATGTATTACCACGTATTACGAACATTTATATCACATTATACCCACTTTATACCCCTAAACATACACTGTCACACAAGATTATACATTAAAAGGGAAATAAAGGCGCCAGTTTTCACACAATAACACATCAAATTGCAGATTTTAGTGCTTCTGAAGTGATTCCATGGTGGTCACAATTTGAGGAATGTAAAACAATTAAACCCAAAGATCATCCTCTTAGGAATGCAACATGATCCCACATAGCAGAGCACCTCTTGCTCATCGCACCATAACAACATAAACCCCTGTAGGATGATAAAATGTCTCATCTCTGTATTGCTGAACAAAAAGCAAAATGCAGGTGGACCAGACAAAGCAAGGTGTCCGCTCTCCTCTCCCTCCTCCACATCAGGAGAGGATCTGTATCTATGTTGCGTTGCCACAGCTTCCCCTGGGTAACGCAGCTATTTTTAAAGTGGCAGGGTCACCGGGAGCTCTTATTCAACGGCAAACAGTACACTGACACACGCTTGCACATGCACATCTGCCTGTGCACACACGTTCCCTGTTTCGTCTCAGGTCTGCCTCTCTAACACATGAACAGACAAGCATGACGCTCACAGAACACATGCCGCTCTGCTTCTCTCTGTGCACTGGCACCTCTGCCCTTCTAAGGCATTGATTCAAACTGAAATGAATGATTAAAATGGAAAAGCTTTGTCAAGGCCAGCTGCGACTGGAACAGCACTGGTGCAGTGTTCGGAACAACTTCAGAGCCTTGTCTGTCAGGGAGAAGGGTTGTTTAAAAAGAAAAGGGCTGCTCTGTGTTAAGGCTCCGAGATGCTTTAACAATAGCGGCCGTCTGTGCTTCTGTGTTTTCGGAGTGGAAATGAAACGACGGAAAGTGTTCACACATTTTGCACTACTCCAGTATATACACAAGATTTACTGTGACATCTCAGACTAAAGCACAACACATATGTACAATATTCTACATCAGTGGGAAAGTAGGGATAGAGGGAGATCCACAGTTTCATGAGGACCCTACATAGATTCTTATTGCTGATGCATGATAGCCTTAATAAACATAAAGATGTGATGTGCTTATAACATTGTTTACATCATTAGAATGACTTATTACATTCTATTATGGATGTATTTGTAATCATTTTGTTTTTGAGATATGAAATGCTGTCATACGTCATCCAGTTCTGGGCACAGTCTCCCCCTCCCCACAAATAACTATCCTTTACATCTAAACACAAAAAGATAATGATAGCCGAGATCTATGAACATCCAACTGTCTCAAAAGTAGCATTTTTCAAACTGGTGAACACGTGGTTCGGTACAACGGAAAGCAATTTAATGTTGCACACACCTCAACCTCAGCCAGACCTTACCACACTCAGCACAGCACTCGGCGTTTCTAAGCCCGCCCTCTCTTCCCGTCTCTGTCCCTCTTTCTCTACCCTTGTAATCTGTTGACAGATGGAAAAAGGTTGTCGTATCTGGTGGGGCTTGAACTCGTGATCCCGTCATTACAGATGGGATTGAACAGAAGTTAATAACTTGGATCCTATGGTGGGGAAGAAGGGAAGAACCACAGACATGGGGCAATAGAGCAAAAAAGGGAGGATTGAAGGACTCGGCACTAGGGGTTAAGGTGTGTGTGATGAATGCTGCAATAACAGGCAGTAGATTTTCTCTCCTTCTTAAAGCCCTCTATTCATCCCTTTCTTCCTGTCTCCCCTTCTCCATGCAGGGCAAGGATTTAATGGACAGTAGGATCTATGAGCTCATTGGATCATAGCTCAGACTCGGGTGAGCCGATGTTCTGGTAGCCTGTCTTGGTGCTGGTGCCATAGTTGGTGTTGGTCATCTCATGGGTGCCGCCAGGGCCCAAGTAAGCACGGTGGGCAGGCATCGGGGAAGGAGCCTCGCTGGGGTTCTTGCTGAGGATGAAGCGCTGCTCGTCCTGCTCTTCAAGGTTGGAGATGTCCTTCATCATGCCTTTACGGTAGGAGACGGACAGCTTGTTGGAGCCGTCTGAGATCAGGTTGAAGTGGCGGGCGATGTAGACAATGGGTAAAGGCAGCATGGCCGACACGATGAGGGCGTAAGCCATGGCTAAAGCCCAGGGAGGATAGCTGTGGAAACGCTCTGCCCCCTGGACAAGAGTGCAGTGGGACGAGGTTGAAGATAAAGTGGTATAAAACAAGGAGAAAGAGAAGGAGGGCATTTATGAATTAATCATTCATGTCTGGTGCTTGCTTCCTTTCGTTCTGTCTGTAAACACATAGATACACATGAGAGACATTGAACACTGACCTCAGCCTCCACCCAGGCGTTGTATCCTGCAGGGCTGATGGCCATCTCAATGACAGTAGCAACAATGAGAACCACCAGGACAGCTGGCGACACGTACCTCCACATGTAGAAATAGAAGGGATACGGCCTGAAACCAAGCATGTCCTCCAGGTCCTGCATAAATCTGTGAGGAAGGGAAAAAAAGAATGAAATTAAGTGGCAAGGAATATAAGTTGTGAAGTTAATATTCTAATATGCAGCAGGAAGTTTTTATCCTGTTCATCAATTTATATACTCATTTTCCATCAGTCACCAGAGTTTCTTTTCTCCAGGTTGGTGGTGATGATGCAATGATGCAGCATGAGAATCGCCTGAACGGTCCAATCAACGAGGAGCCTGTCAGTCTGTATAACGTCTGGTTTACTCCTTTTGGTTCGTTTGCAAAAAGTCAGTGTGGCCAGAACTAAAATGCATCAATGTATAATTTTTTCCTTGGTCCAGAACAGATGAACCGAACTACAAGAGTGAGAACACACTTAGTTTGGTGTGGCAGTTGCTGCATTTTGCTAATCAATGCATGTATTTGCTGACCAGTTCTAAACACCATGTACAGTCATGGCTGCTGGAAATGTTGTCAGTTTTGCAACTATTTAGTCAAAAGGTATTGGGCAAATTGAAATTGCAACCTGATGATGAGAAGTGACAGGAGTAAGTTGATCCTGAGGGGAACATAAATGTCTGCACCAGAGGTCATACCATCTACCCTTCATTTGTTCCTACATTTCATTTAAAACCACACATGTCAACCTCTAAGTGGTGCTAGAGGGAAACCCAGGGAATTAATTAAAAGTAATTAGAATTTATCTTCTGGGAAACATTGATGTCTAAACTTTCATCCAATTTCATTCATGACAGAAATATTTTACTCTGGACCAAAGCGATGGAATCATGCTACTAGTGTGGCTAAAATTATTTAGATTTGTTCATTACTTTCCCTTAAAATGAAGGGAGGTGAGAATGAAGATCACATATTACCGCACTTCCTAGTAGCACCAAACTGAAAAAGAATTATATCCAAAATGGACTTAAGTCAACATAACCAGTTGCATTACCTCTTAGTGCCATAAATCCAGGCAACAGAGATGTTCTCCAGGATTACAACCACAGTAAGAGGCAAACCAGCTGAGTAGTCGTCAAACATGGCGACAAAGTAGTTCCCTGAACGCTGTACAAACAGCAGACCCAACAGGAAGGCTATGACACAGCAAACCACTGAGGAAGAGAAGAAGAATCCAGTGAGAATTATTCATGCATTAATCTCATCAAATAGAAAATATTTGGGTTTGATTAAATAGTTTAATAATTAAACCCACATTGTGTATTTTCTATCACTAGGGGTCTCTCAATCAAAACAATGACAACAACAAGAAAAAAAAAACAGTTTGATGATGTAGCGATAGAGTGTGGGATCATGGGAGTTGTTGTCTTCATTATTAAACGACTACCATTGATGATGAGAATCTATCTGATGTGACAAAGGCAGAAATGTTCACGGACAATAATGGTAATGTGTCAGTGTTTTATTCACATTATGTTTAGTCCTGTATGCTGACTTCCTTCTGCACCCTCTGACTCTCTCCCAGAAGTTATGGCGACAGACAACCAACGTTCAGACATCATATTGTATTGTATTGTATGTTACAGACAAGTAGCTCACCACACAGGATCTCTTTGCGGATCTTGAAAGCATCCAGTATGGGTGTGGTGATGCCGGTCATAGTGCCGATCATGCTTCCAAGACCCAAGTTGATCAGCATGAAGAAGAACATGACAGACCAGAGGGGACTGGCAGGGAAATGTGTCATGGCCTCTGTGAAGGCGATGAATGCGAGGCCAGTGCCCTGAACCGCCTGGAGGATGGAGAGGATGAGGTGGAGGGTTACAGGGGTCAAAGGAAATGAGTGATCCTGTGTGGAAAATCACACCTAATTAAATCTTTCAGTTCATTTATCTACAGAGAAGCCATTTGAGGTGAGTGGGTTGGTACTGTTCAATCTACAGTACTGACATCAGTACAATCTACAAACCAACATAATCTACAGGGTTTAGAAAATCCTGCATGTGCTGCCTACATCATGATGACAGCACCTGGAAAATATTTCTGTGAACTTGAAATGATCCGTTAGAAGTTAAATGAAAAGCAATAACAACAAGGCTAATACAGTGACTTAACAGGACATGATGGAAAACATACATCAACTGGAAATGAAGACCCACAACTGGGATTATTATCTAATGAGTAAAGGGCGGCATGGTCAGTAGCCACTAGACTAAAGACTCTGGATCAGGTGAACTGCAGGGAGCGATTAGATTATGACAACAAACAGTATCACTGTGTTTTGAAAACATGGATTGTGGAGATGTTAGGGTATAGCCCAACCCCATCACCTGTGAAGTAGTGTTAGATTTCTACTCACTGATGAAGCTCTGTGTTCAAAATATTGCGTGTTTCGTTTGTGGTAAATTGTCATTGTGTAGGTGCAATAATGTCCTATACAATGACCTGCTCTAGAAAATAACCAACTGAAGAAACTGCAGCTACAACTAACAATTACTTTCATTAAAGGTTTGTCTGCCAATTCATTTCTCAATTAATCAAGGAAATGTTTACTATATAAAATTTCAGAGAGCTCTAAAATATTGTTTGTTGCTTGTTTTATCTGACAGTACAAACAAAGACATTTTATTTGCTATCAGATATGATAAAGAAAAGCATCACATTATCACATTTAATTTATTTTTTTAAATTTTTGCTAGAAAAACGACTGTAACATATAACTTTGCTTAGCATCTTGGTGTTTCTAAACTCTCCTTTCGTATTATTAGGATACCTTGCATGTGTCATTACTTAACATCACAGCTAAACACACTTCTGATTATTCAGATATGCTCAAACAATCGCATTCACATCTCAGCTTGTGAACTCTGCCCTCCTCTGACCTTGTTGAGTTCATCCTCCAGCAGACAGGCATCCAGGCCCAGCTGACTGAAGCTGTCCTCCTTCACGGTCTTAATGACGCCATACATCTCTGCGTAGTCCTCGGTAGACAGGTGAGAGAAGTTGATGTGAGGAGGGATGAGCTCTCTGCTCAGCACACCTGTGTTTAAGAAACCCAGGACCTTCTCTGCATTTCTACACATGGACAGAGACGAGGAGAAAAGACATGTGTTAATGAGGGTTATAAACGTCCCATGGAGAGGGAGACTTGCTCAGGTAGCCTTTGCCACAGTATGACACACTCACTCGACAACACACTTCTCGTTCATGACGTTTGCCTTGAACCCCAGGACAGCAAACACAACTAAAGTGGCAAGGATGGAGGTGACAAAGTTGATGATGGAGACCAGCGCTGCATCAAAGTGGCAGTTGTTGTCACGCTTGTTGTAGCTAGAGAAAGCGATGACGCCTCCGAAGCCCAGACCGAGAGCGAAGAAGACCTGTGTGGCTGCTTCTCTCCACACCTGTGGCTCCAACATCTTTTCAAGCTGGAGAGAAGAAAGGGAAAAAGGTCAAAGATTAAATTACATCATTTTATCATCATCCTTATTTATCCTTTAAAAAAAAAATTAACATTGATGATCCCACCTAAAGTAGCTTCATCACAATATTTATATTATCTATCAACTGATGACATCATGTTTTGTACATTCATTTTTATGTCGTCCCCTGTAATTCAGCATCTTTAGTACTTTTGGAAAGTGTGGGTTTATGGCAGAGTTGAATAGAAACTTCTTTGGCTTTGAACATTACTTGGCCATGCAAGCATGTGTTTGTAATAATGTCCCACATGTGAGTCTGTGGGAACTGAAAATTGGAAGAATATTGAGTAAAAAGTGTAACTTCTACAAAGAATATATGATTTAGCTTTATCGAATCTACAATGCAAGCATATTAGTTTTAATAATCCATAATGCATTTTTTTGCAAGTCACAGAGAAATTCTTTTATAAGCTACGTTTTGACAAGAGCCTTCAGCTTCAACAGAGCTGATTGAATCTGACAATTCATTACAAAAGCAGAAAATCCTTGAAGTTGTCTCGGTATGTCTTTTTTTTTTTTTTTTTTACTAATTATCCTTTATCTTTTGATGTCAGCATATATAGAGCAAATAATACATGATTTTTTCACAGTATGTAATGACTCAGTCCATTTTTCTATGTAATTATAGATATCTACCATCAGAGGGCGACATCACCCCATGCTGAACAGCCTTGGTGATAAAGCAGCTAAAACCATCAACCCTCCTGTCTGAACAGTTTGCATAGACAGCGCCACATATGTTACATCTCTTGCCTGAGTGATCAGGACTGTAAGCAAGCTTTTTTGACTCAAATCCACCACCCATTTTGTCTCTCACCTTAGGGGTGAACATGTGAGCGATGCCATCCACTGCTCCCCTCAGAAGCAAACCTCTCACCAGGAAACAGAAAAGCACCACATATGGGAAGAGAGAGCTGAAATACATCACCTATAAGAGAGAGAGAGAGAGAGAGAGAGAGAGAGAGAGAGAGAGTCAAGAACGTTACACGTTGTTGCTGTGGATAGGCTCCTCTGCTGCCTTGCACTCGCACAAACACACACACACGTACACAATGAATCAATCCCGGAACGGCTTTGTGTTTGCTTGGCACTAAATCTGTGAAATCTTACCAAATGTGGAGACGACTTGAGGTTTGGAGCAATGAGTCTAAAATCCTTCCTAGAGCATATCATGGAATTGTTGTAGTTCTATGATAATTAGATTAGTAGGTTTTAGTGTTTAAAAAACCATGACAAATCTTGGCGATCTGTGTACTTTACTGTTGAAAATGTGGGCTGGATGTTGCACTGTGGTATATGACTCACTCTCTGGATTGAGATTACAGGATGTTGTTTACAGCATTTTCCATCTTGCTTCATTCAGTTTAAGCTTATTAATCATGCATGCCTCTCTCTGCCATATTATAGATGAGATCCAAAAATAGACTAGTGCCGGTGACAAGCTTTACTACCTTACCTCTGACCGTTAAGCATTAGCAAGGTGAGTAAAACACTTGCAGGATGAATCATCCATGAAAAGAAACAGAAAATAGAATTTTAAAGCTTTGGTCCAAATGATTTATTCCGTGCATCTTTATACAGTTGTGGTGTAAAGCGGTTTATGGTATGGTAATGTCTTTCTGCCCCTGCTGTGAAGCCATGGACACCCCATACCTTCCCAGAGGACTGGATGCCCTTGATGACAGCCAGGCAAACCAAGATCCAAGCCACCAGTAGGGACAGGGTCATCTTCCAGTTCAGGCCACCTGTGTCGTCGATAGAGCTGGTGATGTTGAGAGTCTGTCTGTACCAAAAGTAAGTGGTGGCCGAGCTCTTCTCACACTCTGGCACCACCACTACAACAGCAACAAGGAGAGTGACATCAGTTTTATAGAAACCTTGAAATACATCCTTCATTTTATCCATAAGATAAAAGATATACTGTATATAAGCCTATATCCATATTTGCAAATAGTCTGGTAGAAGCACCAAGACGCTTACAATAAGTAAAAACTAAAAACACAATGTAATGTCCTCCTTTGAAATTAAAAATTCTTGTGTAAATGGTATTTAATGTTCAGATAATTGAACTACAACAATAACAATATTTTTTACACAGCAAAATTCTTTGCATTTGTTGTGTCACAAAAAAAGCCTTATTTTGAAATGAGAGAAGCAATCTGTCAGTGCGGACAAAAAGCTTTATTTTACCGTCAATGTCAAAGTCAATTTTTTAAAACATTTGTTTACAGCCGTGATTGATAGCCTACAGTCTTCGTCCCTGCCTTTGCTGGTACATTGCTATGTTTTATTGTATTACTGGCACCTCATTCAGGAGAATAATGTAAAACCATTGACAGAAATGTGTGTATTGTGTGTGCATGTGCACGCACATATTTCTATAGATACGTAGAATTACATTCCAGTCGTGGTTTTCAAGCAGGGTTTTAAACACAAGTGATCCAATCATTTTTGATAACTCAATATTAAAAAGTCCAAACGCAAACATGTTTTTTCCAAAGCAATAATCTGCAGCCTTTCCTCCATATTTGTTGGCATTTAGCTTTTAGAAAAAAAATATTTTCACTGCAGTCAAAACTATTTGCTACACATACAAAGGCTGGCATGGACTGAAAGGGTTGGTTTGGCAGCAGGCTATTAGCATATACATTACATCCATATAACCACCATAACAAAAGTGCTATTTCAGCCTTTCCTACTTAGTTTCCAGACCTTAGTCGGGGAGCACAGGAGATGTTTCTTTTCCTCACGAGCGATGTTGATTCTTGCTTTGGGACTAAAATCCTTCACCTTTCCAACAACACACAGGAACTTCACTTTCGTCTTGACTTGAGTAGGAGCAGCCTTTATTTACTAGACAAACTAACCTGCACTGTCCATTTACTGCTAAACTCACAACTTTTTCCTAACTCTTTATCTCTTTGACGGCTCCATTCACTGGCACTCTCCTCACAGGAGGAAAACACTTTGGGCCCCGAAACAGCCTGAAAACCTCACTAATACCCACATTTAATAACTGCTTATAGCCTGTTAAATCTGCCTTTGTGCAATAAATTGCCAGGAGCAGATAACTCACACTCTCATGCTCAACCTCTTCAAAACTTAACGCAGACAACACTTGCTGCAAAATCTGGAATGCAAAATGCTACGCTGCTCAGGGCAACATGCTAAAACAGTATGTAACAATCATTAGTATGTCTAAAATTTAGTATGAAACCAATATTGCATTAATGGCATACTAAGCTCCTGGGCAAAAAATTATGCAACCGCTTATCATAGTTTTTGCAATTCAATTAGTCTTTGTTTAATTGAACTTTGGAACCAGTATTGGTTCAGATTAATGGCAGCCAACCCTATCTGATAAATGTAGTGGAGTAGAAAGTACAATAGTGCAAAGAAAAGCAAAAAAAAAAGAAAAACACAACAACAAAAACAACAACATGTGGTATTAGACAAGCATTACATAATGGCATAACTCCACTTCTGCATCTAGCTTAACTAAATCCTAAATCCTATTCAGAGCATCCCAACTGCCATCATAATAATAAGTCGAGTCCTGCCCTAGAATGTTAATGTTATTCTCTTTACTCTGCCAAAATCTGCATGTCTCTCTGCCACAAGCTATACCAGCTGACACTGTCGGATGGGTCACACCATCTGACGAGCTGTGCCAACAGAGTTCATCTCTATGACGAAGAGCAAGACCATCTCGGTTGTAGACACAGCACAAACATTTTTCTGCCTGCCTGCAGAGTCACAGCGAGGCAAGCTGTTTCAATGCAAAGACACATTCTGCAGCTTTAAGCACCGCAATGCGTAGCATTGGTTAGTCTGTGTGTGTGCCTTCATTTGCTGAAAAGGCTTGCTGAATATGCAATTGTGTTGCAGGACTCTGCATTTATCATTGTTTCTTCTATGTGTTGTCTTTTGAATGGGCACTTATCTTTTTCTGTATATCTATATATATATATATTCAACTGTGGTGTGCAGTGCATTGTGTTGTGCACTCACTGGCTTGGCTTCCATTTCTCTCGATGGGGCATTCAGCCCAAGGCAATGGATACTGGAAAGACTGGAAGAAATAGAAGATGCTCCAGCCGATAATCACATTGTAATAGAGGCCCACAAAACCGCAAACCTGAGGGAAAGTAAGAGAAAACAGCAATACTTATCACTCCTAGAAACAATCACTGTGTCAGCACACAAATATAAAAACACAAACAGCGCAGACACAAACAGCATGCAGTTTGTTCAGGTGAATGTTTCTCCTTAAGTCAGAGCACAGACACTGAGCACACTGCTTCGAGTTAAGAGTATGTATGAATTATTGAGCTGTTTGCACTCAGCAGCCGAGGCTGGGGTCCTCTATGAAAAGGTATTTATAGCTACTGAGTCTCCACATCCAGGCTGCTACATGCCTCACTGCCCCAGAATAGGCCACTTCCTCCCCTCTTTTGCACCAGACTGATGAAATCACCATCAGATGAACTGAAAAAGAGAAGGACTGATGCAGTAGATCACTGAATGACTGACTCAGCCACTGACTGACTGTGTTTTAGGCTGATGATGCTGATGTGATGGGAACAAGACAGTTCAGACTATGACTGTGATTGATGCTGGTCTTTGCCTGCTGCTTGCTGTAAAACATCAAGTGGAGGAAATATGAACTGGCAGAAGCAGAGCAGCCAGCAGTCTGAGCTTTACAGCACAGCACGTTTGTTGTTGTTTTGGCCCTTGGTCTTGATTATTATAGATTAATCATACGGTAGGACAAAAAACAAATAACACTTTTATTGGTAAATGTGTTCTAGCAGAGGTCAATGGTAAATATTTACCATATATGGTGTCTATAATGCTTGCAGTTGAGATACAGTCAATACCTTTTTTTTTTTTGTCTTTTGTGCTTTTATTCTTGTAGGATTGTCTAGTCAGCCCTCTGTTGACATAGCTTCAAGTCAGCTACCTTACGAATCAAGACATGCAGCCCACAAGCGCTTCAGCCTGGGGCTCTACTGGTTAATGGGGTCATGTTGGCACTTACCATGAGACTAGAGACCCCGATGCCGCCCAGCTGTGGGTAGACGTAGTTCCACACCCCGATGCTGCCACGCCTGATCCTCTGACCCACTGCCAGCTCCAGGAAGAATAAGGGGATGCCGATGAGGAGGAGGAGAATAAAGTAGGGCACCAGGTATGCACCTGAGACAGAAGAGAGAAAGAAAAATGAGGCATTATACCACAGAAGGTTTCACTCCCTTCACTTCGTCTTTTCCCTTTCACACTTTTTCTGTCTTTCTCTCTGCCTCGTCATTACCAGCCTCCACTCACCACTTTGTCAGAGATGACCATCTTTTCTGAAGAAGGGACAATGGAGGGAGGGAGGCGGGCACTTAAAGACAATTATTCACATCCAGTCCTGATAACGTCAAGACATGAAGGGGCACCATAGTGACAAAACCATCCACAGCCAGAGAGGACGGCCTTATACTGACGGACAGCTGGGGGGAACAGTCTGGATCAAGACTAAAAACAAATGACTGTGACTCGATCAAAAACGCTGCTCACGTCATGAGTGGCTATTTGAACTAAACAGCAGACAAAGACAACAAAGACAAGGACACAGTATCATGTTGGATATTGGAGTTATTATCTGGAGTGACTACTATACTGCTGCCTACATACACGCACACAGAAGAAAACAAAATCTGTTTTATTATTTCCCCTACAAATAATGCACTTCAGACACATTGGAATCCATAAATGAATTAGCACAAATATTGCGGGACGGCGAAGTTGAAGTTGCCGCAGTTGTTCAGTCCATCAAGAAGAAGAGGCATGACATTCAGCTCAGTGTGTGGATGTTCATATATGGTGTTTCCTGTTTATTTTAAAGACTCCTTCCTCTGGATTTGGAAACATATTCTTGATTAAAGCAGGTTATCATGTTTATGGCACGATCATGGAGATATCAATCCAAAACATTAATATTCAGATTAACCTCAGACTCAATGATGTAGATCTTCATGAGTGGTAAAATGAGGTTTATGGTACCCTGCAGTGCAGGAGCTACAGATTGACGGTTAGTCTGACTTGTAATTTTGTTTTACTGAACAAATCTGAAATGAAATGTGACCGTCATAATCTGTCAGTGTCAGAAAGAAATATGGGCAGGAGATCAAGGACACAAGTGTCATTAGAGATTAGTTTGTCCTGGTTTTAATCATTAGTTAAAGGATGCTAACTTAAAGTAAAAATCTAACTCAAAACTCAAAACATCAAGTAGTTCAAATGATAATGGTTGTTGTTGGCTGTCAGCTGAATGTCAGGACATGAAAACATTTCCAGCTGTCTAACTTTTTCAAGTCATGTTTGTTTGGTCCTGTCTGTCCTGCCTCATTAGTCCGTCACGTTTCTTTTACAGAGCATAACTATCAAAATGTTCAATAATTTTCAACAAAACTTTCTACACAGAACAAGAAAATAACGAAGTGGTGCCTTTTAAAATGTAGGTTTAAGTGGGGTTTGTCTCAGATGATGGGTTTCTGGGGCATCATTGAACTATTCAATATTTTTCACAAAACTTTATGTGCACATCTCTCGTGTACTGGAGAGGAGCCTTTTTATATTTTGGTAATTTCAAGCATTTTATTTATTTACTTTATTTTGAAAATTGAACTTTTTCTCAAATATGCAGTTTATAAGAATTACATTTAACAGGGACAACTTAAATGACTTCTTTCTCCCCATCATTCTTCATTGAAATGCACCCATGATCACCCAGATCCTGAATATTTCATTCATGTGAGATCTTGGTTATTGATAGGAGGTGATGGAGGCCATTACAGGATAGGGGCAATTCAAAAAAGATTTTTGATTCTAACTTCATGGATAATGTACTAGATCTACCACACATCAACATATGATCTGGATCCTAGATCTGGTGATCCAGAATGTCTAAATGTAGGGCAATGACTTCACAGAAAATCCTCTATTGTGAGCTAACAAATAATGCTACAGACATGCAACTGAGATGAAAGTGTTGCGACAACTATCGTGGTGCAATCACACAATGGTCTCTTATTAGGTCAGCGCACTTACATTTAGTTAACTAATTAACTAAAGGTCACTTTATAATGGGGAAGCAAACCTGCTTTGGTGTGAGCTCTCTGAGTGCTGCCTGTTATATGAAGGATTTCCGTGTTAAACACAGACTTTACATGGTATGTAAACGGTATATTTAGAAACCCACTTTTATTTTTTCATCCCTCAGACAAAGCAATGCCATCCATGATTGAAACAGACGACACAGTATCTTTTGTTTTGTGAATGATTATTGCTATTTTTCTTCCGAAATGAGCATTTGTGGTGAAAAATAATAACATAAAACTTCACTTGACAAGAAACGATGTTGAAGAGACTGAGAGGTAATGTGCAAAGATGGACAGACAGATTTGAAACATGCCCAGAGAAGACAATGCAGAACAGTTTATTGGTGCAAAAGTCAGTGGGGAATACACACACACACACACACACACACACACACACACACACACACACACACACACACACACACACACACACACACACACACACACACACACACACACACACACACACACACACATTAAAACTATCCAGCTGTGTTATCATGCCATGTCTGAGAGCAGAAAATCAGTGTCACTCCACCACTTTTTCCATCTAATCAACATCACCATCTCACCACAGCACCAGTGAATCTTAATAGCAAAGAGACCATAAGCTATTGTCATGCTAGCCTTTCCCCACTTGTTCTGACAGTAAATATATAAAAGTACCTTGAGGAGAAAAGGGATAAATTAGTCGAAATAACTGAAGTATTTCTCTGTATTGTTGTGCAATTGAAGGTTTTCTGTTAGCAATATAGCATTAAATTTCTCCATCAAACCACTCAGCAAACAGCTGCCTGGCACAGAACAGTATTCTGGACAAGACAGCAGATGAGAAAATGCAAATACCAATCCCAAACAAAAGGATAAAATCAAAATTTCTGCATGCTGTTAAGCTAAATACTGCCATCTGGCAGCTTAACTCATTGAGGATTAATATAGACTCAGCACAAAATTTCTCGTTGTTAACAGTGACTCAGCACCCTGAAGGGATACATGTTCATTATGGATGCCTCAAATAAGAGCCAACTTCCAAACCTGGAAAGTGTTACCATGTTTTGCACATTGAGCACAACAAAACGTTAGGTTATAATGAAAACAGTCAGACCTGAAGTGTCAAAATGCTCCAAAGCCATGTGCAGACATCCATCTACATACCTCCACCGTTCTTCTGGCACAGGTAAGGGAACCTCCAGACGTTACCAAGGCCCACAGAAAAGCCCACCTGGGCCAGGATGTACTCCAGCTTGTTGTTCCATGCCGGTCGACCATCCTCAGCGTCTGGGTCAGGCGAGGGTAACAGGGCCTTTACTGGAGCGGTAGAGCCAGGACTCAGACCCATACTCATCTGACTGCTCTTATAGTCCATGGGGTGCTCCAGGGACAGCAGGTCAGCCACCGACTCAGTGACCGGCTCATTGCTGTGCTCCCGCTGAGTCACCTTGGTGTTCTTTGGCATGGCTGCAACACAGGAGCTCCTTCAGGTTGAAGGTGGTGGAGGAAAGGAGGAGGATGACTGCAGCGAGATCAGGAGGGAGCGCGGAGAGAAAGTTGTGCTTTTTTCTTAAATCTGTGAAGAGAAGAGAGAGATGAGAAATGAAGACGCTTAGGAATAATAAAAAAAAACAACCTTTTCTGCTTAAACCATAAATGTTCAAAACAAAAAAGATTCACGTTGTTCTGTCAATGTTTCCCTCTCATTGTCTGAATTTGGTGAGCTTTTCCCACAGGAAAATAACAACAGTTAAAATTTTAAACTAATAATATGATAGAAAGTAAAAGGGTGAATTATTAGTTGTAGCGCTGAAGGCAGGCCCATTAAATCTATCAACATGCTAAAAGTTTGTGATTAAACTTGATCTGCCTCTATGTTTTGGAAGACAGTCAAAAATGAGTCAGACAGGTTTGATTATTTAAGACTTTTCTTGGTAAAACTACTGAAGATATTGTGGTTCCAACCTCTGAAATATGAATATTTGCTGGTTTTTGTAACTCCTAAACATTTGGTGGGGTTGAACTGCTGGTTGGACATTCATTCATTCATTTAAAGAAACAACAATTTAAGTGATAATGAAAATATTTATTAGTTGTAGCGCAGACTCGTTGTTATAACCACCTTGGTTCAGAATTATATTTTGCTTTTTGAGAGTGCTAGTTAGCACATAGAGTATTCTACAAAGGTTGTAAAAATACAGCACTTTACAGCCACGAGTGTGGCATTTCAGTGATCCACTTTACTACGGTGAATGAAACCCTAAGATTGAATTACAATTCATTTCACAGCAGAGTCCATTACACTGACGTTAAGTCATGTGAACAGCATGAACAGCAGTGTGTCTGTCTGTTAACGGCTGGTCTCAGTACAATAAAACTAATGCCATTAGGCAGACTTCATCAGTTATTAGGGTCTGCATTTGTTTCTCATCACACAGCTTAAAACGTTGTTCTTTGTTTTTAGATTTCAGAGGATATGATGAAAGAGTCTGGTAGTTCGGTGCTCGTGAATTAATGATCTTTATTCCATAAGAGAAACCCTGTCTGAAATGTTAGTGGCTAAAAATTCTCTGGCATGTCCCCTTTTCAGAGGCCCTTTGCAAAAATCCACTAATAATCCTACAATCCTGTGTGTAAGGCCTCCCTAATGGGAAAGTGGTGTAGATAACAACACAGGGCTACTGAGTCAGACATTAAAGAAGGTCTGATTCTCTTGTATAAATAAGGATTTCACTGTTATTGCTTTAGCAGAGGCAGTAAGGCACCAAGATCCTTTTCTTGTGATCACTTTAGGTAGTAGATCCAGGTTAAACAATAGACTCTTTTATTCAAGGCATCCTTCCTCCTTTTTAAAATATGCATCGCACATAAATCAGATTGAATGCAAATACTGTCTATCTGACATTCACATGATTTAGTAGCAGCTAAAGGAGAGCTGTCTTTGTTTGGTCTCTGCTTCAAATGATTTATTTCGTTTTAAAACATGCAGTCTTCAGCTCCAACCGACGTTGACTCAAGTGATATTACTAAATGTCTAAACGCGTAAAATACTTTTTCCACATATGCAGTAGTAATCCTGAAAATCAGAAATCAAGTTTTAATGTGTAAAATCAGCAAAGTGCCCCCGTAAATATAAGGAATTTGCTGAGTTAAATAGCACCTCTGCTAGTGGAGTTGATCTTTATTTCAGCAGAGGTGGTCCACCTCCTCTATAAAGCACTGGGAAACACGACAAACAAGAAGATATATCCATTAAGATTCAAATGGGAATTTGTGGCTGGAAGCAGGAAACACTCAAAATGACAAGACCCATGAACCTCAGAGAATTTTGTTTTAAATTACATGGAAACATTGTGAGACAGTTAACATTTACTATACATGAACTAATTACCTGTAAAGGTCAGCTTAACAATGAATGATGCAGACAGCCTTGGTTAAATGCCAAAAATGCAGCTGCAGTAAATTAAAGAAAACCAGACTTTGAGCACAGGTTTTTGGGGTTAGCAGTGTGGCATGGACAAGGTCTGACTTTGAACTATTGCGGTTCAAGAGCAGAGAACAGAAGCCAGAGGTGTTTGATCTGGAGACAAGGCCTCTAATCACTGAACAGATGCAGTCAACTGAAACCAGGACTGAGCTTTTATTCACAGTGACTTCTCCAGAATGGTTGCCAGTCAGCTGGACTTTAAGCCCAACCAGAGGCGGCACCAGCAGCACGCACATCACATTCCTCCACAGTGGCAATAAGCCTCTAGTCACGACATGCAGCAGCTCCAAGGCTGAGAGCTATACACAGATCCCATAACAGCACTGACCTTTTCCGCAGCAAGCTACAACTACACAACACTGAGTCATCAACAAACACTCAGAACAAGCTGTGAAACAATGACATGCATGTTTGCAAACAAAAATTGGATTTGTGGCCAAGCTGCAGAGTTGTAGAGACGTGTAGAGCAGATAGGATTTTGAGATATGTAGAGCAGAGCACTGAAAGACTGCTCATAGTTTTTGCTCTACTTTCCTCATCATGCTATGGTAAGTAACAAACTGTCCTAATTACAGTTTGAGGCTAGGATGATGATGGCCGGTTAAAAAACAATGGCTGAGTTTTGAGGTTGATGCAGAATTTCACAGATGGCACATTACAGAGACAGCAGGACAGAACACAGTGCACGGCATTCTGCAGATTATAACTCAAAATTCAATCCCCATGTGAAGGCTGCATAATGAGTGATAAGAGGCGTTTTTCTCCAGGACACTATGGCAAGATATTCTAAAGAGAATATAATGTTTGAATTTTGTAGAGCTGAGGAACCAAGAGAATATTAATGAGGTGAAATAAATGATGTATTTATTTCTCAAAGAAATGAGGTGAAAGAGGTGCTGACAGACCCCAATTTCTGGAACTATTCTCCTAATTCTCCACAGACAGTTTGGTGTTGATGATGTAACAGGAAAGGTTCTCTGTTTCTCTGACAAAGACATGCTCCCACTTTTATCCAATCTGGTTGCTAAGCAATGGTGCTTACTGCAAAATTGAAACCCCATCCCTGCACATCAGTGGTCGCCTATCTCTTCTCTTACCATCTCAAATGGCCAGACATGATATTCCCTGCGGGTCGGCTGAAAAACAAAAAACAAAAAAACAAAAACATGGAGCTGCTGTGACAAGACTGAGATGGGATTATGAAATATGTGGCAAAGCTCTGATGATGGGATCTATTGCAGTGTCAATCAGACAGCCATCACTGACCGAGTCAGTTGTTGAAATGGTGTCAGTATAAAATATAATGTTTAGACAGTTACAACTCAGTAATGAATTACTTTGTCTTTCATTGGTATTCGATTCTGAACACTACAGTGATTCTGACAGGTACAAGCAGCACCTGCGCGGCCATGTTTCAGACACATGACCATACATCGTCCATACATCGCAGCTTGAGGAGGACCTTCTACGTGGATGTAACCTCCGATGCCTTGACAAGGTCAAATGAACCACCTCCTAACAGCAATGCGGAGAAGCAAAAATCAAGTCAGGTGATCAGCGGCCACAGAATGTGTCATGTCCGAGGCAAACGTGGACACTCTTGGCGCACCACCGTCAGTATCGAAGGGTAAATGAGCGCTTAGTGTCAATGTTGCTGCGAAATTACCAAATGTCAGGTGATGAGGTGAAGACGTACGTTCACCCCATCAAGTCATTTCAAGAGGGGGAGTCATTTTTGGAGGTAGGACATGTGTATAGATGGTTATTCGTGCGATGCACGCAAACTATTAATCTATCATAGATATATCGGATATTTCAATTCATCAAATTTCAAACAGAGCGTCGTTCTTACCTAATGTATGTGCAGAACTGGTTATACCGTCCACGTCGGAGCAGCAAAATCAACCCAAAGTGATGTTCGCAATCTTCATTCAGGCACTGTCTCCGTGTGCAGCATCTCTGCGCGCAAAAAGATGCGAAATCATAGCCTCCAGTCACATAGGGCGCATGGTGCGTAAAGTCTGACGCAGGAACTCAACGCCTGCAAGTTTGGTCACTGTGATGACAATAACTTGTGCATTAAATGGCTCAATTGTTTACCTCACCTGGACGCCGTAACGATGCTCCGCAGCTCTGCTAAAGACTCGCTCGCATTTCTGGTTACCACGTTGTTGATGTTCGCTCCAATGAGGGTAGAGAAATTACTATGGAAAGTCACGACGAAGTCTGACGCAGGTTTGACTCACCCGCCCGTGCTCACGTCAGTAGTTGGAGAGAGAAAAACATCTGCAGTGTTCACAGGACGGCAATAATGAGCATCACACAGGTGGCTTGCAATCGAGTACATCAAACGAATTGATTGAATGTGCTTCTTGCGCAAATGGTGTTTGGACCGCGGGCAAAATGCTTTCCCAACAACCGTAATTAGAAATGGAATGACTATTATTGTTGTTAGTTGTTTATTTACTTAGATCCCCAATAGCTGCTACTAAGGTATTGTAGCATAACTCATTATTATTATTATTATTATTATTATTATTATTATTATTATTATTATTATTATTATTATTATTATCTGCAGAAATAGTAGGAGAAATGACCAGATCTGTCAGTTCATCAAATTTCCCTGCCTTGCTTTAAATGATGAAAAGTACCCTGACACTGCTTACGTCCATTACAGAGGAGGTGCTTGATGTTAATACCTAATAGACATGTCAGACTTGTTGTGTTAGACTAAAGCAGGTGTGAAAAGACAGCGCTTCCTAATAGAAGTTTCTCAGGCGCAGATAATTTGTGGCACAGTGATTTTTCTCTCTGACACCAGCAATTTATTCTGCCCTTGGCTCTGCCTGCCACAGCTCTACACCTCATATTTCTGTCCCTCGCTCACTTTGCGGCTTTTTTATTTTTGCTATAAGACATCTGATAAGTTTGGATGATTTTATTTTTTTCTAATTTACATGTAATTGTTTTGCCAAATGATAATAAGGATGTGGATCATTTTTCAGAAAACTCAAAGGTGAATTTGTCAACTCAGGCTACAGCGTTGTGTTTCATGGCAGCATCCTCCCTCTGTCACTGTACAGATAAAAAAAATGAGGCTGTCAGAGAGTGTTAGTCAGATACTGTTTAAGTACTAGAACATTTTGAGATGGAATGTGCTACTAGTATGTTAGACACTGAAGGATGTTCACAGGAAAGACAGCTTGATAGCGTCTTTACTCGTCACGACCAAAGTTTCACAGTGTACCAGTGTCACATTCTCACAGTGAAAGTGTTCAGTGAACGCTCCTGTCAGTACTGTACATCACATCCCACTCTACAATTAGTATTGTTTTGAAAAACTATGCCGGGGGCAATTCTTTGCTTTCATCACAAGACGATCCCAGGACACACACACACACACTTCCTCCTCACAGAGGCACTAGTATCACTGCATCAACTGACACCATGCATGCACAGTATGCCTCCTATCCCCTCACTCATGTGATTCACTCTCAAGAGCTGACTGCAGGGATCAGTTGCCATGGCAACCACCAATCATATGATGGTTACTCACCCAGTCAAGATTTTCTTTCATTTCTAGTTTTTTTTTTGTTTTTTTTATTCCCTCCCCTCGCTATCACCGTACTGTAGTTATGCATGGCTGTGAATGAGCTACTGAACCCCTGTGTCTGCAAAACACAACTTCACACGGTTGGTTTTCCTGCCTGAGGTTCATCGCCTCTGATGTGTGACTCGACTCATAGTCGTTTATCGCACCTTTAAATTATGCAGCAGGAGACACAATGTGCCCTGTGAGGCGGTTACCTCCGTGAACAAACACAGGTCCTAACTAGCAGAGAGATGTGTCACCAGATCAGTGAGGCGGGCATTGTGGTTGAAAAAAAGAACACATTTCATATCTGATAAAAGGAATTTCTGTCGCCGTGCAGCATCAACACTGCTCTCCATCATTGCAGCTCTGACCGCAAACATCTTGACCTTGAGCTGCATGATTTTATTTTCATTCATCTCACACAGCAGAGTGAGTGGAGGAGGGAGACGCTGCATTGAGGCTCTTGGATTCAGCGTCAACATTTCACAGGTTCTTAAATTGGTGCACAGTATAAAGGGTTAATGAGCCATCAGACTGGGCTGTGATTTACCAAACCTTTTAACACCCTCTATAAGGGTTTATTTCTGTGGAGATGACGTGCTAAACACCCAGTAAATAGAGAGGAGACTGGCAGCCCCCCCAGACAGACTGCAGAGTACACCGTCAAATATTGATTCTGGATGTGAAATATTGTATTGGTACAGGTGGGAGATTACATGTTGCACCATCACACTGCTCAATAGGGTTCAATGGTATTCTTCATATTGGGAGGAAATTATTAATGGTGGTGATGTTTACATGGTAAATAATATTGTGAGAATCCCATTCACCATCAGTGGAGAGCACTAGCCCAATCTCCAAATCTCAGGAGAGCCACGTTGCCAGGTCACAAATTACACATGCTGACGAACACCAGCGGCCTAAATCTGGTTCGTGTCTCGGGGGTGTTTCTGTGTCGCTAAGCTTCAATGGCACTCGCAATCCGACTTCCTCTCTCTGCTTCCCCTTTGCTTGCTTTTAATGGTACAGTCCCAGCTCTGTCAATGCAATGACACCTTTGCTGAGACCCCTCTGGGTATGAGAGTGCTGCTAAGAAAGGAGGAGGGAGGGACACCTCAGCTTGTCCACTGATCATTTACTGGAAGACTATTTGGCAACTGTAACCACACTGGGTCACCTGTCCTCTGGGTCCCCTTCTGCTGAAAAGGTGGTGTTTTTTTTCTACATCTGCTCACCAGTATACATAATATAATGTTCAAGGACAGATATCTCATTGAGTATTCCTCATCTGCCCTTTGCCTATTTCCTTTTAATCATTCATCCCTGCTGTTCAAACAACAAGAGGCTCATTAACAGTCTGGTAAACCTTCACGCCTCTTCCCTTGACAAAGGAACTTGCACAGAAGTCACGATCGTGAGAGGACAAGCAGGAGTATTGACACCTGTGATGAATGTGCAGGAGTAAAATCGATGGCAAAGATTTGTCCTTTAGATGTTGCAATAAACACAGAATAAAGCTGATGATGCATGATGTGTGTGATGTTTGAAATGAGACACCATCACAAGCTTATATATGGGCAACAGAAAGCATTAAGGTTTTCACTTGAAACACATGAATCACATGAATTTGATGCTGAGAACAAAGAAGTCTGGTCTTCTGCCAGAAGAATAGACAATGAATCTTTTGGAACTCTTCACAGAGAGACTAAATTTATTGAAGTAGTAAAGCTTGTATATGAGCTCAGAGAAATGGCAGCTGGTCCGTTAACATTGGAGGTAAAAAATAGATTCCTGCCGCTACACTTTTTATTTTGCAATTCAAACATTTCTGTCAAACATTCAGCTGCATGGAGAAACTTGTCCGTAACCTCACACCAATGATGTTCATAGGGCCTCTTTAGACAGTCATTTGTTATTTCATCCAAAAAGTAGGGATTCAGATTGGTTGAGTCCTTTAACTATTCAATAAAAAAATAAAAATAAAAAAAATCACATGATAATTCGCATTATGAGGGATTGTTCAAATGGAGACACTGGCATGTGTGCGTGGGTGTACGAGAACAGGAGGAGGCTTCTGGAAATAGATAAGACAACGTATTATATCAGCAGGATTGTCAGATCTCTGATTGTTCTGTTCCCTTGATGTACTGTATATGTGAATATGTGACTACCGTGCCGTGTCTTTGGAGCAATTAGTGTTATGGTATAATATACAACTTGTTTCTGCTTCGCAAAAGGGAGAAACAAATCTGTGTGTTCATTTCTTGGGATCAAAATCAACAGATCGTGAAATGAAACAAAAACCACAATTCTTGTTTTTCTTTTGCAATCAATTTGTTCTTCTAAAAAAAATGTATGTGACCTGCTTTAAATGTCATACTGTAAAGTGAGATTTTGGTGATATGGTGTGAACACTGGTCCTCCTTGTCCTGACTTCCAGTACACCATGGCCACTGAGAGTCCTGCTATTTGAAGTTGCACAGTTTAAAAAAATATGCTCGAAGATTTCCAGCCAGTACAAATCAATGTGGAATCATCCTTAACAAAGCTTATTGGACCCTGTTGGTATTAATGTGTCTTAGCCAGGTTGCCTATAGAGACAACAGAGAAGTTAGGTAGGAACTGTTGTTTGTATAATAACAACAATGTAAATAACGTTAACTCCAATATGTATAATCAAAGTTTTCACTTTATTCCATACTTACTAAATATAGAGCCTTTAATGGATATGTGCCATTGTGATCAGATGACCATTTGTAAACACAGTGATGTGATATAACTAAACCCCATCATCCCAGTCTGTGGCCTGTGAAAAGTCCACCTCAGACTGTGGACACTTACCTCAGAGTGACTAATCCACAGCGACTGGAGCCAGGAGGGACCTACACCGCTTAAAGAAACAGAGCATCCACTGTCTTTTATGTAATGACATAAAAGACTGTGAACAAAATGTTTGCTCCCTGGCTACTGTGACCCTGTCAGATGCAATATTGTCATGTGCTCCCTGGGGAAAACTGGGATACATATGTGTTGTGGGTGTGCATTTGTGTTCATGCAGATGCACAGCTGTGTTAAACAACCTCTGTGTTTTACTGTCTCTGTCTCTTCGTCAACCAGCCTCAGCCGCAGCAGATTCATGCAATTAAGAACAGAAGATGTAATGAGGTCTTTGTCATCTTTGAGTAAAATCCATGTCACATCCAAAGCAGTTCAAGTTCCCATCACGGAAATCCAATCTCCATACCTGCTACTGTGACCAAAATAGAGTGTAATTTGAATAACACAATATTTACAGCTACAGGAGTCCAGCCTATGCAGCGAGGCTTTTTTTTATTCATGGATGAACATCTGATGGACCTATGTGATTTAAAGGCCACTGCTTCAAAATAGATCACTGGTGACTCATGATCTCCTGTCTCTGAAACCTCAGCCAGCACTCTGGAGAGACTTAAGTGATAAAACTAAGCGGCCTGAAATTAGGTAAAAAGATTGGGGGAAAAAAGAAGATTTACATTCTTTTTTCTTTTTTTTAAAAATACAGCATTTAAATGTGGGTGATCAAAAAATAGCATTTTAACATAAAGTCTGGCTTTCAAATTCTTGTGCAATATCCTGTGCACACAGTGTACTTTTGCTGTTAAATCAGTGTGGTCTTTGCACAAGTCCACTTGTCACACAGCAAGTTTATTAAAAAAACAATCCAAATGCAGTGCACTTCATGTCTTGCTGTTTAGTTTGTGTATCATATATACACACCCTGGACACTTTATAAGGTACAACTGTAAGACAGCTCTACCACATACTGTATTTTTATAGAGCTCTTATGGCCAGTTTTTGTTAAAACTTTCCCAGAGGGGTTGATTCAAATGTGTGTCTACGACTGAGGTCGCAGTGTTGGTGTAGGAATTAATTACATTAAGACATGTTTGTAATATTCTTACGCCCTCGTGTTTGTAATCAGAGCTGGGTAAAACATTAGAGACACCTGTAAATACAAGCCAGTCCAGTTCAACACCACTGCAACCTCAATAATGCACATATAATTAAATTAGCACCTTTCTGCCACATCACCATCAAAATTCTGCCGCATTTCTTTGTCAAGGTAGAATTTATGGCTGTGCTGTTAGATTAGATAGCATTAGATTTTAAGGATGTACCTAATAAAGTGGCCACTTAACCGGACAGGAATGGATGGAAGTTGTGTTTCTGGAAGATTCAATGTGATATTATTGCGCCCTCTACTGGTCTCAATTGTAGCAGCACCAAAAAAAAAAAGTGAATTTAAAGTCTAACCAATGCTGAGAAATCCTTTCATTACAATACTGTGATGTAGCGTGAAATGAGAACGAGGAGGTGGTCAGAGAAAGCCTCCCCATATTGTTGTTATATTATGAAAAGGTTTTTAATTTGTAATGTTTTTTGTGTTCTACGAGCAAATAAGAAATATTGATAAACATTTACCACATATTTGCATAATCAGTATTGTAAAAATAACATTGTCATCCCCTCTGCTGCCTCCATGGCTTCTCCGACTGTTGAGACAGGCTGCTGAGACCTCTGCTGTGGAGGGAGGGCATCGCCATCTGGGCTGAAACAGGGAGTGACGACCAAGACACCAGCAGCAGACACACACTCAACCTTTATGAACCGTCAGCAAGACGCATGGAAGAATAGGAGCCCAATTTTTCCAGCCTGCAGACCTTGTAATTGACACTAATAAAAAAGAGAACAAACAAAAATAGAATCCATTACAATAAGAGATGGCATGTAAGTGTGGTCTCAATATAAAGCAAAGACAGCAGCACCAAAAAGATGCACAGTTACAAGAGAGAGGACTCTAAACATAATATGTTGCATGAAACTGCCCTGCTTGCAGAATATCTAGCTTCAAGGTCTGAATTATTTTGTATCTAACAACGGGCTCCTTTTATTTTTAGAGCCCCAAGCAGAGTGTGTCTGAAAATGCTGGATCGGTGTATTAAATGAGATGGTAGTCTACTCTGACATGCTCAATCAATAAAACAACAAGTAAATATGGTCCTCTCTCAAACAGAAGGGAATAGAGTGCTTTGTGCCATTACAATTATGAGGTATGAATCTAATAGTATGGAAATAGGGGCATAATGAGCCTGCTGTAGGCTAGTCTGTGTGCACACAAAAGGATGAAACGTACACAGAGTACGGTATGACTCAATAAACGATTCCTGAGTGCCAGGTCTGGAGTTTTCAGCTGAGAACATGGCTGATGTTACTGTCCTGCTCTCGTTTAGATTCATGTCTTCATCGGCAACAAGGCCGGCGCTCACTGTGATAAATTCTCCTGTTGCCCAGACGCCCTCATACATTCTGGCTGGCTGCCACCTCCATCAGCAGACAGCTCTGTCTGTGAACCTCTTCGTTGTCTCTCTCGCTCTCTCCTGGAGACAAACAACCTCATCTCTGCCATCGATTGCCACTGCTTGTTGGCTCATTCTCTCCTCGCCTGACCGCCTCCTATACCTCACTACATTTCATTTCTTGTTTTCTTCGCACTCCGTTGGATAATTGATTCAAATGCAGGCTGACAAAGGGCTCTGTGTCTCTTTTCTAGTGGACTGTTTTTTTTTTATATAGCCATTTTAAAACATTCCTGCAGGCTTAAAGCAAATATAACAAGAGCAATAGCAACCAACTATTTATTAACATCTTTTTCATAAGTTGTTGATTTTACAGGAAGGTTCACATTATGAAGCAAGAGCGTCATGCTTGCTGTAAAGATGCTTAATTTTGGGGTCAGTGGCATGTTGCATGAGTTAAAATCTGCCACTGCAGCCATGAAAGCTGGCAACAGTCTGCCATTAAACCCATAAACAACAGAGTAAAGGGTGAAATGACCTGCTCATAAAATCTGGCTAGTCTCTGGGTTTGATGTACAGTTCTGAGCTCTATAAAAAATGCCTTTGCTCCGAGGTCCATGGCCATTAGCTGGAATGATTATAGCCATATATTTCAACCTGTAGTCGCCTACTGAAGTTTTAGGTAATAGCAACTCCAAGGTCTTGGTCATGACAAACAAATGATTATTATAAGAGGGTAAAGGTAATTGGCCATATTTCATAAAGCCCACAGAACAGTTTCTGGCCATAATCAAAGCTGGTTTCCGTACATTGAAGGTGCCTGTTTGACAGGCTGTTTGTCTGGCTGCATGCAGTTATTCCACTCTCAGCTCTTATACATGTGCTCCGAGAGGAATGTGATTTTTAAGTTGCATTATTTTGATGATACCATTTCACCAGTGACCAGAGTAAGTAAAAACATATTCAGGCTTCGGGACATTTTTCAATTACCAGACTTAGTTCCACACAACTGTCTGAGCCATCACTCAGATAAACAGATTAGCATATGCTACCTACACCAAGTGCTACAGAGGATAAATTTATGTATTCATCTCGACCGTATTTCACCATTTTATTCTAGCAGTTGTTTATTTATTTGTTTATTTTCATTTACTTTACTGTTATGTCATTTATGATGATTGGAGCCGTATTATAGCAGTTTTTATTCTATTTTATTTGTTTCTATGTTACTATTATCTCAGGTCCTTTGATCATTGAAGCATGGAGCAATGTTGTCTTTGACATTCTGTATTGTATTTGTCGTCTGTGCTGTTGAGACGTGTGTGCCAAAATGAACGCCACGTCTCTTTTATACCGCAAACCAAACCTACCCACTAGTATAAATAGAGCAACCTTTTGCTTGACCTTGGCATTTACAGGATATAAATGTAAATGTAATATGTGTGGAAGTATTTACATCATTACTTCAAATTTGCTCTTAAGGACAGCAATTGATTAAATGTATGAAGTTACATTTCACCACCGGTGAATACTTCATGAGCAGGCCTACTAATAATGTACTTAATTTAATTTTCACCCCACATGTATGATCATATGGACCATGTAGTGTTTAAGATATAGAGCAAAACAATTGTCACAGTTCATCAATCAAAAACAGTCAATACAAGAGATTAAATTCTGGGTGATATAACCATTAATCACCACTAGATGGTGTCATTATTGTCACTATTCTTCAGGAAGAGACATGACCGCTAACGGGCTCATAGCTTGAAAATCCATCCACATTACAAATGCCAGTTTGTTGCAGCTCACTTAGGACAGCACAAAACCCCAATATCGCACTGTGGGATGTGATTTCATCATCTACATACAACTAATACACCTTAAGTTGAATCTTAAAAGAATGCTCTGGCTCACTGTAAAGATACATTTTTTGGTTCATAGGCTGAATGGCCGTACACAATGATATCTAATGTCACCATTACAACAACTACTACAACTGCTATTCCAGAACTGAAGTTAGAGAATCATACAGAAAAACCACTAGTCTCTGGCTGCAACTATAAATAGCATAAAATCGATATAAGTAATGAATGTCATATTAATTACGTGTGCAGGAAGTATATTCTAACATCCTATTAAAAAATCAAGAAATTACACAAAGCAAGTTAAAATCCAGCTGCAAGTCTTGAAAGTGAGACAATAAAATACATACAGACTTTATTCGAACACAGTTGCCTGTTTGATACAAAAAAGTTTCCTGGTCTCTAGTCTTTTTCCTTGGAGGTCAAAGGTAAAAGCCTGACCTGGTGAGGTCAACATGGCCTTGTTAATAAAACAAGAAGCAGCAGTCTCCTCTCAATAACCTCCCAGTCAGCAGCCTCGCCAGCAGGGTCCTCTATATCTAAAATCTGCACTTTCATCCCCTTACAAAATAAAAGCATACAGACATGCAAGAGGGCATGCACATATACATGCATGCTTTGCCATTTACTATTCCATCCTCAGGAATATAAGGCTCCTTATTATAATGTATGCTAAATCCTGTTTACGCATGTGTACTAAAAGGGAGATTAATAAGGCTTTATTTAGTCTTTGGCCACCATATGTGATGTTCCCAAGCGTTTGAAATCTAAGATCAGTCTCAAAGGGGGGGCTCCCAGGACACCTAATACTCTGCGTGCTCCAGGGCCGGTGAGAAGAAAAAGAGCACAATTGGATTAGATACCAAAATAGGGTCAGTGTTTGTTTTAATCAGTCTGGTGACACAGGGAGCTCTTGGAAGTACTGGGTAAGGCGAGCATGGAGAGAGAGAGAGAGAGAGAGAGAGAAAACAAAAGAAAGAGAAAGGGAGAGAGAGTGAAGGAGACAGATAGTGAAAGAGAATGAGAAGAGGAAGAAGAGAGACAGGGAGGGCAGCCGGGGTCGTTGCTCCCCAGGCTGTAGCTGAATAATGGAGACTAGAAGCTGCAGGGGAAGCTGTCTGGGAGTTCAATGTCAGGTCTCCAAACCAAGGTTATAGTGGTCACTTCCACTATTCCAATATTTGACAAATATGTGGTATGGATGGTTTATTTTCCACACAACACCAACAAAACCTCTGACAAAGAGCATCTCTGAAGAAATAAGCATCCATGAAATTGCTGATGATTTAGATCAGCAAGAACTATTGCTTTGTTGGTTTAAGTTGATAGGGATTGAGTTTTGGAAAAACATTTGAAATCTGAGGCTGGGAATATCAGCTATCTTGTCTTAGTCCGGGTGAAGTTGTTATCAAACCATTTTATAATCTTAGGCACAATTTATTAGAAAGTTAAAAACTGAGAGTGCTGAAGTGTATGATTGAGAAATATAGAGAAAAGTCTTGTGCATGTGCCAGGCTTAGCCATTTTTCACCCATCTAGGTTATTGTAAGATTAAACTCCCTAAACAAGTCAGATAATTGTGGCTCTTGGGGAATGAATCGTGTTCGCAGCTGACTAGATTTTCCATGGCAGGGCTTAAAATCTTCATGGGCTGCATCACTAAATTTCAGATGTCAAAAATGATTTTCTCTGTCATGGGAAAAATTCAGTCTGCATTGGGGATGTGGTATTTATTATTGTTCCTCATAGGCAGAAAAAAAATTCAAGAGTGTCCTTAATCTGAGTAACATCTCAGCTCTATGACGAATGAATAAGAAAACACAGAAAAGGGTGGTGGATTTTTCATCATTTCTGATTCATTACCAACCACAAAGTCGGTTTCTAATTTATAGTCAGTGGAGGAGCTCCAGACTGTGGATCTAAGAGGTATTACAGATAAATGTTCTAGCAGTCTGACTTTGCAAGTCACTTGGTTATTTAGTTCCAAAATATTCATTGAGCCATGACATATAAAAGCAGTTAAAATGAGTGATATTTTCCTTTCAATGCCACTCATGCACGTGCGTCACTGACCTACGAGTTTATGGTTACACATACAGTAGAGAGAGAAAAAACAAGAGGTCGAAATA
Organism: Chaunax sp. Z400; assembly: GCA_037577475.1. Lineage (NCBI taxonomy): Eukaryota > Metazoa > Chordata > Actinopteri > Lophiiformes > Chaunacidae > Chaunax > Chaunax sp. Z400. The sequence goes on along the minus strand of CM075195.1, from coordinate 15,353,888 downwards.
GTGGAAAAATACAAAAGATATTTTTGGTTATTCTAAGCATGCGTGTTTGTGTGCATGCCTCTATATTTGTGAGTCGCAAAGAGGCAAGAGAGCAAGACTGAGAGTGTCCTAGCTCCTGCATATCACCCAACCTTCTCCATGGTGTTTGGTAATGGTATCCCCTGGTCGGAAGTGCAAATCCAGCTGCTGTGAAGTACCCATAAATTAGATTTTCTGAAATTTGGTGCAGACGGGGTCTCCAGTGTGTCGTTTAGTGGAGCGTTCAAGCCCCTCTGGCCCACTGCAGCTTTCATGATCATTACCTAAAATCCTTCAACTCTGCTGCTCAATTGTCATACACCTTAAATTATCTCAGTTGTGCATCTGCTCTTTTATCTGCTAAAGAGCTTCTTCTCTACGAGTCATAAAAGTTTCAATTTAACTTGAACGTCCAACGGTGCAATTTATCTCTTTTAAAAAGCAGAGCCATGTTGAAATCATTACAATTCATGCTTTTGCTCTCTGAGCCTAGAGGTTAGTGTGATATGCTGAAAGCTTTTCCAAATCACAGAGAAATCATCTGAGTAAGTTCAGATTTTTGCAGCTGCTTCCTATTCCTCAATGTGCAGAGTAATTCCAAACAGTTTATTTTCTATCCAGCCACTTCAGCCCCCAAGGTCATTTGCTTTTTCTCTTTCAAAACAGGCAGAATTCTCACATGTCCGTTCTTGGTGGAACTCCACTCGGTCTAATTCGCTATGCTGGTCTGTTAGTCCCCAGCAGACTTGTGACAGCCTCAATCAGATGTGTCAGAGTTCCATTAATATACAGATCTCACCTCTTACCAGAACTTCTGATGAAAAAAATAACAGGCCCAGTTTCAGCTGCATTAAGCCTTTCACACAGATTAGCAGCTGAACATTCTGTGCACTGATTGACGTTGTCTGTGATACTTCCTTTTGAGTGTGCTCTGTGAGCTGTATGTATATGTTTGTGCATATAAATACGAGAATGGTAGCACAACATACTGTGAGTTTTGACATATCATACCAAGAAAGTCACAGGTGTTTAAATGATTGTTGCATTCTACTAATGGAGGAGGTCCTGCCATTATGCATGCTGGTTCGCGACTGTTACTGGTACACTTACTGTAATGGAACAGAACCATTATTACCGCTAATACGTCCACCTGTTTTTATTTCTGTTGTGACGAGTCAAAATGTCTGTTGCCATCAGTTCATTGCAGTTTTGTCCTGCATGGACGAGTCAGAGGAGAGAAAAAACACTAACTGCTATGCTAGCTCCAGTGAGTTGTGGGTGAAGTGTGGTGGGGGGGGGCTTATGGCCAGTGTCTGGGTGGCTGTTTTGAGGGTCATGCCCTGTGCCCAGGCCCTCAGGGCACCAGTAGCAGAATGGACCGGAGCATCCGCTGAGAGGATGACCCCAGCTATCCGTGGAGTTTGGCTTGTACAGCTGTATCTGATTGGACAGGAACAAAGGAGTACACTGCACCAGGGGGTTTGGCATTCAGCACATCCAAAAACTGATCCTCCTCCACTAGACTCACTCCTATATTTTCATTAACTGTGAAATAATTTTATGTATTTCTTGCACTGACAATAATAGGAAAACAAAGGAACATCTTGTGTTTCTGCAAGGCAGTCATAATGACCATTAAAAGTAGAATATGAAATAAGTATAAAGTCATCTTGATATTTTAGCAACAGTGCTAACATTATTGTCCTTTTTCAGACTTATGCGTAGCCTATTTATGTTTTACAGTTTTTGTTGTACCGTAGTTGCAAACCTGTAAAAGCAACTGAGCATGCTCAGTATTGCTGTAGTAATGAAAACAATTATATGATTTATTAAGAAATATTGTAAGAAATCAAAAATTAAAAAATAAAAATAAAAATCTATCTATCTATCTATCTATCTATCTATCTATCTATATATCTATCTATCTATCACGTCTACTGAGTACGCCTGGGAAATCAACATATTAAATAATGACTCATTTATAAAACATAAATATCATAGATCAACAAATCCGCCAGACAGCACTGATGGGAACACAGAAAAGGTGCGTCAATTTTTGATTGTGAAGCGTTGCAAAAATTGGACTGTTCTTCCGCCGACTTTCATAAGTACTTATCCAGGATATTACAGACAGATTTCTTCCCAAAAAAGGGAAAGCTGGTCGGCCACCCGAGAACTCCTGTGCGTAAGAGTTATTTACGATGCGCTGAAGACGGGCGCCGCTTCTAAAGCAGGTCCTGTCTGGAGCGTCAGGACTACAGAACTGTCAGTTTGCCTGTTTGTTACAGTAACAAGGCAATCATACAGACTGTCACACACATACAAAAGCTGCGACCTATAATGAGAATAAGACAATGTTCACCGACATGTATATTGTTCTCTCAGAAAAGTAGCGAGGTCTACGTTTATCTCCGACAGACAAAAAATGAAATAAGAATAGGAATAAAGAAAAAACAAAAAACATATAGGCTACCGTTTTATTGCTATATGGTCATGTGTAAATTTGTATTATGCCAAACAGATTTATTTTCTAAGTTGTGAAATACACCGAACATGAACATGAAATAAAAAACGTTATTCTTCTACGTTTTAAGGAGATCTGCTAAGAATGTAAGAATAATTACCGAGGGTTTTCTTTTTTTTTTAAATATTCCGTTTAGGTTGATAAGTTAGTTCATTTTAATTCTGCCAACAGAATTTCAGAGTTGATATATTCTCTCGGTTCTTTGGCATTTGCCCCTGTGAAAATCACAGTAAGGTGCAGATGATGGATTTAAAAAACGTCTTGTGCAAAATTTCATGTTCATCCTTTCTTTGCTTTCTAATTTATTACTGTGCAACTTAAACGCAGTATAAACTGATATAATATGTGAATTTCAAATCCTGCTGTTAAACATCAGAATAGCTCGTTCACGGCGGATCACAACGATCTTATTTCCGGGAAATCATGGAAATGAATAAAAAACAAAACAATTATATACATATATATATAAATTAAAGCTATATTATGAAAATAATTAAATGCCAAAACAACTCCTTTAATTATATCATCATACATTTATTTTTCTACTCTATTTTTGTTTATATTTATTTTAATGTATTTCAATAGCACAAGTGTGTCTTGGACACTTTTTCCATAACTTTTCATCCTCTTCAGGATGAACGCTGTGATGTTAGCGTCTTGATAATACAGATACTTAATCTGCCAGAAAGCTGTAGTGGTTGCAAGATAGGAGGAAGGAGGTCCCTGTCCTCTGCCTCTGCATAATGAAAATCCCATAAACTTCTAAAAACAAAAACAACATCAATGCAATTATCGTAAGGTGATCCTGCAATTTGTCCAGCGTTGAACTCTTACCCATTCCTTCCCCTCAATATCTTGGCAGAAATCATACAGAAACAAGCTTCATTCATGAATTCATTTAATTCATTACCTTAATTTCATAACCTTGGCAAATCATGGTCAAGACAAACAAACAGAGGAGGCTATAATGTTCCTAAGGAAATGTAGGCTATGTTTCCACCTCAAGCAAATAAGTCTCTATTGACCATTTCTAATGAAATATTGGCTTATGTCAATAGGGAGGATGACCTCTAACTGACTCTAGCTTATATTTGACTTTAGGTTAACAATAATAGACAAGATGGGAGCAAGAATAAATTGGGATTTTGATAAGTCTGTAGTTACAAAAACAAACTTGATATTTACCCACATATGCCAGTTGACAAAAGCAATGACCTTAATTTATTTTAATTTTTGGCTACTGCTTCTCATATGCATCACCTCTTCATCCTCAGTTCTCTGTCCGCTCTAAAACATAATTTATTTTTAGCTCTGGTGTGTGTCTGTGAATCAGGACCAAGCTAGCTGAAACATCCAGATGGTTTTGCCAAGGTGCATGTTTACGGATTCATTGGGGATTGTGAGTCAGGAGCAAGGCTGTAAGTTACCGGTCTGTCCTTCATTAAGAGCCAGTCAGAGCGCAGACATTCATCACGACAGACTGAGCTTTCATAATACACACACACACACACACACACACACACACACACACACACACACACACACACACACACACACACACACACACACACACACACACACAGAATTTATTTCTTTGAGCTGCAGTACCATATTATTCAGCTCTCTGTAACCAATAGAAAAAGTGCTCATGTTTCAATCAAGAGAAATAAGTGAATGAAGTAAAGATATTTGTTTATTACAGCAGATGATATGTGATAATTGGTCAGTCAGAAAGTCTTTGGTGGTTAGACTCTTCTGGGAGATTGTGGTTGAATGGCATCTGCCCTGAAGAGCAGCAACATAAATCCCCCTAAGGAGTGCAGACACTAGTGGTGGCGGTGGTGGCTGATTATTCTGCTGAGATTGATGAGGCTGAGGAAAGGATGAAGTTGGTGAATTTTGGTGGTGATGTGGAGGTGGAGCATGGATGAACTAAGGTACAGAGAGAACCAAATTTAAAAAGCAAGACGATAGACTCATAATGGAGACGTGTCTGTGCTTTTCTGTTGGACAGATGTGACCAGCTGATATCTCAGCTGACAGTCCCTGACAATGAAACCAGGAAATTAAGACAGAGCACTCGTGAGAGGAGGGGATAAGAAATAAACTACAGCCCAAGATGCAAATTAGGCTTCTGTACTGAACTTTTCATTAAACTGCTAAAATATCAGAGGTAGCTAGCACCTGTTATGACAACTCCAATCAATGCAATAAAGTATGTTACAGCCATCAACTGCTACACAAATTACTTATTTGGTATAAACAAAACTATTTTACAGGGCTCACTTAAAATCTGCACATCTATATTTATGCTGAAAATGTAAATGTGCATGGTAAAGAAACAATCTCAGTGAACTGACTGTTCATATAATATTGGTTTGTCTGTTGTCAGCCTTGGCAGTCTGTTGTGCTCTGTGTTGGATTTAAACAAGTGCTCCTAATTTCTAAAACTGCAGTAAGAGCAGAAAATACTTTATGATAAATCAACCGTAGGAAAACTGTCCAAATTTAAATTAACAAAGGGTAGAACTTGTCAGTGTTAGTTTGTCTACACAGTCAAACTGAAAGCGTCTTCCGTTTGAAGGTTACCGGGGGGTAAATTGAGTTGCCATGATATATATATCGTAAGCTTTCCAGCAGTAAAATGAATGGAAAACTTTTCCTTTCCATTGTTCTTTGTGCTTGCAGAGTAACATGGAGGAATTTCAAGCAAAACAATACCATCTACTCTCTATTATGAGAAACTGGTCTTGTTTCTGACAGATTCGTGCCCAGCTCATCTTGATGTTGTGGCTGGATTCTGACTTGCTGTGAACACTATCTTTCTTCCAGTATACTCTGTGACGCCTCATATGAGGTCAGATAGAGGACAGCAACCCCACTTCCTATTTCCCCTAAAAACCTAAACCCCCATCACAACAGCAGATTGCTTTAAGCTTCCCATAATGCACCTCTCCAGCCCAGCCGGCTGACCCGGGGGTCGGCACCTGTCAATCAAATCCTCAGTTGGTTCTCCAACTTCTGGACATGGACTGGAGGATGTGAGGGAGGCCTCTGAGAGGAGCCCTGGCTCTGCATATGGGATCATCTCTGTGCATTCATGGCGGGTAATTAAATTAGCTATCCTTCTCCTATTCTAATGCAAACCTCAGGTTGAATCGCCACCCTGTACGTGAGAGGAAAGGCCCGAGGCTGTGATAGCCAGACAAAGACAGCCAGCTTGTATGAAGTACGACTCTGTGCTTCATACAAGCTGGCTGTCTGTGTTCATCTGGCAGGTCAATTTTGTAACTTCTCCAACTCTAGGCTGCATAATCTATGTGACACCGGAATAGGTCAGATCTTTGTTTTCGCTCCACGCCCATGACCATTCACTATTATGACATCACTAAATTATTAAAGAAACTTTTAAAATCTGGTTTTATTTAATAAAGAAAATGAATGCCTGATTACTTGTTTAATTCTATTAAAACAGTAGTTGTGTCTGTGCATGCAAGCCTGTGTATATGTGCTATTCATGTGTAAGACATTGGATGTAAGGTGTAGCAGAGAGCGACAAAGCCCTGCCAGGCTAAGAGGATACGGTGGAGGGAGAGGTGGAAGTGGCTCTCTAGCCCAAGGGCTGCAGGGTGCACGGTGAGATTGCAGGGTCACCTTTATTCACGCTGTTTGTACCCAGAGCCAGGAGGCAGTGGGGGTGAGGGGGTGTGGGGTTGGGAGCAGGGAAGGGGTTGGTGGTTATTCCCAACAGGCTGAACTGATTTCCTGTGCAGGGTCATGCCCAGGACAGGCTTGGAGGACAGAGGTTTAGGACCATAGGGAGCAGCGAGCGGAGCAGCCTGGTATGGACAGCGAGTTGTTACCATTTTCTGTCATTTTATTGCTTTTAACCATGAATCGCTGCTTTCTCCGCTATGGGTTAAGATAAAATGCACATTTCTCTGTCTGAGGTAGGTTTTAGACATAATTTCATATAATGTGCCTATTACTTTAAGGAGACTGCTCTGTTTTGTTTAAAGTGCCAGATATCCATGTCTATTTTTTCCTGAAAGTTGGACTCTTCAGTGCACGAACGATTTGACTCCCTCCTCATGTATAATTAAGGAAGCCACAGCACACAGATGTCGACAAAGAAGACTTTGATTCCTCAGCAAATGATATACCTATAATCCTCCACATCTGATGCTCTCTTGATGCAGTATTCATATAAACACTGTTACCTGCGGCTGCTCTGAGATCATAGTGAATAGACGTTGTTCCTCTTGCCCACATTTCTGGAATGCATTTACTCAGCTGGGTTTGTGAATTCCAGAGTGCTCTGCTGCCTCAGGCTACAGAGGACATGCTTGTCACGAGATTTGAGAAACATATTCATGTCCCCCCATGCATACATCTTCAAAACCTTCCCCTCTAACATAATTATGAGGTTTTTAAGGGTGGTCAGCCAGACATTTTGATAAATGCTGGCAACTACACTTAGGCTGAAAGTTTGCTGAAAACACTCAAGACTGTGGGAGGGTAAAAGATGTCACTGTGGTTGTGATTAACATGACAGCATTTCCCCCCCCCCCAGCCCATATGCTCTACTGACCCAAATATTTTAATCTAAGTCATGTTACTCATAAATGTCATTAAGCCTTATATCTAAGGTCACCAATCATTTTCAACTCAAAGCAGCTCTTCGTTTCCATGCAAGCAGCCATGTCTTTGCAATTTGTGTGCATATGAAGACTGGAATTTTCATTTTGTTCACGACTACAGTTTTATGTGTCTCGTGGTCAAGAGAGGAATGTAGAGTATCATCTGCGCATTGAAGAAAGAATAAGATTATCTTTACAATTAAAAGAGTTTCTTTGTTGATTTACTAATGTCTATTTATTTTACAAGAAAGTTGATACATTTTGCACTTTTCCTCTTTTTTTTTATTATTCTGATGCAAATTAGACTTTGTGCAAATAATGATTTAAGCAAGAATTTGATTTCAACTGGAGCCATCATTCACAAGTCCATATTTCTTCTTCCCCACACTTGGATATGTAACATGTGCTTAGGACACTTTGATATTTCAGCCCTCAAAATGGATTCAAATGGGGCTTATGAGGCCTCTTAGTCCAAATGGACCTCATGTTTACACACTTGTCCATCAGCTGAGCGGCGTGCAGCCTCAGGTATCCAGAGAGATGTTAAGATGTCCCCAAAATCAATGGCACCATGTCTGAACCTGGTAAGTGCAGTGTGTTTAGACAAGTTTGTCTAGATCAGAGATAACATGTCAGTATCAAAAGCCTTTTTTCTTACTGCTGAGTTTAACATTCAGTTTTGAGCCGCATGTTAAAAAAAACATGTTTTGTGTCACAGACCAAGCAAATTTTCTGCTTTAACTTTAGATATTATTGTTTTTAAATTTACCCCAGTCAGAACAGTCAAGTGAGTTCAGGTTTAGCCAAAAGTCCAAAAGAAAATGAAGAAATTGTATTGCTTTTATTAAATAGTAGTTCTCCACAATCAGGGACATGTTATGACTATCATAACTATTGTTTAGCTGTTTCAATCATTTTAAAAAGACGTTCTGTATTATTCAGTAGAGAACAGGAAATCAGCACCATGTTCAAAATGAACAACAAGGAAACCGTTGATTACTGTAGCATAGATGAAGGTACAGGCATCGGTGAATTTTGAAAAGTCTTCTTATGCATTAATGTCATACGGTGACATGCTGTAAAGTGCAATGCAATCTGGGAAAAAAAAGTGATTACAGCACTTTGAGAAAATGCCATTTTTATTGTAAACTTGTAAACAGCAGAGAAGGTGAAAGAAAACTGTGGAAACTAAAATTTGAAAATTATTGGACCCCTGCTCAGCCCTTCGGTACATTAAAACAACATTGTTGCTTTTGCTGGAATATAATTTAACTATAGTGCCTAATGAAATGAGATAATAGTCTAACCAAATGCTTCGTATTTTTCATATTTGTTAAAAATAATAATCTTTTCATAAAAATCTACTGCTTGTTTGCTTGTGCCAAACTGTTGCAAAGAGTTAAGTAATGTTTTATTATCCAAACTGATTTAAGATTATAATCAACAATGAGGATAGCCGTGTGCTCATGGTTATTAAGAAGTAAACTCCAGGTGAATTCCAGGTGCTCTAGAAGTTAAACTGGTCAGCTGTAGACAAAGGAAAGCCTCTGGGCTTACTTCAGGCGCACTAACATTGAGCTAGGGATGTAGCTAAAGTGCCTTTATCGATATGGGCATATCACATTGAAAAGTCTCACAAAAGGCTAAATCAAAGAGAAGGCAACATTGAAACTGCATGTCTGCACAATAATCATATAGTTCAGTGACCTCAAGCAGGACTTCTCTGATCTCTCTCTCTCTCTCTCTCTCCCTCACACACACACACACACACACACACACACACACACACACACACACACACACACACACACACACACACACACACACACACACACACACTCATTCATCTATCAAACATGCACTGACTTATTTACTCACTCAGTGATTAAAGTAATGATACACTAACACAAACTAGATAGCTGCTGTTCTAAACACAGTTTGATGTTTCTTGTTCACAAAAACAATATTGTTACAGTGGTTGGATGCAGTGTCATCTTTCTTTCAAAAGAGCAAAACAAAGAAAAGAAACAGGCAGGTTTTCAAGTTCCTTGAGTTGGACTCCTTTATTTGATATTTCAAAATGAAATGCATATAATAATAATAATAATAATAATAATAATAATAATAATAATAATAATAATAATAGCAGTGGTAGTACTACAGTAACACTTTTACATTTTTAAATTTAATATTATTTTTTAAATGCATGATACATACTTTAAACTCAAATAGAGCTTGTTGTGTTGTGTTGTAAATTTTGTAAGAAGTGTAATGAACTATATACTTTATTTCTAGTATTCTACTGTAAAACAGCACATTGCAAGTGAAGCTGCTGCCAGTTAATAATCAAAATTTACAGTGGATAGATTTACACTTTAAAGATTTGCATTATTCTCAGGGCATCCGATTAAATAATCTCTTTATTTAAATAATAATTGATGCTACAATGTTACGGTTGACTAAATTATCAACGTGGCTGTAGGTAATATCTGAATATGAATTAGATATACTATAAAAACATTTTAAAAGGCTTTACTTGTTTATAGGCAACAAATGTGTTGAAGGCCGACACACTTGGAGCGACAATGATCGTCCTTTATCCTTCATGTGTTCAAAAACAAACTCGAAATATGGCAGAGAGAGCACAGTTAAATGAACGATCTCAAAAAACTTTATTTTAAATTAATGGGCATATTAAATGATGATGTTTGCGTATTGATTTGTGTCTAAAATTTATTATCCACAATTGTTTGACCTCAGCAGCCGATTTCAGCATAATTTGTATAGCCTAATCCCATTATTGGATTTTTCTTTTTTAACATGGCCTTTTTAATGGTCAGATATTTTTTCCAAACACCAGTAAATTTGTTTCTATTTATGTGACATGTACGCTATCAATGGCTTCAATTTTCTGGTGACTAGCAGGAGTTCATGTTCATTATCAGTGGAATAACGCACCTGAATTAAACGGGACAAATATACTATTTATTACACTGAACAATTTATTGTGCGCGTATCAATATGTAGTAGTCTTAAGGTAAAGGACGACAGTCTCGATCTGAAAAATGTCTATTAAAACTTTAAGCCCACTCGACTGCAAAGCATAAAATAAGGTAAAATTAAATGAAATGAAACAACAGCTACGTGGAAAAAGCAAAAACAAATAAACAAAAAATGAAAGACGTTCAGTCAAAACGTGAGTTGTTTTTTTTTTGTGTTAGTTTTCTGTGCTGTGTTGAGTTTGCTGTCTGCTTCTCCTGTCCTGCTTCATTTGGTGATTAGACCCATAACAATATATGAAATAGGAATTAAATGGTTAATTGGAGGGACAGAAACCACACGCGATTGAATTTTTGGCGGATTGTATCAGACTGGTGGATGCTGTAATCCCCCCCCCACACACACACACACACACAGACACGCCTACAAACACGCGCACACACACACACACACACACACACAATCCCAGTTTCACGGGTCTTTGTTTCTGATCTGTTAAATCCCACCCACTTGACATGGACGCAGAGGAAAAAAAATCTCTCACTCAGGCGCCCACACTGTCAGCGCCCAGTCTCTGTTGTCTCTGCTGCCTGTTGGACCCATAAGATGGACACGGAGAGTTGTTTACCTTTCTCTTCGCAGACCAGCAGGAGGACGCCGGAAAACTCTCCGAGACTGGAGCACAGCGTCTCCAGCTCCTTTCTCCCCTGCGATGAGCTGCAGAAACCCTCGCACCTTCCTCCTCCTCTTCCTCACCGTCTCAATCTGCGTGGAGACCTGTATGCCGGCGCCATGGGGAGGTTTGGTGATGCTGCGGTGGAATTTACGCACGGAGCTGCCCCGGCGAACCCGCCAGCCTCTACGTCCAAACACAGCAAGTTCTTGGACAGTATAAACCAGGACCAAAAGGGGACAGCAATAAGCGGCAAGCCGACGTTTTATGAGAACAACTCGGAAGGTAAATTAGAGATAAGATATGGGTTACGAAAAGAAATGTCAAAAAAACAACTGAAAAATATGAAAAGCAGAAGCAACAAGTAGGCTACTACCAATAATAACGATGACCCTTTCTTTTTTTTTTAAACGTCTGAACTGTTTCTGTATGAGAATGTATCACGTACACAAAAATAGTAGTATTTAATTATTATATTTCTCTAGTGTTGAAGACAATCATGAGCATATTTTTCCTAGTTTTGGCATTTAAAAAATAAAACAATGACCTTCCTGCACAGGATAAGCAGGTGTTAAAAAAAATGGTGAAAAAAAATGAATGAATAAAATATGAGAATAATCTTTATCACTTGCAATACATTTAAGAAATTGGAAGACACAATTTCAGTTTTTTTAAATTTACAATTTCCATTTTAGCTAACAATTAGGCAAAAGTGTTACTTTCTTTTACAAGCTCTACACAAAAGAAAGCATGGCTGTCATAAAAATGTCAGCAAGTTTGCTTTAGCCTGACAGTCCTTGATGTAGAGTTAGAGAGGTTAAAGGTCAGTGTCGCAGCAAGTAGGGTGTGTCATTGGGCCACAGCCATCAGCTTTTAAGGACAGTATAGTCAGCTGAATACTTTTAGATTAAAGCTCCTTGACTTTCTCTTGCTCAATCATTCCTTATTCTTCTCTTATCAAAGTTGTGATCATGTAAAACATCAAAACCAAAACTGAATTTTGCATGTGCTCAAAGACTATCAGACAAATCTGCCTGTAAATGTCCATCGAGGTGATGACTGCATGTTGACCCGAATCCTGAAGAAATGATGTGGTCTTTCACTTTATTTATTGGTGTTGATGATTCTGAAAGCAGCAGGGGGTATGAGCGCTGATAGGTTTTTGTGATATCTTTGTCCACAGTAAGTAAAAGAGCTTTATTCATAGGACAGCCAGAGTTGATTTCACAATTAGTTTTGATAATGATGTCAGCTCTTCTGACTGAAAGTAGGCTTTAATTACTATTCTTTTAAACTCCCTTTAAATAAAGGAAGGGAGGCATGTATGGTTTCCTCTGTCCTCTGTCGCACAGACACATACTGTACACACACCAGTGACAAATTTTCTGTTAGTTTAATTTATTTTTAAAATTATAACAATTAACACACTTAAAATAGTTTGATCATCTTTACGCAGTTTTAGTTTGGAAAATAGCTTTTTTTCTGCAATTAATCCGTGCAGTGAAGAATTAAAACATTTCAATGGGTGAGTTGAGTTTTATAAAATTGAGTTGTTTGATTTTTATAATCCAAACTTTAAGACAAATAGTCCCAAAAGGGTTTTTCACAAACCAATAAATGTTTCTTTTGCTTTTGCTTTTTACTCATTGGAGAGATTTAAGACTTGAATGTCTTTATTAATATGTTTCATACTATGTGTGTTAAATTCTAGTTTACTGTACATGTATGATGTTCCTAGTGGTAGACAAAATTTATCCAAGCGCCTAATACATTTTTTTTCTTATTCAAAGGCTAAATTCTGATATAGAAACAAACACCATATTTCACGATAAAGACAATTTAACTATTTAAATTTTTCTGTGAACTCATCGTCATAAACTGAAGTTCAAACATTGCTATTAGAGGCTGGGATCGCTTCATATTCATCTTTATTTTTCATCTTTATCTGCCTAAACATCTATAGCAAATTTAAAAGAAGTGAATATTCAATGTCCATAAAGTGGGCCAGATGAAACATAAGTTTCAAAGACTGAAGTACAATTTTGCACAAATTAAAAATCCATAATGTACCTACTTCAGCATATAGAACTGACCCCCCAAGCTAACAGAATGATGTATCCGCTTTTTGCCTCGTCCCGTATTTTGCAGTCACACAGCAGTGGAAGCAAAGTGGATGTGGGTGTTTGACAGGGTAAAAGCCACAGTGTCACGTGGCCCCAGTTTGCAATTTGGACAGAGAATATTTTCAACATGAACTATGGTGTGAGGTGGGATCTAATGGACATGAGGAAATTAATACTGCAATGAAAACCGCTCTCTGTTGGGCCCCATATTGAATTAGGAGAATAGCAAAGTCGTGTCTCAGTTGTCCCAAGTGATTTAGTTCCTGCAAATTGATGGAGAGAGAGTTTTGTTTTGCAGCTCTGGGTTAAACATAATGAACATGGACATCACCAAAATACTGCAGGAGGGAGCGGCCTTTCCCTCTGTTAACAGGAAGGCAAATAATGCTTTCAGATTTCCCCATACTGCCGAATAGAATGGGCAGAATGTATATTATTAATTCAAACAAGCATATGCTTTATCAGATATAAACATGTCATATAATTCAGTGCATTATCCTTGTTTTCTTAGTTAATGTGAGTGTTTTGACTTGGAAAATAAGTTTCCCATCTGTTTGAAAGGTGACCTGAAACATTTGTTTTCTGTATTTCCAAATCAATCAAGTCAAATCTTGTTTTTCATGTATGGCCTTGCGGGTTTAATTCAAGCCAACTCCCTGAGACTCCTCTACCTAAAAATGGGTTGTCTGATATAATCAAATTAAAATGCTATATGGCTGAATGAAGGTTGTGTGTTGCTTTTCTCTGGCATCTCACAGTTCAACTTCTTTCGGTACTTTGAGTTTGGGAATCAAATTGAGAAGGAGAAAAAAAAAAGCAAGATAGGCTATCACTGGTTTTCTGCGATACCTCACAAACAAAATGTTTGATGTGAAATTCTGTTTTAATTCATTTTTAATCTAGTTACAATGTTTTGTTTCTTAAATCTGACCACTGTTTGCCAGAACCATATCCAAGTCAAAGTGTGCTGATAAAGGGACTTGAGACTATTTCTCTGTAAGAGAAACTGGGAGTGGTTCCTCGTGCATTTTTTGCAAAGCAATCTATTCTCTACAAAAAAAAAAAATTCTCATCCTTATATTTGCAATTTCCAAACAATTTTAAAAGGAAGCCTATCTTAGTTGGCTCTAGGTAGGCCTGAAAATGATTATCTGTGAATGATTATCTGAAAAAGGCTGCTGATTCTTGGAATAATACACAATCTTTTTTTCAACCCTTCAAAATTGATGAACCAGGTGGAGAATTTTTTTTTTTAATTTTCATTTTAGTTTACCTTGTATTTAACTGTCTTAAATGACATTTTTTTTTCTCTCAAGAGTGGCAGCAACAGTATCCAAAAAAACAGTAAAGTAAAACAGATCACACAAACCATTATCATCAGAATGAAACATTAAAATATTAGGTGTTGAAAGAAAAATCTTAACCTCTTAGTTGTTGATGGCAAAATTTTAATCACCCACAAAAACAGTAGCAGCCTAAAACCATCAAATAATAAATTTACGCCGATTATTTCAGAAATAAATAATGCTACAGTTTTCATGTGAATTCATAATTATTTAGATTTTATATAGGCCTACCATTTTATAGACCTCTACCAATTGTTTTGTTTTTTCTGTATGCCATCCATGTCACAGTCAGAGATAAAGGCGCTCCAAAGACCCTGAGCTATCCTGGCATCGGCACGGACTGTTGTGGCAAAATGAAAGAACCAGGCGGTGGTTTACACTCGGACTCTATCGCTGACTCTATTGACCTGTCAGGCAAGAACAAGAAGCGGCGCAATCGTACCACCTTCAGCACCTTTCAGCTGGAAGAGCTGGAGAAAGTGTTTCAGAAGACGCACTATCCTGACGTGTACGCGCGGGAGCAGCTGGCCCTCAGGACCGAGCTCACTGAAGCGCGAGTTCAGGTGTGTTCGGGCGAAAGTCTTGCATTTTCCTCACTTCATTTTTTTTTATGGAGAAGATAACTTGTCATGGGCAAGAACTTTTGATTGACAAAACGCTCCTGTTGTATTATATGTTTGTATTTGGAAGGTTTGGTTCCAGAATCGTAGAGCCAAGTGGAGAAAACGGGAACGGTATGGGAAGATCCAGGAGGTCCGCAACCACTTTGCAACATACGATATCTCTCTTCTCCCTCGCCATGACACATATCAGGTCGGCCGCTGAATATCTTTATTTATTTTTTTTCCAAGCTCACTTTGACCTTTGCTGATATTTGTTTCCTGATGTTGTGTTAATGGCAAATGAAGTATTTAAAGATCTTTTTTGAAACATGCAGGTGGTAGGCCTTCAACTACAGTGAAATATAATTTGCCTTGACCCCCCATATGAGCAGATAAAAGAGATTATGGTTAAGTTGTCTATAATTAATAATATATATATATGTAATATATAAAACACCATAAAGCACAATAAAATAAAATGTGCAATATAGAATTGAAATGGTTATAGGCAATGTGTCAGACATTTAAAAAAATGTCTGGCATAATAATACCAGTTATGAAGCAATTATGAAGTATTTGCATGTTCACTCCATCAAATCTAAATCCATCCAAATGTATTCTAAATCTACTCCCATCCAGATGCAGAGCAACCTGTGGCCTGGGTCAGCTTCAGGAGGAGGTGGGGGTTCAGGTGCCGGCTGTGTCCTAGGAGCTGACTCCATCCCCTCATCCTGCATGAGCCCATACCCTCACTCCCATACTAATCTGCAGGGATTCATGGGCATGCCCCCATCCTCCAGCCATCCCCACCACCACCACCCGCCTCACCATCCGGGCATCAATGGCCTCTACTCGCTCCACAGCTTCCCGGGAGGCCTTGGGTCCCCATCCATTGAGGGGCCCGAAACTGAATACAAGCCGACTGGCCTGGTGGCACTGCGGATGAAAGCCAAAGAGCCAGGCAGCATCCTCTCCTGGCCTACATGACCACAACAGTGCCAGCTGCCCATTATGCACTGAATGAGCCAAAGCTTGTTACATTCCTTATGAAAAGACAGTCCTGAGAGAACATGCATAGACTCAGATACCTTCTCTTAACGTTTAAGTTAGCCCACGTGGAGACTTTTCAATTCAGAAGATCATGGAATAAGTATTTCATGAACATTGAGGGCAACTTGAGCCTCTTGCACGAAAACCAACATATTAACACTTTATTTCAATTTTAGTTTGATGTCACCATGCTGAGACCAAAGAGGGAAAAATATTTTAGCATGTCAAAATTTCAGTTATCATATTAATCATTGTTTTATCTGTTGTGCTTCATAGTGTGTCCAATAATAAAGGCCTCCATCTAAAGCATCTGTTTTATTCAGTAGGAAACTATTAATTGGGAAAGAGATTAAGAAAATGGAACGAAAACATTATCTGTCCTAATTATTTCAGCCTTCACATAACTCTTCAAAGAAAAAAAGAAAAAGAAAAGAGAGATCTAACCAAAGGTCTGTCTCACAAATGTAACTGGGAATGTGGTTGTGAGGCAGACATGCTGTACAGGCTGTGGTTGACATAAATACATAGATTTCTGTTGTGTAGGAAGTGAGCATCTTTATGTTTGGGAAGTCCATACATGTGCAGCCTACTTGGCGTCACTTCAAGTAGCCCTCAGATGGCACCTCATGTATAGGGAGGAAGGGCAGGTTCATTAATGGAGAGCTAACTGAGAAACTGCACTTCACTATTGATGATAAAGAGAGCCTCCCACAGATGTCTGGCTTCACGTTGGGACAGGCATTTCTCATTCACATCTGCCATCATGGCAAACCCGACCAACTGATTAGTTACAGCATAATAGTAGAAACTGTGGACACCATGGCCCAGAGTGTTTGGCACTATTTTTCACTGAAGCCAGTTCATCTGCTTCCTGCTTATGTTTATAGATACATATGCGTTCATCTATTGTCTTTTTATATAAGGATATGACATGAATATGCTGCTGCGGCATACTTAGCCTGACATGTACTCTGAATGCATTCCTAATAATTGTTTTCAGGAAATCTCCTTGTTGAGCTTTACCCCAAACAATTTACTTTATTGTCAAGGAAACACTGAATTGCATGGTACCATCCCATCTGGCTTACATTACTAAATACCAACATATTCATGTCAGATGTGCAAACATTTCAATCTGTATGAGATTGAAAATGCAACTTGAACAGAGAAAAGGAGCTCCATTAGTGGATAAAGCCCTTCCAAAGTCCACTTACTCCCCAGGAGTGTGCATGGCTTAAGGCAGAATATATTGGTTCATCTTTCCCTTTGCCTGCTTCACCATAACAGCCATGCTGGGGCAGATTAACTACCATTCCCTTAGTCTGTGCCGGGGTTTTGAGTGAGCTACTAACATGTGGTTCCAATAAAAGAATGCACAAACCCATCAGAAACACTTTCCTCACCCACAGCTTCAAATTCCAGCCAGGCCCTGGGAGACAGCAGCCCTTGCTGCAGTTACATACCCCCCCTGATTGAATCCCAGATTAAGTAGAGAAGATAAGAGGACCTGTCAGTAGGGATAAGGGATTGAGGCGATGACCATCTTTAGAAAAGCTGAAGAAATAACAAACGTTGGATCAGTGCTCAATTTAAATATGTATTTTTAGGTAGGGACTTGGTTACAAACAGATTTATTCTATCCGTCCAAAAACAAAAGAGGAAACTCGGTGACTTACTTTTAACTTCGTTAATTCTGTCAGGATATTTGGAATAATATAACTCACAATATTATTAATGTATTATGGTTTAAAAGGGCCAGTTATTCATCTTACAATTGGCTGTTCCGATTAAGTTGCCATTGAATTTACAGTGGTGTAGCAGAAGCTTTGATCAGTATCGACTCAATATATCAGGCTACAGAAGCCTTCGTGATTTGTCAGAGAAGAAATGAGAAATATTGAGGCAAGACTGCGCAATGCTGGAGCAGTTATTAACTAAGCATCACTCTGTGTGTCAGGGTCATTGGGTGAAGACTGTCACTAGAGTCTGGAAATTAGTATGCCCGTGGCCAAATTAATGGTCAAAAAATATAATTTAAAGCTCATTAAAATCTGTAAAGCTGCCTGCTGCCCACTGTTCTGAGCTTTGATCTCAACAAGATTTATCTTGGCCTTGAAGTGCAGCTATTGTGACACAACAGATCCTTGTATTTGAAGCAGTCAAACAACATTAACGTCCACCGCACCGAGCTAAACAATGTGGAAGCACAAGCAGAGGAGTGAGGCAAGTTCAGCTCACTCTGTCATGAAGCATCTGGATGCTTCCATTCATTTATGAGTAGGACTTCATGCAACAATTCATCATCTGCAGGAAAAAGAGAACCTTTAGATTAAAAAGTGCCACACCGAGTATGTTTGCTGTTTGCATTTAATTGAACATGTGTACATAATGTTTTTCACCAACAAACAGAATTGCAAAATACGTTCGATGGAAACAGTGAACTCAGCCAAGCGCTGTTTTATTTCAGCAAGATTCTAGCAAAACACGACCCAGGAATAGGGCTAAAGTAACTCTGATAAAAGACAAGCATAATAACAGAAGTATTTTTCTTTTTCTTTCAACTTACTTGCAGAAAGAAAACTTTTGTATTTATAACTCATCACAGTTTTTCAAAAGCAGGACACTCAGTATAGTGGCCTAAAATCAACGGTAATAACCTCACAGTATGTTCTACCAGGCTCATTAATTACTGATAAACATAAAAGGTTGTTAATTGCATTTTTCTTTCTTTACGAAAGGCTTGCAATTGTGACTGAAGTTTGGCTACCATATACTTTGATATTTGGATAGAGAAAATAAATCACAGCTGCTTTATCCGCATGCTTACGGAGAAAGGCCATGTGCCTGTATATGATCATTTTTAAGGATTTGATTTGGGTTTATGGGTCTGCTGTGTTACTGAGATGCTGCGCAAATGCTGCCATCTTGTGGTTTTAGGTGTTTAGTATGAGAAATGTCCATCATTGTTAAATCATAATAGGGCGCACAGAAAACAGGAGCGCCTAACTATGGTACATTCAAATAACAGGTTAAATTGTAAATCTGAAGAAATACTGAATTACTTTACTGTGCTTATAATGTTAAGCAGTGGCAAAGGGAGATTTTGTTCAGCGCCCTGACCGAGTTACTAGATGTTAAAACCTTTTCAAGTAAACATCTCAGTGGATGACTAACATGTACTTCAAAGTTTTACACCCACTTTTCAACCAATCGAAATGAAGGGGCGGGTCTTTGCGCAAATCCTTACAAAATGGCGACTGTTGTTATTTTACTGCAGGGTCACTGAATAAAACCGCCTTTAATGTTGATAATTTTCTGCATTTAATTGCAAAAGCAGCACTAAAAGTCCCGTCGTCCCAAGTGTCGGCTCCGTGTGGACTGAAATGAAAGGTAAAGAGCGGTCGCCGATTAAAAAACGCTCCCGGGCCTTGGAGGATATTCGAGACAGGGGAGGATGCCACCCGACCAGCAAGAAAATGGGGGCTCTCACAGTCTCCAGTGGGAATAATAATGGAAATAGCTCGACTAAAAGCGACGGTGGCTCGACGAGAAGAAGTCTTCTGGGCGAGAAAAGAGACAGGGATTTTGACGGACATAGTCGACTCGGAAATAACCACAGTTTATCTGCTGCCGCTAGCACCGTTGGTAAAAACCACAACCTGAGCCTGACGCTGGATTTAGCCCCACCGAGGACAGCTTCACGGGGAGAGCAACGAGTTCAGCCACCCACCGCCGAGAGTGAGTACAAAACTCTCAAAATAAGCGACCTAGGCACCCAACTAAGCGACGAGGAGATAGAGGATGGACTCTTTCATGAATTTAAGAAATTCGGAGATGTGAGCGTGAAGATGAGTCGTAGCAACGACGAACGTATAGCGTTCGTGAATTTTAGGAAGGCGGAGGACGCCAGAGCGGCTAAACATGCCAGGGGACGGCTGGTGCTTTACGACCGTCCGCTGAAAATTGAAGCAGTGTACATTAACAGGAGGAGAAGCCGTTCCCCTGTGGAGAGAGACATGTATGGAGCAGCTCAAAGACATCTGCAGAGACCTCTCTCGCCTACCGGTCTTGGATACAGAGACTATAGGCTGCAGCAGCTGGCCCTGGGACGACTCCCCCCTCCTCCTCCGCCGCCTCCTTTGCCCAGAGAGCTTGAACGGGACAGGGAGTTCGCCCTGTTTGAAGCCAGGGCACGACCAGCTTTCATTGCAGAGCGAGCAGCTTTTCGTGAGGAGGATTTCATATCACCTGAAGATGACCAAAGAGCCAACAGGACGTTGTTTTTAGGCAATCTGGACATAACTGTTACAGAAGCAGACCTGAGGAGAGCTTTTGACAGGTTTGGAGTCATAACAGAAGTGGACATTAAAAGACCCACACGGGGGCAAATCAGCACATATGGATTTCTGAAATTTGAGAACCTTGACATGGCTCATCGTGCTAAGCTTAGTATGTCTGGCAAAGTAGTGGGTCGTAACCACATAAAGATAGGCTATGGGAAAGCAACTCCCTCCACACGCCTGTGGGTGGGTGGACTTGGACCTTGGGTTCCTTTAGCTGCCCTGGCAAGAGAATTTGATCGTTTTGGCACTATAAGAACCATTGACTATAGAAAAGGTGACACTTGGGCCTACATTCAGTATGAAAGTTTGGATGCTGCACAAGCAGCATGCACACACATGAGGGGATTCCCACTTGGAGGCCCAGAGAGGAGACTTAGAGTGGACTTTGCTGAGACTGAGCATCGTTATCAGCAGCAGTTTCTGCAGCCTCTCCCAATACCACAGTTTGACATGTTGGCTGAGTCGTTTGTCCACCGTGTCACTCCTGAACCTCTGCGGGTCAGGGAACGGACACCACCGCCACTTCATTTTAGGGAGCGAGAGCTCTTTCCTGCTACAGACTGGCCAAACTCAGCTATTCGTGATCGGGTACGTGCCTCACCCTTTGAACCTTTGGAGCACTTGGAGCGTGAACGGCGGGGACGTGAGCCCTGGTCATTGGAACGAGAGCTGCAAGCACGAGAACCTGGACGTAAGCGGCGCGTGATGGAGGATGGACGCCATATAGACCACTCCCCAGACAGCACTGACAGGACAGTAAGACGCAGGCGTGCTTCTCCAGATGGTAGTCCTGGGGGTAGCAGCAGAGATGGAGGGCGCTTCAGTGACTCGGAGCGCCCTCTGCGAGGCGAGAGACCCTCCCCTACACGAGAACATCACAGCGGACTGGAAAGAGGTGGGGCAGGGGATGAAAGGAGACTCAAAAGCCAGAATCTGTCTGACAAGGGCCCTCCAAGCAGCAGCGTTTCAGCTGTTGGAGAGAGGAAGCGCAAAGTAGGTGATGGTGGTAAGGGGCTGGCCAAGAGAGACCGTTCTGAGAGCAGTACCAAGGGAGGCCAGCCGTCCAAACCAGATGGCACCAAACTCGGTTTGGCATGGCATGGCATGCTGTTGCTTAAGAATAGCAACTTCCCAGCCAACATGCACCTGCTGGAGGGCGATCACAATGTAGCCAGCGACCTCCTTGTTGATGGCACAACGGGGAGGCAGGTGAGCGAGCTGAAGATCACCCAGCGTCTCCGTCTGGATCAGCCCAAGCTCGACGAGGTATCCCGGCGCATCAAGGTGGCAGGTCCTGGCGGCTATGCCATCCTGCTGGCAGTTCCTGGGACCACAGAGGATACATCTACATCTGACGCTGCAGCCTCAACTCAACGGCCACTTCGTAACCTGGTGTCCTACCTCAACCAAAAACAGGCAGCTGGAGTCATCAGCCTACCTGTCGGGGGGAGCAGAGATAAAGACAACACAGGGGTTCTTCATGCTTTCCCTCCCTGTGATTTCTCCCAGCAGTTCCTGGATTCCTCTGCCAAAGCTTTGGCTAAAAGTGAAGAGGACTATCTAGTAATGATTGTGGTTCGTGGAGCATCTTAAAAAGATCAGAACACACTAAGTTCAAATGGTGTTATAAAACAATCAGCTGTATGTCAGTCACTATTGCATGCTGTGTGTTCTGCATTATGAGGTACACTAGTATGGTTCTTGGGTGTTATGTCGCAATATAATTCGCTAAAAATGACAAACCTTGCTTTCCTACAAAAGGATGTATGTTTTTAAAATTACTTTAGAAGGGTGTATGAATTGCTCTCAAGGTCATAAGCCAGCAGTAATTCAGTCACAATTTTGTAAAGTTGAAAAATATGAGGAGCATTTGTCAAATAAATTTTAGTTTCATTGAAGAAGAGAGAAATCAGAAAGAAAAGAAGAAAAAAAAGAGGTTATTCTACAGGTTTAAAATCTTAGCTACCTAACTCTACTACAAGAACAGAAATAACAAATGTATAAATGCAAGGAGTGGACACAATAACATCTACACTACAATAAAACTACAAACGATGGCCTCAAGCTGAAATGGTGCTGAAGCCACATCTCTCTGACACTGGTAATTAAACTGAAAATTACAAGCTTAACTAAGGTCATGCTTGTTTATGGGCTTTTTTACTTTATTGCCTGAGATTGTGTAGATGTTATTATTGTTTCTACTACCTATACAGGTCATTTGCATGAGGGGAATCAGAAACATTCCTTTTCAAAGCTTTGAAATAGTGCAATAATATTTCTACTACAATCACTTTGATGGATGGAGACAAAGGTGTGCATTTCATTTTTTAATTGAAGGTCTTTGGTAAATGTGCAGTGATTGATTCTGTTATGTAGAAAAGCTTATTTCTTTGGAGAAAGAATCCTGGTAACATTTTTAAAGTTGAAACATGGTGTGCAACTCTCAATCAGCACACCACACTCCTTTCATGAGACGATTTTTTTTAAACAGTCTTGCCTTCCTCAGGTTACCACCTGCTGACGACATGAGAACTTAGAAGTTTTGGTGAATGGTGTTTGGTGTACTGAAGAAGAGCTGTGTGATTGGGTTTTTTGATGGACTTAAACATCTCCAGACACAGATTTCGGTTACCCGTGTTGTGAGTTATGTTTTAAGAGTTGCAGGTTGTTCAGGTTAATGGTCTTGATTGTTTTTCTCATCAGTGTTGCACACCAAATTGCAAGATAGACAATGCACTTAGTGTGTGTCTCTACTGGAAAAAAACTAAATTGTTATGTCAATTCTATATGGAATGCTAAATACTAACAAGTGTGTGATTTTTGCCCAGGGAACAGCCTGTAACACAGTACTCATAGCATAGTAAAGCAAATACTAACATATTTTTCATATTTTTTACTTCATATATTATTTTGTGCAACACTAACTTAGAGTTGTGTAATGTAGAAAACTACAGTAGGAATGGATGAAAACTTTACAGTTTTGTATTGTTTCTTTTATTGGTCTGAAACCAGTCGGTCCGCTGCAAATAATAATATTGAGTGTTAGTAAAATGTTGGTACAAAAAAAACAACGAAATCTGCTATTGGTTCAGTGGGTGAGGTCTGTGTAATTTTAAAGTCTTAGAAAAACTATAAGAGTTAATGTTTGAATTTAAAAGTTTAGAGGTCTAAATTGGACAGTATTTTACTCACACCTGCCAACATGTTCCCAAGGCTTACATTTTGTATTTTGTTTTGCCATTGTATGTTTGTTATCAAAAAGTAACCCACCTTGAATTATAATTTAATCAGTTTGGCTTAGTGTGTATTGAAAAAAAATATGTCAGCAAAATGTGTGAACATGACACCCTCTTCAACGTTGGACTCCTGAGGAGACGAGTGCAGAGTTGCAAACCTCTGCACAAAAGGCAACCTTGTATTTGTGAGTCCTCACTAATGAGGCAGCTTTTAAGTTGTGTGTCCCATCTGCACCTGTGATGACTTCTGTTTAAAATGGAAAATTGAGCAATGTACACTTTGATGTCATGGGAAAGGAAAATCCATAGAGCCCATGCGAAGCTGTTCACATACCTGCAAGTGCTTTTGGGCACTTAATGTGACCGATTATTAATAAATTGTTCATTTCAAGGGAAACGTGTTTCTTCGATGGAAGTGAATTGAAGAAACAAGCTGCCATGCCTTATTGTGTTTCGAAGGAGTTGTCACATGAAATTTTGTTTCTGCACTCGAAAAAGGGGAGACAATTTGCAGTTTGTTTAGCACCAGTGATGAGAGACCCCTGTGTCATGTGAGGATCGCTGTTTGCTTACACACCTGTTCTCAGCTCCTAAGTTGGTCATCTTAAATTACCCACGATCCCCTGTTATGCCTTCACCTGTTACTGTTGGCATATGAACAACCGATCAGGATCGAGGAGCCTCTGCTGCCACTTGTTTACAGCCAGAATCCATTTTGCAGTGTGAACCTGTGGCAGAGGCAGACAGCGGTGCAGTTCGGAAATCGAGAGCAGGAGCAATCAGCATCTCGTGCCAGTATCCACACTCCAATCAGGAGATTGTGGGTTACACCGCTCCGAAATTTCCATAGCATCAACAGTTCAGGCTGTCTCGCTGCAGAGGCCAAACTGAACGACTGGGCTGATTTGTCTTTATTATATTTCGGCCAGTTAGGATTCGATTTGACTTAATGTTTGTCTCAGGCAAGAGGATTGGCCCAGAACTCAGCTAGGAATATTGTTTGCTCCCATCTTTGTGTTCTCCTCTGATTGAACCTTCTCCCATGAGACGAGTGAAGAAGTTT
The DNA here is from genome assembly GCA_037577475.1 of Chaunax sp. Z400. Taxonomy (NCBI): domain Eukaryota; kingdom Metazoa; phylum Chordata; class Actinopteri; order Lophiiformes; family Chaunacidae; genus Chaunax; species Chaunax sp. Z400. The sequence goes on along the minus strand of CM075195.1, from coordinate 15,329,270 downwards.
TAACTGTGCTGAAGCTGCTCCTTTGTCGTCCGAGGTCTGCTGCAGCATGGAAGTGAAATACGAACAGGGCAAATTGTTTACCTTTTTTGACAGAGCTGGAAGGAATCTGCACCATGGACCCCGCCCCTCCCCATATTCCTCTAGGAGACCTGTTTACTGGTGTTTGAGTTTATGGCCACTTCACACAGCAAACATTTTTTATTGTATCCTACCATCCATTTTAGTCATATTAGTGTAAAAAGGACCCCCCCTACTTCAGTATAGAAACATTGCCTGCCGTCTTGAGAACCATGGACTTCTTGCTTTCCCCTCTCATAGTCTACCCAACAAATCAGTCGTGCACACAAGACACTAAGGACAGAGCTGGTATCACTGTACGACTGCTGTGTAGACACAGCATGTGGGTGAGTAAAGAGAAAAAGTGCTGCCTGCCAGGTCTGTATCGTTGGTGAAGGCAGCAGTGGTAAGTATAACGTGTCAACACCACATTTTACCACAACAAATGCAAAGTGGCACGCTAATTTTCAGCAAAAGTTTTTTTTTTTTTTTACTGACGTTAATTTGACTGATGGTAGTTGACAATCTAATTGTGTAATATGAACACTAACTGCCCACAATAACCCATTGCATAGAGGACTGCTTTGATCAGCAGCTGAAGAATCAAAACAGTGATGATAAATTGTCTCAAATAGTGAACTTTTATACATTTTTGATCATGTGCTCATGCAGGTGGGTTTGTTTACATTCAATTTAAAATTGATTACTATTCCTTTTAAATAGCCGCTGAAGCTCCTGCATATGTTAGAATAAAAATGCTGCACATGTAGTTGCTGCGACTTTAGATATGTGAAACCAAAATGGGCATCATTATTGTTCAATTAAGGATTTATTTAACAGATCTCCACTGTCAGGGTTAATAATGATGTGGCCTGAGATATAAAAAACAACAACTGGTTTAGGCTTAATTGTTTCACGGTTAACCAAAAACTGTTCATAGAAAATGTTATTTATCCTCCCAACCAAAAGAAACCATTAGATTGTTTCTTGTTTAAGTCAAAATGACTTAAACAATTTAAAGGGATTACAATAACATAAGGAGACTGCTTCTGCCTCACAATTGTGTCTTTAGTAGATGTCAACAACTACAGGCCACAAATGACAGCCTCCAGTTAACGAAGAAGAGAATATTAAGTTGAGATAAACTGCCTGGCCAAAAAAAAAGTCACACACTAATATTTCATTGGACCGCCTTTAGCTTTGATTACAGCACACATTTGCCGTGGCATCGTTTTGATAAGCTTATACATTGTCACAACATTTATTTCCATCCAGAGATGCATTAATTTTGTGCCAAGATCTTGTGTTGATGATGGGAGAGTCGAGGCCACTGCATAAAGTCTTCTCCAGCACATCCCAAAGATTCTCAATGGGGTTAATGCGTTGGACAGTTCTTAACCCAATTTTAGTAGTTTCGGTAATCTCTTTAGTGGTTTTCTTTGCTTGATGCAGGCCAATAATTCCACCCTTCTGAAACAGAGTAACATCTTTTCCACGACCACAGGATACGTCCTCCGACATGGTTGTTTAAGAAATGTGAAGCTCCTCACTTAAATAACTTATTGCCAGCTGAAACATATTAATCACTGCAGCAATTATTACTGCATTTCTATTAGTAACTTACCTATTTGCTTAGTTAAATCCAGGTGGTGACTCTTTTTTTTTGGCCAGTATAAAGAAAGTATACCCTATACATCCATCACATGTCACTAATATGCAATCAAAATATAGCTTGTGAAAATAAAATAAGTGTGTTGAACATACCTGTTAAATCTGGCAACCAGCACTTCACTGATATCAGTATGCATTTTCTTCCTGCGGCTGAGCCGGTTTGATCAGTTACGTGTGCTAATTGTCTTAGTGCCACATTGTCAAATAGTGCAGAGAAATATTCAATCATCATTATACAGAGCAGCATTACAATGTTAAGGTGTTTTGTTAAAAAAATTTGCAATTTAAGGTGAAGATCTATGTAAAAAAAAATAAACTCTCTAATAGTTGGTTATTTTAGTTATTGATTTATGAGCTGGACCTAAGTTAGCTTTTGTCTTGATACACAGTTTTAAGGAAATAAGCAAATTCCCCCCCCCCGCCTTAAAACAAGGACCTGTTAAATTTCACAAATTTAAAAGGTTACTCTCAAAAATCTATATACTGTCCTTATGTCCTAATAAATTAACATTAACATGGTAATAATTGAAAATATGCTGACTCAGTTTTACAAAAAGCTTTATTACCTGTACTCCTTTGCAAAGGCACCATATTATAATTTTGCTCCAGTGTTGGTAAGACATCTTAACATTTTGCAAATGAAAACTAGTGTACAATATGGTTTTACAATCAACTTGGCTCAACACATCTCATTACTGCTAAAAAAGATCTTCTAATTTACTCATAGACTTTCACAAATGATTTATGTTATCCATGTGAATTGCACCTTTGTTTTTAAAATAAAGGACTCACTTGGATATTGTTGTCAACCAGCAAAAAAACAAGTGTTCATGTGCTCTTACAATCATTTACACCATCATAAGTGAGCTTTTAACACTGACCTGCTGTCAAGATTAAAATATGTTAATATGTTTCCTTTACAGAGTTCCAGTCAACAAGTTCATCGTTTGTTTCCAGGCTGCTAATGAACACACAGTAAAGGTGTCATCTACTGTAAGTAACCTGTTTGATTTGATTAACAGCTCATTAACTGTGTGTAGTGATATAAAATGTTTTATTTTTTTACATAAGTAATTACAAGCATTTCCTGGGTATACTTCTATATCCCCTCAAAAAATGATTGTAATATGTAGATGAATTATTTTGTTTATTCATGTCTGTGTGTCTAAATAATGTGTCAATAAAACATGTTAATGATGTTGCAAGTTGTGAGTCTTGTTGTTTGGTCTGATATCAGCACATTTATAGCTGAGTTGTTGGAATCACACAAGAACAGACTTGAGTTGCACGTCAGTTTATTACAATTGACTGTTACAAGGCTTAAAAATGATTATTTGTTACGCTTATTTTCAATGCTATCATTTCATAAATCTAAGAGCTAGTGTAATGACAAACCAGTGTGTTACCCATAAATGCATTTTCAGCAACAAATACAAACGCCATCAAACAGAACTCAGTTCCTTTTTAGTGGTGTTTGAGACATTACCGAAGGGACATAAAAATAAGTTCAATATATTTTTACAAACATATAGTTCCTTAAAAATATCCACATAACTAAAAAGTAAAATAAACACAAACCAAAATCTACTTTTAAAGCATGAAATACGTCTCATAAAAGAATTATTATGGTACAAAATAGTCAGTGGTCCTCAGTCACAAAAGCACTCTGATGGTGAATGCAACTCGTGAGCCAAAAGAGCTTTTGTGCATGACTGTCATTATTGAAACAATACAAAGAGCCTTGCTCAGTATTGTGAAAGGGAGTTGAGGGGGAATAATTTGTCACTAATTGAGACAGCATTCTCAGAGTAGAGGTGTTCTTTTGCCACAAGAGGGCAGTGTAACAAAATACATTTCCACCACCGGGTTCTGTGTACTGGCCTGGAAATAGACTGAATAATGGGGTGATCATAGTGGTTTAAATAACATAAACTGTTCAAATGATTTTTTTTAAATTTTTTTTTTTACTAATGATAAGCTTCATATTGTAGGTGGGATTCTAATGTGTCTTTGGCTGACATCACAGGAAAGTCAATAAAGATACAATACAGTACCTTTGTAAGGCAAACTGGTGAAAACAAAATCTGTTATTACATCAGAAAAAGAAAGATTCAACAACCAGCAAACTCTCATACATAACTACAATAAGATTATAAGTTGCATCACCATTTACTGGGTGCTTGCAGGCACTGCAGAGACTGGGAAACAGTTTCCTGCCAGTCTGTTGGGGCACCGTGCATCTACATTTATATGGGCAACACCAGCAAAATATGTTTGTTACGCAGTTGCTCAGATGATTTACAGACATGCAATGTTGACAGAATTACACTTGATCACATAGAATCACACAGAAACCCCTGTTATACAGCAGACCTGATCAGCTCCATCACCCCTTAGTCAAACCGAGATCACAATATTTAGAAAGCATACTTAAATCTCAACCAAGCATGCATTCTTCTTTTAGAAGCTGATATTATTGCTACAGTTAAAAAAATATGTTCCAGTGAGCTGTTAATTATGAGAGGCCATGTAGGCCATATTTTATACTTTCTCAGACACAATCATACTAACATACACACACACTATACTCTCTTACATGCACAATCATACTAACATACACACACTACTATACTCTCTTACATGCACAATCATACTAACATACACACACTACTATACTCTCTTACATGCACAATCATACTAACATACACACACTACTATACTCTCTTACATGCACAATCATACTAACATACACACACTACTGTACTCTCTTACATGCACAATCATACTAACATACACACACTATACTCTCTTACATGCACAATCATACTAACATACACACACTACTATACTCTCTTACATGCACAATCATACTAACATACACACACTATACTCTCTTACATGCACAATCATACTAACATACACACACTACTATACTCTCTTACATGAACAATAGTACTAACATACACACACTACTATACTCTCTTACATGCACAATCATACTAACATACACACACTACTATACTCTCTTACATGCACAATCATACTAACATACACACACTACTGTACTCTCTTACATGCACAATCATACTAACATACACACACTATACTCTCTTACATGCACAATCATACTAACATACACACACTACTATACTCTCTTACATGAACAATAGTACTAACATACACACACTACTGTACTCTCTTACATGCACAATCATACTAACATACACACACTACTATACTCTCTTACATGCACAATCATACTAACATACACACACTACTATACTCTCTTACATGCACAATCATACTAACATACACACACTATACTCTCTTACATGCACAATCATACTCTCATACACACACTACTATACTCTCTTACATGAACAATAGTACTAACATACACACACTACTATACTCTCTTACATGAACAATAGTACTAACATACACACACTACTATACTCTCTTACATGCACAATCATACTCTCATACACACACTACTATACTCTCTTACATGCACAATCATACTAACATACACACACTACTATACTCTCTTACATGAACAATAGTACTAACATACACACACTACTATACTCTCTTACATGAACAATAGTACTAACATACACACACTACTATACTCTCTTACATGAACAATAGTACTAACATACACACACTACTATACTCTCTTACATGAACAATAGTACTAACATACACACACTACTATACTCTCTTACATGAACAATAGTACTAACATACACACACTACTATACTCTCTTACATGCACAATCATACTCTCATACACACACTACTATACTCTCTTACATGAACAATAGTACTAACATACACACACTACTATACTCTCTTACATGCACAATCATACTCTCATACACACACTACTATACTCTCTTACATGAACAATAGTACTAACATACACACACTACTATACTCTCTTACATGAACAATAGTACTAACATACACACACTACTATACTCTCTTACATGCACAATCATACTCTCATACACACACTACTATACTCTCTTACATGCACAATCATACTAACATACACACACTACTATACTCTCTTACATGCACAATCATAGTAACATACACACACTACTATACTCTCTTACATGCACAATCATACTAACATACACACACTATACTCTCTTACATGCACAATCATACTCTCATACACACACTACTATACTCTCTTACATGAACAATAGTACTAACATACACACACTACTATACTCTCTTACATGCACAATCATACTCTCATACACACACTACTATACTCTCTTACATGAACAATAGTACTAACATACACACACTACTATACTCTCTTACATGAACAATAGTACTAACATACACACACTACTATACTCTCTTACATGCACAATCATGCTCTCATACACACACTATACTCATCCATGCAAAATGTAAGATTGAATTTAATTAGAAATACTGAGTTGACTTAACTCAGTTTTGATCAACTTGTTAAAAACGCTAATTTTATTTTAGTTACTTTGGCATCAAGAAAACTGTCAAACTCAGTTTAATTGAGTTTGGTTCATTTAAACAAACCAAGTACTGATAACTTTTGCTTTTTTCAGTACTTAGTTACATACCACAATGTAACTAAGTAAATTACTCTTATACTTAAGTACCCCACAAATTAGATCTACTGTACTTAAATAACCTGTTTTCTGTTCATACCACTTTCTACTTGTACTCCACTACTTTTCATGGGAAACAGCCCTTTTGTTAAGTGAGAAAAGTTGGATAAATGGTGCTTTTGTTTTTTTTAAAACTCTACTCAGGTATTTGCTGTCCCAGCTTCTAAAATCTTTAATTTAAATTCAGATCTGTTACATGGAATGTTCTTAACAGTTGTGGCAATAGCACACACCAGAATAGATTCACATGTACTTGTTTATTGTTCTGCAGCTGTCCTATTAAATAGATACTGTAGTGTGTTGGGGATAGGCAGGTGGAATTTCCCAGCATACCTTGAGACAATGTGTTTGAGGCCATAAACCCAAGTAACCTGTGTTTAAATGTGTTCTGTATAATTATCAGGTAAGCAGTTATTAGTTCTTTAGAAATATTTCTATAGAAAATGATTAGCAATAAAACACACAATTGCACCATGAGTTAAGTCTCTCACACGGTTAGTGACGTCCCACCTGGGTGATGCAAGAGGGTGATAAAATAAAGAAGTGTGATGTTATAACAAGCACTCCAGAGCAAAAAGCAAATCATTTGGTCAAATTCATGCAATAAGAAATTTCAGCATGCTACAATATATTTTAGGGTATTGGTAGTTTAAGTTATAATAACAGTAAGCAAGTGAATTTAATTTATAACAATGAATAGATATGGATGGATTAAACAGGATGAAATTGTCCATTCATTTTCAATAAGGAAAAAAGTTGGAGAAATATATGATTATGTGAGTGGGCATCACTGAAAGCAAACATGTTATTTTCAAAAATGCAAACACATGCCATACAATCTACAATCTTGGAGGGCTAGAAATAATTTCCTTCTCTGTTGAAGTTGCTGCTTTTTGGCTTTGAAGAGCAGAATACATAGAAACATGCTACAGTAAAGTGGCTGTTCAGTATCTTAACCATCTGCAGTTAATGGTCTGAGGAAAAGCCATGCAGCATAATCACAATGTAGCCCAAAGTGCATATCAGTGACTACAGCTATACAGACACATGTAGAGTAAAAGTATTTTGTCATGGATACAGGCTTACATTAACGTTGTCGCAGAAAGAAATAGTTGAAGACAGGATTTTGAGCTCAACTGCATAGCTTCCAGCAACATAATGTACGACAAGTTACTGCAAAGTGAGTGTAGTTTTGTTGCATTGGAAAATGATATGTTTAAATATGTTGGATGATGTATGTGGGGGTTTATCTTCAGTACCTCTGATAAAAACAAGAGTAGGGGATAAAATGTTTTGATGAAAATATTTAGATTTTTTAAAAAGTTCATCATAATTATCAATTCGCCAATGTCAAGACCACTGTATGCTCATAGACATCTTAAGCAGGTCATTAACTTGTTCCAGTAAGCCAGCATTGTGCTCCTGCTGAAATTAAGGGTCACTCTGGCCCTGACTTAAAGCTGGAGTTCAAGGTACAAGGTAGGAGCATGCTGGTTCAAGATCAAGGCCTTCCCTGGGTTTCATTCCTACACAGCACCGTTCTGTAGGCGGTCAGGGGTGAAGCAGCCGTTGGTCCTACAGCTGCTCTCTGCTCTATTGTCCTGTGTCCGTTGGGCCCTGGCCCTCCAGCGCTGAGCCAACGGCTCCATGAACAGGGAGATAGAAGCGAGCAGATAGCAGAGCCCAGCCAGGTAGAAGGAGCAGTCGTAAGTCTGAGTGTAGTCATAAAGGAACCCTGGAAGACACAAACAACACAGACACACTTTAAGAGTGTTCCATTTATAGTAACAGAACTTTATTTAAATATCATGCAGACACAAGCTAAGTTAAAAAAAAGTGGGATTTCACAACAGCACACATGCTTTCAAGGAAAATGACACAAACAAAGTTGGGGTAAATGCACCCCATGTGAATTTATTTATGTGCTATGTGCGCATGGTAATAACTGTGTTATTACCAAATTTAAAAACAGGATAAACAACATCCAGAGAGAGCTTCAGTATATTAGCAAATCATCTAACCATTAATTAGTTGTTAATACAGCAATTAGTTGCAGCAAAAGCTTTTTTAAGGTCGCCTTATTAAAAGGTATTAACAAAAAAAGTGTATGTAGTGTATTTCAAATTTGATATATTCACATTATAGCATGGTGAGGGATCACCTTTGTAGCATGCATGACCTCAGTGTAATCTACTCTGCAGATGGCTCATACATTCCTATGTTCCGGTGTTTGTTTTCTTTACACAATCCATGTTGGCATTTAATTTCAGTCAAGTGAAAAAGAAAAGAGGCAAGAGCCCACTGGCCAGATGAAAAGCAGGTATGACCGCACCAAAGCTCCTGTTGGCTCAGTTAACGGGCAGTTGGTTATTCTGAAGAGATGGACCAGTCAACAGTAGTGTTATGATGACCATGTGCACTGAAGGAGGTGCCATGGTTTGCCTAGCATCAGCTTATTACTTGACCAGCAGGGAACAGAGCCGCATGCTATTTGCATACCATCCTAAAAGGGGTCATTCCTCACATTTCAACCCTGAAATGCATAAGCTCCTCTAAGGGGATTGCCCAACCCTTTAGGCAGGGACCATGTCAATGGGTTCAAGGGAACCCCAACCCCCCAACCCTGTTCCGCCGCCTTAACTGAGACCAAATGTTACCTATAAGTATACTTTCATATGAGTAGAAAACCTATTCATTCATCATGATGAGGAATGCTGCATAACTTCAATATAATAAGGATGAAACTGTTTTGATGGGAGTTCATGATTTAAGTTGATGATGTATGTGTTATTCTTGACACATTTCATTTGAAGGAACTGTCACAACTTGATTTATAAAAAAACATTGTAATATGAAACACAGCCCAGATTGGAAACAGCCCTCAAAGATTGACAACACAGTGACTCTATCTACTCAGTCACGAACACAACTCTATTATTTTAAGGGTTAGGCTTGAATTCCTGTAGGCAGGATGAAACTTGACCTTGTATACTTTATGCGCTTTAATTAAAGCAACTTCGAAATTCTGATCTTTGGTGAGAACAGCACGAGGTTGTTTTTCTCCAGTGTGTTTCAGTTTTCCCAGTCCCTAGTGACTGCAAGCACAGGCGAGAAAACACACTTCAAGGCACTTTAAAGGAGTTCATGGCCCCATGAAAGTGCACAAAAATATAAAAAATACATATTCATTAGAAAGGTTTATCAACCCCTTCACTGATCAATCACCCCATACACCCGCACACACACACACACGCACACATACACAGAAACACATGTCCAAACTTCACCTTGCTTTCTGGGTAACAAATCATTTTGTGAGAGTAGGGTTACAGCTACAATCCCATACAGATGCAGTGCATATGGACCTGTCTGTAATTGTGTGCATCTGGAAAAGTAGGTTGGCTCATGTCTGGCTCCTGACTGTTTTCCATGACGTAATCCACTCACCTGCCAGAGGAGGCCCTGTGAGGCAACCCAAGCCGACAAAGAACATGGAGAAGCCCATGGAGTTGTTGACTCTCTCCGACCCCACGAGATCTACCTGGAAAGCAGAACAAAACATTCAGCCTGAAGCTCTTTACAAACAAGGATTTGTAGCTGCCATCTTTGCTCTTATTTGCATATCAAGATGTAAAGATGAACATGCTTGGCACACATTTTAGCACTGTACAAATCAAATATACATCACATTATATCCAAATTTTCCAGACCGGCCAATTAAAGAAAGAGCTACCAGGAAGCTGAATATGAAAGAAAGATAGCTAGTTGTTGTGTTATTCCCAGGTCATCAGATCATGTTATTTAACAAACTGGGTATCAGACTCAAATATCGCCCATGCCTCATTCTTCTCTCCTGAAAGGAATAAACACCTTCTAACTTTACGAGATGGATTAGAGACATTATGCATTTTCTGAAACGAGAAAATCAGATATAATCCTTACAAATCCTTTGGACCCCTTTCTTAGAATACTATGAGAGCTTATAAGTGCCTTTAAATAAGGATGACTAGAATGCCAGGGTTACCAGAGTTGGAACGGAGGCCCCCTCATATATCCTTTATCATTATAAGCATTGTTCCCGCTTGCCCTCTCTGCCCCCCTTTTTATTTGTTTTATTATTTTTTTTATGTATGGACTTGCATGGACTCCTGCTATCCTTGGTTGGACAAACACCTCAATGGACAAGGTTTTCTTGTGAAGATTTGGACTTGAGGTGTCACATGGGGATGGATGGGAGGGTTCATGGCCACATCAAAATAATAGCAATAAAAAAAGAACTCACAGGCAGAGGGCAGGGTCACTGCAGATACAGACTACCACATACCTCTACTGTGTCATAACTGATTAATGAGGGTGATTATTTTGTATGAGTCTATATATTGTTTTTATACATTGTCTTTATTTAATGGGAAATCCTGGCTAATAAACTTTTAATAAATATGGTAATGAACATGATCCTTTTATTGTTGTTTGTTGTTTGTTTGACTGTCAGGATCATGCAAAGAATGGTAGGCTGCTTTTCACTACACTATGTGGAGGGTTGTGCAAAGAATGCATTTAACTTTGGTGGATATGAATCACAGGGCAGGTACATGAATATTTTTGAAGAGTAGGATTTTGTTGTGGGTTGGCCCCACTTCCCACACTTGAGAAAACAATGTTGGTCAGGCAAGTTATACAACATCTGCATTCACACACCTTTATTCTGCGCTGATGTTCTGTGTGAACGCAATGAAGACGCAGTGGGCTGTCTGTGACGGCTGTGGAGGTAACAGCGCAGGTGGAAAAGCTGGACAGGGCTGTGACATTTTGAAATCCACCGCCAGCTCTTTGGTTTTTTCCTGTGTTGATCAGGAGGCGGTTCTGATGGCACCAGTCCACAAATCCCTTTGCCAGTTCTTTCTAGTGCCTTTCGTCCTCATCAGTGATGAAGCCGACAATTGCAGAGTCATCAGAAAACTTTTGCAGGTGGAAATTTGCTGCATTGTGTGAGAAGTCTGCAGTGTGGATGATGAAGAGGAAAGGAGGCAGAACTTATCCCTGTAACGTAGACAAGCCTGTATCCTCACATACTGTGGTATGTTGGTGAGGGAGACCAAGATCCATGCTGTGAGGTGATGGTCCAGTCCGGCATGCTACAACTTGACGATCAGAAGTGTGGACTGTATGGTGCTGAAGGATGGGATAAATTAAAAAATATGATTGTCACAGTGCTTTGAGCCTTTTCCAGGTGAGAGAGAGATATCTGTGTAGGAGGTAGATGACAGTGGCATCCACCCCAATGCCAAGTTGGTAGGAAAACTGTAGTGTGTCCATCGATGAACTGACCGCAGGGGAAAAAGGAAGGGGACCAGCTTCTCTAAGGTCTTCATCAGGTGTGACGTCTGTACACGATGGTTGTGAGCTCAGTGTTGTGTGTGTGGCTAAATCCAGTCCTTCGGAGCCTCTTCTGCCTCATCGGACCTTTTTAGTATATAGTCAAACCTCACAACATGTTATAGGGCTAGAGGCTACAAGCAACGGCATGCATGCAAACTTCCGTTGTAAATAATTTTTTTCTCAGTTAAACAGTTCCTGTTTTGCCACTATAACAATCTTGACTTCACTATGTGTCCACTTTCTCATCTCTTTCATCCTGCTCTTTAAGTCCTCTTAGTCCTCTCTGCTCTCCATGCTTCTCTCTCCCTCTTTTGTGACAGAGTATTGGGGCCACATTGAGGAAACAATAAGGGAAACTTTGAGAATAAAGTCGAAATACCACGAGGATAAAGTTGAAATATTAAGAGAAGAAAGTCAAAATATGAGAATGAAGTTGTAATTTTACAAGAAAAAAGTCATAATATTATGAAAAGAATGTCATAATTATGTGGAAAATATTATGAGAATGCTTGCTTAGTTGTAATTTAGGTTATGTATTGGAGTGGAAATATCAAAATGAGGAACACGCAATCTCCTCAAGCCATTGGCCCACTTAAGCACAGATTTCACTCATAAAGAATCTTTTGACACATCAACACCACATTATTATAAATATCAGGTCTGAACCAGACAGATTTGGAGGACATTACATCTTACAGTGATCTATGGGCAATTGTTTGTCAGTTTGCTGTTATGACTTTTGTTCTTGCAAAATTCCGACTTAAGTCTTGTAATATCATCTATTTTTTCCTGTAAACTTATGACTTTATTCTTTTAATATTTTGACTTTATTCTCGAAATCTCATTTTTTTCCTCAGGTTCCCTAATACTAACAAAATACACCTAAGTTGCACAGTAAATTCAAAATGGTCAACTTTCTGTGGGGTTTAGGTCTTGGCTCCAAGAGACTTGTTTGTACATTCAGACATTTCAGACACAGTCATGTCTCAGATCATAATGGTTACCGCCTCTCAGCATGAGTAATCCTGTTCACAAATTTACACACAGACACATGAGCATGTGCGCACACGCACTTAGACAAACAAATGGCATGATCACATAAGAGGTAAAGAAAAAAGATTCCACATGTCAACATTTTTTATGTTGCTTCACCCATGAAAGACATTTTGGAAGAACCTCTGATGGCATGCATTAAGAATTCTTTTCCCCATCAGTGAACACAATGATATAATGGAGACGCTTTTGTATCCTATGTTGCAAAAAGTCCCCACACCAGATAAGAGAACACAGCAGAACCACACCAGATTAGTGAATTCACCAGATTCACTCTCTTCACTCTATGGTACTATCTAAGAGTACAACAGATTCTGCAGCATTTAATTGCCTGTTGAAATGAATTAGGAAACATATTGTGGTGCTCTGCACCATTCAAACAAGAACATGATTTCCTAGAGAGACATCTTTCCATTCGTTAAACTGGTTTCACCGTACATGAGTAATATTGGCTCAGCTTTTTAAGAGCAATAAGACATGTGATGTAAATGTGAAGTGTTTTTAACAAGTACCCCACCTTGCCTACATTCCACTTCACTTGCCTCCACTTGTGCTCAACAGCTATGGCTTTGCACATGGCATTGTGCTAACATAATTCAACTGATTCAGTATGGGAAGCTTCATTATGATAAATTGTGTGACAGTAGACAAACATCAAACCTCTGCATGTTCAGTTTACCAGCTGTGCAACTAAATCAAGGATTATTGAGTATGCTAGCAATTCATTGGAATTAATTTTTGGGATGTACCAACTGAACACTGTCCCAATTTCTCTACAATAGTTACCAAATGAACCCACTTGGTCTTATGGGAACCTGCTATAAGTTACATTTCAGTTATTTTCTAAGAAATTCGACAAATCTACAGGACCTATTATGTACAGCAATACTGAAAATTACAATCCCAATTCCACAAATGCATAGGCATGTTCAGATAGGGTGGTCTCCTTACTAGAACTGGAAGCAGCAGAGCCATGTATCCACCACAGAAGATGGCAAAGAAGACAGCGTAAACCATCAGCAGGATGTAGGAGGTCGCCAGAGGGGCGAGCAGGTTTACGATGCCACAGAGTATCAGGTAGGCCTTGTGGTAGTGGTATTTATGGAAAAAATTCCTGTCTGTCACCCAGCCTGAGGCAAGCTGTGCAAAGGTCTCTGTGATACCTGCAACAGAGGTAAGCATGTGACATAGAATGAGAAACAATTTTGGAAAAAAGTTAGATTAAAATAAAAGCACACAAGGTAAAACTTTGAGATGAAAATGAGTCTCAGAGGTGAGATAGAAAGACAAAAGAGTGAAATAGAATGCAAATGAAAACTTTCAGCTTCCACAGATCAATGATTTGATATAACAGTAAAGTAAACACTCAGAAAAGGTTAAGTAACATGTTCCCATTTCTTAAAAGAAGGAACAAGAGAACATACAAAGACTGGGGAACATATACAATTCAGGTATAATAGGAAGCTGCTCTTTGGTAGTGGAGTTTTAGATAGAATACAAAGGACAACAAGAGCATCGCTGCTGTCTTCACCTTAAAATAAAACTGTCTTCAATGATCAAGAAGCTTCACATTAACTTTTTAAAAAGGTTTATTTAATGTTACTTCTGCTGTCTTCATAAGGGATTAAAACATCAGTTCACCAAAAGAAAAATACAATATTGTTTTCTTCAGTTTGTCCAATGCTTTGATTTCCTATCAAATGTCATCAAAGTTTAGAACTAATTAGCAAATGTTTGCATGCTAACACATGATGCACATTATACCTGCATCAACCTGTTGGCAGTGTCTTTGCAAGGATATTATCATTGAGCTCAGAGCACTACTGTGCCTAAGTAGGAGCCTAGAGCTGCAAACATGGCTGTACACCTTTGGTTTGTTTTAATTTGGATGAAACACACATTTAAGTTCCACAAAAACATTCAATTATCATATTATAATTTAATGTGATCATTACGACTCTGCTTCATCTTCATTCACCTGCCCTGCCACCCGCTGTCCTCCCCTGTTTTTATGACAGTCATGTCATAAAAGGGTAAATACATTTGTTCCTTGGTATTGACTTAATCCTGGGGGACTTCAGTAAAAACACTTGTGTTGCAGACCACAGTCGTGAGAGACTGCCTTTTTAACCTTGGTTTGATGCTTAGTTATATACAAAGTGCTCTAAAAACTGCATAGTGCAGTTAAGGTATGTAAACATGACCTGAGAGCATTCCACGTCCAGTTCCTTTAATATGATGAAGA
Source organism: Chaunax sp. Z400 (assembly GCA_037577475.1). Taxonomy (NCBI): domain Eukaryota; kingdom Metazoa; phylum Chordata; class Actinopteri; order Lophiiformes; family Chaunacidae; genus Chaunax; species Chaunax sp. Z400. The sequence goes on along the minus strand of CM075195.1, from coordinate 15,314,195 downwards.
AATCTAAAGTTTTAATCAATGCAATGGTGTGTGTTGTGTGTGTGTGCGCATGTGTGGAAAAGAAAACTTGTAAATGAAGAATGCTGCACAACAACACAGATTGCATTCCTACGACCGCAGTTCGCCAAGACAAGCCTATTCCAAGTCTTTATCGCTCTTGTTCTCTGAAACAGGAATATTGCCAGAAACAGATGGAATCATCCATTTGATAACCTTTGTTTTACACTGGTGACCCCCTGGGAAATTGGACCTTATGCATCTAATGGACTGGCTTTTTACTCTGGTCGGCTATGATGACTGAGCAGATATGCACTGCTCTCTGCTGAGGTCAACTGGAACGTTATAAGTGATCAGGAACTGCAGTGGTGTATTGACTGTTGCAGAAATAGCTACAAGCAGGCAACACTGAGCCACGGATCAATGAAACAAACTGAATCTATGTAGATCACAGTTACCCAACATTTGCTGAGCCTCTGCAGCCACTCCTATTCTGCTGAATATGGATGATTTTGCATACAGTATTTATCACTCAGTAACTTTTACTGGAAATAAAAGTTACATTAATCTGCATATATCGATGATCAACTACATCTTCAAAGCTTTGAATGAGGTTCAAATGAATGAACAATAAAATACTCGTCAGTGAACACCTCTGCTTTCCTTACATAACAGAATCTAGAGCGTTTTCCTTCTTTGAGGTTAGAAAGATGACATGACGCAGCTGTACTTTGTTTATGTGTCCTCCTGTAGTGACCCAAGATATCCTGGGGTGTTGCCTGCTTGCATACAGACGTGTGGTAAGCTTGTTTGTGTGTTTTAATCCCAGCAGGTTTATCCAGGTTTGCAGCTGTTCCTGATCAAACTCAGCATAGTACAGTTTAAATTCGGCCTCTCCAAGTAGCACCTAAAGCCATCTGCATCAAGGACATTAATAGATCTATCAGTTTCTCTCTGTGGTGCTAACGGGGCATCATCAGACCACTGTGGGTTTTGCAAGGCATGCAGAGATGCCCTTTCCTTTGCATCAAAGAGGGACATTTTGTCACGATAAAAGGCATGTTGGTTTTCCCAGCTTCTCTGAGGTTGGAGTTGGCTTGTTTTGCCTGCTGACTGTTCCGCACATGTATCAGCCACTTTAGAACTGGATTCAGCAAAATTGGGAGCCCCTCTTGTCACCACGCCAGCAAATTTATACAGCTAGCTGTTGCTTAGCGACTTCAGTTAGCTCCAGTGTTGAAGGCTGATGAACAGGCTGTCTCTGACGATAGTGGCCTCCCACCCTCAGCCTAGTCAATGGACTTCTATGACAAGCACTGGGTTGGGGAAAGATGAACAGTGGGACACTGGCCTGGAAGCTTTTTGTGTGGGTGGCACCCCATCTCTCCAGCTCTGTCTCTCTTTCTCTCATTGTAGTGCACATGACCACAGAATGTGACAGAACAAACGTGCCTGAGTCGAAAGAATCTGTCGTCTTGCTACTTATTGGCACATAACCCCCCGTGCACCAAGCAAATAAGTAACTTCGCAGACCATCAGGGAAAATTCTGACATCTATATCCTCTGATTTTTCATCAGAAGCAAAGCACTGATGCATGATCCAAAAAATGTTTTCACATTGAAGAAATGTTATGGAAAAAAAAGTAACAAACGTATTTAAAGTCAGCACTTGTATGCATATGATGGCATCTTCTCTCACATCCTCTCTTTTTATTATGTCCCAAACCAGGTGATAACAGATGTGTTTCAGGCCAATTAAACTGCCCCTATTCTTGTGTAAATGACACCTTTCATCAAAGGTGATACAATATCTGTCTGCTGAGGACTGATTACCAAGGGATGGATTACAAAACAGAAGCATGTAACTCATATATGCACAACCCATCTGTGACATTTCAATGATTCACAAAGCCTGACCAAGCACTCTTAAAGAATTACATGCACATGTTGGGTGGTCAAAATGTTAATGCTGTTTTCTGTTCATATGGATTGGCCTCATCAATGGTATACCGCTAAACCCACCTGCTCTGGCTAGTGGACTAAAGTTCAGCTTTTATGTAAGCACATTCATTGCATAAGACTGCAGAGTCTGAGCAGCTCACAAATAATTAATGCCTAGAAGTTGACTGAGGATTTCTGCATTGCTTCTGAGACCCATTCTTTAAGAAACCTGGACCTGCTCAGTCACTGGGAAATCCCTGCTTGAAGCCACAGTCAAAGACAAATCGCAGAAATCAACTATATGTTTGATCGAATATCTGTCAGATTTGTCAATATTATCAGGCTTATTTTCATTTCACTGTATGTATCCGAATTTCTGACACAGTCAAATACTACGAGGCTGGTGTCTTACACACAAATAAGTGTTGTCCTGTTGGATGTAAGGGACACCATATTTGATCTTGGACTGCCAAAATTACAGTACCTTAATAGTCCAAAAAATGTCCCATTGGAATGAAAAGCCATTTGTCAAACAGGCTGTTATCTTGATAACAAAAACCCCACTGCTCCGAAGGAACTTTGTTCTGAAAATAGACGCTCTCCTCTGAGTTTTTTGGTTTGCATTAAAATAAGTACATCAGTAACCTAATTTATAAGTTGGTTAAGTTGAGATATCAGAATGTATGTTTTGGAACAACAGGCATATAGAGCAATCAGTCAGACAAATAGGCTTTCATTCCACTTTACAGATGATTAGTGTTTCAGAATAATGGACTGTCGAAAACAATGGTCCACAGTCATGAGAAAAACTACCTAAAAGAAGAACTCGGAAGGAAAGGTCTTTTTAAAAATATGCCTCCAACAAATGTGACATATTAGAAACATTAAAAATATTCCAATAAAAACTATAAGGAATGCTTCAAAAACGTATATTTCCAGTCAAAGCTAAGCCATGCTAACTGGCTGCTGCTGTTCTGTCGCTACATTTTTGCTGTATTGATAAATGCTTGCGAACAATCCTCTCACCTAACTACATCCCTACTGTATTTCCCAAATTATTTTCTTAAAAGTGAATCTTAAAATGGAAACTACAGGCTAATGTGTGTCTCACCTGCCACAGAGATGATAAAAGATGCATCCATGGCATCAATGCCCAGGGTTCTGGCACGAGCAGACAGGTGGAAATAGGGGATGAAGTAGGCCAACTGGCTGAAGATGACGGACCAAGTGTAAATGCAAAAGAATGGGTCCTTCAGTAGAGCGAAATCCAGAACTTTGGCTTTTCTGACGGTCACCTCACTCAGTGTGCTGGTATGTGAGGGAACTCCAACAATGGCCGACCCATTCATGCTGCCATTGAGCTCCACTGAGCTGTCTGGAGTTGTAGATTTACACTGACTCAAATCAGAGTGGGGCTCCTGGCCATTCACACCATTGAGGACCAATTTGGTCAGTTCAGGATTCACTGACTGTCCCTGAAGTCCCTGAGTACATTGGCCTCCCAGGTCCTCATTGTCCCTGTTAGAGGCCGGAGGAGGGGATAGGAATGAGTCAGATTTGGAGATATGATTGGATATGTGAGATGTGCTATTTAAGCATCTCTTAGTGTAACTCTTGAGGGAAACAGCAGGGCTCTTTTGGATGGGTGTAGAGGTAGGGTTTGAAAGTGGAGGCTTCACGTTGATGGGTCGCAGAAGCATCCCAGAGGCTACCAGATTCAGCATGAGACCACCCAGAATCAGCATTGCTCCTGTGAGGGAGAAAGAGAGCTCAGGATCCAAAATGTCACCTAATAATTGCCATTTTTCTTGCTCTATTACTAACAATGTGCACCAATTCAAAAAAATTTATTAGGATATTACACTGCCTGCTCCTTCACAGATCCGTCCTTCCTACCTTGCCAAGCATAGTGATCAAGTAGCAACTGAGTGAATGGAGCAAGGGCAAAGGTCAAACCCATCCCAGAACGCCCGATTGAATATGCTGTTGCTAGCCTCTTTCTGAAGTACAGCGCTGTGACCACTGAGAAGCCTTGGTATAGTAGTGCAAAGCCCATTCCTAAGAGGAACATAGAAATGCAGAGAATGAGCTTGGTTTTCAATTGCAGTTTCAGAGTCATCAGGGAAACAGCAGAGTCTCATTGAGGTATCTTGGACTAGCATTGATTTCTACTCACCAACTATAAGTCCCATGCTGATGTAGAGGAACACCACGCTGTTGGCAAAAACACTAACAATGAAGCCTCCACTAACCAGGACTGCCCCGGTGATGGAGGTCACCCTGACTCCTAACTTGGCACAGGCCACAGATGCAAGGGGTGCTACAGACAACACAGGAGAGGAAGCACAAAAACTAACGAACATCTACATTTTCTCTTAACTACTGTTTGATATCTAAGTGTAAACATCCAGCATAATCATGGCTCCAAATGGAGAAAGCTTTTTGTGTTGTTCTTAGATTCATAGTGGACATGAAGGAGAGAGAAAAGAGTCATACAAGAAAAACGTCTCAGATGTTATTATCTTATATTCAGTCTATAGATGTAACACAGAGCTGCATAGGTGAAGCAGATGGAAGCGGCTTTTCTCAATACGAACCTCCAGACAGACGCAAACTTGACATGATAGAACCGATCCAGCTGATGCTCTCTGCTGAGCCTTCAAAGTTATCTTGGAATGCCACAAAGAAGATCCCAAAGGTCTTCAGTGTTCCCATTACTAGGACATTTACCTGTGTACATATGCACATGCAAGTAATGGGAAAGCGAGCAGTGCTAGCAGGAGCTACATGTGAGGTAAATCTATTTAATTGTTTTTTCTTAGGCTTTATTAGTGTTATCTTTATCGGATGAGATCTGTGAAACATACATATGGAGACTTAGGAAAACTAAACATGACAATATTAAATCAAAAATTGTTTAAGAGTGCCGTGGCAAGTATTTTTAATATCTAGTTAAAGTGTTGTATTTTCAATGCTACCATTCTATTGGGAACTTTTTGAAAAGCACTAGAAACCACACCATGGTGGACAAAACAAATGTGTATTTTAAAGATGATGGAACATGATTAACTGAGAAAGACATACCAGGAAGCAATGCAGCACCACCATCCAGCCCCAACCTCCATCTGGAGGGTCCACATACTGGATCTCTTTTTCCTTCTCCTTCTTATTGGTCATGGCATTCTTTCTGAAAAGATTCATGACTGCCCTGGCTTCACTAGGGGGAAAAAAATAACATAAATAACTCCAGAATCAACAGGCTGCTTAAGCATAAGCATTCATTGTATCAGGTCATACACATTCTTAAAATGCATGACATTTGGATGGATATAAACAGAGTTATTGTTATAATGATCACACCATTTTAAGGTCATGCACAAGGTTCATTATAAAAAATAAAATAGCTGGAAAGTCATTCACTCAGTCGATAATGTGTAATTATTAGTACTGATGGAAAAGTAAAAGACGGTCCATTCATCATTTCTGTATAACTACAGCAGCAGCATAACAGTCTTACAACCGTGGTCATCCACGGAAGGAAAGGTAGGTGGTTCAGTCCTCAGCCCCTGCAGGTCTACATGTTGAAGTATCCTTGAACAAGATTCTGAAGTCCAAATTCCTCCCCGGGCGCCTTAATGGCAGCCCAGACAACAAATTTTGCTACTTTGTACTGTGTGTATAATTGTATGTGATCACTAAAGCTGCTTCTTCACTTTGTCATGGCATAGAATGATCATAGAGAGTAAAGTCTCTCTAATTTATCGTCATCCAGTTAAACAAGTTTATGCCTTTGGGTGTGATCCGACGACAGTAAACATAGCTCTATACATCCTAGAAAGGTTATGCTCATTGAAATGGAAGGGGGAACTGAATGGGTTAAAATAATACACTTCGGCCGAAAACCCCCGAAAAAAATCTCTCCCCAGTAGCTTAAAAAAAACTTACATACCTCCCACCTTTTGCACCTCATTTTTATGAAACATTTTTCCTTTCTTGATACTCCAAATGAACAAATAAATTATAGATAAAAATGAATCAGTCAAAATTTAAATGTGGGTCTATCCAATTAAATATCTATATGTTCTAATATTTACCATCACATATAATTGAAATAGAAATTGTGTAGCTTTCTTTGTTTTAATATGTGTTTTTGTGGCTGCAACCACTTTGGCATTTGTACTGTTTATACATCTCTGTGTTTTTGCTTTGGTCATGTGTTAATTTACTTTTAAAATCGCAGTTATTTATTTTAATACTAATATTTTTTATTCATTTTATACTTAATGCTTTTTTCAATCGCCACAGTGTCCAGAGGTCTTTTTACATATTGCTACACATTTGTGTTGTTCGAGTGTTGTTCTCTTTTCTGGTTAATTAAAAAAACAACAACAATCAGCTCAGAATCCAAAGTGTTTAAATCTCTCACCTGTAAATGTGCTGGCTCTTAAAGTCCAGAGTTGCTTGCAAGACAGTAGTGATGCTCAGGTTGACCCAAACCCACCCAACCTGCTGGTCAATAAATAAGCAACAAAACAAAACAATCATACAAGAAAAATTTTTCTCTGACTAATCTGCAGGGTTTTAACTATAACCTCAACAGAATGTGAGGTCGTAATGACAAACTTGGCATTAGAAATGCAAGAAATGCCTAAACCAAACTGGACTGCTCGGTGGAAACGTGACTATGGTGACTTTAATGGAAGTAGTAGACATATCACCAGTCTTTTGTAGCCTGTATCACCAACTCCACCTGACTTAGACATGCATAAGAAGCCAAGACCAAATTAGTCAGAGAGCACAGAGCGGATTAAAATGGGAATGAATTGGGCCAGTGTACTGGGAGCAAAGTATTTCCTCCCCATGTGCTGTTCACAAGTTGTCCTCAAAGTGTGCTTGAGTGCATGTTTGTGAATGTGCAAACACAATGGAGGATTGGAGACCAGCGCTTTGTTCAGGACCAGCAGTTCTAACAGGAGATTCTCTCTCTAACTTCTAGATTCTCTATTTAGTCTAAATTTAAAAAGTATTTCTGGAGAAAAAAACGCTAACAACATCCAAGTCCAGCATAATTTAATAGAAGGCTCCAGTAGTCTGAGTAAGAAAAATCAAACACCATATTTCATCCTACTACTATCCCCCTATGACAAGTCGACAACTGTACAATTCCAGGGGAACACAGATATGCAATAAAACACTAACAAGACTGGGCTTTATCTTACGCCCTGCCCAACAGTGTCATCACTAGGTTCTAATTACGCATTTTGGAGCCCAGACCTGACATTGTGTAATATAAAAATTCACTTGAACTTTCTGTATGCCAATGGGAGTGTTGGTCTCAATGAGGTATGGTAAGATGCGTTGTTAGTGCTTAATTGATCAGAAAAACCTGCTCTCAAGACAATTGTGCACTATTTTTACTGCTATTTTAAAAGTCGCATCAGATAGTAAGATGCAGCTATTTGGTGACTTCACAGCATCGTGCATGGATCAGATTTGCCATTATTTGAATCCTCATTTTCATTCACTTGGACTAATTATGTTCTCTTAGAGACTCACACCTGCATGGACATTTCTCTGCACCTCTACTGGTGCCTCAGGATTCATCAGGAGGACAGATGCTTTAATCTAAACAATTTCACTAGACATCGTGTGTGACCCTTACAATGTGTAAAAGAACACAGGACACGCAGTATATTAACATTAGATCCTGTCAGCATGTTGGGAGGTTTAAATAATTAATGAAGTAAAGTCGCTGTGCCTTGTGTGTAAATAGCAAGGATGGCAAAGATGCACATATCATTTCTGCTGCTGACTGACATCTGTTGGTAATGTGACTCATATTTACCACATTAATGATGTATTATTTTACACACCTACATCCCATCAGCTATATATCAGAATGACCCGGCCCACCTCAACTCAACTTCGTTTTGTCATTCAAACCATAAACACAGTATACAGGAGAACGAAATGACGTTTCACACGGACCAAAAACAGGGCAACATAGAGAAATGAAAAAAATAAAATAAAATAAAAATAACAATAATAATAATAATATTTATTATTATTAGTGTAATAACAATAACAATAATAACAATAATAATGCTAACAATAATAATAACAGTAATAAATAATAATAATAATAATAATAATAATAACAATTATTATTATTATTACAATAGCAATACTAATAATTATTATATCAATAATAAAAATAATAATAATAATAAATATTAAGAAGAAGAAGAAGAAGACACAACAAAGACATTAGACATACTAACAGACATTAACACCAATGACAGAATGAGACGGATGGATAAATTGACTATAGGGTGATTAAAGTGACTGAGTATGTTTAGAGTATGACTAAATAAACAAACAATGAGGCACAGTGGTGCTGGTGAAAGTGGCAATGGTTATTGTAAACATGTCACTTTTTGTGATGGAGATAGGAGGAGCAGTGTGTACAGTGGCTGAGAGTAGGGGGAGGTGGGACAGTATGTGATAAGAGGGTAGGGAGATTTATGTGGGGGATGGCTGGAGGGTGTTGAGCAGTCTAACTGTTAAGGGAAAGAAGCTGCTACAGAACCATGTTGTACAGGTTCTTATGCTTCTCAGCCTTTTGCCTGATGGCAGGAGAAGGAACAGTCCATGGGAGAGGTGGGAGGGGTCCTGAAAGATGGAGGAGCCTCTGTGTACGCAGCGATCCTGATAGATGTCCTGGATAGAGGGGAGGGAGACCCCTATAATCTTCTCGGCTGTCCTCCACCTATCTACCTGATTTGCAGACTTAAATTTGTGCTTATCACTGCCCAATTACACACATCTCCTCCACTGTTAAATGTTTGTACATTTGCTCATATACAGTCAAATGAAGTAATACTGGAGTATTGTGAGACAGAGGGGCAGACAGTCCACCAGCCAAGGATTACCCCTCAGTGAAGATGACTACTGTTTATTTAGCAGTGTGCCAGGTGCAGGTGCACCAGAATTTTAAAGGTAATGGAAGATGATATTCTGATTGGTTTGACTGATCCAACCAAAAGTGCAGGACTGCATGCTGCAGGAAGTCTTTCCTGTTCGCTGCCATCAGACTGTTCAATGGACAGAAACAACCACAACCATAACATCTGCATAATAGATACTGACGGACATTTTGTTATTTTGCACAAACTTTTTTTTTTTAGTCAGTTACTTAATATCTGTTATTTACTATCTGCTGTTAATTATTTATATCGGTTCATTCACTCACTGCACACTGCATTACCACGCCATGACATCATGTCTTATTCATCTCATTTGCACTGTTTTATTCATCTCATTGGCACTGTTTTATTCATCTCATTTGCACTGTTTATTCATCTCATTTGCACTGTTTATTCATCTCATTTGCACTGTTTTATTCATCTCATTGGCACTGTTTTATTCATCTCATTGCACTGTTTATTCATGTCATTTGCACTGTTTATTCATGTCATTTGCACTGTTTTATTCATCTCATTTGCACTACTTTTCTTTATCGTTATTCTTTTTCTTCTTCTTATCACTCTATTTTATTTTGTTTTGTTTATTCTTCCCTTTTGTTGATTCTAGATATTACTTGGATCCAGATAATACTCTGATGTGTTTTTGTCCAAGCATTGAGGGTATTATCCATGATATGGATCCAGATGATGCAACGGATCACAACGAAAATCAATTGGATTGCTCCTTAGGCCATACCCTTCTTCTCCAAAAAGATTCATCAAAATGCTTTCATAACTTTTTGAGTAATCCTGCTAACAGACTAACAAACAAACAAACACTGGAAAAAACATAACCTCCTTTTGGAAAATCTCTCATGCAAATATCAGACAAATAATATAGCTTGCTTTTTGGTACGAACTGAACCAAGCAGTAGGCTACATGCCGATATTTCTGATGAATGACCAACTTAAGTAACTGGAGGACAGCTGCTTTGGGAAGTGTGGAACTGAATTAACACCAGAGTCATGGGACTCTGGCTCTGATCCAGTAGGAAGTGAGCATAGAATTGTTTTTTTTCTTTTGGGATAAAAAAGTGAACTCTTTAACCTGCTTCGCAGCCTCTGCAGCATTGTGTGTGCAGCTGTCGAAATCAACTGTAATATACTGTATTTCATTCCTATTTTACTGCTGAATGAAGCCAAAATGCACTTTGCTTCATAACACTTATGAGTAACATCACGGTGGCTCCTTCCACTATTTATTATACTGTATATGCACAGAAGAAACACAGCGAGTGCTCCCTCCAGCACAGTGAGCTCAGAGTCCATGTCAGACAATGATAATCACAGTCAAAGTCCAGTTTGCCTCATTTAGTCACTGCGTTTGCCATTTCCTATAACACCAACATACACCACACAGATACACACACACATTAGTTGTGGCAACCAACAACACTCAAGTCTGGAGATCGGTGTCAGCGTGATATACGTTTAGCTAACAACACTGTTAAGATAATGATGAAGGTTCTATAGAAAAGGCATAACTGCTAACTTTTTTCATAAATGGAAGCTTTTTATCAATGATTTTAAATCATTACAAACTCTGCCTTCTGGTTGACCCCCAAATCTGCCCTTTCTACTTATCTTTTTTTCATTCATGTACAGTATGTATGAACTTATTTATTTGTTTTTTTTTAAATTATTTTTTGTAGTGCGGCACGGTGCTATAGTAGGTAGTGCTGTTGCCTCAAAACAAAAAGTCCTGGGTTCAAATCCTCCTGAGGACCTGGGACTTTTCTGTGTGGAGTTTATATGTTCTCCCCGTGTCTGTGTGGGTTCCCTCCAGGTTCTCCGGCCTCCTCCCACCACCAAAAACATGCAATATAGGTGACCTGGTGACTCTAAATTGGCCGTAGGAGCGGATGTGAGTGAGAATGGTTGTTTGTCTTTCTATGTGGCCCTATGATGAACTGGCGACTTGTCCAGGGTGAACCCCACCTCCCGCCCAAAGTCAGTTTTTGTTCTATATTCAAAATGGGATCCATGTCTATGTTTACAGCTGCTTTTGTTTTATACATGGTATATCCCAAGAAAGACATTAATAAAAACAAAACTGTGGAGATGCTCTTCTCTTTTTATTATCATTATTCATACATCTTATTTTGGCTCTGACATGAAATTGGAATAATATTTTACTGAACGTAAACCTTTATCTTTGTTGCCCCCGTAGCTGTGAATGCCATACAACAATGTTTGAATAGAAATTCTTAAGAGTAATGGCGATTAAAAGACCAATATTTTATTGGCAAAAGTGTAACAAAGCATTAATAAAAAACCTCTCCTAACTGCTTCTGGAGCCTAACTCACTTTTAAAAAGGCTTAGTTATTGGTCCTACTAAGTTATCAGCACCCAAGAAAAATTATTTTTAGATGAACAATACTTTGAAGTTGCACATTTACACAAAGGATCATCAAAACACCACAGAATTGGGTGAGTAAATCACACAGTACATATTTCTCCAACAGGATATTCAGTAAAAAAAAATAAAATGTGTGGTTATATCCCTAAATAAGCATGAAGAAAAGGAACTAAACACAATGGTAACCTGTGTGTGACAGGAATTCAGGTTAGGCGTAAACCCAAGCAGTGTTATCACAACAGCATACAATAAGATATGAATGATGCATGAAATGATATGCATGAAACAAGCATCTTGAGTTACCTTCTATGCTGGTTTCGCAGTATGCCTGAAGGCTCTGGAAGTGATGAATAAATTCAGGAATCCTATTCTCAGAATGTCATTCTCAGGATGTTTGAAAGACACTTGTGACTTTTGATGATTAGATTAGCCTTCTACCTACAGCAAGAAGTAAACAACGGCACAGCAACATGTGAAAAAAGACATGACTGATAAAAATCAATGCATATGCACTCTTACATCTCTGGAACCTGAAAGCAGACATATAAGACTCCCCAAACAAAAATGTGGTTACTGGACAGAAATACTATCTATTGACAATCCAAATTAAATCAATCCACTAATTATTGAAATATTTCACTCTTACCCAAAATGGTGCAAGTTCATGGTGGTGCTAGCAGACAAGTCAGGGATCACCAAAGTTATTAATAGTATAGTCTGGGAAACCTTAGTGTCTGCACAAAATGTTGTGCCAATCCTTCTGATAAATGTTGAGATAAATATCAGGATGAGTTAAAACCCAAAGAAAATAATTGTCCATAGGGAGAAAAGTGTTCCCTGACCTTAACCTTGATCAATCTGGAACACTCTATAATTATCAAACTGTACAAAGTTTATGAGTGACTTCAATTTTCCCCCTCTGCTTGTCTTTAAATTATACAAAGAAAATATAATATCTCATGAGATATTCATAAGTGACTGATTGCACAAGTTGCTCAAAAAATGCAGACTTTAGTGTGGCCCCTGAATTTGAATGCAGCAATAGTGCTTCAGTCAGCAGTCTGGCTTAACATATAAAACCCTCAGTGAGGAGGCAAATGTCCGCCACTGCAGAGCTTAGGAGACGCCTACCTTCATCTATAGCTGTGCTTTAAGAAACCTACCTAACACTTTTGACAGGTTTTGAACTTCAAAAGCTTTTTTCTTGTTCAGGTGCTTTCTGTTTTACAGTACAGCATGACAATCTATGCAAAGAAACATGTATTCAAAGTGGAACAAAATTCCAAGACTGGCGTAAGACTGTGTTGCATGACAGTGTTTTGATAAGATAACTCAGTAACAATGCAGCATGAGTAGACACGGACAGACATCTCACTGGGTCTACTTACTTCCTCCAAGAAGGCACTATTATTTTTAGGTGCAATGACATATTAGGGAACCTGAGCTGCCATGGCGGAGGTTTGCACTCACCGAGTGCTGTCTACCAGATAATTCACAAACTGACTCTTTGAGAAGGCTGTCTAAGGGGGTTTACTACAATGACAAGTGATGTAGAGCAGGTGAATTGTACAAGAACTTGGTGAAATAAAGGTCACATTTTCCTTACACGTTTCTCTCCAACACTGCAAATAACATCTATGTTTGCATTGTGCAAAACGTCTGAAAAAGGTTTGAGAATACACACCATCACGTCTGACATCACTCTAATAGATCTATTAGATACAATACAGTATATACACCACGACTGCAGAACAATATATGGCAAATGCTACATCTACTTTTGCAGCTTTATTATCAATTGTAGCCCCTTTACATAGTTAAACTCTATACATGCTTGCAGAAAGTGAAGGTTTACACACATGGTGAAGATTGGCGATGAAAATGAATTTTCAGGCTGTCCTAGCAATCAGCAGAAGTGAACTAGTGTATAGCCTATTTTAATCTCATCAGGATGTTTTTTGTAAGGTTAGACTTGTACTAACCAAGAAAAAATGTCAGGATACTTGGCATGTTAGAACCCTGCCAATAATCTTCTGCAGTTGCATCGATATCTGATGAGACTACGTCATTATCTGAACTCCTTTGCAAGAATTTGCATTTCTGTCTGGGTCCTAATCTAAAACAATATATATATTTAGCTCAATTACTATAACATACATTTTCCAAATAACTTTTTCTTGTTTGTATTTTTATTCTTTTTTTCTGTTTGTCGACTATTTCCTTCAGCAAGGTAAAACAAATCCACAACACTGTTCTGAATCTCAAAACGATGACCACAGCGTTAAGCTCTGACGAGCTGTGGAAAATGCAGTGTTTAGCTCAAATCTATTGGCTTAGTTCTGGGAAGCATTCGCAAAACCGTTTCACTGTGGGGGAAAACAAGGAGGCCTTACCGTGTAGCTTACAGCTGTGGACTAGCTGTTATCTTCACTTCACAGGGCTGTTGCATCATGCCCCACAGTCAACCCAACATCTCTGGAAAGACAAGAAAACAGTCACTCAAGAAGATGCAAGAATTCGGACGCACTGACACTTAAACGGTGAATTTTAAGACGTCATCTCGGTGAGATCTGTCAAAAAGAGGCACCGATCTGCGCTAATGCAAAAAAAGGAAAGTTTAAAAATGATAAAGAACTTTAGAGGGTCACACAGGACAACAGTTTGTAGGATAAACATGAAAAACATTTCATAAATGAAGAAAACGAATTACGAATGAATCAAAACAGAATTATTTTTGTTCAATCATCTCACGTTTTAAAAAAAAAAACAACAAAGTTCATTTACTTAAATGTGCAGAAATAAAGGAAATCAATACCTGAAATATTACTCCTCGATGTACTTCGGTCTCAATTATTCATCAGTTTAATTTGACACGTAATTTGGAGTTTTCTTGCTCCAGAGTTGTGCGTCCCACAGGCCACTTCGCGTCACTCGTGACAGACTTTTTGGCAGAGAGGATTTGCTGCGGGACCTTTTTGTCTGATGAACGTGCCATACCTTTGACTCTCTGAGTGAGTCCCTCTGAGTTGCATCTCACATTACAGCCCCAACATCGCTGGCTGCTCTGAGGAGCCGCAGAGCAAAGGTTTAACGGAGGAGAGCCACGTGACTTGAGACGTAGTGAACCTCATTTGAGGGCACAGAGGAAAAAAAGAGCTCCGCGGTCAAAATCAGGGCCACCGCAAACTGTACTCCCCCGGTGTGAAGAGGTAGTGCGCCACCAAGACGCATTGTATTGTCAACCTGCAGGATACGCACGTTTTCTGATCAAACACTGGTGCAAGGAATGTCTGCCATGATGCAAAGTTATGTCAAAGCATGAAAACCAGCTTGGAACATACTTGGTATGAAAAATACTTGGCATCCCACGGTTACCGGTCCCTACATCCTCTTATTTTCAATATTTGTGCTACAAACGTCTTCGTGGCAGCTTAAGCATTTTCCCATAAGTTTTTCAGTCGCTGCCTACTTCTATCTACTTTCAGTTTCAGGTACCATTCACAGAATATCCAGCTCTTCAACGCTGCTCTCATTTTACATGGAAATTAATATTAATTTTTCAATATTTTTACCAACCCCCGGACGAGGTTATGTTTTCATGTTTTGGTTTGTCTTTGAGATTATGTAGAAAAACTACAGAACGGATTTTCCATGAACCTTGGCGGGAGGATGGGTTCGGGGCCAGAACAGACCCCATTAACACTGTATGATAGGACGTTTTTCTAGATTTTCTTGATTTTCTCTGGGAATAATGCATTGATCTTGATGCGAAAAAAGTCTGACATATTTAGGGGGTTGTTATGAGCATATTGCATTTGGTGCAGATCCAAATAAAATCCGGGTCCATCTGATTTAAAAGGTTGGCTTTTATAAATCCAGTAGCCTTAAATTATGATTACAGAGATAAAAGTTAGATTTTGAATGAGGCTCCATTGATTTAAGGATGATACATATATATATATATATATACACACGTATATATATATATATATATATATATACACGTATATATATATATATATATATATATACGTATATATACATATATACATATATATACACATATATACATATATATGTTAAATATATATGTTATACATATATAACGTATATGTATATATATACACATGTATATATATATACGTATATATACATATACACGTATATATATATACGTATATATATATATACATATACGTATATCTATATATATATATATACGTATATGTATATATACATATACGTATATATATATATATATATATATATATATATATATATATACACACACACACACAGCAGCGGAAAATAACAGCTTCTAGCTAACAGACAGTCCTCAGAAAATGCATATATCTAGTTAATGATTGCAATCTTGTTGTCTTATTTCATGAATGAATTTCATACAGCTCATAAAGGAGCAAAGGAAACAATAATGAATACTTAACATGGAAGAGTTCTGCATCAGTTAAAGTCAAGTTAAAGTTTATTTTTTAAATCTATGCATGACTGTCTGGGATTTAACGATACGGAACAAAAAGACATACAAACATTAACGAATATGCCAAATCCGCAGATGAAATCAATGAAACAGCATTACTGAGATTGGTGTGTTTTTACTTTATATACAGGAAAAGAATCACACTGATCTGAAAATACAGAAAAGACAACAGACACATGGAAACTCTTGATTTCTCGTGCATACTGAAGTTCTTTAAGGTCATTAAGCTGCTATGTTCACGCAGACATTTCTTCAAAATAAAATTACTCAGTGGGTCATGATGTCTTCAGGATGATATCTTGTGAACTGCTACTGTGATGGTCCCATGACTCCTCACCAGGATGTTTCTGTCAAACAAAAAAACAAAACACTAAGACAGACATTCACCTGATTAAAAAATTTACAAACAAATAAGAGAGATTTGGCAACCATGACAAATTCTGAGGTTGGTTTGGTGCTGTCTGGCATATGTATTGAGGTTTGACTGATAAACCATATCAACTGGTCTGCCATTCATATTCAACATTAAGCTTATGATTCACTTTGACTGACCAGTACTACACTGTTTAAGCACATTCCCTAAGCATGCATTATTGTTTTTGGCAACATTATGACTATGACAGCATTATTATTATCGTCATCATGGGCATCAGCAATAAAGTTATAGTGTACCAGGTGTTAACTCTGTTTCATAGGCTTTCTCCACCTGTCAAGAATAAAGTTGCTTTTTGTTTTTTCAACATCTCTGCGATTAAAAAGGGGAAATATCTAAAGATGTTGACTGCTGCCTCTACTTCAATGCAATTCCAATAATAATAATTAAATATTTTGACATGTTTGTCTTTTGTCCAGAAGGTGGCAGCACAGCCATACAAATGGAAAAACTCTTTGCCTGGACTACAGTAAAAGCTCAGTCTGAGGTTCAAATAATGAACCCAAATCTTTGATTTTGGATTTCTTTCAACAGTTTTTGCTTTATTTATAGATTTCTCCAAGTATGAATAAAAACATCTACGGTCAGACCTCTTAAATTCACTCAGATGATGGAAAAGGAGGAAATACAAGTAAGTCAAGCAAAAAAGACAAAAGATTATATCAGTGCTCACCCTGATTCAGACTCCAGGCACACAGTTGGGGAATCCGTTGGGTCTCTGGTGAGAGCTGCAGCTTGCTTGGCTAAAACGGACACAACACCACCATGTTCATCGGACAGGGAGCCACGACCTGGTGATTATGATGTATAAGTGAGTGCTACTGTACAGAACTGTAGAAACTGTCAAAACAAGTGCATTCATGCCTCAATCATACTTGGAACTTCTAGGAGTGTCTCAACAAAGCTGAAAGATTTAACACTTGATCAAAATCAAGATGTTCTTGATTTTATCACAACAAATAAAATAAAATAATAATAATAAAAATAGGTTTCTAGTTTCACTGTGGTCATAACCTTTCAAACATGTCAATTTCGTTTCCAGGTGCAACTCCTCTGTTATCATTTCTCAAACAAATGTAATGTTAACAAATATCAACTGGCAAAACCAGGTTTACAGGTACCACAGTTAGTGAATATAGACCATGCAGACATCAGAGTGGGATTACCGACTGCTGAAACAGAATAAAAGATGAGAAAGCTACCGTTTCAGCGGTTTAATTTAAGACCATTATGAATGAAATTTAAGACCTATTTCACATCCATATTGGCAAAAAAAAAGTATGCTGGATATGAAGGAATAGTCCCAGGTACTTGCAAAGTTAACTATTCAGTCATTTCAGGTTACCTACCAACATCTGGCAGAGGGACAGCCGATGAAAATTAGCCCTCTAGCTAACTCGGGGCATTTACACTTGTTTGAGTGTTGATTAATGTACATGGTCCCTTCTCAAATAAATAAATAAATAAAAATAATTCATTCATAGAACTGTGTGTGCACAATGATGTGTTAGACAGAAGAGAAAAATGATAATTGTTCAAACTATTTTTGAAGCCCGACAGAAACATTCAAATGAGCTTTGTCAAAGTAGCACTAAATTAACAAATATTAAAGACGTACCTGAACATATTTCAGACCTCATACATAATACCTCAACATATTTTAGACTGTTTGAGGACTAAAATTCAGTTAATTAAATTCTAGACTTTTTTTTAAGACATTTTAAAACCTTGTGAGAACTCTGTGCTGTATGCTCTGTGTTTGATCAGAGATGAACACAGAGGGAAGAGACAAAGGGCAGAAGGAGCTTATAATCCATCTTTGAAGATGTCACAGCAGAGACATGTAGGAGAAGGTTTCATTGTGTCAAATATTTTTGTATTTTGTCAAATCAAATAGAGAGAATTCAATGCTGATAGGCGGGAAGGTTTTTCTGTGGTCAAGTAGGTGTTGGAGACGATTTACGATTTGTTTTTCTTCATATTACCTACTTGCAATAACTAGTTGTATTGAAAGATGTGGGTTTTTTTGATGCAACTTCCTTTACCTATTTTCACTTTGAAATTTATGTGACATATAAGCCATTTACTATGGAATTGGGACATAGCAGAAAGCTTAACACTAACATGGAAAACACAGTAAAGAGACTGTTGAAACTGGCGTTTTTTTATAACGTGATATCATTCAGATATTTGAATATGGTTCCATTCCAAACTCGCAAACTAGTGGAACAATCATCAAGAGTAATTTGGGGTTTAGTAGTTAAACAGCAAAAAAAAAAAGCTTTCTTTTTTTATTTAAGTGGAAAGAAGTTTACTGTTCTATCTGTCATACAGTACCAGTCAAAAGTTTTAACACACTTTACTATGTGTCCAAATCTTTGACCGGTACTGATATTTTAATTTACAGCTCAAAAAAAGGTTTAAGTGTGCAGTATTTCTTTAAGCAATTGAAAAAGGTTATAAACAGATAATAATTAACGTGACGTTATTAAATATTGGACCAGTGTTGTTTATAAACAACAATAAGTGTATCATCAGTCAGTTGTTTGATTAATCAAATGTAAAAACGCACATTTTGAGTCTGAAGCAATTGTATTTTAGGTCGACGAGATTTTACTCACAGGTCCATTTGGGAACCGATAATTTTACTGACCGGTAGGCTAAAAGAATTAATTTCAAAAATAATTTTACTGAAAAAACCTCCGCTAGACTAAGTAGCTCAATGTTTTCTTACAGCCCAAGTTGTGTCCTTGTTGATCCGTGCAAAGCACACCGACGACTGCTGGATTTTTCATGCTGCCAACACAAAGAACAATCAGCTGTCTTTAAAGTTGGAGTATTAAAAATACCAATTGAAACGCAGTCTGGTATTTACTCACGTATCATCAAGATGCTGTTCGAGAGTCGATTCCATGATCAACAATCGTAAATAAATGTGAAATTCAAGTCTTGATGTTGTGTTTACCAGCTTTCACAAAGCTTCCGGTTGGTGTCAGCTGACCGTCACATGAACAAAGGGTCCCAGTGAGGACCAAATAACACGAAGCGCGGTAAAGTAATAGAACGACATCCGAAAACACGTAACGCAAAATTGGCCTTTCTGTACTAAAAATGTATATATCAAGCAATAAGCTGGGCTATATATATATATATAAAAATTTGGACACAGTGTCCCATTCAAGTGGATGGGAAGGTATGTCCAAACTATTGACTGGTACTGTATTTATATAGTGGATCCATTTAGAGTGTGTAACAGAACCATGACACGAGGAAGATTCACATGCCATTAACAACATTTGATAATAAGGTTAATATTTACTATTATTATTATTATTATTATTATTATAATTATATAGCTACTGTAGGTCCTCATACAATAAAATTACTTAATCAACTATTTAATGAAACCCTCCCTTATTGCATCTCATCATTCACGTCACTCTGAGAAATGGGCTTTGATATATAGAGTTATATGAATATAAACTTACATCACTTTTTTTTTTTCTTATGGAATACATATTTTTTATTGAGAATCTGGTTCCTACTTTGGTTTCAAGCATTGCACAGACTACTATTCTACACTCTCAAATGATCTGAAACAGTCTGTATGTCACATGTTGCTCAGTCATAACAGATATTTGGATAAACATCAAGTTTTTGTTTGACAATCAGCTCTAGAAACTAAATCATCTCCAACGTTCCTGTTACCATAATATCAAACTAAAGAACCTAATCATTGGCTGATCTTTTGTGAACATAAAATATAGTATTAATATTGTGATTATATAGCAGGGATTTTGTTTCTTGCAGCCATTTGTTGATGCATTTGTTAGTGTCTTCAAAAGTTACATGGACGCCACCACCCTGGCTCACCTCTCTGCAAGATTTCTGCTGCCTGTCCCAAGATGGTGAGGCTTCAGTGCTCCTGCTGACAGGGCAAAAATGGTTGAATGTAATTATGTGGCCTCTGCATTGGAGAAATCCATCACCTGCACATCATCAGGGTGATGTCCTGCTGACTAACCCATAGGGCACACTCCCTCTCTTCACCTCTAATTCTATCTTCTCCTCTCCTCTTTGCTCACTCATATTTCTCTCCTCGCATTTTAAATCAGAGCCAGGACACTTCTGCTGGCAACTTGCTGCTCATCACTGTCGGAGCATGCACGCAGGCAAACACATGTACAAGTGGAAGTTTATAGGGTAATTTATATGGTTGACAGGTGATAGCACAAGTCTCCAGAGGCCCCAAGCCCAAGAGCTCGAACTAGAGATCAACAGGAGCTCGTCATATTTGCTTAAGCTTTTAATATTGTGGTTCAAAGATTCCTTTTAAAATGTTTTTTTGTTTGTTTGTTTGTTTTTAATACACACCAAACAAATACTTCTAATCATATACCCGGTAGAAAAATAGCTTCGTACTCGGTGTGGATTAACTGGTGTTTTACTAAAACCTGATGGCAGCTGTCAGAGTATATATGGAATCATATCACATGTCCATAATAAAATAATGAATGTTAGTCTCCAGCCAATAAACGCTTTCATATGAAACCCTGTTCATAAGTCAGCCTGTGGTCATTTCCATAAACTCGTCACATGGATTTGATGTTTATTTGTCTCGTCCTGGCTTCTTAAGATTGACACATAACGCCACTATTCATTCACTATGACTGGCATCAGCTGTTGTGTCATTTTCCAAACTTTTATGTTGTCTTTGACTTTTATGAGTCATGGAAACTCTGTCAGACTCTGCCTTGATTAGATGTTTGTTTCAAGCCTTATAGATCTACAGGTATAGGGGACTACTGTGAGCGTGCATCAGCCCTCATCCAGATGAGTAAAATGACATAACTTCTGAAGAGACGAGCAGAAAGGGAGAAGAGAGGTTTCAGACATGGGGAGAGAGGAAGAGGGAGGGAGTGTTGGGTGGGGGTCGGAGGTGGATAAAGAGAGGGAGTGATTGTGGCTCCCCCCTCTGAGGAGTTCTGGGAACCTTGACTGGAGAGCTGGGAATCCAGCGCAAAGAGACAGAGAGACCGTTAACATCTTTTGTTCAGTGTTGAGGGTGTTGAAAGAGTTCAGTTCTACATTACTGTCATGGGCTTCAGGGTGGTGCTGCTTTCTTTCCTGCTGATGTCTCTGAGCTGGTCCAGAGGAGCCATCATCACAGGGGTGAGTGACAGGATTCTGGCTCTGCAGCGCACTGTTATTTTAGCAGTTTACCAGATTCATGACTATATTCATCACTATAAAAAACAAATTGTTGTTCTCTTTTGAGTAATGTCTCATTAAAGACAACATTTTACATTGTTACTATCTAATTTTTCTATGATTATATATCAAGAGACTATGTGATTTTATACAAACACTAATGTTATGTCTTCAAAAAATAGTTTTTATCTGACAAACGTTCAAAAAAACAAAACAAAAAACAGCAACAACTGAATTTACAACAGTGTAAACAAAATAAATCAGAACAAAGCAGCAAAACTTCACGTCTGAGAAAACGGGAGCAGGTAAATGTTTGGTATGTGCTAATTGATATATAATATTGATATAAAAAATAAATAATAAAAATAATTGAAGAAATAATTGACATAGTTTCAGCACTACTTTCTCTCTCTCTCTCTCTCTCTCTCTGTCTCTCTCTCTTTCTCTCTTTCTCTCTCTCTCTCTCTCTCTCTCTCTCTATATATATATATATATAAAAGTATTCTTAAATTTTAATTGTGAATATGCAAACGTACACACACGTACACAAACACACACATATGGCATATACATACACTTTTGTGGATCATTTTTCAAAAATTTGATTGACTGATGGGAGACCACATCCTCATCCGATTCTTCCACTGGAAAAACAAGAGGAAATGATTTCAGTCCTCTGATTGGTATTCATTTGTAAATGGATTAGTGAGATGACAGGCAATGGATAAACTGGCTTTCACTGTGTGGACATGAAGGGGCGTCTTTGTTAAGCATACGTGCAATTTAAACAGATTCTCTGGTATCAAAAGAACTCATCTTGTCTGACGCTCTTCCACTCTTCTTCTTTATTTTCTGTACCTCCACCACCTCATCTCTCCCTCTTATTCCTGCAGGCCTGTGAGAGAGATGTGCAGTGTGGTTTTGGTCTTTGCTGTGCTGTCAGTCTATGGCTGAGAGGTCTGAGGATGTGCATCCCAAGAGGGGTGGAAGGGGATGAATGCCACCCCTTTAGTCACAAGGTGGGGAGAAAAGTGATCTCACTAATCCTGCCACACACACACACTCACACAATCCTTTTTTCTCTCTCTCTCTCTCGCCCACACTTGTTTTCTGCCTTAGTGGAAATTCAGATGATATCAAGTGCTGACAGGTTGGCTGGAGCTTTAGAAACGCTGCAGATAACTAAAGTAGTTATTGATTCTTTCCACAGTGAACCAGGCAATCACAGCCATAGATCACTTTGATCACCTGGGAATGGCAACAATTAGTTCTGCAAACATCACCTCTCTATCTGAATTCAGACTTTTAAGGAGAAGCTCTTTAAGACCTGCAGCTCCACTTGTCAGCTGATGAAGGATTTAAATTGTCAGATTATCCCCCTGTCATCCGTTTCCCACTTTCAGGTGCCCTATCATGGCAAAAGGCAACACCACACCTGCCCTTGTCTCCCCCACTTGGCGTGTATCAGGTACGATGATAGCAAGTATAGATGTACTGATGATTTCAAAAACATGGACTTTTAAAAGACGCCCAAACATTCAGATGAAGAAGTGTCTAAAAGAAACAGCATTGCAGAGTGAAGAACAAGCTGTGGATAAAGAAGAAATATCTTCACTGACTGTACTATTTATTTGTGTATTCCATGCACTACATTGTTTGGATTCTATTAATCCACTCAAGGACAGAGAGAGAAAGTCAGTGTAACCTGTTAACCAGAGCCACAGTAGATCAGGCATGTTTTACGATA
The DNA here is from genome assembly GCA_037577475.1 of Chaunax sp. Z400. Lineage (NCBI taxonomy): Eukaryota > Metazoa > Chordata > Actinopteri > Lophiiformes > Chaunacidae > Chaunax > Chaunax sp. Z400. The sequence goes on along the minus strand of CM075195.1, from coordinate 15,290,983 downwards.
ATTAAAACAAACAAGTTATTTGTGAACAATTGAAACATTTGCAGTTTTGTTTTCATGCTCATTTTATGTTAATTTATCAAGAGAAATGTATAAATATGAATGCCAATGAAAGCGTTTGTGGAGTTTGTTTTTTTCATGTGTCAAGTGTTTTAATCATCTGATTATGTTGAAGGTCATAATGAGTCTCTTTATTGTTCATAAGAAAGCTGTTGACCTTGCTGCTGTATTTAAGTGAACTGACGATTTGACTGTTGCAGATATCAATTGAAGGGCAACTCCACTAGAGCAATTTGAACAGGACATTTTGGGTTGTCTTTTTTAACATTTCAGAGGGTTTTTCAGTGAAATTAGAACCTTAACAAGCCTTAACAATTATAATTAAGAATATAAAACAATTAATTTAACAGATTTAACTACAAAACAATAAAGCACAAGAGTTATGCTTTGACAGTGGAATGTGCACCTGAGTACGAACATTTACTTTTAAGGTACTTCATTTAAAAGTTGTATTTAGTTATTTTGCACATTGAGTTATCATAAACATAACCTATCGTGATCTTATTAGATACAATGCTTGTTGTGAATTGATTTTATGGATTAATCTGCCTGACAAAAAAATAAAGCTACTAATAACTAGAAATAAAATTATTGCTACTACAAATAATGATCCAATAGTATGATTTTTATAACACTGACATGAGCCATTTTTCTTCACAAGGACTACTTATAAATACATCTTTATGTTAATACACAGTCATTGTAGGACTTGTGCTTTAAGTTATTTTACTTTGTTAACAAACTAGACTTTTAATCAAACTTTGTGCTTTGATAATGGATACTTTCATTTATTGCAAAAATGGTTTTTGAAGCAATTCTGACAGGATTTTTTGATTTAGATTTTAAAATAAGATTAGATATGTATTATCACCTTTGTCCATTTGACATGAATAAAATATGCCAATAAAGCCAAACTACATTATGTGCATTCAGTTAGGAATAAAACTTCTTAAAATGCACTGTGCATTTGCTTCTTTGTTCTTTGTATTACTGTTATCAAATAACTCAGTACACATAACCTCAGGTCACACCCTTAGAAACACCCACGAAAGGTTTCCTTATCAACCTTTAACAGCCAGACATTAAATTTCCTGAACTACATGTCAACACATTAGGTGTGTACTGTATGTTGACACATCAACACTTATCTCACGCTTTCGCTAAACGTTCTGTTAGATAATAAAAGTCAAATGATTGTTTTGTTGAATTGTTTTCCATGAACACAATAATGAGATAAACACTCTCACGCTACTTTCACAAATAAGAGTTATCTTCAGTGCAATGGCAGAAATAGTAAAATACAAAGATGCCACTAGTGCATGTGATCAGTATTTATGTTTTGGGTGTAGTTTATCTCAATTGAGATTATTTTAACATAATACAGTATAAACAACATACAAATCACAAAATATCAGTTCCACTTAATAAAACATACTTGCCTTACAGTAAATTGTTACTCCAAAATATTTTTATACTTCTGGCAAGAGTGTTCTTTGTTCACTTGTTTAATGGAATATTTTCTCTTGGATAAGAGCCAAATTATAACCCATTGCAGATTTCTTATCTTTAGCTGATACATGATATCAAGTTATGTGGAAGGGCATTCTGGAGGCACAACCTTGATATGTTGCATATAAGGGCTGGACTCTGCAGCTAGAATTTGAGAGTCCAACAGTAAAGTGACCAACGTGATGAAGTGGCTCATTGTCCTGACAGCCCTCGTGGCTTTCTCCGAATGTTTGAAAAGGTAAGTCAGACCTGGCTGGTTGAAAATCAACCTCTTACTTTGTTTCTTTGACATTTTGTACCTAAATAGCCTGACGTGTTGAAAGACGAGACTAATATTACTTCAAATTTCAAGCTTCTTTGAGCTATCACACCTTTCAAACCTGCATAAAGCTCAAAGTATGTAGATTATATTATGTGCATTTCACTGATTCTTTATTCACCTTTATATGAGTAGGATTCCCCTGATCAAGGGAAAGACTGCCAGGCAAGGCCTGCAGGAGAAAGGGTTATGGGAGGAGTACAGGGAGAAGTATCCATACAATCCAATGGCCAAATTCGTCCAGTCTGGTCCTGAATCGATGACCAACGACGCTGATGTAAGTCCAGACAATTTGCTTGCCCTGTTGTAGCCTCTGTTTGAAGGTATTAAATGTTTTGTAGAAATAAGAATTAACTTAAGAAGAACAGAACTGAAGAAGCCTCTTGGATGAGAGGTAAAACCTCTTCAAATCCTAATTAGAAGTTCTGAAGCTTCAGGTTCAACCTTCAAGAAAAATCTACTTGTGTTGTTGCAGCACTTTAAATCAAGTTTATAATTTGCATCTGTTCATTTTCCTTTTTGTGTCCCTCTAGTTGGAATACTATGGTGCGATCTCTATTGGCAACCCCCCTCAGTCCTTCAAGGTCATCTTTGACACCGGCTCCTCCAACTTGTGGGTCCCTTCAGTCTACTGCTCCAGCGAGGCCTGCCGTGAGTATCACTGAGACTGTACCACTGTAGCCTGGGCTGGTATTCGGTCAGTTGTACTAATTATTTGACAACTTGCGTGTAACTTTTCAGATAAATATATTTCAAACATGCAATTATAATGCACTGATTGTTATAGATTAAATGAACTAACCATGTTTTTTAGTCAACTTTACCAATAACCAGTGGTACAACACTAACTGCAGGTATGACATAAGAAGTCTCTTAGCATATTAAGATTTGAAAAAGATACCATTCCTCTGCAGAGTCCCATAACAAATACGACCCATCCAAGTCCTCCACCTTCAAATGGGGCAGCCAGGCTCTGAGCATCCAATATGGCACTGGCAGCATGACTGGATATCTGGCCATTGACACTGTTGAGGTATCCAAAACCCATGGAAATATTCATGTTTAGTCATATCTCTTAAGTCTGTGGAACTGTGACTGACAAGTTGTCCTGTGTGTTCAGGTGGGCGGCATAATTGTGCCCAACCAGGTTTTTGGAATGAGCAGGACAGAGGCTCCCTTCATGGATACCATGATTCCTGATGGCATTCTGGGATTAGCCTTCCAGTCCATTGCCGCTGACAATGTCATGCCTGTCTTTAACAACATGATCAAGCAGGGACTGGTGCAACAGTCCTTATTCTCTGTCTACCTGAGCAGGTATTGAAACAAGATTGAAACCTGTTGGTTGAGAGAGTTTGTGTGTCACTTGACATTAAATTTAAGTACGATTTTATAGCAAAGGTGAGGAGGGCAGCGAGGTGATCTTCGGTGGTACTGACAGCAACCACTATACTGGACAAGTCACCTGGATCCCTCTGACCTCTGCCACCTACTGGCAGATCAAAATGGACCGGTACAAAGAAAACACAAGCTAATCACAAAACATATTTTACACAAGACTTCCTTGCTGGACTGTAATCTACTTTCCGACTCCTCACAGCGTTTCCATCAATGGACAGACTGTGGCTTGCTCTGGTGGCTGCCAGGCCATCATTGACACAGGTACCTCTATGATCGTTGGCCCAAACAAAGACATCGCCAACATGAATTCCTGGGTTGGAGCCTCAACCGACCAGTATGGAGAAGTGAGTAATACCAGTAATTTTTCCCCATTTCCTGAATCCAGAGTAAACAGACATTTAATGTTCTGAGGTCAGAAATCTCAAAGAAAAATGACAACAGAGGATTTGGTGACTTGCATTAGCTGGGAACCTGTCTTTCAATCCCTTCTGATGTTTTTCTCACAGGCTACAGTGAACTGCCAGAACATCAAAAGCATGCCTGAGGTCGTCTTCACTCTCAACGGACATGATTTCAGTGTCCCTGCATCTGCCTACGTCAGACAGGTTAGTCCCCCACCCCCCAACAAAACAAAACAAAAGAACAGCAAGCAATCATTCAACGCTATAATGAAGATTTGGGGGAAGTAAATCTGTTTTCTCTTATCTTTTGTCCACAGAGCTACTACGGTTGCAGCACTGGCTTTGGCCAGGGTGGTGATGTCGTGTCGGGGCTCTGGATCCTGGGAGATGTCTTCATCAGGGAGTACTACAGCGTCTTTGATGTCCAATCTCACTACATTGGTCTGGTCAAGTCGGCGTAATCAAACAAAACGCCTGATGGATAATATAAAAGTATGCATTTGCCTGTAATAGCTTGTCTGATTGAAGGTACAAGTAGGAGATTGTTGCAAGTATAAATTTGAATGTGTTGTAGCTGGCTTTGAATTCAACAGATTACAGCAACTAAAAACATTCTGAGTTTTGTGTGTGTGTGTGAGTGTGTGTGTCTGTGCGTCATTCTGACTGTGGTGACTACAGCAGCGGTCATATGTCAGTACAGCAAAAAGGTCTTTAGAACATCTTTTGTCACCATAGTTTTGTGTTACAGTGCTGCACTGAAATGTCACAGGAATAAGAGTTATCTGTCTAGTCTTTTCATTTATTTGGTCTTAAAGGGACTTGACATTTAATAGAGAATAGAGAAGGATCACAAACAGTTTTTTTTTGTGTGTAAATGAAGAACAGGCTAAGAATAAAATATTGAGCGGCTCTCAGAGTAGACCCAGGTTTCCTCTGAGGCTATAATAGAGAATAAACTGATAAAGGCAAACATTGATTTAACAGAAGATAATCTGATGGCATGATCTGACACTGTGCTACTACCTGAAACTGTAAGAACACACTTTGAGTTTTCACATACAACCATATGTAAACACAGCTGTGGCTTAATTTTACCAGATTATGCGCATTGTTAAGACAGTGTTAATGTGTTTAATGCTATCACTTCATTTTTAAGTAATTTATAATTTTCACAAAAACATGCTCTACACACTTAAAAGGGGAGATCAGTAATTCAATTCTGACAAAATGCCCTTCCAAATAACTGGACTGACAAAATAATGAAAACCAGATATCCAAGCCGACATTTTAGTCCCTAATATGGGTTAAGCTTCAACAACTCTGGATCCTACATTTCCCATAATGCAGCAAGGTGCATTTTTTTTGTTAGTCCTGTCTTTTGTTGCCTGGTAAATGTCTTTCAAGCTTTACACAGGCTGAGTATTACTAACCATGACAAGTAAACTACTATTTATTTCCCCTTACAAACACAGTGTATAAATAAAATAAAATTGGTTCCCATCGAAGTCAGAAACTAACTATACTTTCACATGAATTCACTGGTGGGTTGCCACTGTGGAGTACTCCACCATTCCATCACGCTCTGCACTCCAGCTGGAGCCAGGAGCTTCCCCTTGTGTTTTGAGCATCCTCAGGTTTGCATACACCTCTGACGGCTTCTGGTGAGCTCTGAAGTCCACTGCTGTGTAGACTACGGCACTCATTCCCTAGAGGGAACAACCTTTGTCAAAAGACGGTGTTGTAGAGGAAGTCTGGAGCACAATAATTCAATCTGCTTTTAAATACAAGTGACGATGAATCATAGAGGCTAAATGTTCCCTTTTTAACACTCACCGGGGCCTCTTGTTTCGGTGACTCATACAGAGTTTCTCCATATTTGTCTACAAAGAAAAACAACATCACTTTGGTTCAATTTACTCATTCTGAACAAAATGGGTTTTTTGGTGGGGTTTTTTTCAGAAACACTGGGGAACACTTTGTGATCATCAGTTTCAGGAAACTGCTTACCCGACTGTTTACGTTTTGCTTTGACTCTGCAGCAAACCACAGCAATAACAACAGTAATCAAAATCATCACTATAACGGACACAGCAGCTAATGACAGGTCAAAACTCCAGGGGAGTCTGGAAAGGAAGAAAACACACTGCATTTCATTGAACCATTATTTTTGTCACTGTTAGACAGCACTATTTGGGCACTATTTGGGCAGTGATCAACAGAAGATGAGCAATCTGCAAGGTGAATACCTGGGAGTGTTGTCCTCAATGGAGTCTGGGAGTTTTGTGGTGGTGTTGGGCACTGTGATGGTTGTTGTCAGTGAAGGCTGAGACTGGCTATGATGACCTGAAAACTCTGTAAAACATCAAATAAGTTTCCGGGTATAGTTAAACTTCACAATTGTTTCCCTATTTTACCATGAAATTAAACAACACTAAAATATTAATTAAACAAAGAAAGTAGACGTTTATCTTATGAAGCTGAAATAATGCACTTTTACATGCTAGAGGTGATTGCATGAATCATATTTATAACATCACATTAATGAATATTATTAGATTGCTTACCAGACACCTCGAAATAATAATCACTGTAGACATGGTTTTGAGTTCCCAGTACAATACATCTGTAATAGCCACCGTCCACAAACTGTAGATTAGATATTTTAAATTCTATCCAGCCATCATTCTCAGTTATTGTAACTCTTCCATTCAGTAAATCACAGGTATATCCTGTACTGTCCAGCAGCTTGTAACATCCTCCCGGATAGAGTTTACAGCAGGATTTGTTGTAACTATTGTAAAATGAAGGGAAGGTGAGTCTCAGTAGAATGTGTTCAAACTTCTCAATCCCCTTCTGCCCTTCTAGATGAGGGATATCTGGAAAAGAAAGAAATCATATCAGTATGTCATTACAGGCATTGGAGAAGAGAAAATTATCAAATTTGTCTTTTTGTTACAATGGTATAACTGATGGTGATCCTAAATAAAGAAATAAACCATACCTAATAAAAGAAACAAGACAAATGGAAACTTCATCTTCAGCGTATGGCTTACGGCACTGAGTCTCAGCACTTTTTATCAGTTTTCTCTCTTTTTAGAGGATCTGAGGCACCTCCTTGAAGAAAAGAGGAAGTTCATCGGCTTACGGAAATAGACAGATTTATCTGCCTGTGACACACTTGAGCTATTTTAAATTTTTTATTGAAATACATGTTAACTGCTTTACATATATACAGAGGGTTGACACAGAAGCAGGAACAACTGTATAGTATGATACATCCTGCAACCCCATTTACAAACAAGTTGGGGCCTTGTGTAAAATGTAAATAGAAACAGAATGTGATGATTAGCAAAAAAAATTAAACCCCATATTTAATTAATTAAAAATAGCACAAAGACAACATAACAAACATTGAAAATGAGAAATGTCATTGTTTAAAAAAAATTATATACCCATTTTGGATTTGATACCAGCAACACGTTTCAAAAAACTTGGGACAGTGGCAACAGAAAACTGGAAAAGTTGTGAAATGCTAAAAGAAAACACCTGGTGGAACATCTCAGAACTAATGAGGTTAACTGGTAACAGGTTAGTAACATGATTGGGTTTAAAAAGAGCATCACAGAGAGGCTGAGTCTTTCTGAAGTAAAGATGGGGAGGAGTTCACCACTCTGTGAAAGACTGCGCTGGCAAATAGTGCAACAATTTAAGAATAATGTTTCTCAATGTAAAATTGCAAAGAATTTGTGGATTTCATCATCTACAGTAACAATATCATTAAAAGATTCAGAGAATCTGAAGAAATCTCTGTAAGCAAAGGACAAGGCCAAAAAACAATATTGGATGGTCATGATCTTCGGGCCTTCAGACGGCACTGCATTAAAATCAGACACGGTCCTGTAGTGGACATCACTGCATGGGCTCAGGAACACTTCCCTAAGCCATTGTCTGTGAACACTGTTCGTCACTGCATCCACAAATGACAGCTGAAACTCTACCATGCAAAGAGGATCCGTCACTGGACCTGGGCTCATTTAAGAACAGGAAAACTGTCCTGTGGTCTGACGAGTCTAAATTTAAATTATTTTTGGAAATCATGGACCCCCTGTCCTTTGGGCTAAAGAGGAGGGGGACCATCCGGCTTGTATCAACACACCCGAACTATTCAACTGCTGAATCCCTGCATAAGGCGAGAATATAAAAACATTCCAGTTTCAAAATGACACCAACTGGTCTCCTCAGTCCCCAAACACTTACAGAGTGTTGTTAAAAGAAGAGGTGATGCAACACAGAGGTAAACATGACCCTGTCCAACTTTATTGAAACATGTTGCTGGCTTCAAATTCTAAATGAGGATATAATTTTCAAAAACAACTTAAATTTTGTTTCAACATTTGAAATGTTGTCTTTGTGCTATTTCTAATTACATATGGGGTTTCAATGACTTGCAAATCATTGCATGCTGTTTTTATTTACATTTTACACAGCATCCCAACTTTTTTGTAAAACAATAACCCTGTTGAAACCTTGTCAGAAAGATTGTCATTTTGATGGCATGTTTGTATCAGATTACATTGCATTGCTCAATAGTTCCTATAATTACATCCCTTCCTTTAGCAAAAACTCCAGCTAGAATTGCCATTACTACATTATAATTCAAATAACACCATAAACTAGTCTCACAACAAGCTGCATCCACTCATTTCTGACAGTGAGAAAACAAAGTGTTGCTTTGTGTCCACTGCATTATAATGACATGATATTTTAAAGCAGATTTCAATACCTTGAAGAAAAATCTGGACATTAAAAGACAAATTAAAGAATGTACAGAAGTATACACAAAGTGATTTATTTGGGGTCAGCTTTCATCTTATTTAACACTTCATATTCACAAAATGAAGACATCCTTCATCACAGAAGACGAATGAAGAAAGTATGTACAAATCAATACTTGGTAAACACACTGTTGTGGCATTCTAACAATTAACACATCTGATAACAGATCAAAATTAAGCAATCCCCTTTCACGACTCCACTCAAAAACTTAAATGTCAATTTGTATACTTGGTATATTTTCTTAAATACAAGACAGAAGATATAGTCCATTTGATTTTCTTTGATAACATTGTCGTGCAAATGGAAGCAGTTGAGGCATGTAAACACAAATAATCTTTAATAATTACTGAAAGACAACCTTGCTTGACCTCTTAAATGCATAGCCCCTATGATTAAGTTAGAAGCAATGAGTGCAATTATTTGAATTTCCAAAAAGCTGTTGATCTTATTAAACAGTGTGACTGCCCCTGACACGTGATACTGTGGAGGAGAAAATGCTTTAGTTCACAGCCAGCAGAATGGTTAAATAAGTTGAGGTCGCTATACTTGTCAGCAAGCACATAGTGGTTTGTGTTGATCCTGCTCTGCACATGGTTCGCATCCCGACAGGTTTAAAAAGTTGTCTATTCATCTGTGAAGGTGATAACATCATAGTGGATTCCTTGTTGCTGCAGCTGCTCCAGCTGTTCAGGTGTTGCTTCAGTGTAGACTGTCTGAGTTTGTGCCATGGCCGCGTCTGCTACGGCTAAAAGTAGGAAAAGAAGTAAAAAGAGGATTTTACTTGGTTTGATTTGTTGTTGTTACAAATGGTGTTCACAATAACAGGGATTTCATAACAATAATAATAATAATAATAAACATTATGTGCACCTTTCATACACAAAATGCAGCTCAAAGTGCTTTACAACAAAGTAATTACATTCCAAAGTGCTAAAAAAGACAGAAAGAAAATAAAAACAGGAAAATAAAATAAATGTAAAGTTGATAATAATAGTAAAAGTAGTTAAATAAATGTAAATGATTCGTAAATAATGGGAATATAAATAAGATAAAATAAGGATGAAAATAAGATAGAGAATAGTCATTAAAATGAAGTAAAAATTAACATACATAGAAAATCAAGTCAAAGTAAACATGTAGCATATAGTGATGTGATATAAATGTGTAAGGCTAAGTGTAAAGTTTCATGTATCCAGAAGGTAATATCTAGTTAAATGCTAAAGTGAAGTTATAAGTTTTAAGCTTTCTTTTAAAACTATCCAGTGAGCTGGCTTCCCTGATATTCCATGATTCCATGTTTTGAGCAATAATCGACAAAAGCTGCATCTCCAATTTCATTTGAGTGTTACGAGGAATCTCCAATAAACCAGAAAAAAGAGGAACTTTTTTATGCAAAGAGACCAAATTGACTCTCAAATGTACATGAGAACATCCTGAAACACATCAATAGGAAGCATTTTTTACATGGTCCCACCTCTCAACTGCATTAGGATACTATATTCTATACTATACTATAATAATCCAAGTGTGACAAAAAGAACTAAATGATCATTTCAACAGATTTTACAATGAAGTATAAAATCTCCACAAGCTTAGCTGATAAATTTTAATACTTAAGTGTTGGGAGATCATCAGGTCAAAAACAACTTAGAATTCTAGAAACTTGAGATATGCTTTAGATAATTCTTCATGCACAATAGGTGTAGTGAACTTGGTAAATGAAAACAACATATCAGTGCAGCGAGAAGTGAATACACAACAAGTGTATTTTTTTTTCTCTAAGAGAAAGAGCCAACCTGTCACAGCAGAGTGGGCAGCAGCCTCCAAATCTTCAGGATTCACTATCTGTTGCTCCGAGCTCATGGGCAGGTACTGGATCTGTCCGTCATGACTTACAGCAATCTGACCACATAAAGGACATGGAGCAATGAGCTTTTGTCGAAACAAAAACATCCTGCTGTTCAGCATTTAGATTATATTCCAGCTGTAGAGTGTTCTAGATAATCAACATCTGCCTCACTTGTTGCTCCTGCAGAAAGGCCCCGTCATGTTCATACTGGATTATCTGTCCATCTGGAATCTGAGGAACAGAAAAGCAGTCAGAACAAGCACGGCACACTCAGGATCACCCACTAACGGTGCATTTCATTGAAGCTAGACGGTTGGAAAGAAGTTCTTAAGTTGTCCCTTTTTAATTGCAATTCTTGTTAATTGCATATCTGAAATTTCAACTTCCTAAACAAATAAAGTAAAATGCTTACAATTGTCAAGAATAGAAAGATTGGTTGAAAAATATTGGACAGTATTTGAGATCTGCTCCGGAAAAAAAACAAAAAAACATAAAAGACCTAAATAGCAAAAGGGACCCCTTTAATACTTTGATTGTTGTGTCTGGAAAGTTTCATGAAGAAATATTGAACAGTTTTTGAGTTATGCTCGAGAAACATGATGGACAGACGGAAGCCATTCCTCCTGACTTATGTCGGGGGATAACAGGCATTAATATTTTAAAACAGTTATGTTGACATCAGTTACAATGACTGCTCATTAGGTAAAACACTGACCTGTATGTGGTTGCCATCAGCTACCACTACATACTCCTGAGGGATCAAGTGTGGCACTCCATCCTCTGAGATGATATACTGAACCTGAAGCATGTGACAAATGAGTTGAGATGATATAATAAGGACTTTGTTATAAACATATCAATTATTGATATTCCATTATTACAGATGGATGTAGATTATGACAGGGAGTGGTGGAATCTACAAAATGGCCCTTACCTCAGTCACCTGGTTGTCTCCTGTCATCAGGTGCTGAACTGTCTGGCCATCTATGGTTGTAATCTGCTGGATGTATGTACCCTCCTCCTGATGAATGTACACAGTGCAATTAGTTGTAAAATCAGTGGCTATACAGTATAGTGTATGGAAAACTGACCTATATGAGAGAATAACATTAAGTTACAGTTTTGTCCAGTATAGTGTATACCTGTTCTGATAGCGCCTGTTCTTGAGCTACAATAATGTGCTCCTGTCCCAGGGCCTGCATTCGCTCTGAAGTGATCACTGTCTGATGTGCTTTCAGCGCTGTCAGACACACATACACACAAAGTTTTAGATTTTTGTTCTCACTGAATGTGGCCTCTCTTAATAATTTATAAACCTGTTCTGAACAATAGTTGCAGATATCATTCATTTCATTTCTTTTCTTTTTCCAAACTTGTGTAGTGTTATTCCTTACACTGTAGTGTGGCCAGGGCCTCCTCATCACTGTTGACTATGATAGTTTGCTGAGATGTGGCGGGACGGTTCTTTCGAGTTGGATGGTCCTGATTGTGGAGACGCTCCATGTGAAACTTGAGATGGCCATTGCGGTTAAATCTGAGATATGTGGCAAAAGAATATCAGCACTGATGTTTGCTTAGTACCACTTAACGGTCTAAACCATACAGAAATATGCTCCTACCTTTGTCCACAGAGTTTGCATGAAAACGGTTTCTCATTGGTGTGTGTCATCATGTGTCGGCGCAGGTCTTTCTTGTTCTTGGAGGCAAAACTGCAGTTTGGACACTTATGAGGGCGTAGGTCTGAATGCAGCTCCATGTGTGTCTGCAGTAAAAACAGGATATCAATGACATTCAGAAAGGTTATTCAGTAAAGATCGGGGAAGACGAACAAGCAGACATGACAGAAATACTTTTGAAATGACAGAAACACTTTACTTTGAAATGCATACAAGTTAAAAAAAAGTTCTGCGTTCATACGACAATGTTTTGGAAAAAATCCTGACGGTACTGTTTTCAAAAGATTGTGTTATCAGTTCCCCAAAACGCTGTTGTCGTGTAAACAAACGGACAAAATACAACAAAAGTTTATCGTTTTAGGGCAAAACCATTGTCATGTAAACAGCCCCTGAGAGAGACTCACCTTGACCTCAGGCCAGGAAGTGGAGGTGAAGTCGCAATCAGGACACTTGAAGGTGTTGGCATCCAAGTGTGCCCTCTTGTGGTTCTCCATGTGTGAGCGTCCATGGAAAGACTCCATGCATATTCGACAGGAGAACCTCTTGGTGTTTATACTAGGAGAGCTCACATCAGTGGGAGAGACTGGAGCTTCACTGCTCAGCTGATAGAAAACAAAAATCAATCAGATTGAGGAATACCGAGTGTACACAGATATTTGTATGCCAAAAGAACTGATCTCTTGCATTTACCTCCACCTGTTGCAAAACACCATCAGGCAGTGATGATGTGAGGTAGTACTTGTCACTGTTTAGGCTCTCTGACCCGGTGACCTCTACAGTCTGAGAGGGGCTGTTCTCACCAGTACTGCAAAGACAGGAGTTTTATGACATTATAAACTGTTGAGACATCATAAACTGTGTGACTGTGTTTCCCATCTAATAGCATCTATTGCTCCTAATCAGTGAAAATTAGATAGTGTGTTATGTTACCCATTTTTAGGACTGTGATTCTCTTCAATAGTCTGTTCCACGACACTGAAGTCCTCTCCGCCATCGTAGGCTTCAATGGTGATCTGGGTGAGCTCCCCAGTTTCAGAGGTGGTCGCCTCGTAAGCCTCTTGTAGCACTGGCTCAACATTCTCAGACACATGGATGGTCACAACCTTCTGGGCCTGACTTGGTGCTGCGGTCACCATACTCCAAGTGCCCTTTTCCAAAGCTTCACCTTCTGACTTAAGCACTGCCACCTGAAGAGTACATTTTTTTTTGTTTGCTTATTTCCACATTAATGCCACCCAGCTATGTTAAGTAACACTTTTGATGAGCCACAGCCAACCTGTAAGGCACCTCCAACCAATTCACGGGCATTGCTCATATTAAGCAGCAGGTCAAGGGCATTCTGGGCTGACAGATCACTGGATTCAGCTGAGGACCACATGGAGATATTGTCAGCATTTTTCCTTAAAGTGACATACATGATCAGAAACACTAGAAACTGTTTCTTGAATAAAAAAGAGGAATGACCTTGTTCGTAGATGACAGTGGCGTTTCCCAATCCGTCCTGGGACGCTGTGGCATTTTCCATACCCTGCATGGCTTGCAGTGTCGCAGAATCCACGGTGACCTAATCGAGGGGGATGAAAAAAACTTAAAAGTTACTGTATATCATCTCCTAATGCTACAAAATATAACACATTAAAACTAGATCGCCTCTTCGTAGAGCACATACCTCCACCATGGCTGAACAATCCTACCCATGTCTATTTAGCTTGCCTGACCCATGACCCACTCCTCTACAAAGTTTTGTGGAAATCGGTTCAGCGTTTTTGTGTATTTGGGGGAAAATGTCTAAAACATCCTATCCAGCTGTGTAACAAACAGTGGGGAAAAAAATTTGCACCAAAATTGAATGGGTTCTTTCCTGGCCCATGTCTCATCCTTCTACTAAGTTTCGTGGAAATGTAGTTTTTGTGTAATCCTGCTGATGAACAAATGACCAACCAACCAACAAACCAACCAACCAACCAACAAGGGTGAAAACATTATTGCCTTGGCGGAGGTAATTAAATCCAAACCGGTATTAAAATTAAGAACACAACACTTTTAACAGACTCACAATCGTATTCTGTAAGCCTTGTGTGTTATCATGTTGTTGCTTGAGCTCCTCGATTTGCTGCAGGGTGAAGAAGGGTTTGCGTCGCCTCCTAACAGGCTCCTCAGGGTGAGCAACACTCCACTCCTCAAATGCCTCAGGGTGGCGACACTGCACGTGTAGACGCAAGTTCTTCCTGTGCTTTGTCATGAAGTGACACATATCGCAAGAGAAAGGCTTCTCTCCTGCAAAAGACATATGCAACACAGTTTCATCAGTATTGCACAGTATAACATTCATTAGGGGAACATAAAAACAAATACATTTATGGAAACTCTTCTGCTACACTGACCTGTGTGTTTTATAGCCAGATGGGAGACCAGGAACTGCTCTTTAGCAGTGGAGTATTTACAGAAGTCACACTTGAAGGGCCGGTCGCTGGTGTGGGACAGTTGATGGTTGAGCAGCAGCTTCTTGTTGTCACAAGTGTAATTGCAAAATTCACACTTGAACCTGCCCACATGCACATCCACGAGTTATTCATTGTGACAAAACATCACACAACATCATCAAAACATCAAACAAAATAATCAATGATGGTTCATGAAGACAGATTCCACACCAAATTGCTAATCAGACGATTATGTTGGATCCATGGTTTTTAAATATAATGAAAGTTTTCAATACTGACTTGCTGTCTCCAAGACTCTGGATGTGGGTCAATAGATGCATTTTGAATGTGTATCGTTTCTTGAAGGACTTGCCACACTGCAAAGACAGGAAGAAAAACATCTTAAAGTCGTAAATCAAATTCTTGATTTAATGATTTAACATCATTAAATCAAGTCTAATCCAACTCATAGCCCTGCAACCATAATTTAAGGTTCTGGATTTGTACCAAATCATTTAAATCCAGTGGATACGAATTTTTATTTGGATCTACACCGTATTGCACACACTCATAGATACCAAGCTCCTAAATATGGCTGATTTTTTTCATCAGGATGGATGCATTATCCCAAGAGAAATTAAAGAAAATGCTGAAAAATGCCCAATAGCCCAATGTTAAAGTGAAAAACAAAATCCTATCTGCCCATTAATCTTTTTATATAAAATCCTCAACTGGATGCTTGTTTTCAAACATTTTGTACATTAGAATTAAGTGCAAACTATACAATACTTACAGACAATGTATGGAAAGTCACTACATTGTTTGTCAGAGAAGAACATGAGACAACATCTTTCCTGTAATTTTCATTCCTAAAACACAATGACAAGTCACTTAAAATTTTCTCAAATAATAGTGTTCTTGAATTGTAGAGGGCGGCCATTACAGCCTGCAGAATCGGACGAGAGGGGCAGTGACCTGGCCACCGCTGCCGGCCTGCCAACCAGAGAGCGTTGAGGATAAAGGCAGAAACACTCAATGAAGGTTGGGCACCTCCTGAAGACCTCAATGAATCCAGATGGAGTAACCAACTACAAACAGGCCCTCATCCATCGGCCGCCCCCCCCTCCGACACAACCGGCTCCACCGTCACCCACAAGTCTCCCACAAAGTCTCCCACAAGCCAAGATGCCATCAGGATAGTGTAACTACCAAGGGATTGAATCATCTAGTCCTAGGAATAATTAACTAACTAACTTATTCTGACCTTGTCACACATGTGTGGTTTCTCTGAGCTATGGGTCTTCATGTGCTGGGTCAGTCTCTTTTGCATGGGGTAAACCCTATGGCACACAGGACAGAGGAACTCGGACACCTTTGGTGGCTGCAAGAAACAGCAGAAAGGTCCCTAGATAAGTGGTCAAATAGTAACAATCAGTCAAAACATAAATAGTCTGCAGTAATTTGGCTACATATTTAAGACTTAATAATATCACTATACCATGAGCATGTTATTAGCATTTAACCAGCACTTAAATATGAGAAATGTCTTACCAACTCCGTCTTTCTTTTCCTGTCAGATGGAAAAGAAAAGAAAAACAATAGAAAAACAATATTTAAAAACCTGTGACTGTATTAGGAGTCACTTATTGTTGTGTATTATGTGTCACTTATTATTCATGTACTACCAGCTGTCACTGGATGAGTAACTTACTTGTCTTTGTTGTGGACGGCTGAATGTCGAATGACATCTTTCCTGTAGACACTTGTGTAATCACACTCGTCACATTTGAACGGCTTGGTGCCCTCATGATTGAACATGTGTTCCTGCAAAACAGCCCGCAAGACCTTTAGGACACTGTACAAACATACATGGAAACTGAGGTCCAACTGAATGTCGTGGCCCAATTTATTACAACTAACCTTGAGTGAGGACCAGCGCTTGCAGCGATAGTTGCACTTGAGGCACTTAAAGAGCTCTGGGTCGTTGCTTTCATGAGAGTCCACATGGAAGCGCAAATCTTCTTGAGTGAGGAAGCGTGAGCCACAGATCCAGCAGTTGTGAGGTCTTAGGAGCGGTTTGAGGGATTTATAGTACCGACTGGGAGATTATCAAGAGATAGAAGCTATTAAGCTCGGTGACAGTATTTGTTAGTATACATAACTTTATCTTAAATATTGACACTTACTTTCGATTTATATACTTCTTATACTTCTTGCGAAGAAAATGCTTGGAGGGTCGGCCACGCTTTCTCTGGAACAACAACTCCTCTGGCTGTGTGTTGGATGAAGGGTCTTTGTTCTCAGAGTCTGACTGGCTAATCGCTGCCTCTGCTGTTTCTCCATTGCTCACCATAGTAGGATCGTTGTTTGTCCTGGAAGAGCTTTCTTCCTCAGGTGCATTAGAATCCTCACTAATTCTGGGATTCTTTGAAATGCTCTCTGCTTCTGTATCAAAAATGTAAAAAAAAGAGAGTTAGAACACAAAAACCTAACGTGTAAGCTTTGTGATGTGGACTTTTTTGTTTAGTTCTGTCAGAACTGAAAAGCAAAAACCTTTGCAGCTGTAGCCTTCTTCTGAATGGCTGTACTTCCTTGGACGGCCAACCTTACGCCGAGGACGCCCTTGAGAGGAAGAAGAGATAGGAGGAGTGGGCTTCTTCAGAATGGGAGGTGGTCTTCCATCTGCTGGGCTGTAGTCACTATCCTCTGGGGACAAACGAAGGAGCAGTGAAAGCGTTTGATGAATATGATTCTTATCCTGTCTTATTATTATCTTATTCTTGACTGATTCACTAACTCATAAAATTGTGAATCTTTATTAATCTGTTTAATAAAAATCTTCCACACTGACCATCAGGATCATCAATGGCACCAGCATCCACAATGTCATCCTCCTCTTCTACTTGTTGTTCAGGAGCCTTCATGTTTGCTGCCACCCTCTCTTCAGCTTCCCCGGTTTCTGCCTGACAACGGGCCAACGTCTCACTTTTAGGAGGCCGTCCTCGTTTACGCTTCTTTGGCATGTCCCCTGATGACCAAACATTATACCACAGATTTTTTTTAAAAGAACACACATGACAACTTAAGGGACAGTTCACCACAAAAAAATAAAATACATATTTTTATAGTTTTTTTTACAGTTATAATTGTGAGGAGTTCCGACATGAAAACTCCTAACAATATAATCTGTTGATTATCTTGAGTTACCAGGTTATGATTTCTGGTGGATGGCATTGCTGTCGAGTTTTAAAAAAAAATTTTTAATGCAGTTTTCGAGTGTAGAAGACCACAAGCAAAGGTTTTCTATTCTTTTCAAGAGAAGACAGACATCTTGATGGCTGATATGTCAAAAACAATCTAGAGGGATAAACAGCATTACAGATAAGAAGAAAAATTAGTATTTTTGATTTTGGGGTGAACTGTTCCAGTAAAGTCCATGTCTTTGTGATGTATAATCAACTATACTATTGTATCTCACCTGCAGGTTTAAAGTGTTTGTCCCTCATGTGGTTTATGAGTGTGTCTTTAGAGGCACTCTTATATGGACACATCTTACACTTGAACTGCTGTACAATCACTACTTCCATCATATCCTCCAACTCAGCCAGGTTTGGTGGTCTGTCTCCGTAGCCTTCTTCCACTGTTGATGTCTCCATCTCCCTGACCTGCCCAGCTTTATCCTGTGCCCCCCGGTAGCCTTGGGGCTCATCTTGGCTGGGTGAGCACTGCTGGACCAGCACAGGCTCTGGATTGGAGGTGTATGTTCCACTACTGCTGATGTAGAGCCCAGGTTGGCTCTCGCTGCACTCCAAAGACTCAGGAAGCCTACCTGATCCTGCTGTGTCTGCCAGAGAGTGGTCTGATGAGGAGCTGTCATCGGCATAGAGAGAGGCCTCTGGGCCATTGCTGCTTTCCATGTAACAGGAGTGTTGGGGTGGCTGTTGGGAGTGCTGTGGCTGATCTGGATCTTGGTTCTGCTCATCATCATTGTCCCTTGTTTGAAACCGGGAAC